>OX451739.1:1292558684-1293758684 GCA_948472305.1 Vicia faba | reverse complement strand
TTTGCCGTCTCGCAACCTTGCATTAATCACAATACGCCCGGTTTTCCAATTAACATATGTGTTGTGCAGTTTAAACAAACAAGCATTCCATACACCTTTCACTCCACTGATCAAACCAATGCCTTAAGGTTCCAAACAAAAGTCTCAGCTCCTATCCCAAATATTTAGGTTTTGAGAAACAACCAGTAATCTTGAACAAGCGTAAAAATAACGTAGCAGTCAACCGAATTACTGTAGATTCAATTTCTTCTGAGAAATATAAGCGAAAACCCTAATTCCAGATTTGTTGTTAAAGAAAAGTCTGCTTGATCTATTCCTGAGCCAATCTCAACACAATCAGTGGAAACCCTAATTTTGGACTTGTTGTCAAAGAAAAGTCTTCTTGATCAATTCTTGAGCCAATCTTGAAAAATCAGGGAAAACCCAGAAGTTGTGATTTCTTGTGAAAAAGGGAGGGAAAATTTTGGGGTACAACACTAGGCCTTGAAGCTGTCAGATAAAGGAGAGAACCAATCATACCTCTGTAGATCTTCTGCTCTACCTTTTTACTTACCTCTTCCTTTTCTAGAATGCACGTGGGATGCATTGGAGTCTTTGATGGCTTACATTCTGAGAGGTCAAATTTCTTCAGAAGTTCTCTGACATATTTGCTCTGGTGAATGTAAGTTCCTTCTGGAGTCTGATTGATCTGAATGCCCAGAAAGAATTTAAGTTCTCCCATCAAGCTCATCTCAAACTATGCTTGCATGCACTTAGCAAATTCTCTTCCCAGAGAAGGTTTAGTAGATCCAAATATAATATCATCTACATAAATTTGACAAACTAAGATGTCATTCTTAAATGTCTTACAGAACAAGGTTGTGTCCACTTTCCCTCCGGTAAATTCCTTTTCTAACATAAAGCTACTTAGTCTTTCATACCAAGCTCTGGGAGTTTGTTTTAGACCACAAAGTGACTTCTTTAGTTTGAAAACATATTCTGGGTGTTTAGAATTTTCAAACCCAGGGGGTTGGTGCACTTATACCTCTTCATCAATGTAACCATTTAAGAATGCACTTTTGACATCCATCTAATACAAAGTGATGCCATTGTTTACAGCAAAAGAGATTAAGAGTCTGATAGATTCTAACCTGGTGACTGGAGAAAAGGTTTTTATATAGTCTATCCCCTCTTGCTGACTATAACCTTGTGTAACCAGTAGTTCCTTGTTTCTGATGACTTCTCCTTGCTTGTTCAGTTTGTTTCTGAACACCCACTTTATTCCAATAATGTTGAATCCTTTTGGTTTGGGGACCAGATCCCATACGTTATTTCTGGTGAATTGGTTTAACTCCTCCTGCATTGCCAGAATCCATTCATTGTCCAAAAGAGCTTCATCAATTGTGGTTGGTTCAATCAGAGATACCAATCCCATGAGGGATTTTTCAGAATTTCTGAATGTTGATCTTGTTCTGATTGGATCACCCTTCTTTCCTAGAATCTTATCTTCAGGGTAAGCTATGCTGCTTCTGGATAACTTTTTCTAGAGTTGTTAAACAGAAGTTGTTGGAGTGCTTGTGACATTTCCTTATGATGTTGTTGGAGCGTCTCTGTTAGGAACTTTTGATGAGTTGCCTTCAGCGCCTGTGAATTCAACTTCTATATCTGCAAAAGATTCATTCTGCTTTGACTTTTGAGGGTCAAGCTTATCATCAAATCTAACACTGATTGACTCTTCAACAATCTGTGTTTTTGTATTGTATACCGTGTACCCTCTTGAGTGTTCGGAGTATCCTAACATAATACACTTCTGTGCTTTAGAGTCAAACTTGTTCAGATGTTCTTTAGTGTTCAGAATAAAACATGTATATCCAAAAGGAAGGAAATAAGAAATGTTGGGCTTTATGTTCTTCCACAGTTCATATGGAGTCTTTTCCAGAATAGGTCTTATACAGATTCTATTCTGAATGTAACACGCTGTGTTAATTGCTTCTGCCCAGAAGATCTTAGCAATGTTAGTCTCATTGATCATGGTTTTGGCCATTTCTTGCAATGTTCTGTTCTTTCGTTCTACAACTCCATTTTGTTGGGGAGTTATTTATAGGACAAGAAAAATCATGCGAAATGCCTTTTTCATTAAAAAATATTTCAATTTTTTTGTTTTCAAACTCTCCACCATGATCACTTCTGACTTTGACAATTCTAATATCCTTTTCATTCTGAACTTGGTTACAGAAAGCAACGAACACAAAATGTGACTCGTCCTTGTGTCTTAAGAACTTTACCCATATCCATCTGCTATAGTAATCTACGATCACTAACCCATACTTCTTGCCACTAACAGACGTAGTTTTCAGTGGTCCAAATAAATCTATGTGCAGAAGTTCTAATGGCCTAGAGGTAAAAACAACATTCTTAGGTTTGAAAACAAGTTTTGCAAATTTGCTTTTCTGACATGCTTCACACAAAGTATTTGAGCTGAACTTCAGATTAGGAAGTCCTCTAACCAGATTGAGTTTGATAATCTGAGATATTCTTCTCATACTAACATGCCCCAATCTTCTGTGCCAGACCCATTGCTCGTTGTTAATTGAAAGAAGGCATTTTACATTCTTACTCTTTAGTTAAGAAAGTTTTATCTTATAAATGTTGTTTTTCCTCTTTCCATTAAATAGGATAGTTCCATCTTTCTTACTAACAACTTTGCATGAATTTTGATTAAATATTATATCATAACCGCTATCACTTAACTGACTTATGGATAACAAGTTATGCATCAATCCATCAACTAACAACACATTATTAATAGAAGGAAGGTTACCATTACCTACTGTTCCAGAGCCAATGATATTCCCTCTTTGATTTCCTCCCAAGCCCACATAACCTCCAGGTTTAAGTTCCAGGCTTTGGAACATATGGTTTCCTCTTGTTATGTGTCGAGAGCATCCAGAGTCCAGGTACCATGAATGGTGTTTTAGCCTTGTTGCTAAAGATATCTGCTACATATATAATTTTTTCCTTAGGTACCCATATCTTTTTGGGTCCTAGTTTGCTAGTTTTACCAAAATCTTGTTTGAATTTTGGCTTGGCAGAATAATCATTACTAATGTATTTCAAATCATGTGTGTGCCCATAAGTGAAGTGAGATTTTAGTGGTGTGCGTTTAATTACTAGGTCCATGACTTTCTTAGGTGGAGATACCTTACATTGGTATCCTATTCCTTTTCTACCATTTCTGCTAACTCCATAGATCATTGAAGCCATCTTGCTTCTATATATGTTTTTAGCCAGAAACTTCTGAAAATTGTGATCATATTCTTTTATGATCTTATTAGCATTACTGGGAGCCTCTGAGATTATTTCCTTCTGAGAGTTTTGTAAATCATTTTCTAGTTTTGAAATTTTTTTCTTTAACTCAAAATTTTCTAATCTAAGACTCTTAGTTTCTTCAGAGTCAAATAAGATCCTTTTTCAGGTTCTTGAATTTGACTCTAAGTTACTGATACCTTTCCAGAATTTCACTCAGACTTTCTCCTAGTTCAGCTTTGGTAAAATTAACAGTAAAGTCAGGAAATACCTCTTTTGTGTCTGATTCTAAGTCTGACCCAGATGCTTCACTATCTTATGTCACATTAGCCATAAGAGCAATGTTGGCTCTTTTATCATCTGACTCCGAGTCTGCGTCAGAAGTATCTGAATCATCCCATGTTGCCATGAGGCTTTTCTTCTTCTCCTTGAAGAACTTCTTTTTGGGCTTCTCCTTCTGAAGCCTTGGACAATCACTTTCGTAGCGCCCTTGTTCATTGCACTCATAGCAGATGATGTCTCTGTTGTTTGACTTTCTGCGACCATAAGAAGCTTCATACCTTCTGTGTCCAAAGGAGGGCTTAAACTTTCTGTATACGGAGGAGGATTCATTTTGATTCCATGATCTTCTGGAGTTTCTGAATTTTCTTTTCCTCTGCTTCCACAGCTGATTAACCCTTCTGGAGAGAAGAGACAATTCTTCTTCTTCTTCTTCTGATGATCCATTAGAGGTTTCTTCCATGGCCTGCAAAACTTTAGAATCAAGTTTTTTGTTGTGGATTTTAATGCTAAAGGCTTACCTTGCTTCTGAGGCTCGTCATCTTCTAGCTCTATCTCATGACTTCTGAGGGAGCTAACAAATTCCTCCAGAGATATCTTATTGAGATCTTTTGCCAGCTTAAGAGCAGTGACCATTGGCCTCCATTTCTTTAGTAAACTTCTGATGATCTTCTTTACGTGATCAGCAGTAGAATACCCTTTGTCAAGAACTCTCAGCCCAACAACTAGAATTTGGAACCTTGAGAACATTGCTTATGTGGATTCACTTTCTTCCATCTTGAAGGCTTCGTATTTCTGAATGAGCACAAGGGCCTTGGTTTCTTTAACTTGTATGTTGCCTTCATGCATAAATGTTAGAGAGTCAAACATGTTTTTGACTACCTCTCTGTTTGAGATCTTCTTATACTCTGAATATGAGATGGAAATTAGAAGAATTGTTCTGGCCTTATGATGGTTTCTGAAGTCACGCTTTTGTTGGTCAGACATTATTTTTCTATCTATATTCTGACCAATTTCATCCACGGGATGCATGTATCCATCAATTACCATATCCCATAAGTCAACATCATGAGCCATAAAGAAGCTCTCAATTCTATCTTTCTAGTAGTCAAAATTTTCTCCATCAAAGACTGGAGGTTTGCCGCTGATTCTGTCCTTATCATCATGATAGTCATTGCTGATGTTTTGACTTGGTCCCACCATAGTGTTTTTCTAAAGCTTGGATCTTGTACTGACACGGTTAAGTGTATGAACTCAGA
The DNA here is from genome assembly GCA_948472305.1 of Vicia faba. NCBI lineage: Eukaryota > Viridiplantae > Streptophyta > Magnoliopsida > Fabales > Fabaceae > Vicia > Vicia faba. Next base: position 1,293,753,861 of record OX451739.1, on the reverse strand, counting down.
ACCAGGCACTCTGGTGCCAATTGAAGAAGTGAAAAACACAAGAAGGGGGGGGGGGGGGTTGAATTGAAACTTAAAAATCAAAAGCAATAGACACGATTATTTTTATACTGGTTCTCTTGATCTCAAACTACTCCCGTCCACCTGCCAAGGTGATTTCTCCTCTCTCCAACGAGGACTTAATTCACTAATCAAACTAATTACAATTCTACTTTGACAACTGCCAAAGTCTTCTTGAGTACAACCATAATCTGGTTTATCTCAAGAAAATTCACTTAATTAAAATAAAAGATTCACTGTGTACTATTTGTTTTTCGTTACAAAAATTGTATCACTACTGTGATGTATTACACAAATTTGGAGTATTGTATGAATATAAATTTTGCAGCTTTTTGAGATTGTATGGAGCAGTTATATGAAATCATAAACGATTTATCCTTTGAGCTTGTTTATATAGGCGTGGCAATCTGTCCAAATGGAAACATGATAATGGACATTTAATGCTCTTTCTATAATGAGAAGATCCTTGTCTGATTGTAGCCATTGTAAATGATACTGCCTTAATGGAAAAGTAACGCTTCAGAACTTAGAAATCTTGCATGCTGCTTTGCTTCAGAACTTAGGAAGTCAGAAACATAAGGTTTTGTTAGCGTGTTGGACTTCCGTTCATAATCAGTATATCTTTCTCTTTAGCGCATATTCTGATCATCATACTTCAGAACATCCTGATTACTCAGCTTGAGTGCTTTCGTGGCTTAACTTCTCATGTCGTTTCAGTCAGAACTTCTGTACAACATAGAACAAAAATTTAGAGTGCATATTTGTTCTTTGTGTTTGTTATCATCAAAACTCTTATGAGGGTTGTAGAATCAAACTATATTCTAACAGCAGTGACCTTTTAGTAGGATGCCCCTTTATCTGTACCTGCTGAAGGAAGTATCTGCGGAGGTTTTGTGAATGGTTTGAGTGTCATCCTAACTCCTAGAGTCCTTGGTGTATGTTGATCAGGGTAATAAACCTTCTACTAATAGAAAAGTGACGAGATGACAGGACGTAGTCATACGTTTTAAATCCCTAACTTTTGCCTGGACTGTCCTTTCATATTTTTAGTCCAACAGGAAACCCTTTTTTGCCCAAGCTGCCTTTTCAGGTTTTCGACTTGCCGGGTGTACAGTTTTATTTATATATCCCTAATTTTTTCCCGAACCCTTTAGGGTTCGCCGGGATGCCCTTATTTTTTCCTAGGCCTGTCAACCTAGCGGGTCTCTGTTCATGCGTAGTATTTTCCGACTATGTCCATGTTCACCGGGTACGGAGAATTGTCACTGTCTTTAGTAGTAAGTGTTATCACATTTCCAGGAGGTGTTTGCTTGATCACACATGATTTGTTGCTGGAATTCATGTCTAATTCCCCAAGTGATTCACATGGAGATCTGCTCCTGGCTATTTGGCATTTTAGAGAGATTCCTTGAACTTTGACTTGACTGCCCCAGATTAGCCGGACACCATGTCATGCCCCTTAATTATGAAAGGCCTATCACTAAGATGTCTTTCCATCTGAGGTGATTCTGTCCATTTAGAGTATTTTCGTTCATTGAATATTCGTCGTACAAATTTCTCTGCTGTTGAACAAATAGTCATACGCAAACAATGTCATTTAAAGAATGCAAAACTTATGTCTGTCTTGAAGTTTGAAAATTCATTTTTAGTAAAACAAACAAATTTTGTAAGAGTGTGATATCAACTCAGGATTTGTAGCAAGTCCTACAGGAGTCAGGATACCTTTTTTAATAGTATGCTTCCAACCTAACCCATGCTTTAGCTAGGACTTTTAAGGGTTATAACATGGCTTGGTTCACGGTTCAAGAAACAAAGGATAAAGGCTCAAAATTTATTTGTACCCAACCCGTTCTTCGTGATGTTCTTCAATCCTATGCTCAGTTAATTGTGTGTTTAAATCCCGATTGAGTATGGGACTTTTGCTCTGATAATTGGTGATGGTTTAAAAATTGAACGTTTGTTTGAGAAGGCAGTCATTTTTGTAACCTTTTCTTTTTGAGGATTTGTAGGACCTCTTTTTTTATTATGTCATCCCTACTTTTGGCTGAACTGTTTCTTTGGTGTTTACAGTCAGCGGGATGCCCCAACTTTTCTTAAGTTTCCTTCATAGGTTTTTGACTTAGCGGGCTTTTGTGTTGAGAGGAAATGACTGCCTGTCTTAATGATTATGTGGAACCATCACTATCTTTTGGAGAGCATCTTCTACACTATTTATCGTGTATGGAGATAGAGCTTGTGACTGAATGCACTTCTTAATTAACTGAGAAAGCTACCCTGCCTCGGGTTGTGATTAAGGGTTTTAATTTGTATGAAAATAAAAACTCCTACTTCTTAGGCTCATAGGGGTTGACTGGGGATTATCTTCCTTATAAATCCATTGTTTAGGATTTGAAACAACGCATGTACATCGTCAGCGGGGTCTGTTCAAAAGCATATTGTAGAGATTGTGGTATCATTTTCGTCACCCTCCCTCTAAAGGATTACAACTTTTAATCAAGAGTCGAATATCATGAAAGGAAGTAAAACACGGTTTGAATATAGTGGATATGAATGAAATAATTCAAGACAAACAAATGTGATGCATTGATGAAATAACAAAGTTTGACATAAATAAGTGTTTGAACAAAAAGAAAATTACAATTTGAAAAATTCAAATGAACAAAAAGCCCCATTTGTCTAAACTTGACACTTCAGATGGTGTGTCTTTGAGGGATGGGAAAAGACTTCAGTCTGATCACCTTGTGCGAATTCCAACGCTCCTTCATTAATCAGGTCTTGAATTTTTTTCTTCAACGCCCAACAGCTATTAGTGTCATGTCCAGGACTGTTGGAGTGGTACCCACACTTTGCATTTGGATTGTACCTTGGGGAGGAAGTGTTGGGATTATGAGGAGGATCCTTTAACGTAACTAGCTTGGCCTCCAATACCTTGTGTAATGCTTGAGTCAAGCACATGTTGATTTTGGCGAATTGCCTCTTGGGCTTGTCTTGCCTTTGTTGATTACCCTGTTGTGGTTGGAGAGGTCATTGTTGGACCCTTGGCATAAAAGTCGTCTGGAAAGGTCTACTCTCTAAGATAACTTTTTGTCCCATCAGCGGTTGATGAATGACTTGATCCCCAGCCTCGACTGTTTGTTTCATACGATTGCATTCGTCTTGATGACGCTTGTTGACAGTGCCTCTTAGCTATTCTTGCCCCCAAGCTAGGCCTTGGATAAGAGCCATTTGCCCCACCATCTGGATTCTCATTGCTTCTACCTCAGCTTGCAGTTGTTCCAACTGTCATCCTTGTCGTTGTCAGGATGTTTCATGGTCAGATTCCCGACGAGGAATGTTTTCAACTCTTCTTGCCCCTTGGCTAGATTCAGGAACATTTCTTTGAATTGAGCATCTTGAGTTTGGAGATCCTTTACTGTCTGTTCAAGAGCCATTGCTGAAATAAACAGCGAAGAAGATAATAAGCCTGTTGTTGTACCCCAAAATTTGCCCTCCCATATTTCTCAAGACATTGCAAGAAATATCTCCAAGTTGCTCAGGGTTGCTCAAGAGTTGGTCAGACAAGCTCTCTCCTAAGGCAGTCTACCCCAAATTAGGGTTTTGTGTGGCATCAATATCCTTGAGTCCAAATGACCTCAAGTGCTCCCCAATGTCGTAATATGTTCTCAAGATCATCCATGTCAAGTTTCAAGCCTTGCAGAGGAATTTTTCTCAGTCAATTGCTCAAAGGTCCAAAAATCGACCGTGCCAGGGCAAAAGTCAACTATGGCCTATATACAGTCAAACTTCAATATTTTTTGTCAACATTCTCATTTTGAAGTGATTTTCATCATTTGATCAAGGGTTGATCATGATTCATCAAGAATTGCTCAAGATTCATCAAGATGTAAAAGTTGCTAAATTAGGGTTTTGTAAGAAAAGTCAAAACAACTTTGACCAAGCATAACTTTCTCATACTTTATGATAAATGACCCATACAAATCTCATTTTTAAGAGGATGCAATTACCTACAATCCATCTTCATACCCCAAGATCAAAATATGCACTCACAATAAATTATGAATTTTGACATTATAGGTCATTTTTGAAAGTCAACAAAAACACCTTTTTTGTCAAAGCTTCTAACTTGAACATGGAATATCGAAATGATATGAGACCAAAAGGGTTGGTTAGAGGACATCTCAAGCTTCCTAAAAAGTCCAAGAACACCTCCAAAAGTTCAAAATTGAGGAAGTTATGCATTGTTGAAGTTGTACTTTTTTGCAAAATGGCCAAAAGTCAACTATCCTCAAAACTTAAAATTTTGCCAAATAGGCCCATTCTTTTTCACTTGATTTGAGTTTGCATAGTTTCCAACGTGCTCTAGCTTTGGCCATGTGTCCATATCACATTTTTATTATTTAATTCGATTTTTATTTGAATTAATTCATTTTAAATCAAATAAAATCACATGAAATCTAAGGCATTTATAACAAATGATTTTCTGGTTATTTCAGGCTCCAATTACAGCTAGCTTTGCAATCAAACTCGTATCAAGGCATTAGAGCACATAAAGATTGGATTCAAGCCAAAATTGGAAGATTTTAATGGAAGATCAAATCAAATATCCAAGCATCAATGTAGGAAGATTTGGACAAAGTTTGTTACCCTAATACACTGAGCAATACATATGGGTCGTGTACACACAAAAATGAGGGTGAGAAATCAATTGTGGAGGCAGAACCAAAATTACAAAAACCAGAAAAAAGTGTGACTTTGAAATCAAGGTTAGAGACATTTTCAGGGCTTGAGACTTGTCTCAATCGATTGCTGGCCATCTCCAGAACCTAACCCAATCCAAACCACGCGTTTTCAAGCTTCTTATAGCGCTGTAAGTCTCTCATGGATCCGCCCAATTCTTGATTTCAATTTGCATTATTCTTGCATCTATAACAAAAACTAATTGCATATTTGTAATCCTCACATCATTTACAAGCTTTTGGCATCATTTGATTTTGATTATATGAACTGTAGCATAGTCTACCATTATTAGGGTTTTGTTCTTGTTTTTGGGGTTTTCTGTTTCATGGAAAATTGGCCATAATATTGGCCATGGTTGTGACCAGTGGTTTGAGACGAACACGATCATGCCCTTAAAAATCATTTTCATGGCATGAGGAGGATTTTGGAATGAAGCTGCGCTTTTTGCTGCGGATAAAAATCCGCAGGTAAAATTACAGTTCTGGGAGGACAGGGACGAAGCTGTGTCGTCTTCCCATTGGGCCATTCAAATGTTTGCGCTTTTTTATTTTATTTTCTGGCAATTGATTTTATTTGTGTATATTAAATATTGTTTGTATCATTATTAACAAAACAATAACACGCCCCAGTGGTGGCCACATAAGCGCTTAAAGACCCAAAGGCTGGAGGTCAGGGGTTCGATCCCTGCCTCTAGCAATTTGCATTTTTCCAATTTCTTTCAGGTAATCATGTGCATACATGGGCCAGAATTCCACCATGGACTCTCACCATCAAAGCGCCAGATGGCCTAATGCCCAGATCTGGTGGTCAGCGTTGGAGGTCCACCAAAGAGCCAGTTCAACGCATATGCAGCAAATCAAGAAAGTCCAAACGGATCAGCTTCATTTGGGCCTACAAAAATACTTTCTTCACCCTCCAAAAAAGGCCAAATTCTCTTTCTCTTATATTTTCTTTTTATTAATTTAGTTATTTTATTTTATTTTAATTAATTTCTAACCAATAACAAATTTTCCCTTTTCTATCAAAAAATCACCAAAATACTTTTTAATTCAGAATTTTATTTTCTTTAATAAATTTTAATTAATTAATTAGGTTTTTAATTCTAGGAAACTTTAATTTATTTTTGTAAATATTTAAAATTAATTAGAAATCATTAGGTTTTAACATTCACTTAATTATTTTTATTTCCTTTCTTAAAATAACAAAAACCCAAAAATATGTCATTAATTATTTTTTCCATTAATTTATTTAATAATTAATTTAGCTTTTAATTTTAGAATTTAATTTCTTTTCTTAAATAAAAACAACAAAAAAAGCCTTTTCTTTTAAAAGGGTCAAAACCCTAATTTCGCATCCGACTTAATTTCGCGTCGCGCCTTATTTTTATCCATATTAATGTATCTGCTTCCGGTATGTAATAGATAATTAGGACCTTTTATTTATTTTACCGCTTTATTTTATTTTCAAAGGGTTGCTTTTGGCGATGTAAATACCCGACGCCTTGTAATTTAATTTCCGCACCTTTAATTTATGCTAATTATAACTACTAGATGTTTGATAATAGGGTTTGCATGACAAAACTAAATGCCTAATCTTAAAATCAAATTAGATCACCTGTTGTACCACAAAATTTGCCCTCCCATATTCTTCAAAGTTTATCAAGAATCATCCTCAAATGGTTCAAGACTTCTCAAAGATTGCACAGTCCAACTACCTCCTAAGCCAGTCAAAATTAGGGTTTTGGTTCTTGCAAGGAAATTGAGGTTTTCAAGGGCTCAATCAAATCCCATAGGCCCATATACATTGTCAAGCATCTACATGTCAAGTTTCAAGACTCACAACATCAAAGTCCACAGTCAAAAGCCCTATTTGGTTCACAATCAACTGCAGGGGTAAAATGGTCATTTGGCAGTCAAAAGTCAAACTTTTGGTCAACATATTATTTTGAGGCCACAATCATCATTTGATCAAGTATTGATCATGATTCCACAAGAATGGCTCAAAAATCATCAAGATGCAAAAGTTTCCATTTTGGGACAGCTGAAAAGTCAACTGTAACTTGACCAGGGCATAACTTTTTCATGGTTCATCAGAAAAATCCCATCCAATGCTCATTTTGAAGGGGATGACATTTCCTACAACTCATATTCACATTCCAAGTCCAAGAAATTCTCTCACAAAAAGTTATCAATTTCTACATTATAGGTTAATTTCAAAAGTTAACAAAAATGCACTTTAAGTCAAAGACCATAACTTGAGATTGGTAAATCCAAATGACATGGGACTAAAGGCATTGGTTAGAGGACTTCAAGACCTTTCCAAAATGTCCAAGAACATGTTCATATGGTCAAAATTGAGCAAGATATGCATTGGAGAAGTTGGGAAATTTTCATGAACTTGCAAATGTCAACTATCCTTAAAACTTCAATTTTTGACAAAAGGGCCCACTTTCTTCCACTTGATTCAGCCTTGTCATGCCACACACGTGTCCCATGATTAATTTCAAGATCAAACATTTATTTTTCTATTTTATTTAATTTTTATTGATTTAATTTATTTTAAATCCATAATAATTCAAATAAAATCTAAAAATCAATGAAATAATATCTTTTTGATTTATACAGCTTTTATATATCATGTGCTGACCAAACAATTCGTGCTAGGGCTTATGTGTACACAAAATATTAAGATTTGATTCAAATATGGAAAGGTTGACAATGGAGGAAAGTGTAAACCTAATTCTCTCCTATAGATGGATTAAGGCCCAGCTGCTGACCTAATTCTATTGCCATATATGCAAGCAAGCTAACCCTAATGTGATACACGTGAAAAATTGCTGCACAAAGCCATAAGAACATTGAAAAAAATCAAAGAAAACTCAAAACTATTTTCCAAGTTCCAACACGATTCAAAGCAATTTGAGGATTCAAACACATTGCTAGGACTTCCAGGAACGATTTGCAATCAAAACCAAGCTTCATAGCTCAAGAAATCATTGCAAACAGTCTCACGGTTTGACACTTTTATTCAAAATCGTAACATCCAATTCATGAGCATTTAACATGATTTTTTGTTTGTTTTGTGTTGTTAGCAATCATATGAAGCCTTTTGCATAAGTTAATTGGATTAAGATGTCCTAAATCAGAAGTTGCCATGAACGAATCCTAGGGTTTTCAAGCTTCCAAATTGGGGCTTTTCAGTATAGGAAAAATCAAGCCTCATAAGACCCATGGTTGAATTCGTTGCAACCAGACGAATCAGAATCCATATTCGCGAAATATTTATCTTGCTCACACGCCTATTCACTATTTTTCCTCGTTCTGCTTTGTGGGGGTTAAAAACCCCTGCTATCTAACATTCTCTTTTACAGGCAAACGAAGGAGATGAAGACGTGTTACTTCATTGTTGGTCAGTTCAAATATAACGCGCGCTTTTATTTGTTTCCAACATATGTGTTGTTTTTTATATATTATTTTCATTGCTTATTATAATAACAAATACAGGCGCCTGGCTCAGTGGTAGATGCGTTGTCCAAGAACCATTGGGACTTGGGTTCGATTCCCAGGTCCACCCAAAATTCCATATTATTTTGTTTAACGTGATTGTGTGCAGGCGTTCCAACAACGTCCCACCATGCACGTTCCAATCCTAGGTGCCATGTGTCCTGAAGCATAGATCTGATGGCTATGAGACGCTGAACACCATATTCCCTGGTCAATGCATGCCTGGACAAGTCAGGAAGTCAAACGTGGCTTGGCAACAAATGGGCCAGACTTGCAACTTTCTTACCTCCATATTTGGGCCATCACCCCCCCTGGTTTACTATTCTTTTTTTCATTTTCTTTTTCCTTTTATTTTCTTTAATAATAATAATAATTATTATTATTTAATTAATTAATAAACTAATATTTTTTATAATAAATTCAGAATTAAAAAATGTAAATATTTTTATTATTTTTATTATGTATTAAATTCATTATTAATTATTATTTTGTAAATAAATTCTAGCTAATTAGTTTAGTTGTTTAATTAGGACAATTTTAATCTTTTTCATAATAAATAAAATCAATCTAGAATTAGGGTTTTTCTTTTGACACTTTTACTTTCTTTTTTTTATATTTTATTTTCATTAAAAACATAAAAAACATAAAAAATACTTTTTCTTGTAATTATTTAATTAATTAGTAAATTAGGTTTAATATTTAATTTAATTGCAAAAAGGACCAAATTTCTTTCTTTTCTCAAAAAGGGTCAAAACCCTAAGGACGTCCCGATTCAATTTCTTTTCGCGCATATCTATTTTTGATTATATTTATGTATCTGCTCCGAGTATGTAATAGTTAATTAGGGCTTTTATCGCTTTCTTTATTTTTTCGCATTTATTTTCAAGGGTTATGTTTTTGGTGATGTAAATACCCGACGCCTTGTAATAGTGTAGATTCAATTTTCCGCAATTTACTTTCCGCACAATTCTTAAATTGTTAAATATGCATGCAAGACTTGCTTAAAAATTAAAACCAACTCGTAGCTCACCAATAACATGTACAAGATAATCTTAAACTGAAACTGGACACACGTGCACATGCCACTCCTAGGGTACGCCTCACTTGGTTGCCTCGACGTGGTCATTGAGTATAGGGTGTTTTAGAGGTCGCCCTCCTGTCTAAAGATCCAGTTGCCTCGAAACGGTTGCCTCGGATAAAAAGGATCTAGGACATTAGGGTTACCGCTAAGGCGTCCTTCTATTGCTTTGGTGACCACACATGTCCCTATAATCGAAATGACCCGAATAACTCAAACGACGGTGCTACCTACTTCTCAATAGTGGAATAGTACTGTCTAAAGGACTCTTACACAGCTTAATTCCTTAGAGTATGTAGATTTCTCCTGGGTACTTGCTCTTTCAAGAAACAAAAAACAACTTTTCGCACTTACACTTTCAAAAAGTTTTCAAACAAACACTTCATACACTCTTGAGGACAAATACAAGAGTTACCTAGAAGTTTTCAAAACGAAACTTTTTCAAAACCCACAAACACAAGAAAAGCAAACAATTTTTGAAAACATAGTGAGCAAGTACCTAAGAGCCCGTGGATAACCACGGATAGAAAGGGTGCTAACACCTTCCCTTTCTATAATCTACCTCCCGAACCGAGAAACATCTCGAAAAGGAATTTTGCTGTGCTTTTGTCCTTTCCTTGTTGGAGAAAATAAAAGACGGTGGCGACTCTTGCTTACCGCGACATTTCGCGAACCAACTTTAAAACAGTCAGTTCTATTTCCACCGATCACAGAATTGGCGACTCTGCTGGGGAAATATTTTTATAAGTGAGGTGTACCTTAGGATTAGACCACTCTTATGTTTTCAATTGTATGCCTTGTTTGCTTTAATATTGTGGGCTTGTATCAGAGTTTTATAGATCCTAACCCGGATCTGGGGATACCCTTTAGAAGTAGCAACAAACTGTGAGGGAACTGTGTGGGGTATACCGACACGGTTGAAGCAGTTGCTATGTTGATGTGGCACTTTGGTGAGTACCGGTAACCCTTGAGTCAAGTCAAGGAGAGTACGGGGCCGCCGTGTGGTGTCGTGAAGCATCAACTGACCTTAGGAACCTTACTTGACCATCCTGACCTCTTTAGGGGTAGTGAGATGACCGACTTTGGTGCAGTCCGAAGTTGGTAGATACTCGATACTACACTCATTGAGGGTTGTTTTCTTGGAATATTTTGGTCGTCAGTTAAGTGGCTAAATCAAAACAATGAACATAGAAAACAATCCAATGATATTGAGCTCCTTAGAACCCGGTTACTTTTGATAGGACAGGTTTTGAGCCCACAACTTCAAGAGGGTAGTACCTAAACTTCATGCTGGCCTGAACTCTAAGGGTTGTCTTGTGTGACTTGTGTGCCTTCAAACTTGAACTACTTGCACATTCTTGTTATCTGACAACATGAGTTTCTTGCAGGTTTTGTTTACAGTCCTTAATTTGGGCTTATAACAGGGTTTACTTACATCACTCCACGTATAGCATAACATCATGCCATCATACCATTGCATACATTCTGCATAAGGACTAACCCATTTCAAGGATCTCAAGGGCTTGTGATGCAGGTCATGATGAACCAACTGTCTAGCAAGGGGCAGAGGGGATTTATTTTCCTCTAGCCAAGGTTGTTGGAGATCAAAACATGATACCTTGAGTCAGGGGCTATGACCCACTCGATATGGTGAGCCTTGACTCTTGAAGAAGGACTCTCAACAACATGAAGTTCCTTCAATCAAGCTACGAAATTAAAATTCTAACAATTTTCTTGTTTACCCCGCGAGATCCTTGAAAACATCGCATGCATACATACATGTCATTGCATTACAGGTACCCTTTTACAGGTCTCTTACCTTCTTCGCTGTTTATTTCAGCAATGGATTCCCAACAAGACAACCAGCATCTTCATGCTCAAGAGACTCAGTTCGGGGAAATCCTCCTGAATCTATCCAAGGGGCAGGAAGAGCTGAGAACACTCCTCATGGGGACTTTGGTCAAGAACAGTCCGGAAGACAGTAAGGATGAACGGCTGAAACATCTGCAAGCTGAGGTGGATGCAATGAGAACCCAGATGCTGGGGAAAATGGCTCTTATCCAAGGCTTGGCTCGGGAGCAAGAAGAGTTGAGAACCATGGTCAACCAGCTTCACCAAGAGAGACACAACATGAAGCAGACAGTCCCAGTCAGGGACCAGGTCATTGATCAACTTCCAAGAGGACAAGAGTCTGGTATGGTGAAGAATAGACCTCTCCAAATTGCTACCACTTCACAGGTCCAACCACAACCTCGCCCAGAGCAACGGGTTGATCAGAGTAAGCCCCGAAGGCAATTTACCAAGCTCAATACGTCGCTGTCTCAAGCTTTACAACACCTGTTGAGGTTGAATTTGGTAACTCTAAGGGCTCCTCCCCGGAATCCCAACATCTCTGCTCCTACTTATCATCCCAATAGAAGATGTGCATACCACTCTGATGGTCCGGGACATGACACAAACGACTGCTGGTCTCTGAAGAACAAGATCCAGGATCTGATTGATGAAGGAGCAGTGGAATTCACCCAAGATGGACAGGATGAGTTCTTCTACTATCCCTGCAAGATTCACCATTTGAAGTGACAAGTCCTAGGATTGAAAAAAAAAACTTTTGTTCATTCGAATGTTCAAGTTGTATTTTTCTTTGATTGTTCAAACAATTATTGTCATAGCAAACTTTATTACTTTATCAATGCATCGCATATGTCTGTTTTGAATCAATATATTCGCATTCGCTATATTCAAACTGCTTTCATTTTTTGTGATGTTCAAACTCTCAATTAATAATTCTAAGCCTTTTGAGGGAGGATGATGAAAACGATACCACAATCTACAATATGCTTTTGAATAGACCCCGCTGATGAGGTACAGACATTGTTTCAATTCCTAAACACTGGAGTTATAAGGATGATAATCCCTCGTCAACCCCTTTGAGCCAAAGAAGTAGGAGTTTTCTTTTCGAAAATTAAAACCCTTAATCATAACCTGGGGCAGGGTAGTTCTCTCAATTGATCCAAGTGCACAGCGAATAGCATTAAAGAAGTCCTTCCGAGATGAAAAGACAGTGATGGTTCATATAATCATAAAGACAGGCAGTCATTATCTCTCAAAATAAAAGCCCAATAAGTCAAAACCTATGAAGGAGACTTATAAAACTGGGGCATCCCGCTGACTGTAATCACAAAAAGGAACAATTCAGGCAAAAAAAAGGGATAACAAAATCAAAAAAGAAAGAGGTCCTATAAACCCTCAACAGAAAAGGAAATGACTGCCTATTCAAAATAAACTATCAATGTCCAAACCATCACTGGAATATCAGAGCAAAGACTCAAACAAGGTCTAACGCATGATCAACTGAGTTTAGGTTTGAAGAACATTACGAAGAGCGGGTGGGTACAAATAATTTGAGCCTTTATCCTTTGTTTCTTAAACCGTGAACCAGGCCACATTATAACCCTTAAAAGTCCTAGCTGAAGCATGGGTTAGTTCAAAAGCATACTGTTACAAAGGTATCCTGACTCCTTAAGGCTTGCGGTAAAATAACGAGTTGACATCACATTTTACAAAATTTGCTTGTTTTACTAAAAAAAAATGCATTTTCAAAAACTTCAAGACAGACATAAGCTTTGCATTTTTAATATAACATTGTTTGCATATGACTTTTTGTTCGAACAACAGAGAAATTCGCACGATGAATATCCGGTGAACAAAAGTCTTCTCAACAAAAGATTCATCTCAAGTGGAAGAAACACTTCCAATCAAGGGGCACGGCATGATCATGGTCCATCATCTGGGGCAGTCCAGTCAAGATTCAGAGAATATCTCAAATGCCAAACAACCTGGGGCAAATCTCCGCCTGAGTCACTTGGGGCATTGGACATGAATTCCAGCGACAAATCCGGTACGATCAAACATCTTCTGGTAGTATGGCGACACAACACTACTGACAACAACAACTCTTTACATCCTGAGAGCATGGACATAGTCGAAAAAATACTACGCATAATCAAAGACCCGCTAGGTCGACCGGCCTAGGAAAAAGTAAGGGCTTCCCGGCGAACCAAAAGGGTTCGGGAAAAAATAAGGGATGAAAACGAAAAATCTATACACCCGGCAAGTCAAAAACCTGAAAAGGCGGCTTGGGCAAAAATGGGTATCCCGGTGGACTGAAAACCCGAAAAGGGCGGTCCAGGCAAAAGTTAGGGATCAAAAGCGTACGACTATGTCCCGTCATCTTGTCACTTGCCTACTAGAAGGGGATTTGTCAAACGGCAGTTATCAAGCACCTCCACAGGTACCTTCTCCCGCAGAAATTGGGGCAATGAGAATTGTCTAAGCGATCTGGTTACTCTGTCCACCGAGGTACCAAGGTAAGTTCAGCTGAAGAACCTGACTAAGTTACCTCCACTCCCCAAGAGTAAGACAAGATTCAGCAATACTCTCCCCGAGCATAGTTGGTCTCCCGTCAGCCCCGGAAGGCACAGTATCCCTAGCAAGTCAGCAATACTCTCCCCCGAGCAGAGTTAGGCTATTGTCAGCCCTAAGGAAGTTGGATATCCCCAGAAGATCTCAATATTCCCTAGCAAAGTATACAGATATTCCTCAACAAGCATCCCCGACAGTCTTAATATAAGATTGTTCCCCAGCGGAATACAGACACCCTAGTGGAGCCATTCCCCCAGTACAGTCTGAAAAGTTTCCCCAGTAGATTCGGAAAGCTTATCCCTAGTAGATTCTGGAAGCTTATCCCCAGTAGATTTTGGAAGCTCATTCCCTGCAGAATACAAACATCTCTCCCCGACCAGGTTCAGAGGTTATTCCCCACCAGAGTCTAACTGGGTTATCCTCAGCAAATTACAACGGAAAGATCGTCCTCGGCGAAGTTCTTCCTATCCCCCGCGGAGTTCATCAAAATTCCCCAACAAAGCTTATCAACAGAATCCCCAGCGAAGTTATCTTCAGATTCTCAGCGAAGTATCTCTTCCCACAGAGTAATTCCCCGCAGAGTAATCTCTCCAACAAGTTTATTCCCCAACGGAGTCATCTTCTCCTACCGGTTTATTCTTGCAATCATCATCCCCAGCGGAAACGAATTCTTCAACATCAGCCAAGGATTCAACGAACTTCCCGGCATTCGTCAAGGATTTATTTTCCAAGGCAAAAAATACATTCATAAACATTTCACATTTTATACATCCTGCTTACATACATGATAAAGTGCATACGACACTATCTCATTTTTGAACATCATGACATCATGCATTTCATACATCATGACATTGCATACAACTGACGTTTTTCCTTTTCAGTAAAAAGGTCAATCCCAAGATAATTACTATCAACTGTCGCAATTCCAGATTCGATACCTGTATCTAGCCAGGGCATATATGTGAGTGATTGATTGTGGATTCGACACCTGTATCCAGCCAGGGCATATCTGCATGAAGAGTTTAGAGATTTGATACCTGTATCCAGCCAGGGCATATCTGTAGACGACTAATTCCAGATTCGATACTTGTATCTAGCCAAGGCATATCTGTAAGTGATTGATTGTAGATTCGATACCTGTATCCAGCCAGGGTATATCTGCATGAAGAGTTTAGAGATTCGATACCTGTATCCAGCCAGGGCATATCTGTAGACGACTAATTCCAGATTCGATACCTGTATCTAGCCAGGGCATATCTGTGAGTGATTGATTATAGATTCGATACCTGTATCCAGCCAGGGCATATCTGCATGAAGAGTTTAGAGATTCGATACCTGTATCCAGCCAGGGCATATCTGTAGACGACTAATTCCAGATTCGATACCTGTATCTAGCCAGGGCATATCTGTGAGTGATTGATTGTAGATTCGATACCTATATCCAGCCAGGGCATATCTGCATGAAGAGTTTAGAGATTCGATACCTGTATCCAGCCAGGGCATATCTGTAGACGACCAAATTCCAGATTCGATACCTGTATCTAGCCAGGGCATATCTGTGAGTGATTGATTGTAGATTCGATACCTGTATCCAGCCAGGGCATATCTGCATGAAGAGTTTAGAGATTCGATACCTGTATCTAGCCAGGGCATATCTATAGACGACTAATTCCAGATTCGATACCTGTATCTAGCCAGGGTATATCTGTGAGTGATTGATTGTAGATTCGATACCTGTATCCAGCCAGGGCATATCTGCATGAAGAGTTTAGAGATTCGATACCTGTATCCAGCCAAGGCATATCTGCAGACGACTAATTCCAGATTTGATACCTGTATCTAGCCAGGGCATATCTGTGAGTGATTGATTGTAGATTCGATACCTGTATCTAGCCAGGGCATATCTGCATGAAGAGTTTATGGATTCGATACCTGTATCCAGCCAGGGCATGTCTGTAGACGACCAATTCCGGATTCGATACCTGTATCTAGCCAGGGCATATCTGTGAGCGACTGATTAGAGGTCTACGCCTGTATCCAGCCAGGAAAGCTATCTCGATCAACCTTTTGAAGTTCAAGATTCGATACCTGTATCTAGCCAGGGCATATCTGTGAGCGATTGATTGTAGATTCGATACCTGTATCTAGCCAGGGCATATCTGCACGAAGAGTTTGAAGATCAACCCCTGTAACAGGCCAGGAAATTATCTTTCTTTCTTTCTCAAAGTACGTAAGTTCTCGCTAAGGAATCTCTTACGTGATCGACACCTTCAGATGGCATCTATAAGCCCATCTCCACAACTATCCATCACATTTCCAAATGGCATCCATAAGCCCATTCCCGACAAGGCTCTGTCACATCTCCAGATGGCATCTATAAGCCCATCCTCCTATCCACCATCTTTCCAAATGGAATCTGTAAGCCCATTCCCGACATCACGTTGCTGATATTCTACTATGCGAGTGCAAATTTCTAGGCACTCTAGTGTTCAATCATCTTCCACCTTCGGATCACGAAAGGCACGCAAGCCAATCTACATCCTCAGGTCTAAGAAGATTGAACAGGGGAAACTGTTGTACCCCAAAATTTGCCCTCTCATATTCTTCAAAGTTTATCAAGAATCATCCTCAAATGGTTCAAGACTTCTCAAAGATTGCACAGTCCAACTGCCTCCTAAGCCAGTCAAAATTAGGGTTTTGGTTCTTGCAAGGAAGTTGAGGTTTTCAAGGGCTCAATCAAGTCACATAGGCCCATATACATTGTCAAGCATCTACATGTCAAATTTCAAGACTCACAGCATCAAAGTCCACAGTCAAAAGCCCTATTTGGTTCACAATCAACTGCAAGGGTAAAATGGTCATTTGGCAGTCAAAAGTCAAAGTTTTTGGTCAACATCTTATTTTGAGGCCACAATCATCATTTGATCAAGTCTTGATCATGATTCCACAAGAATGGCTCAAAAATCATCAAGATGCAAAAGTTTCCATTTTGGGACAGCTGAAAAGTCAACTGTAAATTGACCAGGGCATAACTTTTTCATGGTTCATCATAAAAATCCCATCCAATACTCATTTTTAAGGGGATGACATTTCCTACAACTCATCTTCACATTCCAAGTCCAAGAAATGCTCTCACAAAAAGTTATCAACTTCTACATTATAGGTCAATTTCAAAAGTCAACAAAAATGCACTTTAAGTAAAAGACCATAACTTGAGATTGGTAAATCCAAATGACATGGGACCAAAGGCATTGGTTATAGGACTTCAAGACCTTTCCAAAATGTCCAAGAACATGTTCATATGATCAAAATTGAGCAAGATATGCATTGGAGAAGTTGGGAAATTTTCATGAACTTGCAAAAGTCAACTATCCTTAAAACTTCAATTTTTGATAAAAGGGCCCACTTTCTTCCACTTGATTCAGCCTTGTCATGCCACACACGCATCCCATGATTAATTTAAAGATCAAACATTTATTTTTCTATTTTATTTAATTTTTATTGATTTAATTCATTTTAAATCCATAATAATTCAAATAAAATCTACAAATCAATGAAATAGTATCTTTTTGATTTATACAGCTTTCATATATCATGTGCTGACCAAACATTTCGTGCTAGGGCTTATGTGTACACAAAATCTTAAGATTTGATTCAAATATGGAAAGGTTGACAATGGAGGAAAGTGTAAACCTAATTCTCTCCTATAGATGGATTAAGGCCCAGCTGCTGACCTAATTCTATTGCCATATATGCAAGAAAGCTAACCCTAATGTGATACACGTGAAAAATTGCTGCACAAAGCCATAAGAACATTGAAAAAAATCAAAGAAAACTCAAAACTGTTTTCCAAGTTCCAGCACGATTCAAAGCAATTTGAGGATTCAAACACATTGCTAGGACTTCCAGGAACGATTTGCAATCAAAACCAAGCTTCATAGCTCAAGAAATCATTGCAAACAGTCTCACGGTTTGACACTTTTATTCAAAATCGTAACATCCAATTCATGAGCATTTAACGTGATTTTTTGTTTGTTTTGTGTTGTTAGCAATCATATGAAGCCTTTTGCATAAGTTAATTGGATTAAGATGTCCTAAATCAGAAGTTGCCATGAACGAATCCTAGGGTTTTCAAGCTTCCAAATTGGGGCTTTTTTCAGTATAGGAAAAATCAAGCCTCCTAAGACCCATGGTTGAATTCGTTGTAACCAGACGAATCAGAATCCATATTCGCGAAATATTTATTTTGCTCACACGCCTATTCACTATTTTTTCTCATTCTGCTTTGTGGGGGTTAAAAACCCCCGCTATCTAACATTCTCTTTTACAGGCAAACGAAGGAGATGAAGACGTGTTGCTTCATGGTTGGTCAGTTCAAATATAACGCGCGCTTTTATTTGTTTCCAACATATGCGTTGTTTTTTATATATTATTTTCATTGCTTATTATAATAACAAATACAGGCGCATGGCTCAGTGGTAGATGCGTTGTCCAAGAACCATTGGGACCTGGGTTCGATTCCCAGGTCCACCCAAAATTCCATATTATTTTGTTTAACGTGATTGTGTGCAGGCGTTCCAACAACGTCCCACCATGCACGTTCCAATCCTAGGTGCCATGTGTCCTAAAGCATAGATCTGATGGCTATGAGACGCTGAACACCATGTTCCCTGGTCAATGCATGCCTGGACAAGTCAGGAAGTCAAACGTGGCTTGGCAACAAATGGGCCAGAGTTGCAACTTTCTTACCTCCATATTTGGGCCATCACCCCCACTGGTTTACTATTCTTTTTTTCATTTTCTTTTTCCTTTTATTTTCTTTAATTATTATTATTATTATTATTTAATTAATTAATAAACTAATATTTTTTATAATAAATTCAGAATTAAAAAATGTAAATATTTTTATTATTTTTATTATGTATTAAATTCATTATTAATTATTATTTTGTAAATAAATTCTAGCTAATTAGTTTAGTTGTTTAATTAGGACAATTTAAATCTTTTTCATAATAAATAAAATCAATCTAGAATTAGGGTTTTTCTTTTGACACTTTTACTTTCTTTTTTTAAATTTTATTTTCCTTAAAAACATAAAAAACATAAAAAAAATACTTTTTCTTGTAATTATTTAATTAATTAGTAAATTAGGTTTAATATTTAATTTAATTGCAAAAAGGACCAAATTTCTTTCTTTTCTCAAAAAGGGTCAAAACCCTAAGGACGTCCCGATTCAATTTCTTTTCGCGCATATCTATTTTTGATTATATTTATGTATCTGCTCCGAGTATGTAATAGTTAATTAGGGCTTTTATCGCTTTCTTTATTTTTTCGCATTTATTTTCAAGGGTTATGTTTTTCGCGATGTAAATACCCGACGCCTTGTAATAGCGTCGATTCAATTTTCCGCAATTTACTTTCCGCACAATTATTAAATTGTTAAATATGCATGCAAGACTTGCTTAAAAATTAAAACCAACTCGTTGCTCACCAATAACATGTACAAGATAATCTTAAACTGAAACTGGACACACGTGTACATGCCACTCCTAGGGTACGCCTCACTTGGTTGCCTCGACGTGGTCATTGAGTATAGGGTGTTTTAGAGGTCGCCCTCCTGTCTAAAGATCCAGTTGCCTCGAAACGGTTGCCTTGGATAAAAAGGATCTAGGACATTAGGGTTACCGATAAGGCGTCCTACTATTGCTTTGGTGACCACACATGTCCCTATAATCGAATTGACCCGAATAACTCCAACGACGGTGCTACCTACTTCTCAATAGTGGGATAGTACTATCTAAAGGGCTCTTACACAGCTTAATTCCTTAGAGTAGGTAGATTTCTCCTGGGTACTTTCTCTTTCAAGAAACAAAAAACAACTTTTCGCACTTACACTTTCAAAAAGTTTTCAAACAAACACTTCATACACTCTTGAGGACAGATACAAGAGTTACCTAGAAGTTTTTAAAACGAAACTTTTTGAAAACCCACAAACACAAGAAAAGCAAACAATTTTTGAAAACATAGTGAGCAAGTACCTAAGAGCCCGTGGATAACCACAGATAGAAAGGGTGCTAACACCTTCCCTTTCTATAATCTACCTCCCGAACCGAGAAACATCTCGAAAAGGAATTTTGCTGTGCTTTTGTCCTTTCCTTGTTGGAGAAAATAAAAGACGGTGGCGACTCTTGCTTACTGCGAAATTTCGCGAACCAGCTTTAAAACAGTCAGTTCTATTTCCACCGATCACATCACCCTTAACATGTGCAAAGATTAAAAAATAACTGAAAACAACACACTCGCACATGCGCACTCTTAGGGTACACCCCACTTGGTTGCCTTCGTACATGGTCATTGAGTATAAGTCGTTTTAGAGGTCGTCCTCTTGTCTAAAAGATCATAGTTACCTCGAAACGGTTGCCTCGAATATTGTTGCCTCAAACAAATGATCTAAGACATTAGGGTTACCGCTAAGGCGTCCTAACATTCCTTTAGTGATCGTATGTCCCTCATTCGAATTGACCCTAAAATTTCAACGACGGTGCTACCTACTCACTAATAGTGGGATAGCATTGTCTAAAGGAAGTTAGCATAGAACGATTCCTTTTTCGAGTAGGTAGATAGTTCTTAGATACTTGCTCATCCAAAAACAAAACATTTTCACACTTACACTCCTTTTCAAACAAAGTTTTCAAAACACTTCATTACACTCTAGAGGATAGAAGCAAGAGTTAAATCGAAGTTAAAACAAACTTTTCAAAACCCGCAAGCACAAAGAAAACAATTTGAAAATGATGAGCAAGTACCTAAGAGCCCATAGATAACTACGGATAGAAAGGGTGCTAATACCTTCCCTTTCTATAATCTACCCCCCGTACTCAGAGATAATCTCGAGAAAGGGAATTTTTCTGTGCTTTTTTCCTTTCCTTGTTGGATAAAATAAAAGTCGGTGGCGACTCTTGCTTACTGCGACATTTTGCGAAAAACAAACGCGAAACACAAACCAGCATTCCAAAAATAGTCAGTTCTTCCCACCGTATCACAGAACTGGCGACTCTGCTGGGGAAATTTTTAAGTGGGGTGTACCTTAGGATTAGTTCATCATAATGTTTTCAATTGTTTGATTTGTTTGCTTTATCTTTGTGGGTTTGAATCGGAGTTACTATAGATCCTAACCCGGATCTAGGGGATACCTTTTAGGTAAGTAGCAATAGACTGTGAGGGAACTGTACAGCGTAGACCGATACGATTGAAGCAGTAGCTATGTTGTGGTGGCACTTTAGTTTGTACCGATATCCCTTGTGGTGGATCAAGGAGAATATGGGTCTTCTAAGGGGTCATTAAGCACTAACTGACCTTAGAACCTATAATTGACCAACTTGGCCATAGAAAATTAGCAGTATGCTACACTCATTGAGACCAAACTCTCGCGATGATTCCGGCCGCAAGAAAAGGTTGCCAAACTGGAATTATGACCGATCGAGGGTGGTCAGTGATATTGAGATCCTCTAGAACCCGATTATTATTACTAGGACAGGTTTGAACCAACTAAACTGAAAGAGGGTAATACCTAAACTCCGTGCCAGCCTGAAATCTAAGGGCTATCTGTGTGACTTGTTTTCCCTTACCATGTTTGCTATTTGTGAATACTTGTGGTGTGTTTCTATCATGACATCATGACATCATGACATTGCATGCATCTTGCATCAGACTAACCTATTTCAAAGACAGAGGGGATTCATCTTGAAGATGTGAAAAACACAAGAAGGGGGGTTGAATTGTAAAACTTAAATCAAATGCTTAGACAACACTGTATTTTTATCCTGGTTCGTTTGATCTCAAACTACTCCAGTCCACCCATCAAGGTGATTTCGCCTCTCTCCAACGAGGTCTTTATCCACTATAATCAACGAATTACACAACAACTTTAACAACTGTTAAAGCCTTCTTGAGTATAACCACAACCCGGTTTATCTCAAGGAAATCTCTTAAAAATAATAGAACAGGAATGTGTTTGATGTTTTATAATAAAACAGTATATCACAACTGTGATAGTTACACAATTTAAGCTTAGAATAAAATTGAATTGCTAAAGCGTTTGAGTGAGTATGGTGAAGAAGGCTTTGCAAATTATGAGTGCATGCATGCGTATTTTCTCAGGAAGTATGGTTTATATAGGCAAAGGCAGAGACGTTGTCCATAAAGCCAGTTAAATGATAATAATGCACTTTCCTTTTTGAGAAGATCTTGTCTGAAGAGAGTCATTAGCATTAATTTTGTCTTGAATACATAGTAACGCTTCAGAGTCTTCTTTGCTTATAATAATGCTTCTGAGTGCTGATGACTTGGTAAGGATCTTTGATCAGAGTCAGAGTGTGTATGTTATGCGCAGATTCTGGTCATCAAGCTTCAGCGCGTAGCACTTGTTACTGATCTTCTGATGCTGATATATTACTGATCTTCTGATGCTGATTCCATCAGATCTTCTGCATATATAAAACATAATTTTAAGAAGCATATTTGTTCTATATATAACTTTGAATTTATTTATTATTTGTATTTTGTTATCATCAAAACTCTAGTCAAGGGTTGTAGAATCAAACTATGTTCTAACAATCTCCCCCTTTTTGATGATGACAAAAACCAGATATTTCAATTAAAAATAAAGAATAAAAAGGATAGATTTAAGAAGAGAAAAACTCCCCCTGAGTTGATTATTTCCCTTTAATTCCATTAGTCTTTGAGCATCAGAAATTTACTGTATCTTTCATCAGATTTTTGTACCTGTAAGCTTTTCAGAAGATAAAAAATTTAAATAGATCAGAATGTTTGAGACTTATGTCTCAGTAATCCGTTATTGAAAAATATCATTCTTTCTCCCCCTTTTTGTCAGTTATAAAAAAGAACAAATAATCAGAGCTAAAAATGCGTTTATATTCAAAACAGAAGAAATGATAAGTTCAGAACAATGTGAGAAAATTACAGATAAACAAGTTTTAAAGACAAGGAAATTCTAAGAGGGAGGAGGTAGACGCGTGAACAAGGTTTCCAACAAGCTCTTGATCTGAGTGTTGGTTTCCTGTTGCTGGGTTAACATGCTCTTAATTTCCTCAATCTTGTTGTCTTGTTTATCCATTCGTTCATTCATCAGCATATCAGATCTTTTCAAGTCTTCTAGAGTCTGCCTGTCCAGGGAGGAAGCTTGAGGATCTTCTGAAATTGGATGCTTTCCAGAGCCTTCTGCAATGTCCTTTTCTTGACCCAGAGCTTCAGCAGGAATCATCTACTCTTGAGTAGCTTATGATTCTGGTTGAACTTTGGATACTGGACGATGTTTAGACCATGGAGCAATGTCCAGAGGGAGAACTTCTTCTTTAAGCAGCTGGCTTAGAACTGGACCTTCAATTTCTTTCAGCAGGTTACTGAAGTTCTGTTGAGCTTGTCTGTAGCTCTGGTCTTGCAACTTAAAAGTTTCAGAACATACCCATCTTCTGAACCTTATCCAAAGGTAGTCTGATGCAGCAGGATCAACCAGTTCACGACTAGCTTGTTTCAGAGAAGTGATCCACTTCTGTACTTCTGTTTCAAATGTCAATAAGCTGGTATCAACATCTGGATGTTTTGGTTTAGGGATAGCTGTTTTATTGGTTATGGCAGCAAGACATTCAAAAACTGTTAAATCAATGACAGTCTTGTTGTGGTCATCTGGACTGTTCTTTGGTGAGGGAGTGGGAGAGTCAGGAATTATTATTGGACTTGATGGGGAGTTAGGTGGAGTTGATTCTGGTGAGGAGGGAAGTTGGGGATTATTCACAATGGTACCAAGGGGCAAACAAATGGCCAGAGGTTCTGTGATTCCAGAAATGAGAGTGGTGTCAGAATCAACAATTTGGTTTGGTTTTGGTTCACATGATTCAGAGGGTTGAGCCTCAGAAGTTTGAACTTCTGGTTGAGTTGGTTCAGGTTGTGGATAAGGTGGATGAATTTCTGGTTGAGGAGATAAAGGTAGTGGGATTTCTGGTTCTGGAGAGAGGGGAATTTCTGGTTGTGGTTCTGTGATAGTTTCAGGATTTGGATTTTCTGGTGTGGGAGCAGAAGTTTGATGGTCAAAGGTATCTATATTAGATAGAACTTTTGCAAGTTCTTTCTGGGTTGCTTCAGTATTTGGATTTTGAGGTTGGGAGCGAGATCTTCTAAGAGTTAATGATTCAGAGGGGTCAAAATCAATGTCAAAGTCATCAAAGGTTTGAGGTGTTGGGTTTTCTGATTGAGTGGTAGTTGGGATAGATGTTGATACAGGAATTGAATCTAAAACAGTTACAGAAGAAAGATTACCTCTCTTTTTAGGAGTCTGCTGAGATGATCCTTCTGCTACAACTTTCCTTTTCTTGGTTTTCTTTAGCACAACTTCTGGAGCCTTCTGATGGAGATCCTGAATGTTCAAAGCTGGTGCTGTCCCATCCGCTTTGCATGCATCCAGATATCTTAGAATTATATCTGGTTTAGAATCAATCTCTAAGAACAGAGGAAAGTTATCCAGAGGGACTCTTCTGCTGGAGATTGCAGCAAAAGGAGTGACGTTGGGTTCCTTCTTGATGTTCTCAAACAACTTTATCTTCTTCAGATTCTTTGCATTCAGTTGTTTGCCAATAGTAGCTTCCAAAGAGCTGATTTCCTAAGCCTCTGTAAGATGATCAATCAGCTTATTCTCTGTTAGAATATCTGATATCAGTCTTCCTAAGGGTATCCAGTCCCTTTTTGTGCGCTCCTCTTCTCTGATTTCCTTGACACTGGTCCTAAGATGGTTAAACAGCAGATAAGCCAGATTTACCTTGACCTTCTGAGAGATGAAATAGATCAGAAATTGTTGATCAATATTGATGTAATCAGGATAGCTGGTAGGCTTCCTGTGGTTTATGCACCCCAGAATGATCTTGGCCCATATCCTGTGCTGGTCCTTTAAATTCCTTATCTTGCTGGAGGGAAGCCCCAGAGTGAAGATTTCTCTAGCAATTAGGGCAGCATCAGCGCATCTTTCAGCCATGTCAATGCAACGAACACCACCACCACTGTAGCCTATTAACCTTGCAATGAGGTCCTCAGTAATAACAATCTTCTTCCCCATAATGTATGACGTAACCTGATGATTGGAAGAAGAAGCGTGAATCCAAAATTCCTTTACCAGAATAGGGAATGTTGGACCCACCAGCCTGTCAAAATATTTTTCCCAGCCTTGAGCTTTAACTTCTTCAGAGAGATCAAACCCATTCTCCTGAAGACTGTTGAAATCCACGATTAATTTAGAAAGAACCTCAAGATTTTTGATTGGTGTGAGAAGCATTCTGTGGGGTTCTTCGTATTGTTCAGTAGAATCTGATTTCTGAGAACATGAAGCAGGGATGCTTGAGGAAGCCATGTTCACACGAAAGTTTTTGAGAAGAAAAAATGAAAGGGTTTTGAGAAAGTATGCAAACTAAAATCAGTAAGTTTGAGAGAAAATGAAGGTGAAGGTAAAAGAGTGTAAATGGTGAGAAGTGTGTTTAAATAGATTTCTAAAAGGTTTTGAAAACATAAACAGCAAGAGAGAGAAATTAAATGTAATGATTATAAGCATTTAATGATAGCTGATTTAGGAGGATTCAGAAAGATATTTGGAACGGTTACCCATGACATGTGTCTCAATGCAACCAATCAGCGCTTTTGACCTTTCAGAAACTTGAACACATGTTCAGCCTCAGAAAGTAGCTGATGACTAGATGACACTTGTTTGCTTGAGTGAACATCGCATTTCTATCCTTGATTGTGATAGATTCCGATATAATCTGTGCTTCTAAAGTTCTGAAGAAAGATTGGTCAGTAGTTCACGAAAAATAGACAAAGTTTTGAAGGTTAAGATATGGAATCAAAACAATTTTATTCTGGGCAGAGCTTCATGCTGAGATGTTTCAGAATGAAGTTGAACCTATCTTCAGAAAGAGGTTTTGTAAAAATATCAGCCCATTGATGGTCTGTGTTAATAAATTTAAAATTTAAAATCCCTTTCTGAATATAGTCCCTAATAAAATGATGTTTTATTTCTATATGCTTAGCCCTAGAATGCAAAATAGGATTTTTACTAAGGCAAATAGCAGAAGTATTGTCACAGGATAGGGATGTTACTCTCAAATATCTGGAAGTCCTCAAGTTGACTTTTCATCCAGAGCATTTGTGTGCTACACCCAGCTGCTGCTATATATTCAGCTTCAGCTGTTGATAGAGCTATTATGGATTGTCTTTTGCTGGACCATGAGATCAGATTTTCTCCCAAAAACTGGCAGCTTCCAGAAGTGCTTTTACGTTCTACTCTGTCTCCAGCGAAATCAGCATCACAGTATCCTATCAAACTGTAATCACTTGATTTTCTATAAAACAAACCCAAATTAGTAGTACCTTTCAGATACTTGAAAATTCGCTTAACTGCTGTTAAGTGAGATTCTCTAGGATCTGATTGGAATCTAGCACAAATGCAAACACTGAATAGAATGTCAGGCCTTGAGGCCGTCAAATAGAGAAGAGAACCAATCATACCTCTGTAGACCTTCTGTTCTACCTTTTTACTTACCTCTTCTCTTTCCAGAATGCACGTGGGATGCATTGGAATCTTTGATGACTTACATTCTGAGAGATCAAATTTCTTCAGAAGTTCTCTGACATATTTGCTCTGATGAATGTAAGTTCCTTCTGGGGTTTGATTAATCTGAATGCCCAGAAAGAATTTTAGTTCCCCCATTAGGCTCATCTCAAATTCTGTCTGCATACATTTAGCAAACTTTCTTCCCAGAGAAGGTTTAGTTGATCCAAATATGATGTCATCAACATAAATCTGACATACTAAAATGTCATTCTTAACTGTCTTACAGAACAAGGTTGTGTCCACTTTCCCTCTGGTGAATTCCTTTTCTAACAGGAAGTTACTTAGTCTTTCATACCAAGCTCCGGGAGCTTGTTTCAGACCATAGAGTGACTTCTTTAGTTTGAAAACATATTCTGCATTTTTGGAACTTTCAAAACCAGGGGGTTGGTGCACATATACCTCTTCTTTTATATAGCCATTTAAGAATGCACTCTTAACATCCATCTGATACAGAGTGATGCCTTTATTAACAGCAAATGAGATTAAGAGTCTGATAGATTCTAACCTGGCGACTGGAGCAAAGGTTTCTGTATAGTCTATCCCCTCTTGCTGACTATAACCTTGTGCTACCAGTCGTGCTTTGTTTCTAATTACTTCACCTTGTTCGTTCAGTTTGTTTCTGAACACCCATTTTGTTCCAATGACGTTGAATCCTTTTGGTTTGGTAACTAGATCCCATACGTCATTTCTTGTGAATTGATTTAGCTCCTCTTGCATTGCTAGAATCCAGTCATTGTCCAGAAGTGCTTCATCAATTGTTGTTGGTTCAATTAGAGAAACCAGTCCCATGAGGGATTCTTCAGAGTTTCTGAAGCTAGATCTTGTTCTGATTGGATCTTCTTTTCTTCCTAAGATTATTTCTTCTGGGTGATCCAAGCTGCTTCTGGATAGTCTTTTTTGGAGTTGATCAACAGAAGGTGCTGGATTGCTTGCAGTTACTCTTTCTGATGTTGAGGGAGTGTCTCTGTTGAGAGCTTCTGATGACTTGTCTTCAGTACCTGTGAGTTCAACTTCCATACCTGCAAGGAATTCATTCTGCTTTGACTTTTGAGAGTCAAGCTTATCATCAAAACGAACACTGATTGATTCTTCCACAATCTGTGTTTCTGTATTGTATACTTTGTACCCTCTTGAGCGTTCAGAGTATCCTAACATAATACACTTTTATGATTTAGAGTCAAACTTGTTCAAATAATTTTTTGTATTCAGAATAAAACATGTACATCCAAATGGGTGAAAATAGGAAATGTTGGGATTTCTGTTCTTCCACAATTCATATGGAGTCTTTTCCAGAATAGGTCTTATGGAGATTCTATTCTGAATGTAACACGCTGTGTTTATTGCCTCTGCCTAGAAGATCTTAGCAACGTTAGTCTCGTTGATCATGGTTCTGGCTATTTCTTGCAATGTTCTGTTCTTTCGTTCTACAACTCCATTTTGCTGGGGAGTTCTAGGACAAGAGAAATCATGCAGAATGCCTTTGTCATTAAAGAATAAGTCAAAATCTTTGTTTTCAAATTCTCCACCATGATCACTTCTGACTTTGACGATTCTAAGATCCTTTTCATTCTGAACTTGGTTGCAGAAGGTAACAAACACAGAGTGTGACTCGTCCTTGTGCCTTAAGAACTTTACCCATGTCCATCTACTATAGTCATCTACGATTACTAACCCATACTTCTTGCCACTGACTGAAGAAGTTTTAAATGGTCCAAACAAGTCAATATGCAGAAGTTCTAATGGCTTGGAGGTGGAAACAACATTTTTTGGATTTGAAAGCTGGTTTTGCAAACTTGCCTTTCTGACATGCTTCACACAGAGCATATGAATTGAACTTCAGGTTAGGAAGTCCTCTGACCAGATTGAGTTTGTTAATCTGAGATATTCTTCTCATACTAACATGTCCCAATCTTCTGTGCCAGATCCATTGGTCGTTGTTAACAGACAGTAGACATTTTACATTCTTTCTTTTTAGTTCAGAAAGTTTTATTTTATAAATGTTGTTTTTCCTCTTTCCATTAAATAGGATAGTCCCATCTTTCTGACTAACAGCTTTGCATGAATTTTGATTGAAGATTATATCATAACCATTATCACTTAATTGACTTATGGATAATAGATTATGCATTAATCCATCTACCAATAAAACATTACTTATAGAGGGAAGATTTCCATTACCTACTGTTCTAGAGCCAATGATCTTTCCTCTTTAATTGCCTCCAAAACCTACGTGGCCTCCAGGCTTAAGTTCCAGGCTTTGGAACATATGCCTTCTTCCCGTCATGTGTTGTGAGCATCCAGAGTCCAGGTACCATGATTGGTGTTTTTTCTTTGCTGCTAAAGATATCTGCCACATGTATTATTTTATCCTTAGGTACCCATATTTTCATGGGTCCTGATTTGTTAGTTTTACCAAAACTCTGGTTGAATTTTGGTTTGACAGAATAATCACTACTTGTATATTTTATGTCATGTGTGTGCCCATATATAAAGTGTGAATCAAGTGGAGTACGTTTTATAACTAAATCCATGGCATTTTTGGTGTAGTTACCTTACCTTGATATCCTATCCCTTTTCTGCCATTTCTGCTAACTCCATAGATCATTGAAGCCATTTTGCTTATGTCTATGTTTTTAGCTAGAAACTTCTGAAAGCTGTGATCATACTCCTTGATGATCTCATCAGCATTATTGGGAGTTTCAGGGATTTTTTCCTTATGAGAGTTTTGCAATTGGTTTTCTAATTTTGAAACTTTATCTTTTAACTCAGAATTCTCCAATTTGAGACTCTCAGTCTTATCAGAGTCAGAAGCAAGATCCCTTTTCAGGTTTCTGAATTTGACTCTGATCTGCTGATATCTTTCCAGAATTTCATTAAGGCTTTCAGCTAGTTCAGCCTTAGTAAAGTTTATAGTAAAGTCAGGGAATACCTCTTCTGTATCTGATTCAGATTCTGACTCAGAAGTTTCACTGTCTTCTGTTATGTTTTCCATGAGAGCTATGTTCGCTCTTTCATCGTCTGATTCTGAGTCAGCTTCAGATGTGTCAGAATCATCCCATGTAGCCATGAGACTTTTCTTCTTTTCCTTGCCAAACTTCTTTTTGGGCTTTTCCTTCTGAAGCTTTGGGAAGTCACTTTTGTAGTGCCCTTGTTCGTTACATTCATAGCAGATGATGTCTTTGTTGTTTGGCTTTCTGTTTCCTGAAGAACCTTCAGATCTTCTGTGTCCAGAGGAGGATTCTGACCTTCTATATCTGGAGAAAGATTCATTCTGATTTTCTGATCTTCTGGGATTCCTGAACTTCCTTTGCCTCTGCTTCCACAATTGGTTCACCCTTCTGGAGAGGAGGGATAGTTCATCTTCTTCTGATGATGACCCATCAGAGGTTTCTTCCACAGCCTGCAAAACTTTGGAGTCAGATTTTCTGTTAGATTTTAAAGCTAATGGCTTACCTTGCTTTTGAGGTTCATCTGCTTCTAGCTCTATCTCGTGACTTCTGAGGGAGCTGGCAAGTTCCTCCAGAGAGATTTTGTTGAGATCCTTGGCTAGCTTAAGCGCTGTGACCATTGGCCTCCATTGTTTTGGCAAGCTTCTGATGATCTTCTTAACGTGATCAGCTGTAGAATACCCTTTGTCAAGAACTTTAAGACCAGCAACAAGAATTTGAAATCTTGAAAACATAGCTTCTATTGATTCACTCTCTTCCATCTTGAATGCCTCATACTTCTGAATGAGTGCAAGGGCTTTGGTTTCTTTGACTTGAATGTTGCCTTCATGCGTCATTCTCAGAGAGTCAAACATATTCTTTGCAGTGTCTCTGTTTGATATCTTCTCATATTCTGAATAAGAGATGGCGCTGAGAAGAATTGTTTCGGCCTTGTGATGATCAGACATTGTTTTCCTGTCAATCTTCTGACCACTTCCATCCACTGGGTGCGTGTATCCAGCATTCATCATGTCCCACAGATCAGCATCATGGGCCTGAAAGAAACTCTCAATTTTGTCTTTCCAGTAGTCAAAGTTCTCTCCATCAAAGACTGGAGGTTTGCCACTGAATCTGTCTCTTTCTTCATTGTTGTCATTGCTGATGTTTTGATTTGGTCCTGCCATTGTGTTTTTCTGACGCTGGATCTTGTACTGACACGGTTAAGTGTTATAAGCTCAGAACTAGGAGCTTTAATTCCAATTGAAGATTTGAAAAACACAAGAAGCGGGTTGAATTGTAAAACTTAAATCAAATGCTTAGACAACACTGTATTTTTATCCTGGTTCGTTTGATCTCAAACTACTCCAGTCCACCCGTCAAGGTGATTTCGCCTCTCTCCAACGAGGTCTTAATCCACTATAATCAACGGATTACACGGCAACTTTAACAACTGTTAAAGCCTTCTTGAGTATAACCACAACCCAGTTTATCTCAAGGAAATCTCTTACAAATAATAGAATAGGAATGTGTTTTATGTTTTCTAATAAAATAGTATATCACAACTGTGATAGTTACACAATTTAAGCTTAGAATAAAATTGAATTGCTAAAGCGTTTGAGTGAGCGTGGTGAAGAAGGCTTTGCAATTTATGAGTGCATGCGTGCGTATTTTCTCAGGCAGTCTGGTTTATATAGGAAAAGGCAGAGACATTGTCCATAAAGCCAGTTAAATGATAATAACGCACTTTCCTTTTTGAGAAGATCTTGTCTGAAGAGAGCCGTTAGCATTAATTCTGTCTTGAATACATAGTAACGCTTCAGAGTCTTCTTTGCTTATAATAACGCTTCTGAGTGCTGATGACTTGGTAAGGATCTTTGATCAGAGTCAGAGTGTGTATGTTATGCGCAGATTCTGGTCATCAAGCTTCAGCGTGTAGCACTTGTTACTGATCTTCTGATGCTGATATATTACTGATCTTCTGATGCTGATTCCATCAGATCTTCTGCATATATAAAACATAATTTTAAGAAGCATATTTGTTCTATATATATAACTTTGAATTTATTTATTCTTTGTATTTTGTTATCATCAAAACTCTAGTCAAGGGTTGTAGAATCAAACTATATTCTAACACATCTTTGTTCTGTTTTGTAGGTCATGGCACCTATGCGTAGAAACACCATTCAGATCAGTTTTGTTCAGATTCCTATGCAGCTTAGAGATTTGGTTGCAAAAGTTCCAGATACTTCCTCCTTTATCAGAAGACATGGGCACCTCCTTGGTTTGATCACTTCCAAATTGTATGAACAGATGATGAGTGTTCTGTGCCAGTTCTTTGATCCATTATACCACCGCTTCACTTTCCCGGACTATCAGTTAGTCCCTACTCTGGAGGAGTTCTCTGATCTACTTGGTATCTCTATTTTAGAGAAGACCCCGTTTACAGGTTGGGAGAAAGTCCTTAGGCCGGAAGAGATTGCTTCAGCCCCCCATCTGACAAAGGCTGAGGTAATGTCTAATTGGGAGACTCGAAGTGGGACAAAAGGCTTTTTGGCTAAATTCTTGGTTGATCGGGCTAATCAGTTCTGGGACAGTTTAGATTTTCAGGCATTCGAGGACATCCTGGCTCTTCTCATTTATGGTTTGGTGTTGTTTCCTAATTCGGATTCTTTCGTTGACGTGAACACGGTGAAGATTTTCATGTCCCGTAATCCAGTTCCCATTCTCTTGGGTGACATTCTGCACTCTCTTTATGCCTGTACTGCTCGGAAACGGGGAACCCTTATGTGTTGTGCACCATTGCTGGCGAGGTGGTTTATTTCTCACCTCCCCAAATCAGTTTTGAAGAACAAGGAAGGCATGGGTTAGGCCTACAAGGTTATGTCTCTCGCTCACACTGACATTATCTGAAGTACTAAGGACATGGAAGAAGTAGCTATTATTGATCGCTGTGGGGAATACCCCAATGTTCCACTACTTGGAATTCGAGGAGGGATCACCTATAATCCTTGTCTGGACTTACGTACGTTTGGGAGAGTTATGAGGGAAGGACCTCATGAGTTGCTGATGCCAAGCATTGTCTTTGACTTCCAAGGGGATAGTGATGAGCATCGCCGCAGGTTCATACGAGCTTGGGACAGGTTGCACCGGTCTGATCCACATGAGTTAGGGTTGAAGACCTCTCTTCCGATCGAACGCTATCTCCGATGGGTTTGAATCCGTGCCCAAAAGCTGGGAATGCCATACGAAGCTGTCTTGCATGTGATTGTTGAGATTGCTGATGAAGAAGGGGTTCCTCCTACCATCCTCCATCCATACATGCCTACTGACATTGGGGCATTAAAGAGGTCTTGGATGCAGCTAAGAGAAGAGAGAGATACTTACATAGAAAAGTATCATGAGCAGGAGCGGAAGATTATAAGGCTTACAAGACAGCTGGAGAATGAGAAGGTCCTCAACGACTATGTCAGCACCAACGGAAAACGACCATGGGAGCGTTGATGTCTTTTGTTATTTCTTATTTTGATTTACCTTTCAGTATTTCTTTTTGTAACGCCTTAAATGAATTTATCAAACATCGTTTCAAGTTTGTTATCTAATAAAGTGTGTTTCATTTTGGTTTACGAATTTGAATCCCTAAAGTCTTTTGAAATCATCTCATACACATACCATTCCCATGCACCTCATCACAGGTACCCATTACAGGTCTCTTATCTTCTTCGCTGTTTATTTCAGCACATCATGTCTTCTGAAATATCAACTGAACAAGCCATCAAGGCTCTGCAAGCTCAAAACACTCAGTTCCAGGAAATGTTCATGAATTTGGCCAAGGGTCAGTAAGATCTGAAAACTCTTATCTTGAAGGATAAGAAGAAGAAGAAGAAGATGGTTGTACTGAATATAAGTCGCAGATTTGGAAACAATTTGCGAGAAGAGGTTGATTTGACTCACTCATCTAGAGGGGGAGAAAACCAGGAAGAAAGAAGGGCTCCTAGCCCTGTGGTATCTGACAACGAGACTGACTTTGACGAAGACCAGTATCCTCCGGCTGAGGATAGGTATAAACAGCTTGAAGACCGGTTAAGTGCGATGGAGATCCAGAAGGTACCTGGTCTGGACTTCAGAGATTTGGGTTTGTCATCTGGGGTGGTGATTCCCCACAAGTTTAAATCACCAATCTTTTCTAAATACAACGAGGTTTCTTGTCCAAAGCTGCACCTCCGTTCGTATGTTAGAAAGATCCAGCCATATACCGTTGATAAGAACCTCTGGATCCATTTCTTTCAAGATAGTCTTTTAGGGACTCAACTTGAATGGTTTTACCAGCTGGAAGGAGTTAGTGTTCGTAACTGGGAAGACCTTGCTGCTGCTTTTTACAAGTAGTACCAATACAATGCCGACCTCACTCCCACGCGTACCCAACTTCAGGGTATATCTATGGGTGCGAGTGAAGGTTTCAAAGACTACGCTCAAAAATGGAGGGACCTTGGTGGAAGAGTACAACCCCCGCTGGCTGACAGGGAGTTAGTAGATATGTTTCTGGGGACCTTGTCTGGTCCGTATTTCAATCATCTGATTGGAAGTTCATCGTCCGGGTTTACTGAGCTGATTATGACAGGGGAAAGAGTTGAAGCCGATATTAAGAGCGGCAAGATACAGAAGGGTGCTTCATCAAGTACCGAAAAGAAGCCATTTAAGAAGGAATCCAGTGCTGTTTACAGTTCAAAGAACCATAATAGACCTGAGCGCCGCCAAGCAGTCAATGCGGTTGTTATATTAAGACCTGTTGTTGCCTCACAACGCAACAATCAGCCAAGAGTCGAGAGGCCGCGAAGACAATTCACTCAGCTTCATATGACCCTGTCTCAGATTCTGCCATAGTTACTAAAGACCAACTTGGTGATTCCGAAGGAAGCCCCGAAGAATCCCAATACAACATCGCCGATGTACAATCCAAACGCCCGTTGTGCTTTTCACTCCAATAGCCCGGGGCATGATACGAATGATTGATGGGTCCTAAAAAAATAAGGTATAGGATTTGATTGATGCTAAGGAGATTGAGTTCGAAGCACCTGAAAGGCCTAATGTTGTGACTTCTCCTATGCTGAAGCATGGAGTGAATTCTATAGATGAAGACTCGTTTGTGGTTTCTGTGAAAGACATTGCTACTCCATTGATGACTGTGAAGAAGAACCTTCTGTTAGCCGGTTTATTTCTGGGCTATGGCGAAGGTTGTCGTCTGTGTTCCGTCTTACCTACCGGTTGCCATATTTTAAAGTCAGGTGTCCAACGCCTGATGGATAACAAAGAAATTCTGTTTGAGAAAACTTTTGTTCCATTGGTTCCTTTTGAAGACATTTCTATAATCACCATTTTTGATAATTCTTCCAAGGCTTCCTCGAGAAAGCCTGTTAGAATTACATTTGTTCCAAGAATCGCTCCCTTGATTATCACTGTTCCTGGGCCTATCCCCTATACATCAGATAAAGATGTCCCTTGGCACTACGGGGCTAATGTGTATTATCACGGGGTTAAACAAGATTTTAATGCTGAAGAGGCTGATACTGACGGCAGCAATATTGTTGGATCTAGTAAAGTCACCCGCAGTAGAAGGCTTTTCTCCCCTGAGATCTCTCCACCAGTTGTTCGGAAGCCTGTTGTGATTATACCTACCAGTACATCTGCTACTGTCCATGTTCATGCTCCAATTCTTACCCCTGTGGCTAAGTCATCTGACACTCGGGGAAAAGGGACCACCTGAGCCTTCCCGGATGGAGGCACCGAAGAAAATCACTGTTGAAGCCTCTAGACAAGAGATAGAGGAAATTTTAAAAATCATCAAGAAAAGCGACTACAAAGTAGTCGAACAACTGGGGCAAACCCCGTTAAAGATATCTATGTTGTCCTTATTGTTGTGTTCAGAGGCCCATGCTAAGGCTCTGATTGCTTTCCTGAAGACTGCGCACGTGCCGCAGGAGACATCAACTGATCAGTTTAAAGATTGTGTGGCTAGTCTAACAACAAATAATGGGTTGGGTTTCTCCGACATAGACTTGACTTCTAAGGGGAAGAACCACAATGACGCCATGCATGTCTCCATTGAGTGCAGGGGCACTACTCTAGCTCATGTATTGGTGGATACTGGGTCCTCGTTGAACGTTCTGCCTAAGAAAGCTTTAGATCGGTTGGACTGTGAAGGTTTGGAGTTGAAGCCAAGTAACATTGTTGTTAGGGCCTTTGACGGGTCCAAGAGAATGGTACAGGGAGAAGTGGATATTCCAATTAAGGTTGGTTCTCAGATTTTCGCGTCTACATTTTATGTGATGGACATTCGGCCATCTTATTCTTGTTTGTTGGGTTGCCCGTGGATCCACAAAGTTAGGGCAGTAACTTCTACGCTCCACCAGATGCAGAAATACCCAGTGAAAGGGAAAATTGTTACGGTACAAGGAGAGGAGGAGTACATGGTGAGCAACCTCAACTCATTTCGGTATGTGGAGATGGACGGGGAGTTCATTGAGACCCCGTTTCAACATTTTAAAGAAGTGCCCCATACGCTGGCATCTACTGAAACTGTTACTGAAGATCCTCCAATGAAGATGGCTTCCCTCAAGGATGCCCGGGCTATTGTTGAGAAAGATGGGTGTGCAAATTGGGGCCAACTCCCTGATTTTGCACATAAGACTAACAAGTTTGGTTTAGGTTTCACTGTAGAAGCTCAAAGGGCTGTACGACGTGCACGGATCGGAGGACCTCTCTTGTTTATCAGCAATTCAGGAGTAAATTCCATTGAAGACGATGTTGAAGAGTCTGAGTTTGACAGTTGGATTTACCCAACTACCGACGGCGGACTAAGCAACTGGACGGCAAAGGACTTCGTCCCAATTTCTTTTATTACACAGTAATGAGACTCTTGTTTTAAGTTTGTAACAGACAATTAATAAACTTTACGGCCCGGTGCCTTACCCGAGATACTGTGGCTTTGTTTATGAGGGCTTTATGTGTGTCATTTCCATATATCATTAATAAAAGCATTGGACGTTTCTTGCATTTCAAATTTTACGCTCCTTGTTTTCCTTTTTATCTTGCAAAATAGCTATTTTACACACACTCACATATACAGGTCTACATCCACTCTGGATCCCACTGATAACAACTCTGCTACTATCGGTTATGACTTCGAAAGTACGATCAACTTAGCCGAAGACGAAGGTGAAGATGATTGCGAAGTTCCCGGTGAACTTGCTAGGCTGTTACTTCAGGAAGAGAGGGCCATACAGCCGCATGAAGAGCCAGTGGAAACAGTAAATCTGGGTACAGAGGAAGACAAGAAAGAGGTCAAGATCGGTGTAAATCTGGAGTCTAGTGGTAAGCAACGGTTGATTCAGATGCTGCATGACTATGTTGAGATATTTGCCTGGTCTTATGAAGATATGCCTAGGTTGGATACCGATATCGTGGTTCACCGTTTGCCAACCAAGGAAGACTATCCTCCAGTAAAACAGAAGGTCTGCCGAATGTTCTTGGAGATGTCTGAGAAAATCAAGGCCGAAGTTATGAAGCAATTTGATGCCGGTTTTCTAGCAGTTACTTCTTACCCGCAGTGGGTTGCCAACGTGGTTCCTGTGCCGAAGAAGGATGGTAAAGTTCGAATGTGTGTTGACTATAGAGATCTGAACAGGGCGAGCCCCAAGGATGATTTCCCTCTACCTCATATTGATGTTCTGGTTGACAACACCGCTCAGCATAAGGTCTTCACCTTTATGGATGGTTTCTCCGATTATAATCAGATTAAAATGGCTCCCGAAGATATGGAGAAGACAACCTTTGTTACTCAATGGGGTACCTTTTGCTACAAGGTCATGCCTTTCGGGTTGAAGAATGCTGGGGCAACGTATCAGCGCGCCATGGTCGCTTTGTTCCATGACATGATCTATCATGAGATTGAGGTATACGTCAATGACATGATTGTAAGATCCCAGACTGATGAAGAACACCTTGACCATCTTCAGAAGCTATTTGACAGGTTGAAGTTGTACAAGCTGAGGTTAAACCCGAACAAGTGCACCTTCGGGGTGAGATCTGGTAAGCTGTTGGGTTTCGTCGTAAGTGATAAAGGTATTCAAGTGGATCCTGCAAAGATGAAGGCTATACAGGAAATGCCAGCTCCCCGAACAGAAAAAGAAGTCAGAGGATTTTTGGGACGTTTGAACTATATTGCTCGATTCATCTCACACCTGACTGCTACTTGTGAGCCAATCTTCAAGTTACTGAAGAAAGATCAAGTGGTAAGATGGAACGACGAATGTTAAGCCACTTTCGAAAGGATCAAAGAGTATCTCCAAGAGCCTCCTATTATGATGCCTCCAGTTGAAGGGAGACCTTTGATCTTATACTTGACAGTACTCGACAATTCAATAGGGTGCGTGCTGGGGAAGCATGACGAGTCTGGCCGAAAAGAGCATGCTATTTATTACCTTAGCAAAAAGTTTACCGACTGCGAGACCCGATACTTGTTGCTTGAGAAAACTTGCTGCACTTTGGCATGGGCTGCTCGCCGGCTGAGACAGTATATGCTGACTCACACTACTCTATTGATATCAAAGATGGATCCAATCAAGTATATCTTCGAAAAGCCTGCCTTGTCCGGAAGAATAGAATTATGACAGATGATCTTGACTGAGTATGACATCCAATATACGACTCAAAAGGAAATCAAAGGAAGTGTGTTGGCAGATCATTTGGCACATCAGGCAGTGGATGATTACCAGTCTATGAACTTTGAATTCCCGGATGAGAATATCATGTTGGTAACTGACTGTGAGACACCTGGACCGGATGAAGGGCCTGAGGAAAGATCCCGATGGTCTATGTACTTTGATGGAGCTTCGAACGCTTTGGGAAATGGCATCGGCGCCATGATCATATCTCCTGAAGGCTCTCATACTCCGTTCACCGCCCGACTATGTTTCAACTGCACCAACAACATGGCGGAGTATGAAGCGCGCATTATGGGTCTTCGAGCACCTATTGACCTAAGGATTAAGTTCTTAAGTGTATTCGGAGATTCCGCTCTCGTGATCAGTCAGATCAAAGGCGAGTGGGATATGAAACACCCTAATCTTATTCCTTATAAAGAGTATGTGTTGACGTTGCTTTCGCACTTCGAGGAGATAACCTTTGAACACTTCCCTAGAGAGGAGAATCAGTTGGCGGACGCGCTGGCTATGATGTCTTATAGGTTCAAGGTCAGATGGGACAATGAAGCTCCCCAGATTACCATTGAGAGGTTGGACGAACCTGCACACTGTTGTGATATTGAGACTAAAGAGGCAACGGATAAACCCTGGTTTCATGAGGTGAAGAGGTATCTTGAGGCTCAGGAATACCCCGAGGGTGCATCTGTTAATGACAAGAAGTTTCTGAGGAGGTTCACGGCAAATTTCTTCATCAGCAATGGCATTCTTTACAAGCATAACCATGATTCAACCTTACTGCGATGTGTGGATAAGAACGAAGCAGAAGGGATTATGGTAGAGTTACATGAGGGTACTTTCGGGACTCATTCCAGTGGACATACCATGGCAAGGAGAATCCTTTGGGCAGGATATTATTGGTCCACCATGGAAGCCGACTGTTATCAACATTCTCGGACCTGTCACAATTGCCAAGTCTATGCTGATAAGGTGCACATACCTCCAATTCCTCCGAACGTCTTGATAACGCCTTGGCCTTTTGCAATGTGGGGCATTGACATGATCGGCGAGATCAGGCCTACGAAATCTAACGGGCATCGTTTCATCCTGGTAGCTATTGATTACTTTACGAAGTGGGTTGAAGCAGCTTCCTTTGCTACTGTAACCAAGAACGTCGTGGCACGATTCATTCGGCACAATCTAATCTGTCGATACGGTTTACCAGAGAGGATCATTACGGAAAATGGTACAAATCTCAACAATAAAATGATCACCGAGCTCTGCAAGCAGTTCAAGATACAACATCAAAACTCTTCCCCCTACCGGTCGAAGATGAATGGGGCTGTAGAAGCGGCTAATAAGAACATCAAGAAGATTGTGCAGAAGATGACGGTGACATACAAAGATTGACACGAGATGTTACCTTTTTCTCTTCATGGGTACCGTACATCAGCGCAGACGTCAACAGGGGCAACACCCTACTCCTTGGTTTATGGTATGGAGGCCGTCTTACCCATTGAAGTTCAGATACCCTCTCTTCGGATTATGAAGGATGCAGGTTTGAGCGAAGATGACTGGATTCAGACCCGGCTTGATCAGCTGAATTTAATTGATGAAAAAAGACTTACTGCTATTTGTCATGGTCATACATACCAAAAACGGATGATCAAGGCATTTAACAAGAAAGTTAGACGACAAGAGTATCAAGTTGGGGATCTGGTGATCAAGCGCATCATCCTACCTCAAGGTGATCCCAGGGGCAAATGGACCTCTACTTACGAAGGACCATTTGTGGTAAAGAACATCTTCTCAGGAGGAGCTATGATTCTAACCACCATGGATGGTGACGACCTTCCTCACCCCGTCAATGCAGACATAGTGAAAAAATACTACGCATAATCAAAGACCCGCTAGGTTGACTGGCCTAGGAAAAAATAAGGGCTTCCCGGCGAACCAAAAGAGTTTGGGCAAAAATAAGGGATGAAAATAAAAAAAAACTGTACACCCGGCAAGTCGAAAACCTGAAAAGGCGGCTTGGGAAAAAAAGGGTATCCCGGTGGACTGAAAACCCGAAAGGGAGGTCCAGGAAAAAATTAGGGATCAAAGCGTAACATTATGTCTCGTTGGATCACCTTGCAACCAGACTTCAGTATCGACTGTCAAGCTCGGATGACACTAATCAATCTGATGTACCTTCAACCAAGTAGCAAAGTGATGAGATGCTCGAAGACATAAAGGCAATAGCAGAGTTGGAACCCAGTGGGATTGTTCACATAGCTGTTTTGTTTAGTTTTTCACAAATTATGTAAATTCTATTATTCGGCGGCGTTCTCTTACTAGGACGTCAGCCTCTTGTACAAAAACGCCTATTTACAGGCCAAACTTCAAAATCAATACAAGTCATTTTCACAAATAAATTTCAAACTGTTTTCCTTTTTCTGTTTTGTTTTGCAAAGAACGTCCAACGTTCATTTTTGATATATGCATTTGACATTAATTGCTGCTCATGAATATTTACATGCGAAACAAAAGACAGTTACTTGTAATATCAGAAACAGGGGCAAATAAGATTTGTCCAAGCTTTACAGTTGCTCTATCCACCAGGTACAAAGGTAGAGTCAGCTGAAGAATATGGCTGAAATACTTTCACTCCCTACAGAGTAAAAAAGACAGCAATTG
Source organism: Vicia faba (assembly GCA_948472305.1). Taxonomy (NCBI): domain Eukaryota; kingdom Viridiplantae; phylum Streptophyta; class Magnoliopsida; order Fabales; family Fabaceae; genus Vicia; species Vicia faba. Next base: position 1,293,713,086 of record OX451739.1, on the reverse strand, counting down.
TAACTCTCCCCAGCTGAGACTTGCAATTATGAATGAATCAGTAATATTCTCCCCAAGCATATTTTATCTACCATCAGCACTAAAAGTCTTATTATCCCCGGCGGAGTATAAAATATCCCCAGTGGAGTTTGGAAAAGTTCCCCCAGCGCAGTCTGAAAAAGCTTCCCCAGTGGAGTGTAGAGAATCATCCCCAGTAGACTTTGGAAGATTGTCCCCAGTAGAGCCTAAAAGGTTATCCCCAGTGAGGTCGCTATTGAAAAAGTCATCCCCAGCGGAGTTTTTTCCTTTCACAAACAAGGATTCAATCCCCAACAGGACTCAGTATCACCAGCAACGGTAATTCATCCCCAGCGGAATTTATCAACGGAATCCTCAGCAGAACATTTCTTCCCCACAGAGTAATCTCCTCATCAGTTTATTCCTCAACGGAGTTATCCTCTCCTGCAGGTTTATTCTCAGTCATCTTCGTTCGCCTTCCCCAGTAAAAATGAAGAATTCAACTCTTTTTATCCAATGGCTATCTGGGATCTATTTTCCCCAGCTAAAAACATTACATTTCCATACATCATGACACATGCATATACGCATCATACAACACAATCTCATTTATTTTGAGAACATCATTGTTTGATACATATCATGCATTACATACAACTAACCTTTACCTTTCAGGAAAGATGCGGTTAAGTTCTCACAAAATTCAAAGTTATGGAGCTTTTCCCTCAGTCGAATTACTGACAAGTTCTTAAATCTCAATAGAGTTTTTCTCAGTTGAATTACAGACAAGGTCCTAAATCTCGACAAAGTTCATCCGTCGAATTACAGACGAGTTCCTAAATCTCAGCAGAGTTTTCTCAATTGAATTACGGGCGAGTTCTTAAATCTCGATGAAGATGTTTCCGTCCAGTCGAATTACTGACAAGTTCTTAAATCTCAACAGAGTTTTTCTCAGTTGAATTACAGACAAGGTCCTAAATCTCGACAAAGTTCCTCCGTCGAATTACAGACGAGTTCCTAAATCTCAGCAGAGTTTTCTCAGTTGAATTACGGGCGAGTTCTTAAATCTTGATGAAGATGTTTCCCTCCAGTAGAATTACTGACAAGTTCTTAAATCTCAACAGAGTTTTTCTCAGTTGAATTACAGACAAGGTCCTAAATCTCGACAAAGTTCCTCCGTTGAATTACAGACGAGTTCCTAAATCTCAGCAGAGTTTTCTCAGTTGAATTACGGGCGAGTTCTTAAATCTCGATGAAGATGTTTCCCTCCAGTTGAATTACTGACAAGTTCTTAAATCTCAACAGAGTTTTTCTCAGTTGAATTACAGACAAGGTCCTAAATCTCGACAAAGTTCCTCCGTCGAATTACAGACGAGTTCCTAAATCTCAGCAGAGTTTTCTCAGTTGAATTACAGGCGAGTTCTTAAATCTCGATGAATATGTTTCCCTCCAGTCGAATTACTGACAAGTTATTAAATCTCAACGAAGTTTTTCTCAGTTGAATTATAGACAAGGTCCTAAATCTCGACAAAGTTCCTCCATCGAATTATAGATGAGTTCCTAATTCTCAGCAGAGTTTTCTCAGTTGAATTATGGGCGAATTCTTAAATCTCGATGAAGATGTTTCCCTCCAGTCGAATTACTGACAAGTTCTTAAATCTCAACAGAGTTTTTCTCAGTTGAAGTACAAACGAAGTCTTAAATCTTGACAAAGTTCCTCCGTCGAATTACAGACGAGTTCCTAAATCTCAGTGGAGTTTTCTCAGTTGAATTACAGGCGAGTTCTTAAATTTCAATTAAGATGTTTCCCTCCAGTCGAATTACAGACAAAGTCCTAAATCTCGACAAAGTTCCTCCGTCGAATTACAGACGAGTTCCTAAATCTCAGCATAGAAGTTTTCTCAGTTGAATTATGGGCGAGTTCTTAAATCTCGATGAAGATGTTTCCCCAAGTCGAATTACTAACAAGTTCTTAAATCTCAACAAAGTTTTCCTCAGTTGAATTACAGGGAAGTTCTTAAATCTCGACGAAGATGTTTCCCCTCAGTTGAATTATGGGAAAGTTCCTAAATCTCGACACCTCAGTTGAATTACGGGCAAGTTCCTAAATCTCAACAAAGATCAGACGTCCCCAACAGAATCTTCCTCAACGGCAGGTATGCAAACTCTCACTAAGGAATCTCTTATGCGATCGACACTCCTCCAAATGGCATCTGTAAGCCCATTCCCGACATCACAAAGCAACTACCACTTCATGCGAGTGCAAATTTCTGGGCACTCTAGTGTTCAATCATCTTCCACCTTCGGATCACGAAAGGCATGAAAGCCAATCTACATCCTCAGGTTTAAGAAGATTGAACAGGGGAAGCTGTTGTACCCCAAAATTTGCCCTCCCATATTTCTCAAGACATTGCAAGAAAGATCTCCAAGTTGCTCAGGGTTGCTCAAGAGTTGGTCAGACAAGCTCTCTCCTAAGGCAGTCTACCCTAAATTAGGGTTTTGTGTGGCATCAAGATCCTTGATTCCAAATTACCTCAAGTGCTCCCCAATGTCCTAATATGTTCTCAAGATCATCCATGTCAAGTTTCAAGCCTTGCAGAGGAATTTTGCTCTGTCAATTGCTCAAAGGTCCAAAAATCGATTGTGGCCTATATACAGTCAAACTTCAAGATATTTTGTCAACATTCTCATTTTTAAGTGAGTTTCATCATTTTATCAAGTGTTGATCATGATTCCTCAAGGATTGCTCAAGATTCATCAAGATGCAAAAGTTGCTAAATTAGGGTTTTGCAAGAAAAGTCAATCCAACTTTGACCAAGCATAACTTTCTCATACCTTATGAGAAATGACCCATCCAAATCTCATTTTGAATAGGATGCAATTCCATACAATCCATCTTCATACCCCAAGATCAAAATATACACTCACAAGAAATTATGAATTTTGACATTATAGGTCATTTTTGAAAGTCAACAAAAACACCTTTTTTGTCAAAGCTTCTAACTTGATAATGGAATATCAAAATGAGATGATACCAAAAGGGTTGGTTAGAGGACATCTCAAGCTTCCTAAAAAGTCCAATAACACCTCTAAAAGGTCAAAATTGAGGAAGTTATGCATTGTTGAAATTGGACTTTTTTGCAAAATGGCCAAAAGTCAACTATCCTCAAAACTTCAAATTTTGCCAAATAGGCCCATTCTTTTTCACTTGATTTGAGTTTGCATAGTTTCCCATGTGCTCTAGCTTTTTCCATGTGTCCATATCATATTTTTATTATTTAATTCGATTTTTATTTGAATTAATTCATTTTAAATCAAATAAAATCACATAAAATCTAAGGCATTGATAACAAATGATTTTCTGGTTATTTCAGGCTCCAATTACAGCTAGCTTTGCAATCAAACTCGTATCAAGGCATTAGAGCATATAAATATTGGATTCAAGCCAAAATTGGAAGGTTTTAATGGAAGATCAAATAATATATCCAAGCATCAATGTAGGAAGATTTGGACAAAGTTTGTTACCCTAATACACTGAGCAATACATAAGGGTCGTGTACACACAAAAATGAGGGTGAGAAATCAATTGTGGAGGCAGAACCAAACTTACAAAAACCAGAAAAAGTGTGACTTTGAAATCAAGGTTAGAGACATTTTCAGGGCTTGAGACTTGTCTCAATCAATTGCTAGCCATCTCCAGAACCTAACCCAATCCAAACCACGCGTTTTCAAGCTTCTTATAGCGCTGTAAGTCTCTCACGGATCCGCCCCATTCTTGATTTCGATTTGCATTATTCTTTCATCTATAACAAAAACTAATTGCATATTTGTAATCCTCACATCATTTACAAGCTTTTGGCATCATTTGATTTTGATTATCTGACCTGTAGCAGAATCTACCATTATTAGGGTTTTGTTCTTGTTTTTGGGGTTTTTTGTTTCAGGGAAAATTGGCCATAATATTGGCCATGGTTGTGACCAGTGGTTTGAGACGAACACGACCATGCCCTTAAAAATCATTTTCATGGCCTTTGAAGGATTTTGGAATGAAGCTGCGCTTTTTGCTGCGGATAAAAATCTGCAGGTAAAATTACAGTTCTGGGAGGACAGGGACGAAGCCGTGTCATCTTCCTATTGGGCCATCAAATGTTTGCGCGCTTTTTTTTATTTTCTGGCAATTGATTTTGTTTGCGTATATTAAATATTGTTTGTATTATTATTATTAACAAAACAACAACACGCCCCAGTGGTGGCCACATAAGCGCTTAAAGACCTAAAGGCTGGAGGTCAGGGGTTCGATCCCTGCCTCCAGCAATTTGCATTTTTCCAATTTCTTTTAGGTAATCATGTGCATACATGGGCCAAATTTCCACCATGGACGCTCACCATCAAAGCGCCAGATGGCTAAATGGCCAGATCTGGTGGTCAGGGTTGGAGGTCCACCAAAGAGCCAGGTCAACGCATATGCAGCAAATCAAGAAAGTCCAAACGGATCAGCTTCATTTGGGCCTACAAAAATACTTTATGCATCCTCCAAAAAAGGCCCAATTCTCTTTCTCTTATATTTTCTTTTTATTAATTTAGTTATTTTATTTTATTTTAATTAATTTCTAACCAATAACAAATTTTCCTTTTTCTATCAAAAAATCACCAAAATACTTTTTAATTCAGAATTTTATTTTCTTTAATAAATTTTAATTAATTAATTAGGTTTTTAATTCTAGGAAACTTTAATTTATTTTTGTAAATATTTAAAATTAATTAGAAATCATTAGGTTTTAACTTTTATTTTATTTTCTTTAATAAATTTTAATTAATTAATTAGGTTTTTAATTCTAGGAAACTTTAATTTATTTCTATAATCTACCCCCCGTACTCAGAGATAATCTCGAGAAAAGGAATTTTTATGTGCTTTTTCCTTTCCTTGTTGGCTAAAATAAAAGTCGGTGGCGACTCTTGCTTACCGCGACATTTTGCAAAAAACAAACGCAAAACGCAAACCAGCATTCCAAAAATAGTCAGTTCTTCCCACCGTATCACACCTGTCTTGAAACCTGTTTATGCAATGATATGTATGATATATGTATGCAATGTTTTCAAAGGCCTTATAGGATTTAAACTCTTTTAACAGAAACAAAGAATTTTTATTAGTGATCTCAAATGAAATCACAATTTACATAGGAATAACAAATAAGAAAACTCTAAAATTTCTAAGTCTCCCAATGACGCTTCCTTTTGGTGCTAATGTAGGCATTGAGATTCCACTCTTCATGAAGCCGCTTTGTCAGTTCCAACACCTTTTTCTCACTGGCATAGAATTGGGACTCAAAGGTATCTCATTCTTCTTTTAGCTGTATCCAAGATTTTTGCAATTCTTTGAAGTTGGTTTGCATATCAGGATGAAGAATGATGCGAGACTCGTCCCCTTGAACAATAGGCTTTGTAATCACTGGTAGAATAGCAGCATACGACATCGTAAGATTTTGAGCACGAGCTCGCACCCATTTGAGGTATGGCTCCAAAGGGATGGAATTCTTGTGCCCTAGAGTCCTGCTATTAGTCTTCTTAACCATTCCCCAAGTGCGGATGAACCTTTAACGATAACCTTGTAGATCATTTGAGTAGTCGAACACAATATCTTGAATGAGCATATCATGAGGACCATCCCTCCGGGCGTAGCCGAATTGACGTAAATCTAAAGAGGGGTTGAAGGTGATGCCCCTTTTAATGCCAAGGAGTGGAACATTGGGGAATTCTCTGTAGCGATCAATGAAAGAGATGTCTTCTTGGGAGCGAGGGCACCAATAGATGTCAGAGTGAGAAAGAGACATTAATCTCTGGTTCCATCTTAAACCTAATTCATTCTTCATTACTGACCGAGGAAGGTGCAAAATAAACCACCTATAGAGTAGAGGTACACAACACATAAGAGTCTCCCGCTTTTTCATGGTGCGTGTATGGAGTGAGTGCAGAATATCCTCGAGCAATGTAGGCACTAGATTGTGAGCAAGGAAAATGTTGATGGCACTAACATCTACAAACTGGTCTGAATTAGGGAACAGAACCAACCTGTAGATCAAAAGAGCTAACACATATTCAAAGGCATGGTAACTCATAGCGTCTAGGAATACCTGGGCTTTCTTCATCAGGAAACTTGTGAGGAGGCCCTTAACTCCACTCCTCCTTTCCCAATTGGACTCAATGTCATATGGTTTAAAATGCAAAGCTATGGCAACATCTTCAGCAGTTGGATCTTGTTCTAAACCGGAAAAGGGTATCTGCTCTAATATGGGCAAACTGAGTATTTTGGAGAATTCTTCCAACGGAGGAACCAACTGATAGTGTGGAAATGTAAAGTAGTGGTTCTTAGGGTTGAATAACTGGAATAAGACACTCATCAAACCTTCGTCAAAACCGGTAGCAACCAAATTGAGCAAATAGCCATATCTCTTATTGAATGAGGAACTCTCAGGAACCTTTGAAACTAATTCTTTGAGTTTGGGAGTGTTGTACCCCAAAATTTGCCCTCCCATATTCTTCAAGATTTGCAAAGAGCATGTTTCAAAATCTCCCCAAGGGTTGCACAGTTCAAAAGCCTCCTAACAGTCAAAAACTAGGGTTTTGATTCTAGCAAAGAAATTGAAGTTTCCAAGGGTCCAATCAAGTCCCACATGCCTACAAACATGGTCAAGCATCCTTATGCCAAGTTTCAAGACTCATAGCACAAAATTGCACAGTCAAAAACCCTAATTGCTCAACAGTCAACTGTAGGGGTAAAATGGTCATTTGACAGTCAAAAGTTCAAATTTTTGGTCAACATCTTATTTTGAAGCCACAAACATCATTTGATCAATTCTTGATCATGATTTGCAAGGCATGTAAAAAAAAGTCTCAAGATGCAAAAGTTTCCATATTTGGACAGTTGAAAAAGTCAACTGCAAATTGACCAAGGCATAACTTCCACATGGTTTATCAGAAAAATTCCATCCAAAGCTCATTTTGAAGAGAAAGACATTTCCTACAACTCCTCTTCACACTTCAAGTCCAAGAAATGCTCTCACAAAAAGTTATCAATTTCAACATTATAGGTCATTTTCAAAGGTCAACAAAAAGGGACTTTAAGTCAAAGGCCATAACTTGAGATTGGTAAATCAAAATGACATGGGACCAAAGGCATTGGTTAGAGGACTTCAAGACCTTTCCAAAATATCCAAGAACATGATCAAAGCTTAAAAATTTAGCAAGATATGCCTTGTGGAAGTTGGGAAATTTTTGGGAATTTTGAAAAGTCAACTTTGCTTCAAATGCCTCAAAATTGCTAATGGGCCACATTTTCTTCCAAGAATCATTATCCAAAGGCTATGCACGACCATTTGACCCAAAGGGGATTTATTTCATCATTTTTTATTATTTATTTGAATTTTAATCACCATTAATTCATTTAATTAAATAAAATATGAAAAAAATACTAAACAAATGTGTTTGAATCTTTTTATGCAGCATATGCCCTCATTGGTTACTCAAGATTCGTGCACACCCAATTTGGAAAGGTTTGGCAATGATTGGTATCAAAAACACATGGAAAAGATTTGAAAATATTTCATTAAAGATCAAATATTTGATTCATCAAAACTGTTGTACCCCAAAATTTGCCCTCCCATTTCCTCAACATTTTCTCATCACAAGACCTTTGAAGATCAAGATCCAATTAGGGTTTCCTCTGCTCAAGACTTCTCCTTGCACTGTGGACTCAAATTAGGGTTTGTGTTTGCCCAAGGATGTTTTGACCTAAAATGCCTAAGATGACTTTCATGCTTCATGTTGGACTCCCAAGTTTACCTATACCAAGTTTCAAGTCTTGACTCCAAGTTTTACCCAGTCAATTGGACAGTTGACCTAGAAATCAGCTGTATTGGGGAAAAAGTCAACTGTGGCCAATTGACAGTCAAACCTCATGAAATTTGATCCACATCAACATTATGAACTCATATGGACCATTTGATCAAGTTTGGATCACAATTCCACAAGAAATTTGATCAGATCACCAAAAGGGCAAAATGGTCATTTTTAGGGTTTTGACTGCACAAAGGCAATTTTTGACTGTTTAACCTAGCCAATGACAAACCAAGCTCTCACATGGACTCAAGGACCCCATGGAATTATCTTGACATGTTCATCAAGCTCAAAAGATCCCAAGTACACAAGATTGACAGTTGAATTTCCCAGTCAATTGATCAATTTTGACTGTATACTGAAAAGTCAAACTTTGACTTTTTGGTCAAAATCAAGAGTCAAGATTCATTTTTCATCAAAACATGCCAAATCATGAAACTTGTTCACCAAGAAATCACAAAATGCAAATTAGGGTTTGAAAATGGAATTTTTCATAACTTAGAATTTTTCTAAGTTATGAAAAACCCTAATTTTTTCCCAACTTTGCCCCATCTTTTCACCATGATCCATTTGGATTCAAACAAAAGTCAAAACATGAAAGTTGTAGCTTGTTGCATAATCTACAACTTTGATTCACAAAGTTTTCTCATTTGAAGCTTGTATCTCAAGTTATGATTTTTTGAATAAGGGCACTAAACCATCTTTTAACTTAGTGAAATTTGACCTATTTTGACAAGGTTTTCTACCCTACTTCAAGGCCACTTTTCATACCCTTCCACTTGGAATTTAAAATTGCATTTCAAAGATGGATTGTAGTACACATTCCAAGCTTTCCAAAATGTCCAAGAACTCATCAAACAACCTCATAACTTGAGAGATTCGAATTTCACAAGTTGGCAAAAATTCACTTTTGTTCTTCATCAAAGCATGTTCATAAACTTGGCAAATTTGAATTCAGCATGCTTAAGCTACATTGCAGGCCTCTAATCCCATTTTCACTCAATAATTCAATGCATATCCTTTGTGTTCTAGCATTATTTTGCTCATTTGGATAATACACACAAAATCAAGCCTAAACTAGAAAAAGCATATTATCCATTCTTGTAAAGTGTTACTTTATGGCAACTTTGCAAATCTATGAGGTACAATGCAGATCTTTGAAGCAAAAAGGCATGGGCATATCCCACTGATCAAGACTCAAATGTGCAGCATAGATTGAGGCATTGTACTGGCCTAGAAACCAAGTTGACATTTGCTTGCTTCACATAGAAGTAACATCCATAACTTATGCTATCTCTCATACCAGCATAGAAACAGAAGAACAAAGTTGTCAAACACATTACACATAACATATCCAAGCTAACACACGAGCTTTTGACCTCCAATACACCCTCCATCTCAGAATCATCCTCAAACTGCACAAACAGGGGTGCCCCTGCAGTTTGAGTGCAATCTCTCAATCCCTTCAAGCATTTTGATCAAAACCTGTTCCTCTACCTTCCTCACAACCTATGCAAGCTATCCAGAAGCTAAGGCACGATCTGTAGTTGCTCTAACCACTTCCACCATTTTCACATCTTTGACTTGCAGGTGAAGTTCTACAGCTTGATACAAGAAGGTTCAAGACAAAGTAAGCATTGAAAAAGCATCCCTGGACTTCAAGGAAGCTTTTCCAGTCATTACATTGCACTGAAAGTCTCTCATTCTCCACATAGAAGTTCAACTGCACAGGTAAAAGTTTGAATTCGTATCTCTCTTATTAGGCATTTATAGTCTTAAGTTTGTGAAGAAACAAGGTCCTACTCATAGCCCTGAACATGTACATAGCTTTACTTTTCATTTCTTTTGCCTGAGTAGAGAGAATTTGAGCTCTGAAAATGGTAGAAAAATTAGGTCAGAAAAGGGGGGGAGAGAAATTCTCCCTCATCTTAGAGAGATAGGTCAAGTTCTTTATATGGTTAGAACCGTCTCTTCATGCTGAACATTTCTTGTGTTATGAGTTTTTGCTAAAAAGCCAGGAATCAAGAGTTAGAAGGAACTGAATATGGCGCGCGTTTTTCAAATAATCTGTGCTGGAGGTTGAAGAAGGAGTGAAGTGGGCTGGGCCTGGATTTGTTTTGCTTCTCACACCATCTTTTTTGGTTTACACCCCCCTGAGCCCATATGCTTATTTTTGAACATTTTTGATTTTTTCCTTTTTTGCTGACTTTATTTATTTTACCTCATGCCATTTAAAAATTAAAAATATTTTTTTCATCATTTTTTGCATTTATTGCATATTTATTTGTTTATTTGTTTAGTTTGTACATAAATATATATATATGATTATTAGAATAAAATGTTAAAAATAATGTCAATACACTTTTTATTTTTATTTACTTTCTGAAAATATTTTACACAAAAAAAATATATACTCTTTTATTTATTTTATTAAAATATTAAATAAATATTTATTTTTAAGAATAATACATATTTAGGGTTAGTATAAATACATATATATGATTATTAATATATTTAAGACAAAAATATAAAAATATTTGATTTTTTTTCATTTTATTTAATAGTTGATACAAAGAATACTTTTTTTTCACAATACACTTCATTTTATTTTATTTTTATAAATAATAAATAAATAGTAGAATTAAATTAGATAATAATACCTTTTATTTAAAAATTAGGGTTTTCCACCCTAAGTTCAAAATACTCCAAAAATAAATACCTTTTTATTTTCTTTTCCCTTTTATATAAAATAATATTTTCTCATACACATAAAAACTTCCTTTTTACATTCCACATATTTATTTAATTTACATTTAATTATGCATTGCAAATATCCAATTGATGTAATAATTTAGATTTAAATTCTCGTCAATATCCCCATTTGAACATTTGTACCCCCCTTCCCATATTTGGTTTTGTAATAGCTTAGTAATTTTAAATTCGCACTTTATTGCTTTCTAATAATAACATGCTAGAATTAGGGTTTGTATGCGAAAAACGATAAAAAAATAGTTTGACCTAATGTAAGATAAACAAGCATGAAAATGGACACACAAATCACACTTGCACCCCTAGGGTATTCCACTTGTTGCCTTCAAATAAATGGGCCATATTGTATGTTGAACATCTTTGGGCAAAGCAAACAGTTTGAATGATCATAGTCCCTCGATAAAATTTTTCAAAACAAACAAAACAAATGATCAAGTCCCTTAAAGAAATTGCCCAAAGACTTTTAAACGTCGTTACAATTATGGTCTAAACGATGACCCTCGCTTGTCCCTCTCACATCCTAACACAAGGTTGCCCACCAAATACAATGGTGGTGCAAACTTGTTAAAAGGGTTAAAGTATAGCAATAATCTTTTGAGAAATTTAGGAGTAGATAATCTCTTAGTTACCTGGATCAACTTGCAAAACAAAAAAACACTTGCCTAATTTCAAAATCACACATCACTACACTTTCAAAACAACTTTCAAAAAAAAAAAAACAAATGAAAACTTTTTCAAAAGACATACATCTTTGTATACATCCCCACATGGATCATTACAAAGGTTGCCACCACATTGGCCTCTTTTCAAAAACATTTTCAAAACCCACACACTCAAGCACCATTTAAAACAATTGAAAACAAAAGGCAAGTGATCTAAGCAAGTAACTAAGAGCCCATGGATAACCATGGATAGAAAGGGTGCTAATACCTTCCCTTTCTATAATCTACTCCCCGAACCCAAGAAAACATCTCAAAAGGTTTTTGATGTGCTTTTTAACCTTTCCTTAGGATAAAATAAAAAGTCGGTGGCGACTCTTGCTAACCGCAACATTTGCGAATAAAAACGCAAACCTCAAGTCAGTTCTCCCACCGTATCACAGAACTGGCGACTCTGCTGGGGAAAACTTTTAAAGTGGAGTAACCTTAGGGTTTAGATCACCTTTGTTTTCAATTGCTTGATTTGTTTGCTTTTACATATTGTGGGCTTTATAGATCCTAACCCGGATCTGGGGAAACCCTTTTAGGTAGCAACAAGGCTGTGAGGGAACTGTGCGGGGTATACCGACATGGTTGAAGCAGTCTGCTACGTTGATGTGGCACTTTGGTGTGTACCGGTAACCCTTGAGTTCAGTCAAGGAGAGTACGGGGCCGCCGCGTGGTGTCATGAAGCATCAACTGACCTTAGGAACCTTAATTGAACCATCTTGGCCTTTTAGGGGTAGTGAGATAACTGACTTTGGTGCAGTCCGAGGTTGGTTGATACTCGATACTACACTCAATTGAGGTTTGCTTTCCTGGAATATTTCGGTCGCCAGTTCAGTGGCTAAATCGAAACGATGAACAATGAAAGCAATCCAGTGATATTGGGACCTTTAGAACCCGGTTACTTTTGATAGGACAGGTTGAGCCCACAAAACTTCAAGAGGGTAACACCCAGACTTCATGCAGGCCTAAACTCTAAGGGTTTGTGTGACTTGTGTGCCTTACCATGTTTGCCTTTGTGAATATTTATAATGCATTTAATCATCACATCATTACATCATACAAACATCATGAGCATTGACTAACCATTTCAAGGGTTTCGAATCTTCATCTTTGTCCTTGTTTTATAGGACATGGAAACTGCCCGCAGAAAGACAATTCAGATTAGCCTTGTAAAGATCCCTCCTCAGCTTAAGGAGCTTCTGTCCAGAATCCCCGAGAGTTCTTCATTCAGTGAGAGACATGGAAGACTCATCAACTTGGTTAACACCAACATTGAGGAGGACTTGATAAAAGTCCTGTTCCAATTCTTTGACCCTCTGCATCACTGCTTCACCTTCCCGGATTATCAGTTGGTGCCTACATTGGAAGAATTCTCCCGACTTCTGAAGGTCCCTATCCTCGATCAACTACCCTACAACGGTACGGAAGAGGAACCCAGACTTGAAGAGATTGCTAAAGCCTTGCACCTACAGACATCCGACCTCAAAGGACATTGGGAAGTTAGAAGTGGTATCAAAGGGTTCTTAGCTAGGTTTCTGTTTGAAAAGGCCCAAGAATGTTGGAACTCTCTTGACCTACGAGCTTTTGAAGAAGTTGTAGCCCTCCTTGTCTATGGTTTGGTGTTGTTCCCTAACCCAGATCAGCTTATTGATATCAGTGTTGTCCAGATCTTTATGACCAGGAATCCTATACCTACACTGTTGGGGGATATCCTTCACTCATGTTACACTCGAACCATGAGAAGAAGGGGTGTCCTTATGTGTTGCACTCCTCTCCTGGGAAGGTGGTTTATTTCGCATCTTCCGCAATCAGTTTTGAAGAACGAGCGGGGTTTGAGATGGTCACAACGATTAATGGCTCTCACGCATGCAGATATACATTGGTGTCCTAGGTCCAGGGAAGACGTCACTATCATTGACCGTTGTGGGGAATACCCTAATGTTCCTTTATTTGGAATCAAAGGAGGTATTACCTACAACCCATGCCTGGCTTGGAGACAGTTTGGTTATGCTCGGAAGGATGGCCCTCATGACATGTTAATTCCTGACATAGTCTTCGACTTCGACAATGATACTCAAGGACTTCGTCAGAGATTTATCAGAGCTTGGAGGATGCCAAGTAGGATAGACAGCAAGACATTGGGGCACCGGAACTCCATCCCGTTGGAACCTTACCTCAAGTTGGTACGAGCCCGCTCCCAGAAGTTAGTAATGCCTTACCCTCACATGCTACCTGTAATCAAAGAGCCAGTCTTGGAAGGAGAAGCATCCTACACCATTCAACATCCCGACATGCCCACCTCTTGGGAAGAGATGCAGAAGAGCTGGGTCCAGCTTAAGGAAGAACGGAATTCTCTTGAGACCAGTCTACATGCTAGTGAAAAGAAGGTCCTGGAACTCACCCGCCTGCTGCACGAGGAAAGGAATCTCAACACCTACATCGCGCCAAAAAGGATGCGCAATGTCTTTTTACCTTAAGGAGTTATTTTGTAATATTTGGCCCATGAGGCATTTATGTACTAACGAATTTCTCCTTATTAATATGATGTGCGTTCCTTTTTGTCTACAACAAAGTTTGAATGTTCTAAATCCTTGAATGCATTGCATACATACGCATTCCATTGCACCATACGCATAGCAGGTACCCTATTTCACAGGTTGCTTAATTTTCTTCGCTGTTTGTGTGCACAGTCATCATGAATCCGGAATCATCCAGTGAGCAAGCAATCAAGGCCCTTCAGGCCCAAAGTGCACAGTTTCAAGAGATGGTCCTAAGCCTAGCCCAAGGTCAGCAAGAGTTGAAGACTCTACTCATGAAGAAGAAGAAGAAAAAGAGGACGGCGATGTTCAACACCGGACGCAGATTTGGGAACACACTCCACAACGAAGCTGATCCAACCACTTCTTCTGCTGAGAAAAACAGTCCCCAAGGGGGAGGAGCTCCTAGTCCCGCAGTCTCCGACAACGAGACGGACTATAACGATGAACAATACCCACCTGCTGCTGACAGATACAAACAATTGGAGGACCGCTTGAGCGCTATGGAAATTCAGAACGTGCCGGGACTGGATTTCGGAGATTTGGGATTATCTTCTGGAGTAGTAATTCCACACAAGTTCAAGGCGCCTGCCTTCGCCAAGTATGATGGGGTCTCCTGCCCAAAGCTGCATCTGAGGTCGTATGTAAGGAAAATCCAACCTTACACGGCGGATAAGAACCTCTGGATTCACTTCTTCCAAGACAGCCTCTCGGGGTCACAACTTGAATGGTTCTACCAATTGGACGGAGCTAGCATCCGGCACTGGGAAGATTTGGCAACTGCATTTTACAGACAATACCAATACAATTCTGATCTCGCTCCTACGCGTACCCAACTTCAGGGTATGTCTCTAGGGACGGGTGAAGGGTTCAAAGAGTACGCTCAAAAATGGAGAGATTTGGCTGGCAGGGTGCAGCCTCCATTAACTGATCGAGAGCTGGTTGATATGTTTCTGGGAACGTTGTCTGGTCCGTTTTTCAATCATTTGGTTGGTAACTCCTCCGCTGGGTTCACAGATTTGATATTAACGGGAGAAAGAATTGAAGCTGGCATCAGGTCCGGCAAGATACAAAAGGCTGCCTCTACAAGTGCTGAGAAGAGGCCGTTTAAGAAAGAAGCAAGTGCCGTCTATGGTCCTAGAAGACAAGTCAAGCCCGAAAGTCGCCAAGCCGTCAATGCTTTGGTCATCTCCAAACCTGTTGCTGCTCCTCAGCAGTACAATCAACAAAGAAGTGAAAGGCCCAAGAGGCAGTATACCCGATTGAGTATGACATTATCTCAAATTTTACCCCAACTGTTATCCACCAACCTGGTGACCCTCAAAGAAGCTCCTAAAGTCGTCAACACTGCGTCTCCTAAATACAACCCAAATGCCCGGTGTGCTTATCATTCTGATAGCCCCGGGCACACTACTGATGATTGCTGGGCCTTGAGAAACAAAGTGCAAGATCTGATCGACGCAAAAGAAATTCAGTTTGAAGCACCGGAAAGACCGAATGTTGTAACGGCTCCTATGCCCCAGCATAGGGTAAGTGCCATTGAGGAAGAAGTGTATGCTGTTTCGGTAGATGAAGTTGTTACCCCTCTGAAGACTGTTAAGAAGAACCTACTGCGGGCCGGTTTATTTCCGGGTTGCGGTGAAGGTTGCCCATTCTGTGCTATTTCCCTATCTGATTGTCCCTTGCTAAGGTTAGGCATCCAAGGCCTAATGGATAGCAAGGAGATTCTATTCAAAAAGATTGCTGTTCAATTGGTACCGATGAAAGAAGTTTCCGTGATTACCATCTTCAAAAATCCAATCAGGGCTCCCCCAAAGAAGCCTATTCAAATCATGACAGTCGCGCCTGTGATCATTACTGTTCCAGGGCCCCTCTCTTACGTGTCTGATAAAGCTGTCCCCTGGCATTATGGGGCGGACGTGTATGTAAATGGAATCAAGCAAGAATTTGATGCTAGTGCCAGTATCTGCGATATCACCGGTCCAGCTAAAGTCACCTGCAGTGGCAGGCTCTTCTCGCCTGACATTGCGCCACCCGCTATTCGAAAACCCCTCCTCATAAAGCCTGCAAGTTTACCAAGTCCTGTTGCTGATCAAATTGTGTCCCCTGCTGCCGAGTCATCAAAAGCTCGGGGCAAAGGGATTGAAGAAGAGCCTGCCCGGATGGAGGCACCAATACCCGTAAATGCTGAGGCCTCCCGACAAGAAATGGAGGAGATTCTGAAAATAATAAAGAAAAGTGATTTTAATGTTGTCGAGCAGTTGGGGCATACACCCTCCAAGATCTCCCTGCTCTCCCTATTGCTATGCTCCGAGGCTCACGCTAAGGCATTAATCTCATTTCTCAAGACGGCCCATGTGCCGCAAGAAACGTCTGCAGTCCAGTTCACTGACTGCATAGCGAATCTGACGGCGGACAACGGCTTGGGCTTTTCAGATGCTGACCTGACCGCAAAAGGGAGGGACCACAATGATGCCCTGCATGTCTCTATTGAATGCAGGGGCACTACTCTGGCACATGTATTAGTGGACACTGGTTCTTCCTTGAATGTTCTTCCGAAAAAGGCTTTAGATCGTCTGGATTATGAGGGCCTGGAGTTGAAACCCAGCAATATCATCGTCAGGGCTTTCGATGGTTCAAAGAGGATGGTTCGTGGAGAGGTTAACATCCCTATCCGTGTGGGCTCTCAAGTGTTTTACTCTACCTTTTACGTGATGGATATACGTCCATCATACTCTTGTCTGTTGGGTCGACCTTGGATCCATAAAGCTGGGGCGGTGACCTCCACCTTGCACCAAAAGCTGAAGTATCCCGTCAGAGGGAAGATCGTCACTGTGCAAGGAGAAGAGGAGTATATGGTGAGCCATTTGAATTCCTTCAGGTACATCGAGATGGACGGGGAGTTCATTGAAACCCCCTTCCAACATTTCGAGGAGGTACATCCAATTTCAGCAGCTGCGGAGACAATGGCCAAAGAGAATGATTCCTTGAAGATGGTTTCCCTAAGGGATGCCCGGGCTGTGGTTCAGAAAGGCAATGGTGCACACTGGGGTCAGCTTCCTGACTTCACTCAGAAGAACGACAAGTTTGGGCTAGGCTTTACTGCAGAGGCTCAGAAGGCTGTGCGCAAAGAGAAGATTGGAAAGGCTCCGGTGTTTATTTCCAGCTCAAGGGTGAATGCTATCGAGGAGGATGTGGAGGAAGCTGAGTTTGATAGTTGGATCTACCCGACTGCCAGCGACGGACCGAGCAACTGGACAGCAAAGGATTTTACCCCTATCACATTTGTCACGCAGTAATTGATTTCTTTTGATTTCCAAATTTGTAACAAACAATATGTTAAAACTCTGTTGGCTCGGTGTCCTACCCGGGGCATCGTAGCTCCATTTGTGAGGGCTTTTTGTATGACATTTTCATATATCATCAATCAAAACATTGGACGTTTGTTGCATTTCAAAATCTTGTGCTCTTTTCTTTCTGTGTTATACATATTGCAAAACAGCTATATTTACACACACTCACTTATACAGGTTTCAATCCACTCTGGATCTCACTGGTAACAGCTCTGCTACCGCCAGTTATGACTTCGAAAATCCGATCAACTTGGCCGAAGACGAAGGTGAAGATGATTGTGAAGTGCCTGGTGAACTCGCAAGACTGCTACTACAGGAAGAGAGGGCTATTCAACCACATGAAGAGCCTGTGGAGACAATTAACCTGGGTACTGAGACAGATAGGAAAGAGGTCAAGATTGGTGCCAATCTAGAGCTCAGCGTGAAGCAACGATTGATCCAGATGCTACAAGACTACATGGAGATTTTTGCTTGGTCCTATGAGGATATGCCTGGTTTGGACGCCGACATTGTAGTTCACCATCTACCAACCAAGGAAGATTGCCCTCCAGTAAAGCAAAAAGTTCGACGAATGCGTCCAGAGATGTCTGAGAAGATTAAAGCTGAGGTGATGAAACAGTTTGATGCGGGTTTCCTTGCAGTAACTTCTTACCCTCAGTGGGTTGCCAATGTTGTGCCAGTGCCGAAGAAGGACGGTAAAGTCAGAATGTGTGTCGACTACAGGGATCTGAACAGGGCCAGCCCCAAGGATGATTTCCCCCTACCTCACATCGATGTCCTTGTTGATAATACAGCTCAACACAAGGTGTTCTCCTTCATGGATGGCTTCTCAGGGTATAATCAGATCAAGATGGCTCCTGAAGATATGGAGAAGACTACATTTGTAACTCAGTAGGGGACCTTCTGTTATAAGGTTATGCCATTCGGATTGAAAAATGCTGGGGCAACCTATCAGCGTGCCATGGTTGCTTTATTTCATGATATGATCCATCATGAGATTGAAGTATACGTTGATGACATGATTGCAAGGTCTCAAACTGAGGAGGAGCACCTTGATCATCTGAGGAAGTTGTTTGACCGACTCAAGTTGTACAAGCTGAGATTGAATCCCAACAAATGCACCTTCGGGGTGAGGTCCGGAAAATTGCTAGGTTTCATTGTAAGTGATAAAGGTATTCAGGTGGACCCTGCCAAGGTAAAAGCCATACAAGAGATGCCGACTCCAAAAACAGAGAAAGAAGTCAGAGGTTTCCTAGGACGACTGAATTACATTGCCCGATTCATCTCACATCTGACTGCTACTTGTGAGCCAATCTTCAAATTACTGAAGAAAGATCAAGTGGTACGCTGGAATGATGAATGTCAGGCCGCCTTTGAAAGGATAAAGGAATATCTCCAAGAGCCACCCATTCTTATGCCACCGGTGGAAGGAAGACCTCTGATACTATACTTGACAGTGCTGGATAATTCAATGGGGTGTGTGCTGGGGCAGCATGACGAGTCTGGCCGAAAAGAGCACGCTATTTATTACTTGAGCAAAAAGTTTACCGACTGTGAGTCTCGTTACTCACTGCTTGAGAAAACTTGCTGCGCTCTTGTATGGGCTGCTCGCCGGCTGAGACAGTATATGCTGACTCACACTACCTTATTGATTTCAAAGATGGATCCCATTAAGTACATATTTGAAAAGCCCGCTCTGTCTGGGAGAATAGCGAGATGGCAAATGATCTTAACAGAATATGACATCCAGTATACGACTCAGAAAGCAATAAAGGGAAATGTATTGGCTGATCATTTGGCACACCAACCTGTGGACGATTACCAATCATTGAACTTTGATTTTCCGGACGAAGACATCATGGTGGTAACTGACTGTGAAGTACCTGGACCGGATGAAGGACCTGAGGAAGGATCCCGATGGTCTATGCATTTTGACGGAGCCTCCAATGCTTTGGGTAACGGCGTCGGCGCTGTAATCATATCTCCCAAGGGGACTCATACTCCGCTCACCGCCCGATTATGTTTCAGCTGCACCAACAACATGGCAGAATATGAGGCATGTATCATGGGTTTACAAGCTGCGATCGACTTGAGGATCAAGTTTCTAAGTGTCTTCGGAGATTCCGCTCTCGTGATCAATCAGATCAAAGGCGAGTGGGATACGAAACACCCGAATCTCATTCCTTACAAGGAGTATGTGTCGACCTTGCTCCCTCACTTTGAAGAGATAACTTTTGAGCATTTCCCCAGAGAGGAGAATCAGCTAGCGGACGCACTAGCCACGATGTCTTCAATGTTCAAAGTTAAATGGGACAATGAGGCTCCCCAAATCATTATCTGGAAGTTGGATGAACCGGCATACTGCTGCGAGCTCGAGGCTGAGAAGGTGACTGAAAAACCCTGGTACCACGAGGTGAAGAGGTACTTGGAAGCCCAGGAATACCCTGAAGGTGCATCTGTCAATGATAAGAAGTTCATGAGGAGATTTGCTGCAAAATTCTTCCTCAGCAACGGCATTCTCTACAAACGGAATCATGATTCAACTCTGCTACGTTGTGTGGATAAGGCTGAAGCGGAGAAAATCATGATGGAACTGCATGAAGGTACATTTGGAACCCATTCCAGTGGACACACCATGGCTAAGAAAATCCTTCGGGCAGGATATTTCTGGTCCACAATGGAAGCCGATTGTTACCAACACTCCCGAACTTGTCATAAGTGCCAGATCTATGCTGACAAGGTGCATATCCCTCCAGTTCCTTTGAATGTCCTAACGGCACCTTGGCCTTTCGCAATGTGGGGCATCGATATGATCGGAGAGATCCGACCAACGGCATCCAATGGGCATCGCTTCATCTTGGTGGCAATCGATTACTTCACAAAATGGGTTGAGGCAGCTTCATATGCCACGGTAACCAAGAGCGTCGTGGCGCGTTTCATCCGGCATAATCTGATATGTCGGTACGGCGTCCCGGAAAGAATCATTACGGACAACGGTACCAATCTCAATAACAAAATGATCACTGAACTCTGCGAACAATTCAAGATACAGCACCACAATTCTTCTCCCTACCGGCCGAAAATGAATGGGGCTGTAGAGGCAGCCAATAAAAATATCAAGAAAATTGTGCAGAAGATGACAGTGACCTATAAAGATTGGCACGAGATGTTACCGTTCGCTCTTCATGGGTACCGCACCTCAGCAAGGACATCAACCGGGGCAACTCCTTTCTCCTTGGTTTATGGCATGGAGGCAGTCTTGCCAATCGAGATCCAGATACCCTCCCTCCGGATAATGAAGGATGCAGACTTGAATGAAGATGATTGGATCCAGACTCGACTTGATCAATTAAATCTGATTGACGAAAAGAGGCTCACTGCTATCTGTCATGGTCAGACGTATCAAAAACGGATGATCAAGGCATTTAACAAGAAAGTCAGACCGCAAGAGTATCAAGTTGGGGACCTGGTAATCAAACGCATCATCCTCCCTCAAAGTGATCCCCGGGGCAAATGGACCCCTACATACGAAGGGCCATTCGTGGTTAAACGTGTGTTCTCAGGAGGAGCCATGATCCTAACCACCATGGATGGTGACGACCTTCCTCACCCCGCTAATGCAGACATAGTGAAAAAATACTACGCATAGATAAAAGACCCGCTAGGTTGACATACCTAGGCAAAATAAGGGCTTCCCGGCGAACCAAAAGGGTTCGGGCAAAAATAAGGGATGAAATGGAAAAATCTGTACACCCGGCAAGTCGAAAACCTGAAAGGGCGGCTTGGGCAAAAATGGGTATCCCGGTGGACTGAAAACCCGAAAGGGCGGTCCAGGCAAAAGTTAGGGATAAAAGCGTAACACTATGTCTCATTGGATCACTTCACATCCGGAATTCGGCATCAACTATCTGGCTCCAGATTTCGACATTGACCAATCAGCTTCATCTTCAAATTAGGCAGCAAAGCGATGAGACGTTCGAAGACATAAAGGCAATAGCAGAGTTGGAACCCAGTGGGATTGTTCACATAGCTGTTTTGTTTCCTTTTTCAAAATGTAAACTCTATACTATTTGGCGATGTCCTCTTACTAGGATGTCAGCCTCTTGTACAAAAAAACGCCTATTCACAGGCAATCAATAACAAATTCACTTGTCCATACAAATTACCATTGTTTTCCCTTTTTTTTTTTTTTTTTTTTTTTTTTTTTTTTTTTTTTTCTGTTTCGTCTTGCGAAGAACGTCCAATGTTCATTTTTGATATATGCATTTGACATTAAATTGCTGATTCATAAATATTCGCATATGAAACGAGAGATTAATTACAGGTGACATCAAAGACAGGGGCAATGTGGAGTTGTCTAATGCCGTCTGGTTGTTTTGTTCGCCAAGGCACCAAGGTAGGTTCAACTGAAGAATGTGGCCAAATCATCTCAATTACCCGCAGAATAAGACAGGATGCGACAATACTCTCCCCAAGCGAAGTTAATCCCCCGTCGATCCTGAAAAAGCCCAACATTCCCCAGTAGATTCTGCAAGCTTATCCCCTGCAAAGTACGGACGTCTTGCCCGAGTTTTATTTAGAGTTATTTCCTCGCAAGGACTTATAACTGGGTTATCCTCAGCTAAAAGCCACGGAAGACCGCTCTCGGCAAAGTTCCTTCAATCCCCAGCGAAGTCTATCTTTGGTATTCCCAAGCAGAGTTTATATTCGGAGTTCCTCAGCGGAGTTTATCATCATTTTCCTCAGCGGAATCCGTCATTAAAGCCCTCAACAGGCCTCTCATCAAACTTCGGCCAAATGTCTCTTTCACAAAGCAGCTTCCCGGCCGTTCGTCAAGGATTTATTTTCCTAAGATGAAATTACACTCATAAACATTTCACATCTTGCTTACATACGTGGTGAAACGCATACAACATCTCATGTTGAACATCATGACATCATGCATATCATACATCATGACATTGCATACGACTTACGTCTTTGCCTTTTCAGGAAAAAGACAATCTCAAAAGCAACTACCTTCGACTGTCACAATTCCAGATTCGATACCTGTATCTAGCCAGGGCACATCTGAGAGTGATCAGTTTCCAGACTCGATTCCTGTATCTAGCCAGGGCACGTCTGCAGAGTTCAGAGATTCGATTCCTGTATCCAGCCAGGGCACATCTATCAACTACAGCATCTCCAGATTCGATTCCTGTATCCAGCCAGGGCATATCTGTTGACCATATTTCCAGACTCGATTCCTGTATCTAGCCAGGGCACGTCTGCAGAGTTCAAAGATTCGACTCCTGTATCCAGCCAGGGCATATCTGTTGACCACATTTCCAGACTCGATTCCTGTATCTAGCCAGGGCACGTCTGCAGAGTTCAAAGATTCGACTCCTGTATCCAGCCAGGGCATATCTATTGACGACTACTTCCAGATTCGACTCCTGTATCCAGCCAGGGCACATCTGAACAACCAATTGTAGATTCAATACCTGTATCTAGCCAGGGCATATCTGCATCAGAAGACTGAAGATCAAACACCTGTAACAAGCCAGGAAAACATCTGTCTTTCTTAAATACACAAGTTCTCGCTAAGGAACCTCTTATGCGATCAACACTTCCAAATGGCATCTATAAGCCCATTCCCGACAAAGTTCTGTCACTTCTCCAGATGGCATCTACAAAGCCCATCTCCCTATCCACCATCTCTCCAAATGGCATCTATAAGCCCATTCCCGACACCACGTTGTTGAGACTCCAGCATGCGAGTGCAAATTTCCGGGCACTCTAGTGTCCAATCTCCTTTTACCCTCGAGTCACGAAAGGCAAACTTGCCAATCTAAATCTTCAGGTTCAAGAAGATTGAACAGGGGCAACTGTTGTACCCCAAAATTTGCCCTCCCATTTCCTCAACATTTTCTCATCACAAGACCTTTGAAGATCAAGATCCAATTAGGGTTTCCTCTGCTCAAGACTTCTCCTTGCACTGTGGACTCAAATTAGGGTTTGTGTTTGCCCAAGGATGTTTTGACCTAAAATGCCTAAGATGACTTTCATGCTTCATGTTGGACTCCCAAGTTTACCTATACCAAGTTTCAAGTCTTGACTCCAAGTTTTACCCAGTCAATTGGACAGTTGACCTAGAAATCAGCTGTATTGGGGAAAAAGTCAACTGTGGCCAATTGACAGTCAAACCTCATGAAATTTGATCCACATCAACATTATGAACTCATATGGACCATTTGATCAAGTTTGGATCACAATTCCACAAGAAATTTGATCAGATCACCAAAAGGGCAAAATGGTCATTTTTAGGGTTTTGACTGCACAAAGGCAATTTTTGACTGTTTAACCTAGCCAATGACAAACCAAGCTCTCACATGGACTCAAGGACCCCATGGAATTATCTTGACATGTTCATCAAGCTCAAAAGATCCCAAGTACACAAGATTGACAGTTGAATTTCCCAGTCAATTGATCAATTTTGACTGTATACTGAAAAGTCAAACTTTGACTTTTTGGTCAAAATCAAGAGTCAAGATTCATTTTTCATCAAAACATGCCAAATCATGAAACTTGTTCACCAAGAAATCACAAAATGCAAATTAGGGTTTGAAAATGGAATTTTTCATAACTTAGAATTTTTCTAAGTTATGAAAAACCCTAATTTTTTCCCAACTTTGCCCCATCTTTTCACCATGATCCATTTGGATTCAAACAAAAGTCAAAACATGAAAGTTGTAGCTTGTTGCATAATCTACAACTTTGATTCACAAAGTTTTCTCATTTGAAGCTTGTATCTCAAGTTATGATTTTTTGAATAAGGGCACTAAACCATCTTTTAACTTAGTGAAATTTGACCTATTTTGACAAGGTTTTCTACCCTACTTCAAGGCCACTTTTCATACCCTTCCACTTGGAATTTAAAATTGCATTTCAAAGATGGATTGTAGTACACATTCCAAGCTTTCCAAAATGTCCAAGAACTCATCAAACAACCTCATAACTTGAGAGATTCGAATTTCACAAGTTGGCAAAAATTCACTTTTGTTCTTCATCAAAGCATGTTCATAAACTTGGCAAATTTGAATTCAGCATGCTTAAGCTACATTGCAGGCCTCTAATCCCATTTTCACTCAATAATTCAATGCATATCCTTTGTGTTCTAGCATTATTTTGCTCATTTGGATAATACACACAAAATCAAGCCTAAACTAGAAAAAGCATATTATCCATTCTTGTAAAGTGTTACTTTATGGCAACTTTGCAAATCTATGAGGTACAATGCAGATCTTTGAAGCAAAAAGGCATGGGCATATCCCACTGATCAAGACTCAAATGTGCAGCATAGATTGAGGCATTGTACTGGCCTAGAAACCAAGTTGACATTTGCTTGCTTCACATAGAAGTAACATCCATAACTTATGCTATCTCTCATACCAGCATAGAAACAGAAGAACAAAGTTGTCAAACACATTACACATAACATATCCAAGCTAACACACGAGCTTTTGACCTCCAATACACCCTCCATCTCAGAATCATCCTCAAACTGCACAAACAGGGGTGCCCCTGCAGTTTGAGTGCAATCTCTCAATCCCTTCAAGCATTTTGATCAAAACCTGTTCCTCTACCTTCCTCACAACCTATGCAAGCTATCCAGAAGCTAAGGCACGATCTGTAGTTGCTCTAACCACTTCCACCATTTTCACATCTTTGACTTGCAGGTGAAGTTCTACAGCTTGATACAAGAAGGTTCAAGACAAAGTAAGCATTGAAAAAGCATCCCTGGACTTCAAGGAAGCTTTTCCAGTCATTACATTGCACTGAAAGTCTCTCATTCTCCACATAGAAGTTCAACTGCACAGGTAAAAGTTTGAATTCGTATCTCTCTTATTAGGCATCTATAGTCTTAAGTTTGTGAAGAAACAAGGTCCTACTCATAGCCCTGAACATGTACATAGCTTTACTTTTCATTTCTTTTGCCTGAGTAGAGAGAATTTGAGCTCTGAAAATGGTAGAAAAATTAGGTCAGAAAAGGGGGGAGAGAAATTCTCCCTCATCTTAGAGAGATAGGTCAAGTTCTTTATATGGTTAGAACCGTCTCTTCATGCTGAACATTTCTTGTGTTATGAGTTTTTGCTAAAAAGCCAGGAATCAAGAGTTAGAAGGAACTGAATATGGCGCGCGTTTTTCAAATAATCTGTGCTGGAGGTTGAAGAAGGAGTGAAGTGGGCTGGGCCTGGATTTGTTTTGCTTCTCACACCATCTTTTTTGGTTTACACCCCCCTGAGCCCATATGCTTATTTTTGAACATTTTTGATTTTTTCCTTTTTTGCTGACTTTATTTATTTTACCTCATGCCATTTAAAAATTAAAAATATTTTTTTCATCATTTTTTGCATTTATTGCATATTTATTTGTTTATTTGTTTAGTTTGTACATAAATATATATATATGATTATTAGAATAAAATGTTAAAAATAATGTCAATACACTTTTTATTTTTATTTACTTTCTGAAAATATTTTACACAAAAAAAATATATACTCTTTTATTTATTTTATTAAAATATTAAATAAATATTTATTTTTAAGAATAATACATATTTAGGGTTAGTATAAATACATATATATGATTATTAATATATTTAAGACAAAAATATAAAAATATTTGATTTTTTTTCATTTTTATTTAATAGTTGATACAAAGAATACTTTTTTTTCACAATACACTTCATTTTATTTTATTTTTATAAATAATAAATAAATAGTAGAATTAAATTAGATAATAATACCTTTTATTTAAAAATTAGGGTTTTCCACCCTAAGTTCAAAATACTCCAAAAATAAATACCTTTTTATTTTCTTTTCCCTTTTATATAAAATAATATTTTCTCATACACATAAAAACTTCCTTTTTACATTCCACATATTTATTTAATTTACATTTAATTATGCATTGTAAATATCCAATTGATGTAATAATTTAGATTTAAATTCTCGTCAATATCCCCATTTGAACATTTGTACCCCCCTTCCCATATTTGGTTTTGTAATAGCTTAGTAATTTTAAATTCGCACTTTATTGCTTTCTAATAATAACATGCTAGAATTAGGGTTTGTATGCGAAAAACGATAAAAAAATAGTTTGACCTAATGTAAGATAAACAAGCATGAAAATGGACACACAAATCACACTTGCACCCCTAGGGTATTCCACTTGTTGCCTTCAAATAAATGGGCCATATTGTATGTTGAACATCTTTGGGCAAAGCAAACAGTTTGAATGATCATAGTCCCTCGATAAAATTTTTCAAAACAAACAAAACAAATGATCAAGTCCCTTAAAGAAATTGCCCAAAGACTTTTAAACGTCGTTACAATTATGGTCTAAACAATGACCCTCGCTTGTCCCTCTCACATCCTAACACAAGGTTGCCCACCAAATACAATGGTGGTGCAAACTTGTTAAAAGGGTTAAAGTATAGCAATAATCTTTTGAGAAATTTAGGAGTAGATAATCTCTTAGTTACCTGGATCAACTTGCAAAACAAAAAAACACTTGCCTAATTTCAAAATCACACATCACTACACTTTCAAAACAACTTTCAAAAAAAAAAACAAATGAAAACTTTTTCAAAAGACATACATCTTTGTATACATCCCCACATGGATCATTACAAAGGTTGCCACCACATTGGCCTCTTTTCAAAAACATTTTCAAAACCCACACACTCAAGCACCATTTAAAACAATTGAAAACAAAAGGCAAGTGATCTAAGCAAGTAACTAAGAGCCCATGGATAACCATGGATAGAAAGGGTGCTAATACCTTCCCTTTCTATAATCTACTCCCCGAACCCAAGAAAACATCTCAAAAGGTTTTTGCTGTGCTTTTTAACCTTTCCTTAGGATAAAATAAAAAGTCGGTGGCGACTCTTGCTAACCGCAACATTTGCGAATAAAAACGCAAACCTCAAGTCAGTTCTCCCACCGTATCACAAAAACATTGATCTCTTGGCTCAAATTTCTACCCTAATCCATTGGCATACATAAGGAGATGATAACCCTAATGCTCAGGACCTTCCAGCTGCGCCTCAAACCAAATACAAAGTTTGCATTTTTTGTCCAAAAATTCAAAACTGAAAACACAGTTCCAGTGCAATTCAAACCGAAATAAGCATTCCAATAGCTTGCCAAGGCATCAAGGAAACTTTCTGGATCAAAACCATAGCTTCTAACCTCAAGAAACGGTAGAACGGAGCAGTCCTGTTCTTGATATATTGCATACTCGTGTTTTGATTTATAGGACATATTCATACATTCTAATGCTTGTTTTACACTAATATGGACTCACCGAACCTCATGGTATCATTGAATTGAATTAATAATGCTTGTATAGAAAAATGCCATTGATGCTTTTTAGGTTTTCAGAGATGTGAATTTGGGGTTTTCCTCTTCTAGAAAAATCAGCCAACAAGACCTATGCCATTGGAATCAGAAGCTCATAACGATTCAAATGGCATACTCGCGCTCAATTTATGAACAACAGGGTTCTATTCGCTATTTTTTTATGTGTCATGTAGTGGGGGTTTAAAACCCCCGCAATCTTGTTTTATTTTTCAGGCAAAAAGCAAGGAAACGAAGAAGAAGGCTGTGTGTCATCCTATGGTTGGTAGATTCAAACAATTGGCGCGCGTTTTCATCAAATGTCATTAATGATTTTTTCTCTTTCATTTTAATTACATTCCATTATGCATACGAATAAACATGCTGGCTCAGTTGGTGGGAAGGAATATTTGCAAGCTTTGGGACCTGGGTTCGATTCCCAGGTCCCCCTTATTTCCTTATGATTTTCTTTGTAACATGATCAGGTACGTGGGCCAAGATTGCTTCAGTCAAACCTCCTAAATTGGGGTCAACACCCCCCATTGGTTTGCATTCTATTTTTTATGCTTTTTATTTTTTCTATTTCATTTGTTTTATTTAGTTTTATTTTAATTCTTTAAATTAATTTTTTTTCATAACATAAAAATAACAAAAAAAATCAGAAACTATAAAAATAAAAAATATGTTTTAATATTTAATTCACTAACATTTTTTTTGTAAATAAATTTAACAATTAATTTAGTTTGAATTCTAGGTTTAATTTTAATATTTTAATAATAAACTAAAAAATGTAGAATTAGGGTTTTAAATACTTTTATTCTTTTTCTTTTCTTTTACCATTAGTAAATATTAATTATTTTGTAAATAAATTGCCATGTAAATAATTAATTAAAACTAGGTCAAAATTAAATTTTTTTAATAATTAAAATGTTTAGAATTAGGGTTCCAATTTCATTTAATTTTCTTACTAAATTCCATAAATACAAAAACTCAAAAATAATTTCCTTTTCTCATCTAACTTAATTAATTTATTAATTGCAATTTATTATTTTAAAAGGGTCCAACGCCCTCGCATTCTCGACTTTACTTATTCTCGCATTTTATTTTTATTTCCTTTTTGTGAATATAATGTAATTGCCCCAAAGCCGTGTAATAGATTAATTAGACATTTATCTTTCCGCATTTTTATTTTATTTTCAAATCGGGTCTTGGATTAATTTGGCGATGTAGACCCGCGCTTTTGTAATAGCGTAGGACTTTTAATTCCGCATCTTTTTAACTGTTAATAATTTGCATGAAAGAATGAATGCCAAAAATAAAAACAAAGCGTAGATCACCAATGCATGAACAAGATCAACATAAATGAACATGACACACAAATCACACACCGCCCCTAGGGTACGTCTCACTGTTGCCTTGCCCCTCGAAAGGTGGTCGTCGAGTAGAGGACATTTTAGTAAGTCCTCATGTCCATGAACATGGC
Source organism: Vicia faba (assembly GCA_948472305.1). Taxonomy (NCBI): domain Eukaryota; kingdom Viridiplantae; phylum Streptophyta; class Magnoliopsida; order Fabales; family Fabaceae; genus Vicia; species Vicia faba. The sequence goes on along the minus strand of OX451739.1, from coordinate 1,293,683,965 downwards.
ATGAGGGTAGCTTCTAAGGTGTCTTCCTATTGCTCCGGTGATCACCATGTCCCGAACCCTCGAATTGACCCGAACACCTCCAACGGTGGTGCTACCTACCTCTCAATGGTGGGATGGCACTACTTAAAGGACATTTACACAGACGAATTCCTTAGGGTAGGTAGAGAACTCATAGATACTTGCTCTAATTTCAAAACAAATCAAAAAAATACTTTTCACACCGACACTTTTCAAAAAGCTTTCGAAAGCAACTTTTCAAACACTCTTGAGGACTGATACAAGAGTCGAACTGAAATTTTCAAAGAACTTTTTTTAAACCCACAGTTGAAAAGCAAATAAACAATTTTGAAAACACAAATGAGCAAGTATCTAAGAGCCCATAGATAACCATGGATAGAAAGGGTGCTAACACCTCCCCTTTCTATAAATCTACCTCCCGAACCGAGAGCAATCTCTATAAGGAATTTTTCTGTGCTTTTGTCCTTTCCATTTGGAGAAAATAAAAGACGGTGGCGACTCTTGCTTCCGCGACATTTCGCGAACCAGCGTTAAACAGTCAGTTCCAGATCCACCGATCACAGAACTGGCGACTCTGCTGGGGACATTTTTTAGTGAGGTGTACCTTAGGACTAAGATCACTTGTGTTTTCAATTGTCTGAATTGTTTGCTTTATTATTGTGGGTACTGTCTTGGAAGTTCTATAGATCCTAACCCGGATCTGGGGATACCTTCTTAGAAAGTAGCAACAAGGCTGTGAGGGAACTGTGCGGGGTATACCGACATGGTTGAAACAGTCTGCTACGTTGATGTGGCACTTTGGTGTGTACCGGTAACCCTTGAGTTCAGTCAAGGAGAGTACGGGGCCTCCATGTGGTGTCGTGAAGCATCAACTGACCTTAGGAACCTTAATTGAACTATCTTGGCCTCTTTAGGGTAGTGAGATAACTGACTTTGGTGCAGTCCGAGGTTGGTTGATACTCGATACTACGCTCAATTGAGGGTTGCTTTCCTGGAATATTTCAGTCGCCAGTTCAATGGCTAAATCGAAACGATGAACAATGAAAGCAATCCAATGATATTGGGACCCTTAGAACCCGGTTACTTCTAATAGGACAGGTTGAGCCCACAAACTGAAAGAGGGTAATACCTAGACCTCATGCTGGCCTAAACTCTAAGGGTTTCTCTTGTGTGACTTGTGTGCCTTCCAACTTGGCTACTTGCATGCTCGTTATCTGACATTTGAATTTCTTGCAGGTTTTGTTTATAGTCCTTAATTGGGACTCATAACAGGGTTTACTGAGTTTCTTGCAGGTTTTGTTTATAGTCCTTAATTGGGACTCATAACAGGGTTTACTGAGTTTCTTGCAGGTTTTGTTTATAGTCCTTAATTGGGACTCATAACAGGGTTTACTGAGTTTCTTGCAGGTTTTGTTTATAGTCCTTAATTGGGACTCATAACAGGGTTTACTGAGTTTCTTGCAGGTTTTGTTTACAGTCCTTAATTGGGACTCGTAACAGGGTTTACCTACGTTACCCCATGCATAGCAAAACATCATACCATTGCATACATCCTGCATAAGGACTAACCCATTTCAAGGATCTCAAGGGCTTGTGATGCAGGTCATGATGAATCAAACGTCTAGCAAGGGGCAAAGAGGATTTATTTTCCTCTAGCCAAGGTTGTCAGAGGCTATGACCCACTTGATATGGTGAGCCTTGACCCTTGAAGAAGGACTCTCCATAAACATGAAGTTCCTTCAATCAAGCTACCCAAATCCAAATGCTAACAATTTTCTTGTTTACCCCGCGAGATCCTTGAAAACATTGCATGTATATCATACACATCATTGCATAACAGGTATCCTCGTTGCAGGTCACTTACCTTTCTCGCTGTCTATTTCAGCAATGGCTTCCCAACAAGATAACCAGGACCTTGTTGCTCAAGAGACTCGGTTCGGGGAAATCCTCCTGAATCTATCCAAGGGGCAGGAGGAGCTGAAAACACTTCTCATGGAGACTTTGGTCAGGAACAGTGCTGAGGATGAACGGTTGAAACACTTGCAAACTGAGATGGATGCAATGAAAGCCCAGATGTTGGGGCAGGTGACTGTCATTCAAGGTTTAGCTCAAAGACAAGAAGAGCTCGGAGTTCTCATCAACCAACTGCTTCAGGGTAACCAACTGGGGCAAACGTCTAAGGGTAAAGAGCCGGTCATCATTCAACCATCTTTGAGACAAGGAAATAAGGGGAGAGCTCCTCAAATGGTTCCAGTGTCACAAATTCAGCATCAACCTCACCAGCTTCAGCCAGACAGGCCCAGGAGGCAATTCACCCAGCTCAACATGTCGTTGTTTCAAGCTTTACAACGCCTGTTGAGATTGAATCTGATCACATTAAGGGACCATCCCCGGAACCCCAACACAACATCTCCTACCTATCATCCCAATAAAAGGTGTTCCTACCATTCTACCAGCCCGGGACACGACACAAATGAGTGTTGGGCTCTGAAGAACAAAATCCAGGACCTGATTGATGAAGGAGCATTGGAGTTCACACAAGATGGTCAGGCTGAGTTTTTCTACCATCCCCCCAAGGCTCACCATTTGAAGTAGCAAGCCCTGAGATGAAAAGACTTTTGTTCATTAGGATTTTCAAGTTGTAACTTTCTTTCGTTCAAACATTTACTCATGTTAAACGTTGTTATTCCATTAATGCATCGCATACGTCTGTTTTGAAGCAATATATTCGTATTCACTATACGCAAATTATTTTCATATTTTTTCTGATAATCAACGCTCGATTAATAATGCTAAGCCTCTTGAGGGAGGATGACGAAAACGATACCATGATCCTTACAATATGCTTTTGAATAGACCCAGCTGATGAGGTACAGGCATTGTTTCAATTCCTAAACACTGGAGTTATAAGGAAGATAATCCCTCGTCAACCCCTTCGAGCCAAAGAAGTAGGAGTTTTGCTTTTCACAAAAAAAATTTTAACCCTTAATCATAACCTGGGGCAGGGTAGTCTTCTCAGTTGATCCAGGTGCACAATGAATGGCACCAAAAGAGGTCCTTACAAAACAAAGAAAGACAGTGATGGTTCTGAATAATCAATAAAGAAAGGCAGTCATTATCTTTCGAAATAAAAACCCAATAAGTCAAAACCTATGAAGGAGACTTACCAAAACTGGGGCATCCCGCTGACTGTAATCACGAAAGAAACAATTCAGGCAAAATTTAGGGATAGCAAAATCAAAAAAAAGAAAGAGGTCTTACAAACCCTCGACAAAAATGACTGCCTACTCAAAATAAGTTATCAACATCCGAACCATCACCGGAAAATCAAAGCAAAGACTCAAACAAGGTCTAACGTATGATCAACTGAGTTTAGGTTTGGAGAACATCACGAAGAGCGGGTGGGTACAAATAAAATTTGAGCCTTTATCCTTTGTTTCTTAAACCGTGAACCAGGCCACATTATAACCCTTAAAAGTCCTAGCTGAAGCATGGGTTAATTCGAAAGCATACTGTTACGAAAGGTATCCTGACTCCTTAAGGCCTACGGTAAATACGGAGTTGATATCATGTTTTACAAACATTCACTTGTTTTATGAAAAAGAATGCATTTTCAAAATCTTCAAGACAGACATAAGCTTTGCATTTTTGATATAACATTGTTTGCATATGACTATTTGTTTGAACAGCAGGGAAATTCGCATGATGAATACCTAGTGAACAAAAGCACTTCCAATCAAGGGGCAGACATGACCATGATCTATTATCTGGGGCAGTCCAATCAAGATGCGGAGAATCTCTCAAAGGCCAAACAGCCTGGGGCAAATCTCTGCCTGAGTCACTTGGGGCATTCCAACAACGAATCTCGCCTGATCAAACACCTTCTGGTGGCATGACAAAACACTTCTAATAGGGGCAACTCCCTACATTCTGAGAGCGTGGATATAGTCGAAAAGAATACTACGCGTAATCAAAGACCCGCTAGGTTGACACACCTAGGCAAAAATAAGGGCTTCCCGGCGAACCAAAAGGGTTCGGGCAAAATGAAGGGATGAAATGAAAAAAAATTTGTACACCCGGCAAGTCGAAAACCTGAAAAGGCGGCTTGGGCAAAAATGGGTATCCCGGTGGACTGAAAACCAGAAAGGGCGGTCCAGGCAAAAGTTAGGGATCAAAGCGTACGACTATGTCCCATCATCCTGTCACCTGCCTACCAGAAGAAGGTTTGTCTATCAACCACTATCAGCACCCCACAGGTGCCTTCTCCCATAGAAACAGGGGCAATAATGAGTGGTCTAAGCGATCTAATTGTTCTGTCCACCAAGGTACCAAGGTAAATTCGGCTGAAGAACATAACCAATACACCTTAACTCCCCAGAGAGTGAGCCAACAGGTCAATACACTCTCCCCAAGCAAAGTTATACTATCAGCCTTAAGGAAATTGGGTATCCCCCACAGATCTCAACATTCCCCAGCACAATATACGAATATTCTTAACAAGCATCCCCGGCAGTCTTGATCTAAGACTGTTCCCCGACGGTATACCAGACATTCAGTGGAGTCACTCCCGATACATCTCAAAATTTCCCCAGGAGAGTCCAATTAAGATTTCCCCAGGAAAGTTTGAATCCATCTCTCCAGCAGGAAGCTTATCCCCAGTAGATTCTGGAAGCTTACCCCCTACAGAGCACGAACGCATCCCCGGCTTTATTCAAAGGTTATTTCCCTACCAGGATATAACTGGGTTATCCTCAGCTAAAAGCCACGGAAAGATCGTCCCCGACGAAGTCTTCTTATCCCCAACGAAGTCTACTAAAACTTCCAACACAACAATGGTATCCCCAGCGAAGTTATCATCAATATCCTAGCAAAGTACCTCTCTTCCCACAGAGTATTGCTCCCCAGCAAGGTAGCTAGAGTAATTTTTCCCCGCAGAATAATCCATTCGCCAAGTTTATTCCCCAACGGAGTTATCTTCTCCTGCCGGTATTCTTGCAACTATCATCCCCAGCGGAAGCAAAGAGCTATTCTTCAACATCAGCCCAGGAGTGACTTCCCGGCGCCCGTAAAGGATTTATTTTCCTAAGACAAAAGAATACGTTCATAAACATCACATTTTTATACATTATAGCATGCATATACGCATCATATCTTACAAATCTCACTTATGTTGAGAACATCATTGCTTGATCCATATCATGCCTTGCATATGACTGACCTTTACCTTTCAGGAAAGATCCAGTTAAGTTCTCAAGCTATATTTCAAGACCTTGTCTGGTTCAGTTAAATCGACCCTAAGATTTTCCTGTTTCTTATCCAGTCAAAGGCCTTCTTTGGTTCAGTCAGATCGACTCTAAGATCTCCCTGTTTCTTATCCAGTTGAAGATTTCAAGACCTTGTCTGGTTCAGTTAAATCGACCCTAAGATTTTCCTGTTTCTTATCCAGTCAAAGGCCTTCTCTGGTTCAGTCAGATCGACCCTAAGATCTCCCTGTTTCTTATCCAGTTGAAGATTTCAAGACCTTGTCCGGTTCAGTTAAATCGACCCTAAGATTTTCCTGTTTCTTATCCAGTCAAAGGCCTTCTCTGGTTCAGTCAGATCGACCCACAATCTCCCTGTTTCTTATCCAGTTGAAGATTTCAAGACCTTGTCTGGTTCAGTTAAATCGACCCTAAGATTTTCCTGTTTCTTATCCAGTCAAAGGCCTTCTCTGGTTCAGTCAGATCGACCCTAAGATCTCCCTGTTTCTTATCCAGTTGAAGATTTCAAGACCTTGTCCGGTTCAGTTAAATCGACCCTAAGATTTTCCTGTTTCTTATCCAGTCAAAGGCCTTCTCTGGTTCAGTCAGATCGACCCTAAGATCTCCCTGATTCTTGCCCAGTGGAAGTTATTCCAAGACCTTGCTTGGTTCAGTTAAGTCGACCCTAAGATTTTTCTTGATTCTTATCCAATCAAAGGCCTTCTCTAGTCCGTTAAATCGATCCCTAAAGATTTTCCTGATGAAGACTCAGTAGAAGACATCCAAGATTCTCTCAGCGTTACTGTTGAGGTTGAAGTCGCCCAAGATTCTCTCAGCGTTACTGTTGAGGTTGAAGTCGCCCAAGATTCTCTCAGCGTTACTGTTGAGGTTGAAGTCGCCCAAGATTCTCTCAGCGTTACTGTTGAGGTTGAAGTCGCCCAAGATTCTCTCATCGTTACTGTTGAGGTTGAAGTCGCCTATGATTCTCTCAGCGTTACTGTTGAGGTTGAAGACATCCAAGATTCTCTCAGTGTTACTGTTGAGGTTGAAGTCGCCCAAGATTCTCTCATCGTTACTGTTGAGGTTGAAGTCGCCTATGATTCTCTCAGCGTTACTGTTGAGGTTGAAGACATCCAAGATTCTCTCAGCGTTATTGTTGAGGTTGAAGTCGCCCAAGATTCTCTCATCGTTACTGTTGAGGTTGAAGTCACCCAAGATTCTCTCAGCGTTACTGTTGAGGTTGAAGTCGCCCAAGATTCTCTCAGCGTTACTGTTGAGGTTGAAGTCGCCCAAGATTCTCTCAGTGTTACTGTTGAGGTTGAAGTCGCCCAAGATTCTCTCATCGTTACTGTTGAGGTTGAAGTCGCCTATGATTCTCTCAGCGTTACTGTTGAGGTTGAAGACATCCAAGATTCTCTCAGCGTTACTGTTGAGGTTGAAGTCGCCCAAGATTCTCTCGTCGTTACTGTTGAGGTTGAAGTCGCCCAAGATTCTCTCAGCGTTACTGTTGAGGTTGAAGTCGCCCAAGATTTTCTCAGCATTACTGTTGAGGTTGAAGTCGCCCAAGATTCTCTCAGCGTTACTGTTGAGGTTGAAGTCGCCCCAGATTCCCTCATTGTTACTGTTGAAGTTGAAGTCGCCTATGATTCTCTCAGCGTTCCTGTTGAGGTAGTAATCATCCAAGGTTCTCTCAGCGTTCCTGTTGAGGTAGTAATTGTCCAAGGTTCTCTCACCGTCCCGTTGAGGTAGTAACCATCCCTGGTTCATTCATAACCTTTTGAAGCTCCAGACCCAATTCCTGTAACCAGACAGAATGCATCTACACAAAGAGTTTGAAGACCAGCTCCTGTAATAGGCCAGGTACTCATTTTCTTTTTCAGGTACGCAACTTCTCGCTAAGGAATCTCTTACGCGATCGACATCCAGATGGCATCTATAAGCCCATCCACCATCCATCATCTCTTAGCATGGCATCTATAAGCCCATCATCCTATCCATCAATCTCCAAATGGCATCTATAAGCCCATTCCCCCCATCAAACTACTATGTGAGCGCAAATTTCTGGGCACTCTAGTGTTCAATCATCTTCCACCTTCGGATTACGAAAGGCACGTCAGCCAATCTACATCCTCAGGTTTAAGAAGATTGAACAGGGGCAACTTTTGTACCCCAAAATTTTCCCTCCCATATTCTTCAAGATTTGCAAAGAGCATGTTTCAAAATCTCCCCAAGGGTTGCACAGTTCAAAAGCCTCCTAACAGTCAAAAACTAGGGTTTTGATTCTAGCAAAGAAATTGAAGTTTTCAAGGGTCCAATCAAGTCCCACATGCCTACAAACATGGTCAAGCATCCTTATGCCAAGTTTCAAGACTCATAGCACAAAATTGCACAGTCAAAAACCCTAATTGCTCAACAGTCAACTGTAGGGGTAAAATGGTCATTTGACAGTCAAAAGTTCAAATTTTTGGTCAACATCTTATTTTGAAGCCACAAACATCATTTGATCAATTCTTGATCATGATTCGCAAGGCATGGAAAAAAAAGTCTCAAGATGCAAAAGTTTCCATATTTGGACAGTTGAAAAAGTCAACTGCAAATTGACCAAGGCATAACTTCCACATGGTTTATCAGAAAAATTCCATCCAAAGCTCATTTTGAAGAGAAAGACATTTCCTACAACTCCTCTTCACACTTCAAGTCCAAGAAATGCTCTCACAAAAAGTTATCAATTTCAACATTATAGGTCATTTTCAAAGGTCAACAAAAAGGGACTTTAAGTCAAAGGCCATAACTTGAGATTGGTAAATCAAAATGACATGGGACAAAAGGCATTGGTTAGAGGACTTCAAGACCTTTCCAAAATATCCAAGAACATGATCAAAGCTTAAACATTTAGCAAGATATGCCTTGTGGAAGTTGGGAAATTTTTGGGAATTTTGAAAAGTCAACTTTGCTTCAAATGCCTCAAAATTGCTAATGGGCCACATTTTCTTCCAAGAATCATTATCCAAAGGCTATGCACGACCATTTGACCCAAAGGGGATTTATTTCATCAGTTTTTATTATTTATTTGAATTTTAATCACCATTAATTCATTTAATTAAATAAAATATGAAAAAAATACTAAACAAATGTGTTTGAATCTTTTTATGCAGCATATGCCCTCATTGGTTACTCAAGATTCGTGCACACCCAATTTGGAAAGGTTTGGCCATGATTGGTATCAAAAACACATGGAAAAGATTTGAAAATATTTCATTAAAGATCAAATATTTGATTCATCAAAACATTGATCTCTTGGCTCAAATTTCTACCCTAATCCATTGGCATACATAAGGAGATGATAACCCTAATGCTCAGGACCTTCCAGCTGCACCTCGAACCAAATACAAAGTTTGCATTTTTTGTCCAAAAATTCAAAACTGAAAACACAGTTCCAATGCAATTCAAAGCGAAATAAGCATTCCAATAGCTTGCCAAGGCATCAAGGAAACTTTCTGGATTAAAACCACAGCTTTTAACCTCAAGAAACGGTAGAACGGAGCAGTCCTGTTCTTGATATATTGCATACTCGTGTTTTGATTTATAGGACATATTCATACATTCTAATGCTTATTTTACACTAATATGGACTCACCGAACCTCATGGTATCATTGAATTGAATTAATAATGCTTGTATAGAAAAATGTCATTGATGCTTTTTAGGTTTTCAGAGATGTGAATTTAGGGTTTTCCTCTTCTAGAAAAATCAGCCAACAAGACCTATGCCATTGGAATCAGAAGCTCATAACGATTCAAATGGCATACTCACGCTCAATTTATGAACAACAGGGTTCTATTCGCTATTTTTTTATGTGTCATGTAGTGGGGGTTTAAAACCCCCGCAATCTTGTTTTATTTTTCAGGCAAAAAGCAAGGAAACGAAGAAGAAGGCTGTGTGTCATCCTATGGTTGGTAGATTCAAACAATTGGCGCGCGTTTTCATCAAATGTCATTAATGATTTTTTCTCTTTCATTTTAATTACATTCCATTATGCATACGAATAAACATGCTGGCTCAGTTGGTGGGAAGGAATATTTGCAAGCTTTGGGACCTGGGTTCGATTCCCAGGTCCCCCTTATTTCCTTATGATTTTCTTTGTAACATGATCAGGTACGTTGGCCCCCTCTTTGATCTACCATGCACTCTACGCTCAAGCTGGCCACGCGTCCCATAACCTCAATCCAAAGGTCAAGATCTGCAGATCACCATGGACACTAGTCAGCCATGCCATACACGTGCTGGAAAAAGTCAACAGGCCTTGAATCTATTGGGCCAAGATTGCTTCAGTCAAACCTCCTAAATTGGGGTCAACACCCCCCATTGGTTTGCATTCTATTTTTTATGCTTTTTATTTTTTCTATTTCATTTGTTTTATTTAGTTTTATTTTAATTCTTTAAATTAATTTTTTTTCATAACATAAAAATAACAAAAAAAATCAGAAACTATAAAAATAAAAAATATGTTTTAATATTTAATTCACTAACATTTTTTTTGTAAATAAATTTAACAATTAATTTAGTTTGAATTCTAGGTTTAATTTTAATATTTTAATAATAAACTAAAAAATGTAGAATTAGGGTTTTAAATACTTTTATTCTTTTTATTTTCTTTTACCATTAGTAAATATTAATTATTTTGTAAATAAATTTCCATGTAAATAATTAATTAAAACTAGGTCAAAATTAAATTTTTTTAATAATTAAAATGTTTAGAATTAGGGTTCCAATTTCATTTAATTTTCTTACTAAATTCCATAAATACAAAAACTCAAAAATAATTTCCTTTTCTCATCTAACTTAATTAATTTATTAATTGCAATTTATTATTTTAAAAGGGTCCAACGCCCTCGCATTCTCGACTTTACTTATTCTCGCATTTTATTTTTATTTCCTTTTTGTGAATATAATGTAATTGCCCCAAAGCCGTGTAATAGATTAATTAGACATTTATCTTTCCGCATTTTTATTTTATTTTCAAATCGGGTCTTGGATTAATTTGGCGATGTAGACCCGCGCCTTTGTAATAGCGTAGGACTTTTAATTCCGCATCTTTTTAACTGTTAATAATTTGCATGAAAGAATGAATGCCAAAAATAAAAACAAAGCGTAGATCACCAATGCATGAACAAGATCAACATAAATGAACATGACACACAAATCACACACCGCCCCTAGGGTACGTCACACTGTTGCCTTGCCCCTCGAAAGGTGGTCGTCGAGTAGAGGACGTTTTAGTAAGTCCTCATGTCCATGAACATGGCATGAGGGTAGCTTCTAAGGTGTCTTCCTATTGCTCCGGTGATCACCATGTCCCGAACCCTCGAATTGACCCGAACACCTCCAACGGTGGTGCTACCTACCTCTCAATGGTGGGATGGCACTACTTAAAGGACATTTACACAGACGAATTCCTTAGGGTAGGTAGAGAACTCATAGATACTTGCTCTAATTTCAAAATAAATCAAAAAATACTTTTCACACTGACACTTTTCAAAAAGCTTTTGAAAGCAACTTTTCAAACACTCTTGAGGACTGATACAAGAGTCGAACTGAAATTTTCAAAGAACTTTTTTTAAACCCACAGTTGAAAAGCAAATAAACAATTTTGAAAACACAAATGAGCAAGTATCTAAGAGCCCATAGATAACCATGGATAGAAAGGGTGCTAACACCTTCCCTTTCTATAAATCTACCTCCCGAACCGAGAGCAATCTCTATAAGGAATTTTTCTGTGCTTTTGTCCTTTCCATTTGGAGAAAATAAAAGACGGTGGCGACTCTTGCTTCCGCGACATTTCACGAACCAGCGTTAAACAGTCAGTTCCAGATCCACCGATCACAGGGAGGGATCACTATGAAATTGATTCGGATGGTTTTTCTGCGAGCTGAATCCATGACCTATAAAACAGATAAGAGATAAATCCACAAGCCCTTGAAATGGTTAGTGTACATGACATGTGTGATACGGTGGCAGAACTGAATGTTAATACTGGTTTACGTTTTTTGTTCGAAAATGTCACGGTAAGCAAGATTCGCCACCGACATTTCTTTTATCCAATAAAGGAAAGGGTGAAAAGAACATAAAAAGACCTTTTTCAATATTTCTGAGTACGGGGGTAGATTATGGAAAGGGAAGGTGTTAGCACCCTTTCTATCCATGGTTTTCCATGTGATCTTAGGTACTTGCTCATTTTCTAAAATTGCTTGTGTTTGTATGTATAAAAAGCTTTGAAAAGGCCTTAGTGCGGCGATTCACTTTATGGTAACTCTTGTATCAGTCCTCAAGAGTGTGATAAAGTGTTTTTGAAAACTTTGTTTGAAAGGTATGTTTGAAAGTGTGGTGTAAAAATTTATTTGAGCAAGTACTGAAGAGTCATCTACCTACTCGAAAAAAAGATTGTTCTTCTCCTCCTTTTCTTTAAACCGTGTTATCCTACTATTAGTGAGTAGGTAACCCTAGTCGTTGGATGTTTGAGGGACTATCGAAAGGGACGTACGGTTACTAAGGCAACTGGGCAAGAACTCTTAGTAACTGTCCTAAAGCCCTAAGATCACTTTTAAACCGAGGCAACAGTCGAGAGGGTCATCGAGGTACTAGTGATCTCTTTAGACTTGAGGACAACCACTAAGAATTCTCACGATTCGAGAATTGTGACCGTTATTTTCTGAGGCAACCAAGTGAGGTATACCCTAAGGGTGCAAGTGTGCAACAGTGCTTTTTTCAGATATATTTTATCTTGTGCAATTAGGGTTATCTAGGTTCAATTAATAATTATCTTTCATGCAAACCTATTAATCTAAACAGTTAATAATTGTTCAAGAATTTAAAAGGCAGAAATTAAACCTAGCTATTACGGGCCTCGGGGAGGGGGATACATAATCAAAACTTGGGAGTGCGGAAATTAAAAGCAGTAAATAAACCCTAAGTTAGACTATTGCAAACTATGTACAGATACAATCAATTGAAAAGAATAATAGCAGTAATAAGCGCGCGAAGAATGGAAAGAACGTATAAACCCTAAAAATGTTTGAAAGAAAGTATTTTTTGTTCTTATTTATTTATTTATGATATTAAATTATAATAATATCCTAATTAGCTAAATTAAAAAAGGAAAGAAAAAAAATTATTAATTACAATTAATTCTAATGAAATTGATATTTTTTGGTATTTTTAAAGAGAAAAAGATTTGAAATTTAATCCTAACTTCTAATTAATTTTTATTTTAAGGAAAAAAAGTTAAAGTAATTAAATTACATTAATTTACAAAATTAATTTTAATAAAAAAAAACCTAATTCTATTTTTTTTTGTTTTTTATTATTTTATGATTAAAATAAAAACTGATTTTAAAACAATTAAAATAAGAATAAAGAAATTGAAAAAAATAAAATAAGAGAATGGGCCTGATAGTGAAAGCAGTTTAAGGAGTGTGGCGTTGAATTTGATTAGGCCCAGATTAAACAGCAAGCCTGATGTCCTTTTTGATTCAGTGCAACTACCTCTTGGGGGTCTACCATGGAGGAGTGTGTCAGAGGCGTTGGATCTGATCTTATAGTGATCTGATGGATGAAATCTAGAGATGTATGGTGTACGTATTGGGATTCCATATACAGGAACCTGTAAGAAAGGTTGGAAAAAAATACAAAATTACTGGACCTGGGATCGAACACAGGTCCCTTCCCTCACACACTTGCATCTTTACCATCTGTGCTATCTGTTAACTCATATATATATATAATAACGCAATAATATTATAAGGAAAACAAGGATCAAATCCAGGTCCTCAAAAACACACGCGTTCAGTGGACCCACATGGTTTTAAATAAACCAATCAGATCCTATGAAATTTCTATGCATGCCTTCGCCTGGGTCAGAGGAGTCAACGACGTCGGAGCTGTACTCCGGTCGTCTTCTCCGGCCAAGCAAAACGGCCAACCTATAAATATGTTAGATTTAAAGCCTACCAAGAAGTCTATTACATGTAAAATCACCCCCTGAGTTCAAATCCGGGCTTAGATTTAATGGATTGTCACTGTATCAAGCGTTTCGAACACGTTTTCAGGTCACGCCCTAAAAATGGAAAGCTGAGATTCAAGCGTTTAAGCTTGTATGCAATACGTTAAACCTGCCTTACGCAATGCCATGAACACATATATGAACATTAGATCTGTTAATAACGCATATTCAGAAAGATTGAAATAAAAAATAATATACCAACGGTGATGACTGGTTATGGAGGTTTTGGACGTGGATGTGCTTGACTATGTGCCTGATTCAACTCCTGGGAGTCTCAAGGGATGAATGGTGAACTCGGTTTGGCCTGGAACTGGCTAGAGAGAGAGATTTCGAATTGCACCACTTTGAAGAAAATTGGAGTTTTTTGGCTAGGGTTTCTTTGAGGCAGCTGCGTGTGTATTAGGGCTGGAATTGTTGTGTTTATATATTGAATCACTTTAGGTCAACAAAAATGCCACGAGATCAAATATAATCATGTTGTTTAATATCATGAATATTTAATCCAAAATTTCCAAAATAAACAAATCTTTCCCTTCTCTTGCCTTGTGCATTTTTTCCTTGATTTGCCAGCTTATTTTATCCATTATTTGATGAGAAAGGATTTGAAAATCATATCTTTCATTATTTCTTCTATTTATTTATTTATTTATTTATTTAATTTTGTATTTTAATGGATAAAATCTCAAAATAAATAATATAAATAAAATAATGATGTATGAATGAGCTCAAAGGTCGTGGGCCATTTTAGAAACAAGTTTCAAGCATGAGAAGATGGGCCCATTTGGAAAAAATTCAAATTTGAACAATATACGCTTCATGCACTTTCTCAAAAATTGGTTAACTTTAGCAATGCATATCTTTCTTATTTTTAACCCTATGAGGGTGTTCTTAGACTTTTTAGAGAGCTTATGATGTCCTCTAAACAACCCTTTTGGTTGAATCTCAATTGGATATTCCACGTTCATGTAAGGAGATTTGACCCAAAATGTCTTTTTGTTGACTTTTTGAAATGACTTATAATGTCTAATCTTATATCTTTTGATTTAGGCATTTCTTGACTTTGAAGGCTGAAGAGAAGTTGTAGGGAATTGGATTCTCTTCAAAATGAGCCTTGGTTGAAATTTTTTTGATAAAGTATAAGAAAGTTATTCCTGGTCAAAGTTTAGTTGACTTTTCCTATAGAAACCCTAAATTGCAATTTTTTACTTTTGATGAGTTGGGAGCATTTCCTTAGGAATCATGATCAACCCTTGATAAAATGGAGGATATTACTTCAAAATGTTGATTTTGACCAAAAATCTTGAAGTTTGACTGTATTTGGGCCACAGTTGACTTTTGACCTAGTATAGTTAATTTTCAGGCATTTGAGCAGTTGACTGAGCAAACTTGTTGTGCAAGGCATGGATGATCTTGAGGACATATTAGGACAATGGAGACCATTTGGGACCCTTGGAACTCAACCATCTTGATGAGGAATGAAACCCTAGTTTGAGGCTTATTTTCTTAAAAGGAGGATTTGTCTGGTCAATCCTTAGTCAACTTGAGCAATTGAGGACCTCTAGGAGTATATCTTGTGTGAAAATAGGAGGGAAAATTTTGGGGTACAATAGCTTCCCCTATTCAATCTTCTTAAACTTGAGGATTTAGATTGGCTTATCTGCCTTTCGTGATTTGAGGGTGGAAGATGATTGAACACTAGAGTGCCCAGAAATTTACACTCACATGAAGTAATATTGATGGTTGGTGATGTGGGGAATGGGCTTACAGATTCCATTTGGAGAAGATGACGGAAGACCTTCGGAGATGGGCTTCAAGATGCCATCTAGAGAATATGACGAATAGTTGTCGGAGATGGGCTTAAAGATGCCATCCAGAATAGTGATGATTTCATGAAATATTCCTTTGTGGGAATTCTTGTTCCTGTTGTTAGGTAGGACTTCGATGAGGAATGTTGGTCTCTGTCTCTGAGGAATAGAGTCTAGGAGATTCAGTTATCTGTTACTCTACTGGGGAGTTGTAACACCCCGTTTTCAATTAATTGATTTATTTAAATTTGGGAATTTATTTTATTAGAATTAATAAAATAAAAAGAATTATTTATTTTGGAGTATTTGAGGAAAATAAAAGAAATAAGGAATATTGGGATTTTTATGTTATTGGGCTTAGATGTTGTTAGTAAAGAGTGGGGGTGCAGAGAAATAAAGTTATGTTTGGGACTTAGGCCATTTTCTCATTTTTGGTTTTCACGTAAGAACAGAAGTTGGAATTTGGGAAAATAGAGCTCTGAAGAACGGAGAACGAAGAACATCGCTCAAGAACTCAAAGCTGCTAATTGATAAGGTAAGGGGGGTTTATACTCGATTTATATTTGTTTATGGGTTTATGTACGGTTGATTCGGGTAATCGTAGGAAATCCCAATTGTTAGATGTTTCTAGGGATCGATAACCTTAGGATTGAACTTTGTTAGAAAAGGTTTAAGTTCCCGATTTTATGAATCAATTAGAGACTTTAGGTTCCTATGATGGATTGGATGTCTTTGTACTATATTGCACCGCCGTAGAGAGGTATTTTCGTGCAAAAAAATGGGTATATGAGCTGCTGCAAAAACAGAAAAATTGGGTTCGCACTCATCAACACGGGCGCGTTGATTTACGCGGGCACCCGTGTTGATTCACTGTAATGCTGATGAAAAAGTGTTTTCTGGCCATAATTCAACACGGGCGTGTTGATTAACACGGGCGCCCGTGTTGATTCACTGTGTTGGCATAAAAATGGGTTTTCTGGGCACAATTCAACACGGGCCGTGTTGATTTACACGGGCGCCCGTGTTGATCCCCTGTTTTGTCAAAAAAACGTGTTTTCTGGACACATTTCCACACGGGCAGTGTTGTTTTACACGGGCACCCGTGTTAAACCTCCTGTGTTGGTTTTTAAACTATGTTTTCCGTGCATGTTGTTAAGTACGGATTGATCCGGTTTTGATGTGCAGTGTTTGACATGTTTTGAATATGTGTTTATTGAATTCCTAGTGTTGATTGATGTGTGTATCGCATGACGATTATATGTTATGATACCAACACTATGTGGATCTTATTGTCATGCTTTTAAATGATGTTATCAAGCATGAATTATGATATAACTTGATATGATTGATGTTTAATAGTATGCTGAGTGGTTACATGCTATTCCTATCATGTTATGTTTGATATTGTTGATGTGCATGATATGTTGATTGATGTTCATAGTATGCTGAGTGTTACATACTTACATATCATGTTGCATTTGTTAATTCCCATTGTGTGGAATTAACATGGTGGCCAATATACGTGTCCGCGATATAATGGAACGTTGAGGTGGTAGCCGTGTCCGCGATATAATGGAACGGTGAGTTATCCGTGACCCGCGATTTAATGGGGCGGTGAAGTGGTACCACATGCATGGGTGTGTTGCATTACTCGAATATAACATGAATGGATGATTTTTCCAATGTTATATTTGATTGTTTGTATGCACGTATGATTGATAAATGGTTGATGATGTTTGATGAATATTTGCAAATATGAAAGGCAATATGTCATGGATATATGAATTGTAAAGGTTTTGTAAACTATGAAATATGCTAATTATTGGGTGATGCTTATGATTTCGTGAATTGATTGTTATGAATGTATAACCAAATGTATATTTGAGAAGCTCACCCTTACTGTTGAATATTTCAGATTGAGGAGCTTCGCTCAGGTTCTTGGCGAAGGCTTATCGTGTCTAGTTTAGTTTCGTTTTAGTATGTCCGGGTCATGCTCTGATAGTTGTAACTCCGGGAACGTTTGGTTGTCGAGCTGCTTTAGTCAGACTCGTTTATTTTCTTTTAATTGTTATAATATGACGTTGACTTTTCCAGGTGTTAATCCCTGATGATTTTGGAAAATATTATAACATTTGATTTTATTAAATAAATTATTCCGCTGTGTAGACATGTATGAGTTACCACTAAAATTATGCATGACAGGAATTTATTTTAGTAAAAGAGAATTGTAGCATTCCTCGATTATTACATGTACTCTGAGTTTATAATTTTTAATATTTGCGAAAATTATATGCGGGGTTTTAGAGGGTGTTACAATAGTGGTATCAGAGCATAGTCGGTCGTTGTGACCAGAGTCTTGAGTCAGTCATTCCTTTTCGTATGCGACTAGTGCAAGGTAACACTGTCGATACTGTATTCTGATGTGGAGTATGTTTTAATTCTCAGGAATATGGCTGGAAGAGGTAATGGACGAAATGATGCTGCACTAGCTGAGGCTTTGGGGATGTTAGCTGGTGTACTTGCTGGAAACCCAACTGGAGGCGTGATTGGTGCTGATAGGTAATTGGGAAATTTCCAGAGGAACAATCCTCCGTTGTTCAAAGGTACACATGACCCCGAAGGTGCTCAGAAGTGGCTGAAGGAAATCGAAAGGATTTTCCGTGTGATCGATTGTGCTGAAGATCTGAAAGTCAGATATGGTACGCATATGTTGGCAGAAGAGGCCGACGACTGGTGGGTTGCCACAAGGACTGAAATGGTTCAGGATGGAGAGGCACTGACTTGGGCTAACTTCAGAAGGGCTTTTCTGAGGAGGTACTTTCCTGAAGATGTTCGGGGAAGAAAGGAAATTGAATTTTTGGAGCTTAAGCAGGGCAATCTGACTGTTAGTGAGTATGCTACTAAGTTCACTGAGCTGGCAAAGTATTATGCACACTACAATAATGATGAGGCTGGAGAATTCTCTAAATGTATCAAATTTGAGAATGGTCTCCGAGATGAGATTAAGCAGGGAATCAGGTACCAGCGTATTCGTAGATTTTCTGATCTGGTGGATTGTAGCAGAATCTTGGAAGAAGATATTACCAAGAATCGGTCGTCTCACTCTCGTGGGGCTGTTGATAAAAGAGGGAAGCAACATATGGACAGTGGCAAGCCATATGGTAGAGATAACCAGAGATCAGGCGGTTGGAAAAGGCCTAGTGGGGGAGATTCTAAGGCTCCTATCAGATGCTACAGGTGTGGTGAGTCTGGTCATCACATTCGAGATTGCAAGAGTGATGAGAAGAAGTGCTATAAATGTGGAAAGGCTGGTCATTTGTCTATTGATTGCAAAGGGAAGTCTGTTACTTGTTACAATTGTGGCGAAGAAGGTCACATTCGTCCGCAGTGTCCTAAGCCTAGGAAGGATCAGTCAGGTGGAAAAGTGTTTGCTTTGTCTGGATCTGAGACTACCCCAGAGGATCGATTGATTAAAGGTACGTGTTTTATTCATGGCACACCTTTAGTTGCAATTATTGATACTGGTGCAACTCATTCTTTCATTTCTTTGGATTGTGCTGAGAGGTTGAAACTGGACATATCTGGTATGCGAGGTAGCATGGTTGTTGATACTCCCGCATCGGGTTCAGTGACAACTTCACTCGTATGTAGGAATTGTCCTATTGAGATTTTTGGTAGAGGTTTCGGTATGGATTTAGTGTGCCTACCGCTTGAACAAATTGATATTATCCTTGGGATGAACTGGTTGGAATTTAACCGGGTTCATCTGAACTGCTTTGCTAAGACGGTGATTTTCCCAGAAGCAGTTGGTGTCGAGAATTTGACTATGACTGCTAGGCAGGTGCAAGAAGCAATGGAAGATGGTGCTAATGTGTTTATGTTACTTGCTTCGTTAGATGCAACAGGAAAGGTCAGGAGTAGTGAATTGCCAGTGGTGTGTGATTTTCCAGAAGTCTTTCCTGATGATGTTGGCGAGTTACCTCCTGAGAGAGAAGTGGAATTTTCTATAGATTTAATTCCTGGTACGAGACCGGTGTCGATGGCGCCATATCGTATGTTTGCATCTGAATTGGCTGAATTGAAGAGTCAGTTGGAAGATTTACTGGAGAAGAAGTTTATTCGTCCAAGTGTTTCGCCTTGGGGTGCTCCGGTATTGTTGGTTAAGAAGAAAGAAGGTTCTATGAGACTGTGTGTTGATTACAGGCAATTGAACAAGGTAACCATTAAGAATCGGTACCCGTTACCGAGGATTGATGATTTAATGGATCGGTTAATTGGAGCCAGTGTATTCAGTAAGATTGATTTGAGATCTGGATATCATCAGATTCGTGTGAAAGCGGAAGATATTCAAAAGACTGCTTTTCGAACGAGGTATGGGCATTATGAATATTCTGTTATGCCGTTCGGAGTTACTAATGCACCTGGTGTTTTCATGGAATATATGAATAGGATTTTTCACCCATATCTGGATAAGTTTGTTGTGGTTTTTATTGATGACATTCTGATTTATTCCGAGAATGACGAAGAACATGCGGAACATCTCAGAATTGTGTTAGAGTTGTTGAAAGATAAGAAGTTGTATGCAAAGTTGTCCAAATGTGAGTTCTGGCTGAATGAAGTTAGTTTTCTTGGACATGTGATTTCTAAGAATGGTATTGCAGTGGATCCTACGAAAGTAGAAGCGGTATCTCAGTGGGAAGCGCCGAAGACTGTTTCGGAAATCAGAAGTTTTCTTGGTCTTGCAGGTTATTACAGAAAGTTTATCGAAGGATTCTCAAAGTTAGCATTGCCGTTGACGAAGTTGACTCGTAAAGGACAAGCGTTTATTTGGGATTCTGATTGTGAGAAAGGTTTCCAAGAATTGAAGCGGAGATTGACAAGTGCTCCTATTCTGATTTTGCCGAATCCGGTGGAATCTTTTGTGGTCTATTGTGATGCATCTCTGTTGGGTTTAGGTGGTGTTTTAATGCAGAATCAGCAGGTAGTTGCGTATGCTTCGAGACAGTTGAAGGTTCATGAAAGGAACTATCCTACTCATGACTTAGAGTTGGCAGCAGTTGTGTTTGTCTTGAAATTGTGGAGACATTATCTGTATGGTTCGAGGTTTGAAGTGTATAGTGATCATAAGAGTTTGAAGTATCTTTTCGATCAGAAAGAGCTCAATATGAGGCAAAGAAGGTGGTTAGAATTCCTCAAAGATTATGATTTTGGTTTGAATTACCATCCTGGTAAGGCAAATGTAGTTGCAGATGCTTTGAGCAGGAAGTCCTTGCATATGTCTATGATGATGGTTCGTGAATTGGATTTAATTGAGCAATTCCGAGATTTGAGTTTGGTTTGTGAAAGTACTCCGAAGTGTGTTCGTTTGGGTATGTTGAAACTTACTAGTGGTATTCTAGAAGAGATCAGGATCGGGCAGAAATCCGATGTTAATTTAGTTGATAAATTGACATTGATCAACCAAGGTCAAGGTGGTGAGTTTAGGATTGATGAAAATGATGTTATGAGATTTGGCGATAGATTTTGTGTTCCTGATGTCGCAGAAATCAAGAAAAGTATATTAGAGGAAGGACATCGCAGTGGGATGAGCATTCATCCGGGTGCCACGAAAATGTATCATGATTTGAAGAAATTGTTTTGGTGGCCGAGAATGAAAAAGGAAATAGCTGAATTTGTGTATGCATGTTTAATCTGTCAGAAATCGAAGATTGAGCATCAAAAGCCGTCTGGGTTTATGCAACCGATGTTTATTCCAGAATGGAAGTGGGATAGTATTTCTATGGATTTCGTATCTGGGTTGCCAAGGACTCCTATGAATTGTGAAGCGATATGGGTCGTTGTGGATAGGTTGACTAAGTCTGCTCATTTTATACCGGTGCGAATGGATTACTCGATGGAGAGATTGGCACAGTTGTATATTGAGAAAATAGTGAGTTTGCATGGAGTTCCTTCTAGTATTGTGTCAGATAGAGATCCGAGGTTCACTTCGAAATTTTGGGAAGGATTGCAGAAGGCTTTGGGTACTAAGTTGAGATTGAGTTCAGCTTACCATCCTCAGACTGATGGACAGACGGAGAGGACGATTCAATCGTTGGAAGATTTATTGCGTGCTTGTGTTTTAGAGAAAGGTGGAGCTTGGGATAGCTATTTGCCATTGATTGAGTTTACTTATAACAATAGTTACCATTCGAGTATTGGTATGGCTCCGTTTGAGGCATTGTATGGTAGACGGTGTAGGACGCCTTTGTGTTGGTATGAATCTGGAGAGAGTTCGGTAATTGGGCCAGAGATTGTTCAGCAGACTACCGAAAAGATCAAATTGATTCAAGAGAAGATGAGAGCTTCTCAGAGTCGTCAGAAAAGTTATCATGATAAGAGGAGAAAGAATTTAGAATTCAGTGCTGGAGATCATGTGTTTATGAGAGTTACTCCGATGACGGGTATTGGTCGGGCGTTGAAGTCTAAGAAGTTGACTCCGCGTTTTATTGGTCCGTTTCAGATTACGGAAAGAGTTGGAGAAGTTGCTTATCGCATTGCTTTACCTCCGAGACTTGCGAATTTGCACGATGTTTTTCATGTTTCTCAGTTGAGGAGATACATTCCAGACCCATCTCATGTAATCCAAATAGATGATGTACAGGTAAGAGATAACCTGACAGTAGAAGCATTGCCTATGAGGATAGAAGATCGGGAAGTGAAACAGTTAAGAGGTAAAGAGATAGCATTAGTGAAGGTTGCTTGGGGAGGTCCAGCAGATGGAAATATCACTTGGGAGCTGGAGAGCCAGATGAAAGAGGCTTATCCGGAGCTGTTCGTCTAAGGTATGTTTTCGAGGACGAAAACTCTTTTAGTGGGGGAGAGTTGTAACACCCCGTTTTCAATTAATTGATTTATTTAAATTTGGGAATTTATTTTATTAGAATTAATAAAATAAAAAGAATTATTTATTTTGGAGTATTTGAGGAAAATAAAAGAAATAAGGAATATTGGGATTTTTATGTTATTGGGCTTAGATGTTGTTAGTAAAGAGTGGGGGTGCAGAGAAATAAAGTTATGTTTGGGACTTAGGCCATTTTCTCATTTTTGGTTTTCACGTAAGAACAGAAGTTGGAATTTGGGAAAATAGAGCTCTGAAGAACGGAGAACGAAGAACATCGCTCAAGAACTCAAAGCTGCTAATTGATAAGGTAAGGGGGGTTTATACTCGATTTATATTTGTTTATGGGTTTATGTACGGTTGATTCGGGTAATCGTAGGAAATCCCAATTGTTAGATGTTTCTAGGGATCGATAACCTTAGGATT
The DNA here is from genome assembly GCA_948472305.1 of Vicia faba. NCBI lineage: Eukaryota > Viridiplantae > Streptophyta > Magnoliopsida > Fabales > Fabaceae > Vicia > Vicia faba. The sequence continues at coordinate 1,293,661,541 of OX451739.1, read as the reverse complement.
GAACTTTGTTAGAAAAGGTTTAAGTTCCCGATTTTATGAATCAATTAGAGACTTTAGGTTCCTATGATGGATTGGATGTCTTTGTACTATATTGCACCGCCGTAGAGAGGTATTTTCGTGCAAAAAAATGGGTATATGAGCTGCTGCAAAAACAGAAAAATTGGGTTCGCACTCATCAACACGGGCGCGTTGATTTACGCGGGCACCCGTGTTGATTCACTGTAATGCTGATGAAAAAGTGTTTTCTGGCCATAATTCAACACGGGCGTGTTGATTAACACGGGCGCCCGTGTTGATTCACTGTGTTGGCATAAAAATGGGTTTTCTGGGCACAATTCAACACGGGCCGTGTTGATTTACACGGGCGCCCGTGTTGATCCCCTGTTTTGTCAAAAAAACGTGTTTTCTGGACACATTTCCACACGGGCAGTGTTGTTTTACACGGGCACCCGTGTTAAACCTCCTGTGTTGGTTTTTAAACTATGTTTTCCGTGCATGTTGTTAAGTACGGATTGATCCGGTTTTGATGTGCAGTGTTTGACATGTTTTGAATATGTGTTTATTGAATTCCTAGTGTTGATTGATGTGTGTATCGCATGACGATTATATGTTATGATACCAACACTATGTGGATCTTATTGTCATGCTTTTAAATGATGTTATCAAGCATGAATTATGATATAACTTGATATGATTGATGTTTAATAGTATGCTGAGTGGTTACATGCTATTCCTATCATGTTATGTTTGATATTGTTGATGTGCATGATATGTTGATTGATGTTCATAGTATGCTGAGTGTTACATACTTACATATCATGTTGCATTTGTTAATTCCCATTGTGTGGAATTAACATGGTGGCCAATATACGTGTCCGCGATATAATGGAACGTTGAGGTGGTAGCCGTGTCCGCGATATAATGGAACGGTGAGTTATCCGTGACCCGCGATTTAATGGGGCGGTGAAGTGGTACCACATGCATGGGTGTGTTGCATTACTCGAATATAACATGAATGGATGATTTTTCCAATGTTATATTTGATTGTTTGTATGCACGTATGATTGATAAATGGTTGATGATGTTTGATGAATATTTGCAAATATGAAAGGCAATATGTCATGGATATATGAATTGTAAAGGTTTTGTAAACTATGAAATATGCTAATTATTGGGTGATGCTTATGATTTCGTGAATTGATTGTTATGAATGTATAACCAAATGTATATTTGAGAAGCTCACCCTTACTGTTGAATATTTCAGATTGAGGAGCTTCGCTCAGGTTCTTGGCGAAGGCTTATCGTGTCTAGTTTAGTTTCGTTTTAGTATGTCCGGGTCATGCTCTGATAGTTGTAACTCCGGGAACGTTTGGTTGTCGAGCTGCTTTAGTCAGACTCGTTTATTTTCTTTTAATTGTTATAATATGACGTTGACTTTTCCAGGTGTTAATCCCTGATGATTTTGGAAAATATTATAACATTTGATTTTATTAAATAAATTATTCCGCTGTGTAGACATGTATGAGTTACCACTAAAATTATGCATGACAGGAATTTATTTTAGTAAAAGAGAATTGTAGCATTCCTCGATTATTACATGTACTCTGAGTTTATAATTTTTAATATTTGCGAAAATTATATGCGGGGTTTTAGAGGGTGTTACAGGAGTCATCTCTTGATTTAAAGAGACAGAAGTGAACTGCTATCTGGTCAGGATCCAGGCTTCACAATAACTTACTGAGGATGATAAGACTGACTGCTATCTGGTCGTATCCCAGGCTTCACAGCAACTTACTGGGAAAATGAGATTAAACTGTTGTCCAGTTAGGATTCGGGCTTCACAGTGTCTCGAATTGTTGATTGACTATTATCCAGTCAGTTTCCGGGCTTCATAGCGTCTTTAACTGGCATAGAAATCTTATTATCGATTTGACTAAACCCGGGAAAGGCCTTGAATTAACTTTGACTGGCATAGTAATCAGGAGGATCTTAGTAGCGATTCAAATGACCCAGACGAAAGTTTGGAATCTCTTCCACTGGCATAGTGAGTAGAGAGATCTTGGGTTAACTTTGACTAGCATAGTAATTAGGAGAATCTTAGTAGCAATTCGACCGACCCAGACAAAAGTCTTAGAATCTCTTCCACCGGCATAGTGAGCAGAGAGATCTCGGATTAACTTCGGTTGGCATAGTAATCAAGAGAATCTTAGTAGAGATTCAACTGACCCAGACGAAAGTCTTGGAATCTCTTCCACCGACATAGTAAGCAGAGAAATCTTGGATTAACCTTGACTGGCATAGTAATCAGGAGAATCTTAGTAGCGATTCGACCGACCCAGATGAAAGTCTTGGAATCTCTTCCACCGGCATAGTGAGCAGAGAGATCTTGGATTAACTTTGACTGACATAGCAATCGGGATAATCTTAGTAGCGATTTAAATGACCCAGGAGAAAGTCTTGGAATCTCTTCTACCAGCATAGTAAGCAGAGAGATCTAGGGTTAACTTTGACTGGCATAGTAATCAGGAAAATCTTAGTAGCGATTTAACTGACCCAGATGAAAGTCTTAGAATCTCTTCCACCGGCATAGTGAGCGGAGAGATCTCGGGTTAACTTTGACTGGCATAGTAATCAGGAGAATCTTAGTAGCGATTCAACTGACCCAGACTAAAGTCTTGGAATCTCTTCTACCGGCATAGTAAGCAGAGAGATCTTACTATCGATCTGGCTGATCCGGAGAAAGTATTATGAGGACATCTTCTTGAAGAAAATTCTGAAATAGCCTTTGGTTAGACGTAGCTTGTTGATTTGATCTTTTCCCTGAAAGGTAAAGAGTTAGTCGTATGCAATATCATGATGTATGAGATGCATTGTGATGATGTTCTCAAAATAAATGAGATTGTATTGTATGCAATATGTATGCACATGCCATGATGTATGCATATGGGATGTTATTGATGTACTTCTTAGTCGAGGAAAATAAATTCCGGACTGCTGTTGAAGATTATTGGGAAGCCGAATTCTTCATTCCCGCTGGGGATGGTGAATGGAGATGACTATGCTGCAGATTTACTCCTTGTTTACGAATATTCTGTCGGGGAGAGTCTCTGCTTGAGAATAACTCTACGGGGGAATAACTCTATTTGCGAGAGGAGATGCTTTGCTGGAATATTTTGCTGATTCGGGGAAATAAACTCCGTCGGGGAATGAACTTCCGTAGTTACAGAAATAAACTATGTTAGGGATTGAGCTTCTGTATTCATAGAAATAAACTCTGCTCGAGAGAAAACTTTATGAACCGCTTGCGATTATAAAATTTGGCTGGGGAATATAGGCGTCGGCTCTCTGAGGGAGCTTTGCTGGGGAAAGTAGATCCTGTTTGGGGAAGCTGATGTCAAAGCTTTTGGTTGTCTCTACCCTGTGGGGAGTGTAGATTTCACGGGGGTGCATGTAATGGTGACTTCGTTTCAAAGTTGTCTCTACCCTTGTACCTGCTGGAAGGAGTAACTGTCAGGATTGACATGGTTTTTTAGTCTTTGCCCCTGTTCCTTAAGTTATAAGCAACTGTCTTTTCATTTCTTATGCAAATATTTGTGAATAGAAATCATATTCAAATGCATATGTCAAGAATAAATCATTGGACGTTTTTGCAAAACAAAACAGAAAAAGAAAGACAAAGACTTGTATTGATTTTGAAGTTGGCCTATAACAGGCGTTTTTGTACAAAGAGGTTGGCGCTCTAGTAAGAGAACGTCGTCGTGGAAATGAAATCTATACAATATTGTGTACAAAGAGAAGCTAACAGCAATGTGTAATAGTCCCATTGAGCTTCAATTCTGCTATTGCCACTATATCTTCGAGTGTCTCATCACTTTGCTACTTGTCTGAAGCTGATTGGATTGATCGGTACCGTTTTGAGCTTGATAGCTGATGCTGAAGTCTGGTTGCAAGGTGATCCAATGGGACATAGTGATATGCTTCAAATCCCTAACTTTTCCTGGACCGCCCTTTCGGGTTTTCAGTCCACCGGGATACCCTTTTTTGCCCAAGCCGCCTTTTTAGGTTTTCGACTTGCCGGGTGTACATATATTTTTGTTTTCATCCATAATTTTGCCCGAACCCTTTTGGTTCGCTGGGAAGCCCTTATTTTTTCCTAGGCAAGTCAACCTAGCGGGTCCTATTTATGCGTAGTATCTTTTCACTATGTCGACATTGACAGGGTGAGGAAGGTCATCACCATCCATGGTGGTCAGAATCATGGCTCCACCAGAAAAAATGTTTTTGATTACAAATGGTCCTTCGTATGTGGGAGTCCATTTTCCCCTGGGATCACCTTGCGGCAGTAGGATGCGCTTGATCACTATATCATCGACTTGATATACTTGGCGTCTGACCTTTTTGTTGAAAGCCTTGATCATCCATTTTTTATACATTTGACCATGACAGACAACAGTAAGTCTCTTTCATCAATCAGATTCAGTTGATCAAGTCGAGTCTGGATCCAATCATCTTCATTCAGACATGCATCCTTCATGATTCTCAGAGAAGGGATCTGGACCTCAATAGGTAGGACAACCTCCATGCCATATACCAGAGAGTAGGGTGTTTCCCCTGTCGATGTTTGTGCTGAGGTGCGGTACCCGTGAAGAGCAAATGGTAACATCTCATGCCAGTCTTTGTATGTCACTGTCATCTTCTGTACAATTTTCTTGATGTTCTTGTTAGCAGCCTCCACAGTGCCATTCATCTTCGGCCGATAAGGGGAAGAATTATGGTGTTGGATCTTGAACTGTTTACAGAGTTTGGTCATCATCATGTTATTGAGATTCGTACCATTGTCAGTGATGATTCTCTCTGGCACACCGCACTGATAGATCGGGTTATGATTGATAAACCGCGCCATAACATTCTTGGTAACAGTAGCAAAAGAGGCAGCTTCTACCCACTTCGTGAAGTAATCAATGGACACCAGGATGAAGCGATGCCCATTGGAAGCAGTAGGTCTAATATCTCTGATCATGTCAATGCCCCACATTGCAAAGGGCTAAGGATCCGTCAAGACATTCAATGGAACCAGAGGTACATGCACCTTATCAGCATAGATCTGGAACTTGTGACAAGTTCGAGAATGCTGATAGCAATCTGCTTCCATAGTGGACCAATAATATCTTGCCCGTAGGATCTTTTTAGCCATGGTATGTCCACTCGAATGGGTTCCTAAGGTACCTTCGTGTAAATCTGTCATAATCCTCTTTGCTTCTCTCTTTTCTACGCACCGAAGTAGAGTAGAGTCATGGTTGCACTTGTAGAGGATTCCATTACTGAGGAAGAATTTCACGGCGAACCTTCTCAAAAACGTCTTATCATTGACAGATGCCCCCTCGGGATACTCTTGAGCCTCGAGATATCTCTTCACTTCATAGAACCAAGGTTTGTCTGCTACTCCTTCTGTGTCGATCTCATAGCAGTATGCTGGTTCATCTAACCTCTCAATAGTTATCCGAGGAGCCTCGTTGTCTCACCTGACCTTGAACATAGAAGACATGGTAGCTAGCGCGTCCGCTAACTGACTCTCCTCTCGTGGAAAATGTTCAAAGGTTACCTCTTCAAAGTGTGGAAGCAATGTCAGCACGTGCTCTTTGTACGAGATGAGATTCGGGTGCTTCATATTCCACTCTCCTTTGATCTAACTTATCACCAAGGCTGAATCCCCGAAGATGCTCAAGAACTTGATCCTCAGGTCAATAGCAGCGTTGATATTTCCAGATATATTTTATATTGTGCAATTAGGGTTATCTAGGTCCAATTAATCATTATCTTTCATGCAATCCTGTTAATCTAAATAGTTAATAATAGTGCAAGAATTTAAAAGGCAGAAAGTAAACCTAGCTATTACAGGGCCTCGGGGAGGGGGATACATAATCAAAACTTGGGAGTGTGGAAATTAAAAGCAGTAAATAAACCCTAAGTTAGACTATTACAAACAATGTACAGATACAATCAATTGAAAAGAATAATAAAAGTAATAAGGGCGCGAAGAATGGAAAGAACGTCTAAACCCTAAAAATGCTTAAAAGAAAACCTTTTTTGTTCTTATTTATTTATGATATTAAATTATAATAATATCCTAATTAGCTAAATTAAAAAAGGAAAGAAAAAAATTATTAATTACAATTAATTCTAATGAAATTGATATTTTTTGGTATTTTTAAAGAGAAAAAGATTTGAAATTTAATCCTAACTTCTAATTAATTTTTATTTTAAGGAAAACAAGTTAAAGTAATTAAATTAAATTAATTTACAAAATTAATTTTAATAAAAAAAAACCTAATTCTATTTTTATTGTGTTTTTGATTGATTTTATGATTAAAATATAAACTGATTTTAAAATAATTAAAATAAGAATAAAGAAATTGAAAAAAAACAAAATAAGAGAATGGGCCTGATAGTGAAAGCAGTTTAGGGGGTGTGGCGTTGAATTTGATTAGGCCCAGATCAAACAGCAAGCCCAATGTCCTTTTTGATTCAGTGCAACTAGCTCTTGGGGGTCTACCATGGAGGAGCGTGTCAGAGGCGCTGGATATGATCTTATAAGGATCTGATGGATGAAATGTGGAGATGTATGGTGTACGTATTGGGATGCCATATACAGGAACCTGTAAGAAAGGTTGGAAAAAATACAAAATTGTTGGACCTGGGATCGAACCCAGGTCCCTTCCCTTACACACTTGCATCTTTACCATATGCGTTATCTGTTAATTCATATATATAATAACGCAATAATATTATAAGGGAAACAAGGATCAAATTCAGGTCATAAAAAACACACGCGTTCAGTGGACCCACATGGTTTTAAACAAACCAATCAGATTCTATGAAATTGCCACGCATGCCTTCGCCTGGGTCAGAGGAGTCAACGACGCTGGAGCTGTACTCCGGTCGTCTTCTCCGGCCAAGCAAAACGGCCAACCTGCAAATACATTAGATTCAAAGCCTGCCAAGAAGTCTATTCCATGTAAAATCACCCCCTGAGTTCAAATATGGGCTTAGATTTAATGGATCGTCATTGTATCAAGTGTTTCAAACACGCTTTCAGGTCACACCCTAAAAATGGCAAGCTGAGATTCAAGCGTTTAAGCTTGTATGCAATACGTTAAACCCGCCTTATGCGATTCCATGAACACATATATGAACATTAGATCTGTTAATAATGCATATTTAGCAAGATTGAAATAAAAATAATATACCAACGGTGATGACTGGTTATGGAGGTTTTGGACGTGGAGGTGCTTGACTATGTGCCTGATTCAACTCCTGGGAGTCTCAGGGGATGAATGGTGAACTCGGTTTGGCCTGGAACTGGCTAGATAGAGAGATTTCAAATTGCACCACTTTGAAGAAAATTGGAGTTTTTTTGCTAGGGTTTCTTTGAGGCAGTTGTGTGTGTATTAGGGTTGGAATTGTTGTGTTTATATATTAAATCACTTTAGGTTAACCAAAATGCCACGAGATCAAATATAATCATGTTTTTTAATATCATGAATATTTAATCCAAATTTTCCAAAATAAGCAAATATTTCCCTTCTCTTGCCTTGTGCGTTTTTTCCTTGATTTTCCAGCTTATCTTATCCATTATTTGATGAGAAAGGATTTGAAAATCATATCTTTCATTATTTCTTCTATTTATTTATTTATTTATTTAATTTTGTATTTTAATGGATAAAATCTCAAAATAAATAATATAAATAAAATAATGATGTATGAATGATCTCAAAGGTCGTGGGCCATGTTAGAAACAAGTTTCAAGCATGAGAAGATGGGCCCATTTGGAAAAAATTCAAATTTGAACAATATTGGCTTCATGCACTTTCCCAAAAATTGGTCAACTTTAGAAATGCATATCTTTCTCATTTTTAACCCTATGAGGGTTTTCTTAGACTTTTTATAGAGATTAGGATGTCCTCTAAACAACCCTTTTGGTTTCATCTCAATTGGACCTTCCATGTTCATGTAAGGAGCTTTGACCCAAAAGGTGTTTTTGTTGACTTTTTGAAATGACCTATAATGTCTAAGCTTATATCTTTTGATTGAGGCATTTCTTGACCTTAAAGTATGAAGAGAAGTTGTAGGGAATTGGATTCTATTCAAAATGAGCCTTGGTTGAAAAATTTCTTATAAAGTATAAGAAAGTTATGCTTGGTCAAAGTTTAGTTGACTTTTCCTATAGAAACCCTAAATTGCCATTTTTGACTTTTGATGAGTTGGGAGCATTTCTTGAGGAATCATGATCAACCCTTGATCAAATGACGAATATTACTTCAAAATGTTGATGTTGACCAAAAATCTTGAAGTTTGACTGTATTTGGGCCACAATTGACTTTTGACCTAAGATAGTTGATTTTCAGGCATTTGAGCAGTTGACTGAGCAAACTTGTTGTGCAAGGCATGAAACTTGGCATGGATGATCTTGAGGACATATTAGGACAATGAAGACCATTTGGGACCCTTGTAACTCAACCATCTATATGAGGAATAAAACCCTGGTTTGAGGCTTATTGTCTTAAGAGGAGGATTTGTCTGGTCAATCCTTAGTCAACTTGAGCAATTGAGGACCTCTAGGAGTATGTCTTGTGTGAAAATGGGAGGGAAAATTTTGGGGTACAACAACATGTTATGTTGTTTATGATGTTATGATTATGCTTTGAAACCACAAGTATATCAAACACAAACAAGTCACACAGAGACCTTGGGTTTAAAGGCTTGCATGAGTTTTAAAGGTAAGTACCCTCTTGAAGTTTCAGTTGGCTCAACATGTCCTATTAATAGTAACCGGGTTCTAAGGAGTCTGATATCACTGACCTATCTTTTAGGCATTGTTATCGCTTAAGCACCAAAGTATTGTGGCCAGAATATCCCAAAAGTCCAGTCTCAATGAGTGTAGCATCGAGTATCTACCAATCTTCGGTCGGAACCAAAGCCGACCATCTCACTACTTTCTAATGGCTTAGGATGAGTCAATTAAAGGTTCTAAAGGTCATTTAGCGCTTAATGACACTAAGGAGGCCTAATGTTATCCTTGACTAACTCAAGGAACATTACTACAAACCAAAGTATCACGCTAACATAGCTATCCCTTTGTCCATATCGGTCTACGTCGTACAACTTCCATGATTTATTGCTACTTACCTAATAAGGTGCCCCAGATCCGGGTGTAGTATCTATAATAACAACCCAAACAAGCCCTCAAAAGTAAAGCATAAAACACACAAATGAAAGCAATTTTAAAGATAAACTAAGCTCTAAGGTAACCCCACTTTTTTTCTTATCCCCAACAGAGTCTCAAGTTCTGTGATACGGTGGCAGAACCGACTGTTATATACTATTTTTTCATTTGGTGTTCGCAAATGTTGCAGTAAGCAAGAGTCGCCACCGACTTTTCTTTTATCCAAATTAAGGAAAGGGTGAAAAGAACAGAAAAAGACCTTTTTCGAGATTATTCTGAGTAAGGGGGTAGATTATGGAAAGGGAAGGTGTTAGCACCCTTTCCATCTGTAGTTTTATACGGGCTCTTAGAGGTTTGCTCATTTTGAATATCTCTGTGCTTTGTGTATTTTGAAAGTTTGTTTTGAAAATGCCTTGGTATGGCAGACGTTGTAATGTTTCTCGAGAATGTGGAGAAAGTATATAAAGTGTCTTGAAAAGATGTTTTGAGCAAACTTCTAATAGCTATCTACTTTTATACTTGAAAAGGTAGTTCTTTTCCTCCTATCCTTTAGACAATGCTTACTATTTGTGAGTAGGTAGCCCTATCGTTGGATGTATGAGGGACATTCTAAGGGACGTTACATTCACAAAGGAAATTTGTGGAGATGCTTTAGCAATTTTGTTTAGGGACTAGATCATTTACCGAGAAGGCAACTGTAGGGTCATCGAGGGACTATGATCTTTTTGATTCACGGGTCTTTGATAAAGAATTCCTGCCTCATGACTGTTTTTTTAAAAGGCAACCAAAGTGAGATACCCTACAGGTGCATATGTGCAATGTGTGTTGTGTTCAGTTATTTATGTCTTGTGTTAAGTTTGCTAGCGTTTTGTTATTAGTCTTGTCATACATGCCTAGTTACTGGCAGTTAATATATATACAGGAAAATGTAAAGTGCGAAAAATAAACCCTACGCTATTACATGGATTTGGGGAGAGGTATATTTACAATATATAAAACTTGGGAGAAGAAAAAATAAAGAAAGCTGTAAAAATCCTAATTTAGTTTATTACATACTGTCAGCAGATACAATAATGTAAAAATGCGAAAAATAAATTGCGCGTGAAAGATTGAAAGTTTGTCTTAAAAAGAACTAATAAGAAAAATCTTTTTTTTGTTGTTTTTTATATAAGAAAAATAGTCAATTATCCTAAGTCTATATAATAAAATTAAATTAAGAAAAATAAACTAATTCATTTTAGTTTTATTTTATTATGAAAAGAAAATAATTAATCCTAAATTCTAATTCATTTTTAATTAAGAAATAGGTTAAAGTTTCAATTAATCAATTAACTAAAGAACTTAATTATTTAATTAAGAAAATTTAAACCTAATTTTTTTAGTGTGCTTTTTGTTTTATATTTGGTTAATTAAACAACAGAAAACAATAATAAAAACAAATATAAGAAATAATACAAAAAAGAAAAATGCCAAATGGGCTTAGACATGTAAAAGAGAAAAGGGGAAATGAGTCTCTAGATTCAAGGGGGAATGATGTGCTTTCGATTCACCCCTTCTTTGGTCTCTTTCGATTGGGCTAGGAAGCTGGCGTGATCAGCCTTAGATTGGACTCTCCTGGGCTCCTTTGATTGTGATGGGAAGCAGTATGCGGATCCTTCATTTGGACTCTTTTCTGCCTAGTTCGTTTGGACTGTGAAGGGACGTGGACCTGCAAAACAATCATGCATATGCCTCTTTCGTTTGGGGTAGTCACGCAATGAGAGGGGAAGCGTAAGGCTTCATTTCACGCTAGTCCTTTTCTTTTCGTTTGAGTCTGTACAAGGGGTTGGTTCTAACATGTATATTTAGACAAGAAAAAAAACATGCAATCGAAAAGGACAAAAATAAAAAGTGAATAGATGTTATTTACATGCCATGCTGAAACGAAAGGTACAAGGTCAATGGGACTTACCTTGCTGGAAAATTGAACTTGTGTGGTGACTATAGTTACTGGATATTCTTTTGATAACTATGGTGGGTTTATGGTCAGCGTATATCCAACATGTATCTATTTTTCTCTGGCTTGCAAGCATTATGCTTATATAGATTAGGAAGGAGGGGACAAGAAGACAAAAGTTTAACTGCCATAAACAAACATTTTCAAGACCATGAATGAAGTTTTGTAACTGTGGCCAAAGACATGGGATCTTGTCCTCTTTTTGAAATTTGACTAAATGTGGACAATTTTGGCTTTCAAATACCCCCAGTCTCTATCTTTCAATTGGACCTCCTATGCACCCTTTGAATGGGCCTTTTGATGTAGCCTTCGACTGGGCTCAAGTTGCCTCTTTCGACTGGGTCTTTAGATGGTCGTTCTAGCGTACCCTTCGAATGAGACTTTAGTGTGTCCTTCACATGTCCATTTTGAATGGACTTTCTATGCATTCTTTGTCCCTCTTTGAATGCCTTCAATCCTTGCCCTTCGATTGGACCTCTTGCATGCTTCTTTGAATGGATCTAATTCAGCTTCTTCGAATACCTCTGATTCAGCTTCTTCGAATGGCCAGAAATATGTGTCCTTCGAATGGACATTTGGAATGACATAGTGTAGAAATTGGGCTGTCAAAACATAGCATAAGGTAAGTTCCTGCCTTGTGCAGGCAGGCATGTAGCAGGTGCTTTCCTTGTGGGCATGAAGAAAATTCCTGCCTTGTGCAGGAAGGCATGCAGGCCATTTGTCCAAATAGGGCTTGTGTGAAAGAAACCAAAGGAGCTTCAAACGAAGGATGCCCAGAGATGCTCCACATGAAAGAATCCAGAGGTACTTCTAATGAAGGAAGCCAATTCAAAGGAAAAAAAAGCGTAATCGAAGACTAGTGAGTCAAGCCAATTCAAAGGAAAAAAAAGCGCAATCGAAGACTTATGGACCAAAGCTTGATCGAAGGATGTTAAATGCTCAACCAAAGACTAGTGAGTCAAGCTTGTATCGAAGGATTTTAAAAGCTCAGTCAAAACTTATTGTTGTGCTAGTCGAAGGGCACTGTTTAACTACCAATCGAAGGATATTGTTGAACTTCCCATCGAAAGGCACTTTGCTAAGTGTGATACTGTGGGAGAACTGACTTGGTTGTTTTGCGTTTGATTGCAAATGTTGGGGTAAGCAAGAGTCGCCACCGACTTTTCTTTTATCCAAAAGGAAAGGTGAAAAAGCACAGGAAAGACCTTTGAGATTGTTTCTTGAGTTCGGGAGGTAGATTATGAAAAGGGAAGGTATTAGCACCCTTTTCATCTGTAGTTATCTACGGGCTCTTAGTTTCTTGCTAGATCACTTGCTTTTGTTTGAAAACGTGCTTTGTGTGGTTTTTGAAAGTATTTTGAAAAGGCTCCATCGTTTAGGCAAACTTTGTAATAATTCTCGTTCGTAAGAACGTATACAAAGTGTTGAGCTTTTGAAAATGTTTCAAGTTTGGAAGATGTTTTGACAATTTTTTTGAAAGTGTTGGTGTTTGTTTTGGAAAATAAGCAAGAGTGTTTGATTTGAGCAAGCAACTAGGAACGATCTACCTACTCAAAAGTCTTAGTTCATTTCTTCCTTTCCTTTGATATTGCTATCTCATCATTGATTTGGTAAGTAACCCTATCTTTGGATGTTGAAGGGACGGGCGTGGGTCATCGTATAACCATGATTAGCAATGTTGAAAGGTATCTTAGCATTTTTCTTTAGGGACTAAGATCATTTTGAAAGGAAACTTTTGATAGCGTCGTCGAGGGAATACGATCTTATATTTTGCTTGTCTTTGCTAAGATACCTCACATGCGTAATATGGCCATTTTTATAAGGCAACCAAGTGGAATTACCCTAATGGTGTAAGTGTGAAAGTGTGTTAATTTACATGCATTTAATCTTGGGTTAGGGTTATCTACTTGTTGGATTTATCTTTCCATACAAACCCTAATTACTAACATTGATATGAAAGCGATAAATTGCAGAAAGTAAAAATACTACGCTATTACATCACTTGGGGATGGGGGATATAAATTTACATATGGGGATGACAAGTAAAGTAAATCCTAATTACTATTACAAGGCTTTGACAGTTACATAATTTATAATGCAAAGATAATAAAATATGCAAGAAGATGTAAAGTGAGAGAAATTGTTTTTTAGGGTTTTTTATAGCAAAAGGTTTTGTAATTAATTTCATTGAAGAAAAACCTAAGTCTAAGTTAATTGTTTAGAAAATTGTTTTTTGAGGTTTCATTTGAACAAAAATGTTTTATAAAGTTAGGTCATTTTCGAGCAATACAATATGTCCAAAATAACCTTAAAAATCTCAAAAATCAAGAAATTTGGTGCCCGAGTTGACACGGGTCGTGTCAGGGGACACGGGCACCCACGTCAGGACTTGTCCATGACTTTTATGTATTTTTTTGGTCCCAGCCAACCTGACACGGGCGCCCGTGTCAGCCCCTGTTCATCTTTTTCTGCTCATGTACGCACCAGTAACATTGACACGGACCGTGTCATTTGACACGGACCGTGTCATTTGACACGGGCACCCGTATCAGCTTCTGTCCCTGCACATTATCATGTTTTTTTCAACCCAACTAAGCTGACACAGGCCGTGTCGTGTGACACGGGCAGCCGTGTCAGCCTCTGGTCTGGCTTTTTGTTAGTTTTTTCTCTTTGAACTATCTTGTTATATCTTTTGAGCGCAAAAGCAAATGATGTATGAACAATGAGATCACAGTTTGAGAAAGTTTACCTCTCGAAGCGGAAGCTTTAGAACACGTACGGATGTTTCCGAGTGTAAAGTGGTGATTGATCGAGCTCCTTTGAACCTTCTTGAAGTAACTCCAACCTTCCTTTTGTACTGAAAATGGTTGAACCGCTCTAACCAAGTCAAGTTGCAATGTATGTTTTTTTGAGTTTAGAAGATGGTGGTAATGATGTTACAGAAGTTATTCTTATGTTTGAGCAACTTCTATATGGTGTATATGAAGTGTTTGGATGGTTTGTTTGGAGAACACTTGCAAGGTATGAGATTCAAAGATTTGGACTTCAAAGCTCAAAAATGGAGGTTTTGTGTACAAATCTGGTTTTTGACAGCAAAAATGATTTTGAGTGTTAGTTTCCTTCTATTTTTTTATGGCTCTTATCTCTATTTTTCTAACCTCTTTCTCTTGTGATTGGCCTCTCTATTTATAGAGAAGGTTTGAGACTTGAACAAACTCAAATTTTAGATCACATGTTATGGCTAGGTTAGATTGTACATGAAGCAAGCTTGAAGAACATGTTTCCAATGCTTGTACCAAGTTATCTAAAGTGGTTGATCACTTTAAACATGTTTGTTCTAACATTTAGAAGTTGAGTGTGATTAGAACAACAAGTTAGAGGCTTAAGAAATTGACTTTATGATTAAAGTGAACTTTGCAAGAATGGCAATGGTGCCTTTGTGCCAAAAATCGAAAGATGCAATGGAAAATACTTGAACCACTTGGATAATGGTTTAATAAATTGTGTAAACATATGATTATGGATAAATTTGCAAGTCAAGAGGCCTGAAAAGTGAAGATTATGCAGCATGGCTAAGATTTGGTTCCTTGTTCATCACAAATCTGCCTTGTAAGTTAAGAATGAATGTCCAACTTCAGATCCTTAAATCTCCTAGCTCAAATATGATAAATTCACGCTCTTGAATGTTTTGGAAAGCTTGAAACACCCTATATAACTTTCATGTTGGCCATTTTGACAAAATTATCTCGTAACTATGTGAAAAAATGCCAAGAAGTTGGGATAAAATCCTGACCAAAATCTGTCGGAAATTTCCCTAAGTCTTAAATGAAAATACCATGACTTCATGAAATTATAACTTGAGATCCAAGCATATTTAGGAGAAGTTGTGTAAAGTAATGTTGTAGATATCATGGATATCTATAACTTTCATGTTGAAAGTTTCCCTAGAACCGTCTTACATCTTGGTGAAAGAATGGCATGAAGTGATGAAATTATCATGTATAAAGACACTTAGAAAATTTCTAAGTCTTGGAAATCTTGAGTTTTCAAGTTGACTTTTGACTTTCTTGACTTCTTAATGATCAAGCTTGATATTCTTTAATGTCTTGATGAAATTTGATCTTTGGAATGTAATGTTGACCGAAAAGTCAAAGTTTGACTTTCTAGTATGCAATTGACCATTTTGCCTTTGTGCCAATTCCAAGCCTAAATTAATGTATCAGTGCTGCAAACTTGATGTTATAGAAGATCTTGTGAGAGAATCCTTGAGAAATGAGAGGGAAAATTTTGGGGTACAACAGCTGCCCCTGTTCAATCTTCTTAAACCTGAAGAGTTAGATTGGTGGATCCGCCATTCGTGACTTGAAGGTGGAAGATGATTGAACACTAGAGTGCCCAGAAATTTACACTCGAAGATGTGTTAGTTGACTGTATAGGGAATGGGCTTAAAGATGCCATTTGGAGGGATGATGGAAAGTTGTTGGAGATGGGCTTATAGATGCCATCCAGGGTGACTGTGGAAGGTATCAAGATAAATCTTTTGGTTGATTTATACTAAAATAATAGATGTCATTTGTCTGTTTTGAACTGGAAGAGATAAATCTAACCAGAAGAGGCCTTGGATTCACCTGTTATTAACTAGATGAAATGAATCTATCCAGAAGAGGACTTTTGGTCGCTGGTGTAGGGATGCTTTATGAGACATATAAGGGGAAGCCTGGGTAGGGCTGCTTCAGGACAAACCTGTGTAAAACTGCGTCTGGAAATGTAGAGAAGGAACCTGGGCAGGGTTGCTTCATGATGAGTCTGTGTGAAACTATATCTGGAAATGTATGAGAAGGAACCTGGGTAGGGTTTCTTCATGATGAGTCCATGTAAAACTTTATCTGGAAAGGAGAAGGAATCTGGGTAGGGTTGCTTCATGATGAGTCCATGTAAAACTTTATCTGGAAATAAGAAGGAACCTGGGTAGGGTTGCTTCATGATGAGTCAGTGTAAAACTTTATCTATAAAGGAGAAGGAACCTGGGTAGGGTTGCTTCATGATGAGTCCGTGTAAATCTTCATCTGGGAATGAGAAGGAACCTGGGTAGGGTAACTTCATGATGAGTCCATGTAAAACTTTATCTGGAAAGGAGAAGGAACCTGGGTAGGGTTGCTTCATGATGAGTCCGTGTAAAACTTCATCTGGGTATGAGAAGGAACCTGGGTAGGGTAACTTCATGATGAGAAGAAATTCATGTAAGATTGCTTCATAATGAGAAGAAATCCATGTAAGATTGCTTCATGATGAGAAGAAATCCATGTAAGATTTCTTCATAATGAGCCTGTGTGAAACTATATCTCAAAATGTATGAGAAGGAACCTAGGTAGGGTTGCTTCATGATGAGTCCGTGTAAAACTTTATCAGGAAAGGAGAAGGAACCTGGGTAGGGTAACTTCATGATGAGAAGAAATCCATGTAAGATTTCTTCATGATGAGAAGAAATCCATGTAAGATTGCTTCATGATGAGAAGAAATCCATGTAAGATTGCTTCATGATGAGAAGAAATCCATGTAAGATTTCTTCATGATGAGAAGAAATCCATGTAAGATTGCTTCATGATGAGCCCGTGTAAAGCTGCATTTGGAAATCAGAAGGAACCTGTGTAAGATTGATTCATGATGAGAAGAAATCCATGTAAGATTACTTCATGATGAGCCCGTGTAAAGCTGCATCTGGTCACACAGGTAGTTTCTCTGTCTTGCTTTAGAAACTAAACTTGGACCTGTTGAAAATTGCTGACGATAGCCATCTGTTGATTGACCTTTTTCTGAAAAGGAAAAACGTTAGCTGCATGCAATGTCATGATGTATGAAATGCATGGTGCAGTGATGTTCTCAAAATAAATGAGATTGTGCCGTATGCATTTATCATGTATGCAAGTAAGATGTATGAAATGTGAAATGTCATTGAAATGCATCTTTATCTGGAAAATAAATCCTTGAAAAAATGCTGGGGAGATTTGGAAATGAAATCCAGGACCGCTGCTGTGGATGAAGAGTATGTTCCTCTTTGGACCTTGTTTCAGGATGTTTCCACTAGGGAATCTTGTTTTGTTGTTCGAGGAGAACTCTGTTGGGGAACATTGACTTTGCTTGAGGGAAACTATGTGGAGAGTGTCGATTTCTGCTTGGGGAAAGGAGTTCAAGAGTCTCAGTCGTCTGTTGCTCTACTGGAGAGTTATATCTTGACGGAAGAGAAAGGAAATTTAACTGTTATATGGTCGAAATCTAGGCTTGGCAGCGATTTGCAGGGGAAGATGTGAATTAACTGTTATCTGGTCGCATTCCAGGCTTCACAAAAAATTACTTGGGAGAGTGAAGTTAAACTGTTATCTGGTCGGATTCCAGCCTCGTAGCAGCTTACTTGAAAGGATGAAGTTGAACTGATATCTGGTTGGGTCCAGGCTTCTCAACAGCTTACTGAAGTTAACTGTTATCTGGTCGGTTTCCAGGTTTTGCGGTAACTTGTTGGGGATACAGAAGTTAACTGTTATCTGGTCGGATCCAGGCTTCGCAGTAACTTGAAGTGGTAACTACTATCTGGTCGGGTCCGGGTTTCATGTTGTTTGGAAATTTGTACTATTATATGGTCGAGTCCAGGCTTCATAGTGTCTCTATGGGGATCATAGTTAATTTTTATCTGGTCGGGCTCCAGGTTTCACAATAAACTGTTTGAAAAACTGTCATCTGGTCGGGTCCAGGCTCTGCAGATTTCTGAGGTTGATGAGGTCAATTCCTATCTGGTCGGGTCCAGGTTTCACAATAAATTGTTTGGGGATTTAGTTGTTATCTGGTCGGTTTCCAGGTTTCACAACGAATCTCCAAGGGTGATTGCTATCTGGTCGGATCCAGGCTTTACAACAGCTTACTGAAGTTAACTGTTATCTGGTCGGTTTCCAGGTTTCACAGTAACTTGTTGGGGATTGTAGAGCAGTCTACTGGGGAGAGGAGTTGTGGTCCCTTGATTTGTAACTGGGGAATTTGTAATTTATTTGGGAAATAAACCATGTCGCCAGTCTGTTGGGGAGGCGTCTTCAGAGATTGAAACCATGGTTGGGGGTCATTCTATGAACAGGATTTTAGGGAGGTTTGTCATTGTCCCTAGTAGCAGGTGTTTGTGACACCACCGGGAAATGTTTGACTGTACATGACCCTTTGTTGGGATTCGCGTTCAATGCCCCAAGTGATTCAGATGGAGACCTGTCCCTGGTATATTCAGCGTTTCTTGAGAGATTTCTTGAAATCTTGACTGGACTTCCCCAAATGTGCTAGATAATGATCATGCCATGCCCCTTGCTTATATGAGATCTTTTATGGGAAGCATCTTCCCGCTTGAAATGATTGTGTTCATTGAGAGAGTTTTTGTTCACTGGATCTTCCTTGTGTGAATTTCTCCGCTGTCAAACAATTAGCCATATGAAAACAACAATATTCAAATAATGCAAAATTTATGCTTGTCTTGAAGTTTTGAAAATGCGTTTTTAGCAGATAAATTTTTTTTTGTAAGAATATGAATTTAACTCGGGATTTGGAGTAAGCCTTACAGGAGTCAGGATACCTTTTGTAACAGTATGCTTTCGAACTAACCTATGCTTCAATTAGGACTCTTGAAGGGTTGTAGTGTGGTTTGGTTCACGATTTAAGAAACAAAGGATAAGGCTCAAAGTGTATTTATACCCGCCCATTCTTCATGATGTTCTTCAGTCCTAAACTCAGTTAATCGTACGTTTGAACTCCAATGATGGTTTGGTGATGGTTCAGACAAGTTTAGTTTATATGAAGGCAGTCATTTTTTGCAACATTTTTCATGTTGGACGAGGATCTGTAGTGACCTCTTTTTTGGTTTATTATCCCTGATTTTTCCTGACCGTTCTTGTTTATTTTTAGATTACAGTCAACGGGATGCCCTAGTTTTTCTTAAGTCTCTTTCATAGGTTTTGACTTAGTGGGATTTTTCTTATTGAGAGACCATGACCGCCTATATGATAGGGAACTGTCACTGTCTTTTGATTCCATAGGAATGTTTTTGATGTCATTCGTTGTATTACGAAGTGAAAGTTTGCGACGGAACACACATTTGAATTAACTGAGAGACTACCCTACCCCAGGTTTTGATTAAAGGTTTTAATTTGTGTGAAAAGGAAAACTTCTACTTCTTTGGCTCAAAGGGGTTGACTAGGGATTATCTTCCTTATAACTCCAGTGTTTAGGATTTGAAAGAATGCTTGTACATCGTCAGCAAGGTCTGTCCAAAAGCATATTGTATGGGATTAAGGCATTGTTTTCGTCATCCTCCCTCTAAAGGATTGTAACTTTTAGCAAGAGTTGAGAGTAAAAAGCATAGTTTAAATATAGTGAAAACGAATGGATGAATTCAAGACAAACATATGCAATGCATTAATGAAACATAGTTTAACATTAATAGATAATTGTTTGAATAACAAAAGAAATTACAATTGAAAAAAACAAAAATGAATCGGAACACTCAATGATTTGGCATGGGAGCGGTGATCACGTTAGGAGTCTCTGGAGGATCAAACTCGATCTCCTTGGCGTTGATCATGTTTTGCATCTTGTACTTCAGCGCCCAACAATCGTTAGTATCATGCTCGGGACTTCCAGAATGATAAGCACATGTTGCATTAGGATTGTAGTTAGGAGAAGAAGTTTTGGGGTTTGGATGAGGTCCTATCAACGTAATCAGGTTCGTCCTCAACAAGTGTTGTAGTGCTTGAGACAGAGGCATCTTGATGTTGTTAAACTGTCTTTTGGGCTCGTCTGGCCTTTGTTGATTTCCCATTTGCTGTTGTCAGTGCGACGTGGAACCAGAGATCAGAACTGCCCCCACATGTTGGTCATGACGAATCTTTTGACTATACGCAGCATTGGACTCTTTCTTCCTATTGTATGGCTTTTTTTGAGCATCGGAGGGTGTAGCTCCTTGGATATTTCCGCTTTTGATGCCAGCTTCGACCCTTTCAGTTGTCAGTATTATCTTGGTGAACCCGGATGAGGAGCTTCCAATTAGGTGATTGAAGAAAGGTCCTGTCAAGGTTCCCATGAAGATGTCAATCAACTCCCTGTCAGTTAAAGGGGTCTGTACCCTACTATCCAGATCTCTCCATTTTTGGGTGTATCTTTTGAATCTCTCGTTGGAACCCATGGTCATATTCTGCAATTGCACACGAGTTGGTGCAAGATTAGTGTTGTATTGGTATTTCTTGTAAAAAGCAATGGCTAGATCTTCCTAAGTGTGAATGTGGGAACTCTCCAATTGATAGAACCATTCAAGTTGTGTCCCAACTAAGCTCTCTTAGAAGAAATGGGTCCAAAGCTTCGGATCAGTTGTGTATGGCTGAATCTTGCGGACATAAGACTTTAGGTGCATCTTAGGGAAAGAGACTCCATTGTACATGGCGAAGGTAGGGATTTTGAACTTTGGAGGGATGACCACTCTGGAAACTAAACCCATGTCTCCTAAGTCCAAACCAGACACAACTTGGATCTCCACAACTTTTAGTTTGTGTTCAAGTTGTTTGTATTTTTCATCTGCCGGTGGATACCGCTCCTCAGACGAGTCAATGCCATCAGTAGCTATGTTAGCTCTAATGCTTCCAGCTTCCTCTTCTTGACTGTCTTCAGAAGAAGCATCTTCTTTTTGAACTAGCTGGGCATGCCCCTTGGACCTTATCCTCACGTTGAGGATGACAGACTTTTTCTTCTTCTTGCTCTCTTTGGTGAAGAGTGTTTTCAAATCTTCCTACCCCTTGGCCAAGTTTATGAGCACTTGTTGGAACTGAGCGTTTTGAGCTTGGAGATATTTCACCGTTTGTTCCATATCTATCTTACTGAAATAAACAATAGGAAGATAAGGAGACCTGTATGGGAGAAACCTGTCACGATATGATGCATGATATGTGGATGCATGTTTTCAAGGATCTCATGGGGTAAATGCTAGTAGTCACTTACAGCTTTAATTATAGAATTTCATATTGGTGGATGTCCTTCCACGAGAATTAAGTTCACCATGTCAAGTGGGTTGTAGCCCTTGACTCAAGTTTGTTGTACTTGATTTTTAACGGTGTTTTGGTTAGAG
The DNA here is from genome assembly GCA_948472305.1 of Vicia faba. NCBI lineage: Eukaryota > Viridiplantae > Streptophyta > Magnoliopsida > Fabales > Fabaceae > Vicia > Vicia faba. The sequence continues at coordinate 1,293,640,181 of OX451739.1, read as the reverse complement.
GAAAATAAATCCTCTTTCCCCTTGATAGACGTATGGTTCAACGTGACCCTGCATCATAGGCCTTTGAGATCCTTGAAACGGTTATTGAAAATGCTATGGTATGATGTTATGTACAAGTATGCGAAGTAAGCAAGTTTATATACAAATAATCATATTCACATAAAGCAGATAAGTCCTTAGGTTTAGGCTTGCATGGAGTTTGTAGGTAAGTACCCTCTTGAAGTTTAGTTGGCTCAAACCTGTCCTAGTAATAGTAACTGGGTTCTAAGGAGCTCAATATTATTGGTTTATTTCTTTGGTCATTGTTTCAGTACAAGCCTCTTTAATGGCGACCGAAATATCCCAAAAAAACAAACCTCAATGAGTGTAGTATCGAGTATCTACCAACTTTGGATTGCATCAAAGTCGGTAATCTCACTGCGTCCTAAAGGCCAAGTTGGTCAAGTAAAGGTTCTAAAAGTTCATTAGTGCTTCATGACATCACTCAGCGGCCCCGTATTCTCCTTGACTACTCAAGGGCTACCGGTACCCACAAATATGTCGCACTAACATAGTTATTGCTTAGACTGTGTCGGTATACCCCACACAGTTCCCACAACGTATTACTACTTACCTATAAGGTATCCCAAATCCGGGTGGAGGATTCAAACCCAAACAAAGAACCAAAATGTAAAGCACACAAGTCAATCAAATAAAGCAAGTAAATGTGATCTAACCCTAAGGTAACCCCACTTTTAAAATTATCCCCAGCAGAGTCGCCAATTCTGTGATATAGTGGGGGAACTGACTTGGTTGTTTTGCGTTTGATTGCAAATGTTGCGGTTAGCAAGAGTCGCCATCGACTTTTATTTTATCCAAAAGGAAAGGTGAAAAAGCACAGGAAAGACCTTTGAGATTGTTTCTTGAGTCCGGGGGGTAGATTATGAAAAGGGAAGGTATTAGCACCCTTTTCATCCGTAGTTATCTACGGGATCTTAGTTGCTTTCTAGATCACTTACTTTTGTTTGAAAACGTGCTTTGTGTGGTTTTTGAAAGTATTTTGAAAAGGCGCCATCGTTTAGGAAAACTTTGTATTAGTTCTCGTTCGTAAGAACGTATACAAAGTGTTGAGCTTTTGAAAATGTTTCAAGTTTGGAAGATGTTTTGAAAGTGTTTTTGAAAGTGTTGGTGTTTGTTTTGGAAAATAAGCAAGAGTGTTTGATTTTAGCAAGGAACTAGGAACAATCTACCTACTCAAAAGTCTTAGTTCATTTCTTCCTTTCCTTTGATATTGCAATCTCACCATTGATTTGGTAAGTAACCCTATCTTTGGATGTTGAAGGGACGGGCGTGGGTCATCGTATAACCATGATTAGAAATGTTGCAAGGTATCTTAGCATTTTTCTTTAGGTACTAAGATCATTTTGAAAAGCAACTTTTTATAGCGCCGTCGAGGGACTATTATCATGTATTTTTGCTTGTCTTTGCTAAGATACCTCACATGCGTAATATGGCCATTTTTATAAGGCAACCAAGTGGAATTACCCTAAGGGTGTAAGTGTGCAAGTGTGTTGATTTACATGCATTTAATATTGGGTTAGGGTTATCTACTTGTTGGATTTATCTTTCCATACAAACCCTAATTACTAACATTGATATGAAAGCGATAAATTGCGGAAAGTAAAATTACTACGCTATCACATCACTTGGGGATGGGGGATATAAATTTACAAATGGGGATGACAAGTAAAGTAAACCCTAATTACTATTATAAGGCTTTGACAATTACATAATTTATAATGCAAAGATAATAAAATATGCAAGAAGATGTAAAGTGAGAGAAATTGTTTTTAGGGTTTTTTGTAGCAAAAGGTTTTGTAATTAATTTCATTGAAGAAAAACCTAAGTCTAAGTTAATTGTTTAGAAAATTGACTTTTGAGGTTTCATTTGAACAAAAAGGTTTTATAAAGTTAGGTCATTTCCAAGCAATGCAATATGTCCAAAATAACCTAAACAATCTCAAAAAATCAATAAATTTGGTGCCCGAGCTGACACGGGCCGTGTCAGGGGACACGGGCACCCATGTCAGGACCTGTCCATGACTTTTATGCATTTTTTGCTCCTAGCCAACCTGACACGGCCGTGTCACATGACACGGGCGCCCGTGTCAGCCCCTGTTCATCTTTTTCTGCTCATGTATGCACCAGTAACATTGACACGGGCCGTGTCATTTGACACGGGCACCCATGTCAGCCTATGTCCCTGCACATTATCATGTTTTTTTCAAACCAACTAAGCTGACACCGGCCGTGTCGTGTGACACGGGCAGCCGTGTCAGCCTCTGGTCTGGATTTTTGTTAGTTTTTTCTCTTTGATTTGTCTTGTTATATCTTTTGAGCGCAAAAGCAAATGATGTATGAATAATGAGATCACAGTTTGAGAAAGTTTACCTCTCGAAGCGGAAGATTTAGAACATGTACGGATGTTTCCGAGTGTAAAGTGGTGATTGATCGAGCTCCTTTGAACCTTCTTGAAGTAACTCCAACCTTCCTTTTGTACTGAAAATGGTTGAACCGCTCCAACCAAGTCAAGTTGCAATGTATGTTTTTTTGAGTTTAGAAGATGGTGGTAATGATGTTACAGAAGTTATTCTTATGTTTGAACAACTTCTATATGGTGTATATGAAGTGTTTAGATGGTTTTTTTGGAGAAAACTTGCAAGGTATGAGATTCAAAGATTTGGACTTCAAAGCTCAAAAATGGAGGTTTTGTGTACAAATCTGGTTTTTGACAGCAAAAATGATTCTAAGTGTTAGTTTCCTTCTATTTTTTTTTTTGGCCCTTCTCTCTATTTTTCTAACCTCTTTCTCTTGTGATTGGCCTCTCTATTTATAGAGAAGGTTTGAGACTTGAACAAACTCGGATTTTGGATCACATGTTATGGCTAGGTTAGATTGTACATGAAGCAAGCTTGAAGAACATGTTTCCAATGCTTGTACCAAGCTATCTAAAGTGGTTGATCACTTTAAACATGTTTGTTCCGACTTTTAGAAGTTGAGTGTGATTAGAACAACAAGTTAGAGGCTCAAGAAATTGACTTTATGATTAAAGTGAACTTTGCAAGAATGGCAATGGTGCCTTTGTGCCAAAAATGGAAAGATGCAATGGACAATACTTGAACCACTTGGATATTGGTTTAATCAATTGTGTAAACATCTTATTATGGATAGATTTGCAAGTCAAGAGGCCTACAAAGTGAAGATTATGCAGCATGGCTAAGATTTGGTTCCTTGTAAATCACAAATCTGCCTTGTAAGTTAAGAATGAATGTCCAACTTCAGATCCTTGAATCTCCTAACTCAAATATGATAAATTCACGCTCTTGAATGTTTTGGAAAGCTTGAAACACCCTCTATTACTTTCATGTTGGCCATTTTGACAAAATCATCTGGTAACTATGTGAAAAAATGCCAAGAAATTGGGATAAAATCCTGACCAAAATCTGTTGGAATGTTTCCCTCGAACCGTCTTGCATCTTGGTGAAAGAATGGCATGAAGTGATGAAATTATCATGTATAAAGACACTTAGAAAATTTCTAAGTCTTGGAAATCTTGACTTTTCAAGTTGACTTTTGACTTTCTTGACTTCTAGATGATCAAGCTTGATATTCTTGAATGTCTTGATGAAATTTGATCTTTGGAATATAATGTTGACCGAAAAGTAAAAGTTTGACTTTCCAGTATGCAATTGACCATTTTGCCCTTGTACCAATTCCAAGCCTAAATTGATGTATCAGTGCTGCAAACTTGATGTCATAGAAGATCTTGTGAGAGAATCCTTGATAAATGAGAGGGCAAATTTTAGGGTACAACACTAAGATTCAAAAATTTCCTCTTTCTTTAAACAAGTTTTTGTAACCACCATGTAAGGGAAAAATCTTGGGAAAATATGAGAGGTAAAATTTTGGGGTACAACAAAAGGAGTTTGGTCAAAGATTAGATCTATTTGGCCAAAACAAAAGAGAAATATGCAAAGATGTTGGCTGGACCAAAATCCCACATATTTCCATATTTAAGCACCCTGCACAAGCATTCATACTGAAGGAAGCTTCGATTATCCTAGAAAGAGTTTTAGTTGGGGCTAGCTAAGTAGGGGCTCAATCGAAGAGGCCCCAATGGTGAGACTTGAGCCATTCGAAGGAGACAATTCTGGCACAATCGAAGAGCAAGGATAAGGGGTATTTCAAAGGCATGATTAACAAGTGTCCTTCGATTGGAATATCAGAACAAGATCAAGTAATCAATGCAGAAGCTGACTGATCGAAGAAGCTCTAATAGAGAGGTTTCTGAACACTTCGAATCAAGACTCTAGGCTATTCGAAGGAGGCAATCAGAGTTATTCGAAGGAGGGCATTTGAAAGTCAAATATGTCCAGGTTCATAGCAAGGGACAAGAAGCCATGTCTTTGTCAAAGTTTCGAAGTGATATTAATGGCCTTTAAAACACCAACTTAATGGCTGTTTATTCCTTTGTCCTCTTGTCCCCTCCACCCTCTCTATATAAGGATCACACTAGCAAGCTTAAAAGGAGAGAACATAAAAATGGGGAGACCACATACACACGTACACGCTGCCTCATAAGCCATATTAAAACTATCAAAATCCTCATAAGTAGTCCCAATAGAAGGAGTCTTCAACAATACTCTATTCACTCCTTAAAGTCTGCAAGAAGTATTCCCAATCACCAGCCTCTAAGAAAGCATCTCAACATCCATAAGTTCCAAATCGAAGCTTACAACTGTTGGTAAGAACTGGTAAAAGATCAAACTTCACATTTGCATGATACATTAACACTTGTAGTTCATTCGATTTGTATTCAAGATTAAGGACCTGGGTTCGACACCCAGGTCTATATTTGTTTTGTTTCTAACACTTGTTGCAGATCTAGCCTGAACAGACCAACGTGCATAGGATCGAACGTTCTGGGTTCGATACCCAGGTCCTGCATCTTTGTTTTGCTAACACATCTTTGCAGGTTCAATGCCCTCACAAGTGATCCGTCAGACCCCTTTCAACAATGCCCTCTGGATCGAAAGTAACGTCCTTTCACTGGATCAAAGGATAGTCATCTTCCTTTGAATCAAAAGATACCTTCCTATGAATCGAAAGCGCGTCAGTCTTCCCTGAATCGAAAGGCCACATTTTCCCTTTGAATAGAAGGAGGGTTCTTTTTTTTTTTTAATTTTGCTTTATTTCATTTATTTATTGATTTTTAAATCAACAAATAATCAGAAAAATTACAAAAAATATTAAGTTAGTATTTTTTAATTAAAGTAATTTTGTAAATAAATTAAATAAATACTATAACTATTTTCTTTAATTTAAAATAAATTAGAATTTAAGATCTAATTTAGCTTTAATTATTTTCTTTTCATAGTAAAAACAACAAAAAAACTTAGATTTTATTTATTTTTAGTTAATTTTATTTTCTAATTAAATTTTAGGTATTAATTTCACTTAGTTATTTTCTTAAAATAATTTAAAATAAACAAAAAAAATTCTTATTTCATTTAGATTTGTTTTAGCCTTTAGACGTCTTTATCTTTCACGCTTTATTTATTTTTCCCATTTTTACATTAATGTACCTGTTGACAATATGTAATAGATTAAAATAGGACTTTACTGCTTTTCTTTATTTTCTTTCCCCCATTTAGACATATAAATACCCCCTCCCCAAAGTATTGTAAAAGAGTAGGATTTAAATTCCCACACATTAAATTTCTGCAAAATATTAACTGTTAGTAACTAGGCTTTGTATGATAAGACTGAAAATTAAAACGCTAGCAAACCTAAATGTGCAAGATAAATAGCTGAACTAAACACAATTGCACATACGCACCTCTAGGGTATCCCACTTCGGTTGTCTTTGGAAATTGTCACAACTCTCGAAACGTGAGAGGTTTTAGTGGCCACCCTCTGGTTCAAAAAGATCATAAGTCCCTCGATGATCCTCTCGACGTTGCCTCGGTAAAAATATGATCTTAGAATCCTAGGGTAATTACTAAAGCTTCTTCCCTTGTGACTATAAAAAAGTCCCTTCGAATGTCCCTTATACATCCAACGATAAGGCTACCTACTCACTAATAGTAGGATAGCATTGTCTAAAGGATAGGAGGAAAAGAATAACCTTTTCGAGTACAAGTAGATAGTTGTTAGATGATATGCTCAAAAACAAACTTTTTACACTTACACATTTAAAAAACAAACTTTCAAAAACATTTTCTTTTTCAACACTCTTGAGGACTGATACAAGAGTTAACGCAAAGCGAATCGCCGCACTAAGGCATTTCTAAACATTTTTCAAAACACACAAAGCGCAAGGTACTTTTAAAATTATCTAAGCATCTAAGAGCCCGTAGATAACTATGGATGGAAAGGGTGCTAACACCTTCCCTTTCAATAATCTACCCCCCTTACTCAGAAAATTCTCGAAAAGGTATTTTCTGTTCTTTTCACCCTTTTCTTTGTTGGATAAAAGAAAAGTCGGTGGCGACTCTTGCTTACTGTAATATTTGTGAATATAAATGCAAAACCAGTATTAACTGTCGATTCTGCCACCGTATCACAGAATTGGCGACTATGCTGGGGATATATAAAAAGTGGGGTTACCTTAAGAGTTATTTCACTTTAAAACTATTGTAATTGCTTGCTTTGTGTGCTTTATCCTTGGCGGGTTATTTGGGTTGTTACTATAGATCCTACACCCGGTTCTGGGGGCATCTTTTTAGGTAAACAACAATAGATCATGGAGACTGTACGGCATAGACCGATATGGTTGAAACGATAGCTATATTGGTGTGACACTTTGGTTAGTACCGGTATCCCTTGTGTTGAATCGAGGAGAATACGGGGCCGCTGCGTGGTGTCGTGAAGCACTAACGGACCTTAGAACCTTAGTTGAACAAACTTGGCCATTAGAAATTAGTGAGATAGCCGGCCTCCGTGTAAAGTTGGGGATTGGTTGATACTCGATGCTACACTCACTGAGATTGGACTTTTGAGATGTTTTGGCCATAAGAAAAGATTGCTAAGCTGAAATAATGCCCGATAAAGAAAGATCAGTGATATTGAGACTCCTTAGAACCCGATTACTTTTCTAAGATAGGTTGAACCAACTAAACTTCAAGAGGGTACTTACCTACAAACCCCATGCAAGACTGAATCTAAGGATGATTGTGTGACTTGTTTTCCTTTATTATCAAACAACTTGAACTCATTGCAGGGTTTTTGTTGGTATTCCTTGCAGGACTTTGTTTGTATACATTATCCAATAAACTGGTTTTCTTGCAAGACATACTTATCTTCATCACCCTTCATTTTTTCCTGATGCATAACATACACATCATAACATCATACCATAACATTTCCTTAACCATTTCAAGGATCTCAAGGGCCTGTGGTGCAGGTTATGATGAACCAGACGTCTAGCAAGGGGAAAAGGGATTTATTTTTCTCTAGCCAATGCCGTCAAAAGGACCATAACACAATAACTTGAGTCAGGGACGACTATCCACTCGATATGGTGAGCTTGACTCTCGTAGAAGGACCTTCAACGATATGAAGTTCTTCAATCAAAGCTGCAAAATTCAACTTCTAACATTTTCTTGGTTACCCCACGAGACCCTTGAAAACATCGCATAAGCATATCATACATGTCATTGCATAGCAGGTATTTCAATACAAGTTTCTTATCTTTTCGTTGTTTATTTCAGCAAAAGAAATGGCTCTTGAACAGATAGTAAAAGACCTTCAAACTCAAAACCCTCAGTTCCAACAAATGTTCCGGGCTCTAGTAAAGGGGAAGGAAGAACTGAAAAATCTCATCATCAAAGAGAAGAAGAAGAAGGAAAAGAAAATGGCCGGTATCTTGAATATGGGAAGAAGACTCAAAGGACCAGTCAAGAGAGCTCTATATCTTTCAACTCTATCAAATGAGGGGGATAATCATGAAGAAGATAACAAACTGGGGACTGGTGAAGACGAAGCTGACTACTCTGAGGAACAATATCCTCCTGTTGATGATAAATAAAAACTGTTGGAGGATCGCCTCAATGCTATGGAGAATCAGCAGATACATGGCTTGGACTTTGAAGAATTAGGGTTAGTTTCTAGCGTGATCATCCCACCAAAATTCAAGGTTCCCACATTTGCCAAATATGACGGGGTTTCTTGTCCTAAACTTCACTTGAGATCATATGTCAGAAAGATCAAGCCTCACACTGTTGACCGGAAGCTATGGGTCCATTTCTTCCAAGAAAGTTTTACCGCCGCTCAACTGGAGTGGTTCTATCAGCTAGAAGGAACTAACATCCATACCTGGGAAGACTTAGCTGGTGCTTTCTACAAGCAATACCAATACAATTCTGACCTGGCACCAACTCGAGTGCAATTGCAGAATATGTCCATGGTCTCAATAGAAGGGTTCAAGGAATATGCACAGAAATGGAGGGACCTAGCTGGCAGGGTGAAACCTCCTCTGATTGATCGGGAAATGGTAGACATGTTCATGGGTACTCTGACAGACCCGTTCTTTAATTTATTGATTGGGAGTTCTTCATCCGGTTTTGCGGAGATGGTTCTGACGGGGGAAAGGATTGAAAGCGGTATCAAGAGTGGGAAGATTCTGATGGCTGCATCTTCTATTGCTGAGAAGAAGCCATTTGGTGGCAAAAAAGAAGTTAATGTTGTTTATGGCCAAAAGAGGCATAGTAAAAATAACCACCATCAATCCGTGGGAGCGGTGTTAATGTCTAATCCTACACCTGTTCAACATCAATGGGGAAATAGGCGTAGGATAAAGTATCAAGAGAGGCAATACACTAATATTAATATGCCTTTGCCTCAAGCGTTACAACAATTGCTAAAAGCGAAGCTGATTACACTAAAGGATACTCCTCAAAAACCTGATACCTCTTCTCCTAAGTACAATCCTAATGTAAAGTGTGCTTACCATTCTGATAGTCTTGGGCACGACATTGACAGTTGTTGGACTTTGAAGAACAAAATTCAGGATTTGATCAACGGCAAGGAGATCGAATTTGACTCTCCTAAGAACCCAATGTGATCACTGCTCCCATGCCAAATCATGGGCAAAATTAAGAGCGTTTATTTCATTTGAATTATCAGTTGTAATTTCGTTGTTCCTTAAAACATTTATCTTTATGTCAAACTTTGGTTATTCATATTAATACATTGCATACATTTGTCTTGAATTATTTCATTCGTATTTATTATATTCAAACTGTGTTTTTACTTCCTTTTTTGTGATATTCAACTCCTGTTTAAAAAGCTATAATCCTTTAGAGGGATGATGACGAAAACGATACCACAATCTCTACAGTATGCTTTTGAATAGACCCCACTGACGATGTATAGGCGTTGTTTCAAATCCTAAACATTGGAGTTATAAGGAAGATAATCCCTAGTCAACCCCTTTGAGCCTAAGAAGTAGGATTTTTTCTTTTCATACAAATTAAAACCCTTAATCATAACCGGGGGAAGAGTAGTTTTCTCAGTTAATTCAGATGTGCATTCAATCGCAAACTTTCCCCTTCATGCACGATAAATAGTGTAGAAGATTCCTTCCAATAGATGGTGATGGTTCTGCATAATCGTCAAAACACGCAGTCATTATCTCTCAAAATAAAAACCCGTTAGTCAAAAACCTATGAAGGAGGATTAAGAAAAGCTGGGGCATTCCGCTGATTGTAAACACAAAAGAAACAGTTCAGGAAAAAGTAGGGATAACAAAATATAAAAAAAGAGGTCCTACAAATCCTCAACAAAAAAATAAAAGGTTACAAAAATGGCTGCCTTCTCAAACAAACATTCAATTTCTGAACCATCACCAAGTATCAGAGCAAAGATCCCAGACTCAATCCAAATCTAAACACACAATTAGCTGGGCATAGGATTGAAGAACATCATGAAGAACGGGTTGGGTACAAATAAAATTTGAGCCTTTACCCTTTGTTTCTTAAACCGTAACCTAGGCCACGTTATAACCCTTAAAAGTCCTAGCTGAAGCATGGGTTAGTTTGAAAGCATACTGTTACAAAAGGTATCCTGACTCCTGTAGAGTTCGCTATAAATCCTGAGCTGATATCACACTCTTACAAAATTTGTTTGTTTTGCTAAAAAATGAATTTCCAAACTTCAAGACAAACATAAGCTTTGCATTCTTAAAATATCATTGTTTTCATATGACTATTTATTCAACAATAGAGAAATTCGCACGACAGATATTCGATGAACATAAATCCTCTCAATGGACATAATTACCTCAGATGGAAAGACAATCCAGTGACAGGCCTTTCGTAATCAAGAGGCATATCATGGTGTCCAACTGATCTGGGGAAATCAAGTCAAGGTTCAAGGAATCTCTCAAAAATACCAAATAGCCAGGGGCAGATCTCCATCTGAATCACTTGGGGAATTAGATATGAATTCCAGCAACGAATCATGTACGATCAGACAAACATCTTCTGGCAGTGTGGCAACACTTACTACTATGGATAATGACAATTCTCCGTACCCGGTGAACATGGACATAGTCGGAAAATACTATGCATGAACAAAGACCCTCTAGGTTGACTGGCCTAGGCAAAAATAAGGGCATCCCGGCAAACCAAAAGGGTTCGGGAAAAAATTAGGGATATACATATGAAAAAATTATACACCCGGCAAGTCGAAAACCTGAAAAGGCGGCTTGGGCAAAAAAGGGTATCCCAATGGACTGAAAATATGAAAGGACGGTCCAGGCAAAAGTTAGGGATTAAAGCATACGACTACGTCCCGTCATCTCATCACTTGTCTATCGGTAGAAGATTTATTACCTTGATCTGCATTCACCAAGGACTCCGAGAGTTGGGATAAAAGTTAAACCATCCACAGAATCCCAACAGAGGTCTTCTCCAGCAAGTACAGAGGCAGGGGCATCCTGCTACAAGGTCACCGCCATATTCTCAGCATGCAGCCTAATGATGTCAGGTGTTCTCATACCCTCGGCGGAGCAAAAATCTCTAACTACTGATCCGACATCTAAGAAAAGATCCCCCAGTGAAGTCGTCAAACTTTTTGGTTTCCCCCAACAGGATTCCATAAAGATCCCCAAGCGGATTATGGAGTTTCCTTCCCCAACAGAGTTTATTTCCCTAACAACAGAAGTCTGTCTCTCAGCATCTCAACTTCAACAAAATTTGAATACTTACATTTCTTCATCCCCAATAGAAATTAAGGATTTATTTTCCCTAGTTCAACAATACAACAATAGAATGTCTGACACGTTAATACATTGCATTCATACATCATTTTACAAACATCATAGCATACGCAGTACGAATGCATATATCACAATCTCATTTTTTTAGAACATCATTTTCACTTCATGCATTATGACATTGCGTGCAGCTAAACCTTTATCTTTTCAGGTAAAGTCAATACACAAACGAATTTTCATATGACCAGAAGAATTTATGGTAATCTATTGAGGTAGAAATCGTTAAAGATTCCTTCATTATCTGTTGAGGTAGCAATCATCCAAGATTCCTTCATTATCTCTTGAGGTAGCAATCATCCAAGATTCTTTCATTATCTATTGAGGTAGCAATCGTCCAAGTTTCTTCATTATCTGTTGAGGTAGCAATTGTCAAAGATTCCTTCATTATCTATAGAGGTAGCAATCGTCCAAGATTCCTTCATTATATGTTGAGGTAGCAATCGTCAAAGATTACTTCATTATCTATCGAGGTAGAAATCGTTAAAGAATCCTTCATTATTTGTTGAGGTAGCAATCGTCAAAGATTCCTTCATCATCTATTGAGGTAGCAATCGTTAAAGATTCCTTCATTATCTGTTGAGGTAGAAATTGTCCAGGATTCCTTCATTATCTATTGAGGTAGCAATCGTCAAAGATTCCTTCATTATCTATTGAGGTAGCAATCGTCCAAGTTTCCTTCATTATCTGTTGAGGTAGCAATCGTCAAAGATTCCTTCATTATCTGTTGAGGTAGCAATCGTCCAAGATTCCTTCATTATCTGTTGAGGTAGCAATCGTCAAAGATTCCTTCATTATCTATTGAGGTAGAAATCATTAAAGATTCCTTCATTATCTGTTGGGGTAGCAATCGTCAAAGATTCCTTCATTATCTATTGAGGTAGCAATCATCCAAGATTCCTTCGTTATCTGTTGAGGTAGCAATTGTCAAAGATTCCTTCATTATCTATTGAGGTAGTAATCATCCAAGATTCCTTCATTATCTGTTGAGGTAGCAATTTAGGTAGAAATCATCCAAGATTCCTTCATTATCTGTTGAGGTAGCAATTGTCAAATATTCCTTCATTATCTGTCGAGGTAGAAATCGTTAAAGATTCCTTCATCATTTGTTAAGGTAGCAATCATCAAAGATTCCTTCATTATCTATTGAGGTAGAAATCGTAAAGGATTCCTTCATTATCTGTTGAGGTAGCAATCGTTAAAGATTCCTTTATTATCTATTAAGGTAGAAATCGTCAAAGATTACTCCGTATAACCCTCAGAGGCAGTCCAACACGGACTCATCCTGAAACAGCCCTACACAGGCTCTTTCTAATACACTTTCAGGTAACGGTTAATTCCCTTATCCCCGACAAGTTAATGTGAATCCTGGATTTCAACCAGAAAACAACAAACTTTCATCTCCCCAGAGATAACTCTTTAGCAGAGCCTTGGACAACTAAAGTTCCTAGACTCTATTCCCCACAGAGTTTCCTCAAACGGGAGAACAACAAAAAGCCACATTCCTCAGCGGAGTCCTCCTCGGACAGCAGGAACAGGGACCCCCCAAAGGGACCATGTGTGAAATCAGCATCTACTTTGGATGGCATCTTTAAGCCTATCTCCGACGACTCTCTGTCATCTTCTCTAAGTTGCATTTGTAAGCCCATTCCTGACATCATCAACCATCAGTGTTACTTCATGCGAGTGAAAATTTCTGGGCACTCTAGTTTCCAATCATCTTCCACCTTCAGATTAAGAAAGGAAAACAAGCCAATCTAAATCTTCAAGTTTAAGAAGATTGAACATGGGCAGATGTTGTACCCCAAAATTTTCCCTCTCATGTTTTCCAAGATTTTTTCTTATATGGGTGGTCACAAACACTTGATTAAAGAAAAAAATAAAATTTTTGAAGATGAACAAGGTATCTTTTCATTGGTATCTTGACAAGCTTTGATTGGGCATCTAGATCCTTAAAACAAGTCTGGTTTCAAAGTCTTCGATTAGGCATTTGGCACTCTTCGCTGCAGGTCTGATTCTCAAGCTTTGAATGGGAATTGGGTCCCCCCTTCGATCACGTTCAAATCACAAGGCTTCGACTGCGCATTAGCTACTTCAGGCTTTCCTTCAATTAACAAGGCTAACAGCCTCTACAAGTTCCTTTTGATTCACAAGGCTAAAGTCCTCTTCAAGTTCCCTTAGATTCACTAGGCTAAAAGCCCATTCATGCTTGCTTTGGATTCACAAGGACAAAGGTTTCTTCTATGATTGCCTTCAATGCATAAGGAAAAAACTTCCTCTGGGCTTGCTCTCAAGGCCAAGACCCCTCAACACAGCTTTTGCACTATGACACACAATATGGCCCCTTTGAAACAACACTCTAAAAGCCCATTCGAAGGACACATATTGTTGGCCATTCGAAAGAGACATATAATCACTGAATGCAAGTTTATATTATGATGATTCTTGGTCCTACATGTGGCCAGGCCCAGGCTACCTGTGCAATGGCATTCGAAGGAAGTGACGAAGGAGGCTTCGATTGACAGGATGGATTTCTCACTTGGGGGTATTTGAATCAAATAGCTAAGGCAAATAGATGGGTCCAATCTAGTTGGCCAAAACTAAAGAGAAATATGCAAAGATGTTGGTTGGACCAAATTCCCACATATTGCCATACTCAAGCACCCTGCACAAGCATCCATACTGATGGAAGCTTCGATTATCCTGGAATGAGTTTTTGTTGGGGCTAGCTGAGTAAGGGCTCAATCGAATAGGCCCCAATGATGAGACATGAGAAATTAGAATAAAACAATTCTGTCCAAATCGAAGAGCAAGGATAAGGGGTATTTCGAAGGCATGATTAACAAGTGTCCTTCGATTTGTATATCAGAACAAGATCAAGTAATCAATGCAGAAGCTGACTGATCGAAGAAGCTCTAATAGAGAGGTTTCTGAACACTTCAAATCAAGACTCTAGGATATTCGAAGGAGGCAATCAGAGTCATTTGAAGGAGGGCATTCAAAATTCAAATGTGTATAGGTTCATAGAAAGGGACAAGAAGACATGTCTTTGGCAAAGTTTCAAAATGATATTTATGGCCTTTAAAACACCAACTTAATGGATGTTTATTCCTTTGTCCTCTTGTCCCCTCCATCTTCTCTATATAAGGAGCACACTAACAAGCTTAGAAGGAGAGGACGAAAAAAAGAAGGAGACCACATACACACGCACACGCTGCCTCATAAGCCATATTAAAACTATCAAAATCCTCAAAAGTAGTCCCAATCGAAGGAGTCTTCAGCAACACTCTATTCACTCCCTAAAGTCTGCAGGAAGTATTCCCAATCATCAGCCCCTAAGCAAGCATCTCTACGTCCAGAAGTGCCAAATTGAAGCTTCCAACCGTTGGTAAGAACTGGTAAAAGATCAAACTTCACACTTGCATGATACATTAACACTTATAGTTCATTCGATTTGTATTCAAGATTAAGGACCTGGGTTTGACACCCAGATCTGTATTTGTTTTGTTTCTAACACTTGTTGCAGATCCAGCCTGAACAGGCCAACGTGCACAGGATCGAAGGATATGGATTCGATACCCAGGTCCTGCATCTTCATTTTGCTAACACATCTTTGCACGTTCAATGCCCTCACAAGTGATCCGTCAGGCCCCTTTCAACAATGCCCTATGGATCGAAAGTAACGTCTTTCATTGGATCAAAGGATAGCCATCTTCCTTTGAATAGAAAGATACCTTCCTCTCAATCGAAAGCCCATCAGTCTTCCCAGAATCAAAAGGCCACATTTTTCCCTTTGTATCGAAGGAGGGTTCTTTTTTTAAAATTTTGCTTTTTTTCATTTATTTATTGATTTTTAAATCAAAAAATAATCAGAAAAATCACAAAAAATATTAAGTTAGTATTTTTTTTAATTAAACTAATTTTTTAAATAAATTAAATAAATACTTTAACTATTTTATTTAATTTAAAATAAATTAGAATTTAGGATCTAATTTAGCTTTAATTATTTTCTTTTCAGAAATAAAACAACAAAAAACTTAGATTTTATTTTTTTTAGTTAATTTTGTTTTCTAATTAAATTTTAGGTATTAATTTCACTTAGTTATTTTCTTAAAATAATTTAAAATAAACAAAAGAAAAATTATTATTTCATTTAGATTTGTTTTAGGCTTTAGACGTCTTTATTTTTCGCGCGTTATTTATTTTTCGCATTTTACATTAATGTACCTGTTTACAATATGTAATAGATTAAAAATGGACTTTACTGCTTTTCTTTATTTTCTTTCCCCCATTTGGACATATAAATAACCCCTCCCTAAAATATCATAATAGCGTAGGATTTAAATTTCTGCACTTTAAATTTCTGCAAAATATTAACTGTTAGTAACTAGGCTTTGTATGATAAGACTGAAAATTAAAACGCTAGCAAACCTAAATGTGCAAGATAAATAGCTGAACTAAACACAATTGCCCATAAACACCTCTAGGGTGTCCCACTTCGGTTTCCTTCGGAAATAGTCACAACTCTCGAAATGTGAGAGGTTTTAGTGGCTACCCTCTGGTTCAAAAAGATCATAAGTCCCTTGATGACCCTCTCGACGTTGCCTCGGTAAAAATATGACCTTAGAACCCTAGGATAGTTACTAAAGCTTCTTGCCCAGTTGCATTTGTAACTATAAAAACGTCCCTTCGAATGTCCCTCAAACATCCAACGATAGGGCTACCTACTCACTAATAGTAGGATAGCACTGTCTAAAGGATAGGAGGAAAAGAACAACCTTTTCGAGTACAAGTAGATAGTTGTTAGATGATATGCTCAAAAACAAACTTTTTACACTTACACATTTCAAAAACAAACTTTCAAAAACATTTTCTTTTTCAACACTCTTGAGGACTGATACAAGAGTTAACGCAAAGCGAATCGCCGCACTAAGGCATTTCAAAACATTTTTCAAAACACACAAAGCGCAAGGTACTGTTAAAATGATTTAAGCATCTAAGAGCCCGTAGATAACTACGGATGGAAAGGGTGCTAACACCTTCCCTTTCCATAATCTACCCCCCCTTACTCAGAAAATTCTTGAAAAGGTCTTTTTCTGTTCTTTTCACCCTTTCCTTTGTTGGATAAGTGAAAAGTCGGTGGCGACTCTTGCTTACCGCAACATTTGCGAATATAAACACAAAAATAGTATTAACAGTCGGTTCTGCCACCGTGTCACAAAAAGGGTTAAAGACCTTGACGTAGAAATCACAACTCTCACATCGAACATCTCTCTGACAGATCATCGATTGGTTGTAGCCATAACTCACTATGACAAACTTAAGGCTTCTGCGCCTTTTTAATTTCTGTAAGTTCTTTGTTGTAATCCTTGTTTTGTAATGTTCTCCTATGGTGTAGATATCTAATTTAATTTTGTAACTCTTGATGACTTTTAACCATTTTGGCAATTTACTTGAAGTGCCATTTTGGCTTTCCATTTATATAAATTTTATTCCATTTCGATTTTAACTTCTTATAAAATATGTTTGTATCTCTTTAGATAGTTACCATTTATTCATAAGATTTGATGATCTGTGGTCAACTCTTCGATCTCAAAAGCATTATTTTAGAATAGCTTAATAATTTGGAATTGAGCTTTCCAATTTGGGGACCATTTTACTAAGGTTAAGTCCTTAAGATCCATAGGTAGGATAACCTTCCATACATATTCTCCTGTCAAAAATGTTTTACCTTTAACACTTTTATTATACACCATTGCGATGCGTTCTTTCTATCTTCTTAATGTGTATAAAGCAGGCAACCTTTCTTCATCTAAATCAACCAACTCATCTAACAACATGTTCCAATAATGTTCAGATGGTATTTCATTTTTCCTCTGAATTCTTGTCGATTGTAAAGTTATTTCCACAGGCAGGACTTCATCATGCCCATAGGTCAGTTGAAATAGAGTAGAATTCATCGCTTCCTTAGGAAAAGTTCTACAAGCTCATAAGACCCAGTCTAAAGTTTTATTCTAATTATTTGGCTTCTTTCCCACATGTTTCTTTATAAAACCAGTAACAATCTTATTTGCTGCTTCGGCCTGGCCATTTACCTGGGCATAATAAGGCGTAGATGTTAGTAATTTAATCCTTATTTTAGAGGCAAACTCATGCATCCTTTGACCAGTGAATACTGACCCTTGGTCGGTAGTTGTAGTTTCGGGAATCCTAAATTGATAGATAATATTTCTTTGGATAAACTCTATGACTGCTTCCATGTCATTATTAACCAAATGTACTACTTTTATCCACTTAGTGAAATAAAAAATACCAACTAAGATGTATTTCTGATTTTTGAATGATGTCGGCCAAAGTTCTAAAGCCCTTAAATGGCCATGGCTTCATAATATCACGCAACTCACTTACATGAACATGTTGAATACCTGCATGTATCTGGCATTCTTGACAGCCTTTCGCAAACACCACACAATCTTTTAACGCTGTAAGCCAATAAATGTCTCGTCAAAAACATAACAACCTCATCTTATGTCCATCCTGATGAGCACCGAAATCCCCATTGTGAACATTCGACAGAGCCAGATACCCTTTTCTTTCGCCATAACATTTGAGAAAAGCTCTCTATGGCGTCTTTTTAAATAATTTGTTTCCAACAACAGTATAACTTAGAGAATGATACTTAACTCTCTGATCCATTGATCCCGTAGGATTTTATAAATAATCCACTATTGGCTTTTTCGAATCGATATCCGTCAAGCTATCAATGGCGAAGATCTCAAAATATTCAGAATCCGCACATCCCAGCTTCATCTGTTCTAAATCTGTTGGGGGCTAATCTCGTTGCCATCACTCTTCCTCGAACTTCAATTTCCTCTTCCAATCTTTCTTGGGAAACCTTATATCCTGACGCAATTTGGGCAAGCTCATCAGCCTCTTGATTCTCTAGTCGAGGAATATGCAAAAGCTCAATAAAATTGAATTGTTTCTATAATCGATTTTCTATAACGAAATACATGATCAGGTTTTCCTTAACACATTTATATTCCTAATTTAGTTGCCTAATTTCCAATTGAGAGTCTCCTTTAATTTTGACTCTTCTTGCCCTCAGCTTTAATAAAACCTCAAGTTCAACTATTAAAGCCTCGTATTTGACCTCATTATTCAAACAAGGACCGTAAATCTTGTATTTTAACTTTGTCAAGATCTTATTTGGAGAGATATTTAAGACTCTCACGCTAGTCCCATTTTTATGACTAGAACCATCATAGAATAACTTCCAAGGTTCAATTTCTAAGCAATTTTGGGGGATTTTGACCACAGTATGGTCTACAATTAAATCAGCCACCACTTGACTTTTCATGGCTTTCAAAGGAATGCATGTCAGTGAATATTCTATTAAGACAAGCGCCCATTTTCCAATCCGACTATGAAGAATCAGCTTTGATAACATGTGCTTAATCACATCAAAATGAGATGAAACAAAAACATCCACTGGTTTTATATAGTGATTTAACTTGGTTCAAGATAAGTATATACATAAACATAACTTTTCTATCATGCTATACCTATTTTCTGCGTCATTTAGAACTCAAGTATGTAATAAACGGCTCTTTCGATGCCATTATCATCTTCTTGAGCCAACATGCTCACTATAGTTAAGTAAGACGCATAAATATACAACCTCATACTCTTATTTCTATAAGGAGGTGACAAAATTGGAGGTCGAAAAGATATTCTTTAATCTTTTCGAAGGCCTCTTGATGCTTTTGAACCCATTCTAAACCCTCATTCTTCAGTCGAAGCAATGACAAGAAAGCTTGAGTTTTTCCACTTAAGTTTGAGATGAACTTCCTTAAGAAATTTATATTCCCCATCAAATACTGGAACTCTTTTTTAGTCGATGGGGCTTTCGCCTCCATGATATCCTTGCTCTTATTTTGGTGATCCCAATACCCTTCTTATGAATCACGAAGCCTAAGAAATCCCCTTCCTGCACACAAAAAACACACTTAAGAGAATTCATCTTTAACTCGTGTTTTCTCATCCTTTCGAATGATTGTCAAAGATGGTCCATATAACCTTTTCCTGACAGGGATTTGATGATTATATCGTCAATGTAAAGTTGCATCAATTTCTCGATAAAATCATGAAAATAGAGTTGATTACTCTTTGGTTGGTTGCATCAGCATTATTTAAGCCAAAAGGAATCAGTAACCATTCGAAAGTTCCAAAGGCTCCAGGACATCGAAATGTGGTCTTCGACACATCTTCTTCTGCAATGAAAAATTAATTATAGCCGGAATATCCATTGAGAATACTAAGGTACTCAAAACCTACTGCCGAGTCGATTAGCATTTCTGCCACCGGTATTGGGTATTCATCCTTTGGGGTCGCAATATTCAGATCCCTAAAATCAATGCAAACCCTCAAAGTTCCATTCTTTTTTATAACGGGAACAATATTTGCAATACATTCGACATACCTTGTTGTTCGGATAAACTTACATCTCAAGAGTCTTTCAATCTCCTCTTTGATCTTTGACATAATCTCTGGTGCAAACTGTCTTGGCCTGCTTTATCAGCTTTTTACCAGGATTTATATGTAAATTTAGTTCCACCAACTCTCTGCTAAAACCAGGCATTTTGTCATATTCCAAGTAAAGCAGTCTCTGTAATATTTTAATAACAAGATCACTTTGATTATGAGTTATGGGTTAAGGTTGGAACTGATGTATGTCAGCCTCTTGCTCGTCATATCTCCTAAATCATTTCCACTAGAGGATCATGCGCCAACATCTTTATGTTTGGTGCCATCGATCCTTCTCGAACCCCAAATGCTCATCATCGTAGATGGCATAGAGCCTCTGTCCTTTCGTCTCAACTAGTTGTAACTTATCTGCTGGCTTTGGTTCAAATTCGACGCCAGTCCCTTCAAGGTGAACTTCTGTTGCATTGGCTTCGACAATGATGTATTTGACCTCGGCTTCGAGAGTCCCTTTTAACCTATTTTTGGCTATGTATGCCAAAATCTTTTGTAGAAAAATGGACTTAGACATAATACTTGTCTTCGTCCTCCCAACTAATTAGTCAGATTCCTGGAACCCCTTCTATCTCTTCTTCATCTTCTACGATCTCTCTATCCCATCGGAAACCATGGGTTGGGTGCAGGTTCAGAGGATAAAATTCCTTGTTGGAAGGCATGCATGCAAACCCAGCAGGGTTGCAAGGTGATATGTTCGCTATATTTATATCAAAATTTCGTTTATCGACATGGTTGACTTCTTCCATGAAATAACTTTGGTAGGCTTCAATATTCTCCACTATGTGGTCATCTTTCCAGATCAATATTCTTTTATGGAGTGAAGATGGAACCACCCCAACCATGTATCCATTCACGCTCTCAGAGCAAATTATATTTAGATCTTGACGCTCTGACCATGAATAAAGTTGGCCGAGTAATGGATCTGACCGTCAAATCGACTTGAATGACTCCTAGAGTGTGGACAACCTTCCCCTCATAATTTGATAGGACCATGTTGTGTAGTCTCAAATCCATATAAAATTTCCAATTCTTTTCAACATGAAATGCGGAATCAGATTCACTACGCGCCAACATCGACCAATACTTTATGTATTCTAGTGTTTTAAATCTTTCCTCTAATGAATAAAGGCTTCGGATGGATTTCGTTCCCTCATTTGGACTTTCAAAGAAAGCGCTCTTCTCTTTGACTCATCCATTATTCAAGACATAATAGCAAACTGGCCTATGTCGGGCCATTTCTACTTCGTCGCCTTCTTCAAGTTCTTCGACTTTAGTCACTTTGTCATACTCGAATGGCAACACTGACACCAAATTACAGTTGATATCAAGCAAGGACTCTGATCCCGAATTGAAATCGTCTGTCAACATATCATCGTCCGTTGGTGGTTCTTCTAACACTTTTTCATTAGGTTCTTCCAAATTTGAAGAGAAGAGTTTTTTCCATACTGGTTTATTTTCCTCAACCTTGTCTTTGGCTTGGGTTTGATTTCTACTTGATTCTACCATTTCTTTTCTAACTTTTCAACTTTCTTCCTCCTCTGAAATCTCCTCCATTGAGATCTCTACATAGGGTTTTTACCTTTGTAACTGTCAGACCCGTATGTTTGTTTCCTAGACACCTGAAACTCTTTGCGATAGCAGTTGATTTCCATTTTAAAACTTTAAAAACTTCTCCATTTTTCTTGGCCTTGATTTCCTTTCTCAACATGCCTTACCCCCCCCCCCCCCCCCCCCCCTTTGGGGCATTAGTAGTTGGTTTGAATATGGAAGGACTATTTCCATGGATATTTGGGGCCCTTTGTTGTTTCTTGTGGAGGATCCCCCTCTTGACAAAAGTAAATTGATCCCTATAATTTTTCCAATTTCTCCTTCGACTGGCTACTAGGACTCTCTCTAAGTTCTCAACGACTTTCTTGTCAAACACAAAATTGCACCTAGGGCATAACATCACTTCAGATTTCTTCTTCTGACAGCGGTGGAGGAATTTGACCAATTTTTCATCAGACTTGAGATAAGCAACCCTCATCTGGTCTTCGTTACATTGGGCACTTTCTTCCTATGTTTCCATGTCGGTCTCCTCTCTAACTTCGACCATATTAACCTCAAAGTTAAGATCATCAGCATCCTTAACCTTCTGAAACTCAACACTAAGATCATCAGTAACCTTAGTCATTGAGCATATATTGCTGAGACCCTCAGTAGCCTCAATCATGTTAACTTTGGAGGTCTCAGTAAATTGGGCATCTCCTACTTGTAGAGGGTTAGAATCGGCCTTCATATGGGCCTTCACGTTTTCTCCAAATTTAAGCATTTCGTCTTTGATCATATTTTGCACGAGATCCCTGAAAAGAAAACATTGTGAGGTTTTGTGGCCCAAAAATTATGATATTTACAAAATCCTCTCTTATTCAGTTTTTCTAGCAGTGGCATTTTAGCACCAGGTGGCACTATGATTTGGCCATCTTTGACTAGCAGGTCAAAAATATCATCACATTTGGTCACATCAAAATTATATGTTTTCTTAGGAAACTTATCATTATTTTCTGGTACGACGAGATTTTCCCATTCGCATGTGTGAGTACTTTACATACATTAGGTGGCCATTTCTTTCCTATTATATTTACTTGCCCTGACCTTTTCCACCTTAAGGTGTTCTACCTGTCTCACTCTATCTGACAGTTGGGCCATGTCCCTTAGATATTAAGTGTCCAATTTCTTTCTGATGGAGTAGTCTAAACCTCCAGCGGCCATCTCGACTAACTCAAGTTCAACACTTGTTTGAAATTCCTTGCCTTCAGGAGTCAGGATCTATTTAAATAATTGTTTATTAGTTTAGTAAACTAGCGCTTAACATTAAACAATTCTTTTAGGATAATTTTTGAACGTCCCATATAAAATTTCTCATGGAACAATCTTTCCAAGCGAGTCCAGACCTGGATGAAATTCATAAGGAGTGTTGTGAAACAAGTAAAATCATTCTTTGTAATAGAACTAGAGAAATACCTCATCCTCAAGTTCTCATTATTAGCAATGTCTCCCACCTCAATCAAATACCTTGCTATGTGTTCGACTGTAGATTCACTCGTATCACTAGAAAACTTAGTGAACTTGCGGTCCCCTACGGAGTTCTGTTTGTAAGATATATTTTGGCAATGGGAAGACATACTTTGGCCTGCGAAGGCCTACATTCACCTTGTTTCGTTCCATTATCTTTTCGACCATGGCAACAAGATTTTTTTCTCCCGCTGTGTCATCTTGTCGAACTCGATGGACCACTTGGTCTGCATCCTAGTCTCGGTTAACCAAAATGAATTACGAGCACTCAACTTCTCTAGGTATTGGTTATTTGATCATTCTAGGAATCTATTGTTTAACTACCTGGGGCATAGAGTGCTGGCCATAGTTAATAGTTTCCTCAAGGATCATTTCCTTATTTCGGATAGGCCTAACAGGTTGTGGTTGCACTACCGATTAAATCTGTATCGTGGGGCACCAAAGAAACCCGAAATTTGCGTCATATGAGTTGCTAGTTGCTGATCACTTTACATCGTACTGTATATCAAAGGGTTGAATATGGTACCCATTTGTCGAGTAATTATATTCACCATTTCATGGTTACTTTCATCCATTTGCTACCTCAAAACATTCACCGAACTCGTGGTGAATGTAGGCATTGCATAGGATGGGAATGACATTCCCAAAGACTTGGTATTTCGACCAAATTATTTATGTCCGATCCTGACCCTTGTAATGGATAATATGTGGTCTCCGTTGGATCAACAAACTTTGATGGATTGTTATGCAAACTTGCCATTATCGAAGTTGGCACTCCATAAGGCTGTTCACGACCATTCATAGGCATTATCAAACTCAGCATGTAAGGCTTGAAATCACTAGCCATATTAGGCCTTGGATTCACTATGTGACTATGTATTAATGATGGGGATAATATTGCTCCACTCTATGTAATTGATGGTATAGTTGTCATACTCGTTGTAGAAGGAATCGCTTCGGTCGCATTCTCATCAACCATGCCTTCCCTTGTCGAGTTAATGGGTTGTTCTCCATTGTTATTCCCGTGGTTCGCCATTAATTTATTTTTGGATATTCTCCCACTCCTCAATCTCATGCACTCAGTGTCAGAGTAGTTTAAAAATGAAGAACACCATAAATAGCACAAGGGTCCCACTGGACGTGCCAATTTGTTTACGGTGAAATTTCGTAAATAATCGCTAGTCTTCTAAATGATAATTTTGTTGCTTGCATGATTGACTAGATTGATCCTAAGACGTACATGCATACAAGTTTCTTAATTTGATGTAATTTGTTTTTGAAAATGAAGATTTCAATGTGAAACGAATCTTCAAGAGAATATGAAAACATTTGTAAAGAGAAAATAAACGTAAAGGACTTCGACACAATAACTAAAATGTAGGAAAATTACTTAAAGAACGTGACTTTGTATTAAATATAAAAAAATGGTGTTTTATACGTATATTTCCCTCAATTTTGACTCTTTTCTCAACTCACTAGATACTTTGAGTAATATGAGTCTTGTATACAATCGAACACCCAGAAATCTAATACTAGAACTCATATTCATACTAAAATCGAAATAACTGTCTCAAATAGTCTTTTCTTCAGAACCTGGCACATTGTCACTTTCATGTGTCTTGTCTTTGATTCGCTTCCACACGTCCTTAAAAATGTATAAGGCCAAAAGAACAGTTACTACGACCTATTTTCGAATTTCAAACTTTTATAGTCGAAATAACGTCCAAATCAAATCTCAAATTCACTAAGTCCCAAAACATTAATGTACATGCAGGAAATTCAATATATTTATTCAAAGTTCTCTATCGAAACAAGCCTTCATAAACTTGTCGAAAACATCTAATATTTCAAAAACTCATCTCAATTATTTCTTGATTACCTTGAAAAATAAAGACACGTCGAAAAATCCAGCTAACAGCATCACACTGAAGATTGTTACAACCTCAAGAAAGAAATCGAGAGACTAATCTAGGAGGGACACCTCAATAAATATGTGAATGGAAAATTTTCCCATGTGTTATAAAAGTCTAATTGACGAGGCCGCGATGACATAGTAAGCTCTAGGCCCAACAAAGAAAAAGATGTATCCTAGGGAGAGGGTAGTAAATTTTTGTGCCACATGCTTAACACCATAGCAAGATTATTCACTGGGGGCGTGGATACTAGCTCCTCTGTAGAAGGTACGCTCTCCAAATCCATAAAATAGAAGACCTCCCAGACATCGAGGGCAAAGGAGAAATTTGAGCTCTAGAAGCCATGATCGCCTTCTCTAAGAAAGATGCAGATGACATCCCCCTCACAATGATTACCACATGGTCATTACTTTAAGATATGAAGAATGGGAGATCAATAGAGTCCTTGTAGACCAAGGAAGTTGTGATACGGTGGGAGAATTGACTTGGTTTGGTGTTTTATCGCAAATGTTGCGGATAGCAAGAGTCTCCACCAACTTTTATTTTATCCAATAAGGAAAGGGTGAAAAGAACATGAAAGACCTTTGAGATTTATTTTGAGTTCGGGGGGTAGGTTATGAAAAAGGAAGGTGTTAGCACCCTTTTCATCTGTAGTTATCTACGGGATCTTAATTGCTTGATCACTTTGAAATGCTTTGTGTTTGTGTAAGTTTGAAAATATTTTGAAAACGCCTAAGTTTGGAAAACTTTGCAATGATTCTCGTATCGTTGAGAATGTATACAAAGTGTTGGTTTTGAAAATATTTGTCAAAAGGAAGTGTTTGGAAAGATGTTTGAAAATGCCAATGTAAGGGAATTTTGTAATGATTCTCGTATTGCTGAGAATGTATACAAAATGTTTGTTTGAAAAGTGTTTTGAAAGTGTAAGGTTTAAATCGTTTTGTTTGTGAGCAAGCAATTATGAGCAATCTACCTACTTAAAAAGTCTTTGTTATTTTCCTCCTACTTTAGATAGTTCTTGTCTACCATTGATTGGTAGAGGGCCGTATCATTAGATGTGAGGGACGGGCGTGGTTCGTCGTATATTCATAGAAGGAAACTTGTAAGATGTTTTAGCAATAGTCGTAAGGGACTAAGATCATTTACCGAAGGCAACATTGAAGGGTCATCGAGGGACTATGATCTTTTAAATCGAGGGTCTTTGCTAAAATCATCTCACGCTCGAGGGACATGACTGTTTTCATCTGAGGCAACAAGTGTGGGTTACCCTAGAGGTGCATGTGTTCAAAGTGTATTGTTTTCATTTAATTTGTCTTGAATTAGGGTTGTCTAAGGTTGATTTAAGGTCTTGCCATACAAACCCTAATTACTAGCAATAATAAGGAAAGCGATAAATTACGGAATTTAAATGTCCTACGCTATTACAATGCTTTGGGAATGGGGGTACAATTTTGTGAATAGGAGAAGAAATCAATAAAGACCTAATTACTATTACAAACCATTGAATATGAATTACAACAATAATTATGCACAAAATGTATAGATGAAGGAGAAATTGCTTTTAGGGTTTTTGATGAAAAGGTTTAGAGATTTTAGTAATTATCATAATTAGACTAATTAATTTTATTTACAAAGAAAATGGTTAATTAATTATTTAACAAAAGCCTAAAATCTAAGTTAGTTTGAAATAAATAAAATATAAAAGAAATGAAAATAGTTGGGCTGGGGGTTGAAAATGAAAATGGGTGTGAAAAGTAGTAAAAGGATCCAGGCCCAAAATATTTTTGTTTGTAATCAAAAAATTTGATAAAATAAAAAATGTATATGGGTCTGCATGATTTTTAGTAAAAGAGGGGGTATGATAAAGCAAAAACAAAAAAATAATGAGGCCCAAATCAAACAGGTCAAGCGCCTGTTTTGTTATCCATTGTGCATGGTTTTCTTGGGTGTACCATGGGCTTGTCTTGTGGTGTGTTGGATGAAATGCTTAATTGATCTGATGGTGAAGGAATGAGGGTGTATGGTGCGCGTACAAAGCCTGCTTGTATTGAATCTACAAGGGAAAAATAAGAAAAAACCAAAAGGGTACCACTGAGGCTCGAACCCAGGTCCCTATACAATAATGCCTTACGTGCACTTCTCCTGCCACTGGGGTGGCTGTTTCATCCGTGTACAAAACAATTTGCAATAAATATAACATAAACACGTTTCTGAATTTTGAAAATGACTTCATCTTCAACCTTGCGCACGCAGTGAAGAACACCATCATGGCCAAAACTGTAAATTCTTTATTTCTTAATCAAATTGGAAAATGTAAACATGAAAGTTGCTTGAAATTTAACCACGATTTCAAATATGTAAATAAATTAAACTAACACTCAAAGATGAACACAAATTTTATCTGGTACCAAATTAAACCTAATTTTTTCAGAAAGTTCAAACTCAAAAATTTGCATTACTCGGGTAACATAAATGAAATCTAAGGACATGGTTAACTTCAGGGCTATGATGTCTACATTTCTTATTCACAAAGCAACCATTAATTATGCTTGTAGAGAGAGTTCAAAGTTAAGAAAACTTACCTCAAAACTGGAAATCATGTATGGATTTTAAGCACTCCTTGAGATGTTGTGATGATCTGGATAGCTTCACTGAACCTCCGGGAAGCTAATGCAATGCTTACTTTGGATTGAGAGTGGATGTATTGTTCTGGAGAAGTCAATATGCAGAGCTCTGTTTTTGGTTATGGAAGATGGTGATGGAGGTGTTACAGTTGTGAAACAGAGATGGATGAGTTATATTTGACGTAAGGAAGCTTTGAGAATGATTTCGAGGGAAAACGCACGAGTGAATTATGAAATTGGAGTTTTTGGATAGAAATTACAAACAATGGAGGGTTTGATGAAATTCTGAGTTTGAGGGAGTTCGGGAGAGTTTTAAGGCTTGTGAAATCATGTGTTAGGTTTCAAATAACCTCTCTATTTATAGGCAAGAGGTTTGGAAGGTTCAAGGGATCAGAATCACAAGATCACGTGTTATGGTTTTTGACTTATTTTTTAAGCAATCTTGACAAACATTGTTCCAATGCATAGTACAATGCTATGTAAAGTTATTAGGCACTTTAAACATGTTACTTATGGCTTTTTTGTTGAGTTTGTGTAGAGGGAACAAGTTAGAGGCTCAATACATGTTACCTTTGTGATTAAAGCAACTTTACAAGAATGGAAATGTTACTTTGTGCAAAAAATGGATGAATCTCTTGGAAAATGGATCAAATGCTTGCATCATGGCTCTAACAATTGTGCAATCAATTAATTATGCAGTTATTTGCAAGTTATAAGCCTGCAAAGCAATATTATGCAACATAGGTTTGAGATTTGGTTAAGTGTTCATCATGAAAATGACTTGTAATTCAAGAATGGATGCTCAACTTCTTCTCTTCAATTATCCTAGATAAAAAATGATCTCTTCAAGTTCTTGGACATTTTGGAAAGCTTTAAATATTTTCTACAACCTTCATGTTAACCACTTTGGATAAATCATCTTGGAACTAGGTTAAAATTGGTCAAGAAGTTAGGTCAAAAATCTGCCTAAACTAGTTTAAAATTTCACTAAGTGTTTTATGAAAAATGTCATGACTTCATGAGCCTATATCTTCAAATCTAAGAATTTTTTTGTACATAAACCCTCTAATACAAAGTTGTATAATTCATCAAGATCTACAACTTCCATGTTGAAAGTTTTCCTTGAATCATCTTGCATCTTGGTGAATAATTGTCATGAAGTAATGAATAACTGTCTTGCATCTTGCATCTTGACTTTTTTATTGACTTTTTTACTTTCTTGATTCTTTAGGATCAAGTTTGATATTTTTGAATCTCTTGATGAATCTTGATCTTTAAAATTCAATATTGATCAAAAAGTCAAAGTTTGACTTTTTGTGTATCAGTTGACTTTTCATCAGTTGATCCAATTTCAACTATCAATCCAATGATCTTGAGAAATTATTTGAGCCATGAAATTAGGTCAAAATGTTATGTTTGAATCCTTGATATTATGCTTCACGCCATTAGGTCATGTACTAGGTCAAAAGTCAATGATCCGTCGTCATTCTTAGTTAAACCCCTAATTTTGATAATTTTGCTCCTTTGATGATTTGAGTGCTTTTCTTGAGGAATTGTGATCAAAATTTTATCAATTGATGGATATGACTTCAAAATGTTGATGTTGGCCAAAAATCACGAAGTTTGACTATATATTGACCACAGTTGAATTTTTACCCAATACAACTGATTTCCAGTCATCTCAGCAATTGACTGAGCAAATATGTGATGCAAGATTTGAAACTTGGTATGAGAAATCATGGAGATCTATAATGAATCATGGAAGTAATTTGATGCATAAAAACTCCAATTATACTTGAGAAAACAAAAAACCTAATTTGGATCCTCGGTGCTTAGGAGGTGAGCTTATCTGATCAAGCCCTTGAGCATTTGAGATCTTTTTTGAGAAATGTCTTGAGAATAGAGAGGGAAAATTTTGGGGTACAAAAAAAGTCTATAGAAATTCTATATTAGGGGGTGTTTGAAAGACTTTGCCTCAACCCATAGGACCTAAAACCCTTCAAAGGTTTGCTAGTTGGATTTTCTGAGGAGCGGGTACAGGTAAGGGGATAAATCACGTTGAAGATTACTTTTGGAGTGCAGGACCAGACCAAAGAGATAAAGATCAGGTATTTTGTTATTGACACCCCTTCTTATGATATGATTATAAAGCGAACATCATTTAACCAGTTGGGCACCACCTTGTCCACTATGTATTTATGCATGAAGTACTCACTTCCAAATTGGGGAGTTTGAGTCATCCAAGGAGATTAAGAGATCATCAAAAAATGTTATGTGGAAAGCCTCAAATTGAAAAGGGTCCGCACTCTGGGCATAAAATCTAGGAAAATGAGATTAGGAATAAAGCTGCCAGGAGGAACTTGCAAAGGTGGGGAGGGTACCCCTCCAACTAGTGAAGAGGTCAAAGATTAAAGGCCTATTGGGAATTTCCTCTGGAGCCACCTGCATTGATATTGTGGATTTGCTTTTCTTTATCACTGTTTAGCTATTTTGTTATTTATTTCTATATGTGAATATTACATCTCCGCCATTTGTAAGAACAAGTTATTTTGTGAGGTGCACTTTTTCCCTCTGTGCTTTTCATAGGGATATGGTTTTTAATGAGGCACCTCATTTTATTATCATAGAAAAACTATGTTTGCTAGATATTCCTTTCTTTGCAGAAAACCTAAAATCTCAGGAGAAGATTTCCATTGAGGTGATCAAGATGCTAGATCCCTAAGCAGGATCCTAGTCGCCCATAGAGGCGATCAAAATGCTAGATCCCAAATCGGGATCCTTGTCGCCTATAGAGGCGATCAAAACGATGGATCCCTAAGTGGGATCCTTGCCACCCATAGAGGAGATCAAAAAGCTAGATCCATTATGGGATCCTTTCTGCCTATGGAGGCGATCAAATCACTAGATCCTTGAGTTTGATCCTTAACGCTCATAGAGGCGATTAAATTGTTGGATCCCTAAGTGGGATCCTTGTCGCCCATAGAGATGATCAAATCGTGGGATCCCTAAGTAGGATACTTGCCTCCCATAAAGGCAATCAAAATGATGGATCCCTAAGTGAGATCCTTGCCATCCACATAGGCGATTAAAATACTAGTTCCCTAAAGGGGATCTTTGCCGCCCATAGTGACAATAAGATATTGGATCCATAAGTGAGATGTTTGTCGCCCATATAGGCGATTAAAGCACTGGATCCCTAAGTAAGATCCTTGCTACCCACAAAGGTGATCCAAATGATGGATCCTTAAGTGGGGTAATTTTTGTTCATATAGGCGATCAAGATACTGGATCCTTAAGTGGGATCCTTGTCGCCCATAAAGGTGATCAAAAGGATGGATCCCTAAGTAGGATCCCGCCACCCATAGAGGCGATCAAAACATCGAATCCCTAAGAAAGAGCCTTGCCAGTTCTTAATATGGATAAAAGATTGAGTCCTTTTGTAGTTCTTAAAGAATTCAAAATATTTCAATGGGAACGGTGATAGTAGACGCCCTCATCCAAGAGCTAGAGGATTAATTGTACAAAAGTAGACACGAAAGACAATAAAGGCAATTAACATAAAAATTTCCCCTCAAGGGGGGGGGAGGGGGGGCGTTATTCATTAAAATTATAAAAGGCCCTGAAGGGGAAAGGAAATGCAACAAAAATCCCTCTAAATGGCAAAGAAATATAAAGCCACCAGGGAACGAGAAACAACCAAACTGTCAATTATCCTCCCGAGTCATATCCTTCTCAATAACATTCTCTGGCTAAGGGACCCAAACTCACCTCCATCCGCCCTACCCTTGTCATAGGTGTTATTGATAGGAGCAAGACTTTAAAGCTCTAGGGACGCCCCCACCTCCTCATCCACCAGCTGACCACCACACATGACTTTGAAAAAATACATTTTGGCTTAGGTCCAAATTGGGGTTGAGGAAGGAAACCTTCTCCTTGGTGTGCTCGAAGTAGACACCAGAAATAGACACCACCTCATAAATGAGCTCTAAAAGTTCTTTCTCCAACTCTTTTTAATGAAGAATATCGATAACCATGGATTTCTACATGGACTCCTTTTCAGTGGAGATCTCTTTGGAATTGGATTTCAACTATGCCAGCTTCTCTTCCCACTTCTCCTTGTCTTTCTAGAGGGCCTTTGGATATCATTGTAGGCATTCACATGCTTCTGGAGATTTTCCCTTAGCTCTTTCTCAGCCTTGTCTTTCCTCTCTTGGTCGGCATTTTGCAACATGAGCACCCTCAGCAAACGGTTATCTGTCATGGTTATGATAGCCAATGTCAATTTGGATCGAAGGGACAAGTATTCACCAGGAAATTCCTTGGATAAGGGAAGGTGAGAACTCATGAATTGGAGGGTGTCAAAATTGACATGGCTCTACAAAGTTGTAGGAGGTGGGTGAGCCTAGCATGTGGAAGGTTCCTGAGTTCCTACCTTACTAGAAGTAGGTGAGACAGTGTCAATAGACAAGAAAAGACCATCCTCTTACCTTTAAGTATTCATGTTCAATGAGTTTGGAGTCAGATCCTCAACTTGCCTCTCCCCCCATGATAGTAAAACCCTCGGGTGTCTCCAGGGGTTGTTGGTGTCTAAACAAATAGCTAGAATCTTTTCCCATCTTTGTCCCCCATCTTCAACAGAAACCATCACCACTTGATCATCAAAATAATGCACAAAGTTCACAAATACTGTCTAAAAATACTTACAAAGGAAAACACAATATAACTTACCAAAATAGGCGGCAACATGTTTGTCTCCTCCCAACAAAAGTATAATCACTTCACGAAAATCCATAACCTCGAATTTTCATAGGAGGCAGACAACAGGACAAAAAGAAATCACCATCAACATCGTAATCTTCAAAGGGGGAAACTAATAACCTCAAAATGTATGACCATACATCTAGCCTAAGCAATATTTCAAAATTTTCTTTGTAAACCCTACTCACTAGAGAAAGCGAGAAAAAGTGAGATTCACACCTGGAAGAGAGTTATGAATGAGGAAGCAGGAAAAATAAGGAGTTGAGTAGTTCAAATGAGCTTGCATAAGTATGGAATTAAATGAAGCAAATTAAACAAAAGAAGAAATATTTTATAGGGGAGTTGGAACCATAAGAGTTGGAACCACAAGAGATCCTTTAAATGGAAGTAAGTGTGACGAGCTGAATGATTCATTGACATTTGTAGTTGAAATTTTTAGTTAATCATGAGACATGTAGTAGATAACTCATCCATTAATTAAAGGCTCAAACAATAAAAAAATGGTTGTTTTTAGCTAAGGGACTTTCTCGAATCTTAGGGAATTTCCTCTCATGAATAAGGTCACATTTGACCAAGGGACTCGCCCCAAGCTAAGGGACACACCTCACCAATAAAAAATCCTTGAAAACACTTCACCATTTTACCAAGTCCTTGTTATTGGGAGCCTATGTGGTGTTATATTTGTGATATTCCTAAGCAAGGGCAGCTTTAGAGTCCTCACCTAAATATGATGTCGCATGAGTGACATCCAAATAGAGAAGGGGCTCGCTCATATGACAGATTATATGCATGATACCATTGCCCCCATTAGTCAATGAAGAGGGAATTCTCCATGATTCTCTGAATAATAGGCGGTCAACAATCTCCCTTAGTCATAATTGAGCGGTTGCCACCCCTAAGGGTTAAGCCATATGCCTAAAAGGCCTATATAAATACCCCTCGTTTAGAGGGAGAGAGAGGGAGATTTTGATCCATACATATCATACCCAACACATGCTTATACCTAAGCACACCACTCACGTACAAAGCCTTTCACCTCAAGTGAGTAGATCCTATAAACCACCATAAAATAACATCGTACATGGCTTCTCTTTGTCGTGGGCAAACCCTAACCACCATATATAACACCCGAGGCCAAAGTGGTCATGTTATACCCTAATTTTCCCCCTAATATCTCTTATTATCTCACATTATTAATACATAAGGATCACACATTAGGGTTGGTTCTCTCTTCTACTTCAGCCTATCTTTAAGTTTGCTCTTGAGGGATCACCAAGCACCTTAAATTGTGTATCTTCTACATGTGAATCTTATGTAGATTAACTCTTAACTAACATAAAATATGTATATATGTTTCTTTGGATGTTTATATTGTAGGTGATGACATAATTGCATCCATCTCACCATCTAACCTAGGGTTTTGAGGGATAGTCCTCAGTCAAATGGTTGTTCAATAAGATCCAAGAGTTTGATCTTCAAGGCTATGTTGATGACATCACAATTTTTTGGTTTAAAGAAATCTCTCAATTTCATTTAAGTTCAATCTTTATTCAAAGAGAATTGTATTCATCAAGAAGATTCATATGTTCATGTATTTATTTCCATGCCTTCTTCAACAAGTTTCATTGAGACTTAAGCTCCATATTTGAGTGTGCTTCAAGATAACTTCATTTCAAGGTCTAATGTGATCCATCATGATTTATTCTACCAAGAAATTTAAAAACATTCAAGGTTGATTCAACAAGTTTGACCTAATTGAACAAGTACTTGATTTAGTGATCACAAGTGCATAACTTTCTCAATTTTAAATATTTTTAGTTGGTTCTTTTTTCTATGGGTTCTTATCATCATCTACAACAAATTATCTTCACATTACAAGATACAATTGTGCAAGGAAAATTATCAAAAGTTGAAGGGGATGCCAAGTCATTTTGTGCCTTCTAAACAAGGATGGGTTGACTTCTAAAGGTCATATCTTGATCAAATTTTGTGATTTTTAAGTGATTCCAAAGCCATGATTCTCTTCAAAGAGTCCTTAATATCTTATATTAAAGGATCAAAGGCTAATTTTGCATGAAGTACCATTTAAGTTTGAAGAAGATTACAAGTCCCTTTGAAAAGCCTTTGAATCTTAGGGTTTGACTTCAAATTATCATAACTTGATCATATTTTATCTCCTTGAGCTCATTCTTTTTCTACAATAATCTTTGGGATGTTTAATACAACTTTGTTTCTAGGTGCTAGGATTTAAAATGCTTGGAAGTTTGTTTAAGAATTTAAAATATTATAGGTCATTTATGAATTTCCCCAAATTTGTTCATCATCTTCCAAAGACCATAACTCTTTCAGTTTTTATTATTTTTGAGTGATATCAATTCCACAATTCAATTTTAAGAGTCTAATTCATTTCATCTTCAAGGATCAAGATCATATTTTAAGTGGAAGGTCGTGTAACTTTGAAGGACATTATAGGTCATTTTGAAGATCAACACTTAGAAATATTTATAAGTACAAAGACCCGTGTGTTTTTCTTGATTTCAATTGATCATAAATTTCAAATCAGATCACCAAATGGAGTCTTTCTTAGCACATTCTGAAGATGGTGATGTGATATTTCAAAATCTTCAAGAATCATCCCATAAAGCCTCCTGAATTGTGTGCACTATGAATTCAAAGATGGTATCTTGAAACTGAAGTTTCTCACCAAAGTCAGATTTGATTTTGATTAGTGTGGCCTCTAAACACAAATTTTCGCATGTTTGATGTTTAAACATGATTAACTAAGTTTCTTAAAAGGTTTAGCACATTAAAACACAAGGAATAATTGAGTTTTGGCAACTTGCAAGTGTAATACGGTGGAAGAAATGACTTTTGGTTTTGCATTTTATCACAAATGTTGTGGTTAGCAAGAGTCGCCACTGGATTTTCTTTTATCCAATAAGGAAAGAGTGAAAAGAACAGGAAAGACCTTGATAGATTTTGAGTTTGGGGGGTAAGTTATGAAAAGGGAAGGTGTTAGCACCCTTTTCATCTATAGTTATCTATGGGCTCTTAATTGCTTAGCTCACTTTAATTTTCTTTGTGTGTGCTTTGAAAAGGTTTTAAAAATACCAATGTAAGGCAGTCTGCTTTATAATAACCCTTGTATCAGACCTCAACAGTGTTTATAAAGCATTTGAAAGTATTTGTTTTGAAAGTGTGAGGTGCGAAAATTATTTTAATTTGTGAGCAAGCAATTAAGGGTTTCCTTACCCACTGAAAGGTCTTTCATTATTCTTTTTCCTTCTCTGTTTGGGATGGTGACATCCATACCATTAGTTGGTAGGCAGCCTCATCCATTGGATGTGAAGGAACATGCGTAGAGTCGTCGTTATGGTCATTGAATGCAACATATATGGATACCTTAGCAATTTGAAGGGATTGTCATCATATATTCATAGGCAACATCGAGGGACAAGATTATTTCTTGTAGGCAACTTCGAGGGACATCGCGAGACTATGATCTTTATGATGACTTTAACCGAGGGTTTTTGCTAATGGTATCCCTATGTTCGAGGTACATGAGTACTGTTTCCAAAGGCAAAAAGGGAGGCTACCCTAGAGGTGCATGTGTGCAAGAGTGATTAAATTCAGTTATTTATCTTGATTAAGGTTATCGAACAATTGATTTTAAGTTTTTCCATACAAGCCTATTACTAACAGTTAAATGTATACAGACAAGCAAGCATAATATAGGTGCGGAAAGTAAAGTGACGAAAAGTAAACTTTAATTAAGATATTACAAGGTTTTGGGGCAGATACAATAGTATACATTTGCGAGAAATAAAACTACAGCTATTACAAAATAAACTGTGCGACCTATACAATTTCTCTAAGAAAGTAAAGGGGCAAATAAATAAGAAAATGTTAGAAAAGATGTTTTAAAGTCCTAAAATCTAAAATGTTAGAAATTAATTTTTTGTGTGTATTTTTGTAGAAAATAATTTAAGTTAATAATTAATAAAAAGCTAATTATTCTAATTAATTTTACAAATTAAAAAATAAGACCTAAAATCTAATTAAATGAAAAAAGTTAATTAAGAAAACCTAAAAGACTATTATTTGGATTATATGTAATATTCTGATTTTTATGTGTTTTAATTTTAATTGTAAAAAAGAAATAAATTAGTGGAAATGGAGTTCAAAGAGAGAATCTGATCGTGCCCTAACCATGGTAACTCATCATCCTTGCGTTAAAGCTTGCATGTGATATGTCAAACTCATCCTAAACCATATCCTGATCACATTTGGGTTCATCAAACACATTAGTAATGCATGGAATTTAAGATTGAATTCAAAGAAAAAATGCAAACCGATGGAGTTTGAAGCACAAGTTCCAGGCACCAAATCTTCTGGCTCTTGTGCTGGATGTGTTCCTGAGGACTTCAAGAAGAGGCTTAGACACTTCATTTAGCTTGAGAGTGGTTGGATCATGTGATACAAATTCGCACTTTTCTTGAGAATTTTGAGAGGTTTTTGAAGTGGTTCTTTAGGCAGCAGCTTGTGTCCTTTGCACTTGAGTGTTTCATGTATTTAAAGAGGAATGAAATGGATCAAAACAAGGCAAGGATCTTGTATCATTATGTCACAGTTCATTGCAAAGAAAACACATTGAATTCTTTCAAAACCTGTTTTATAAACATTCCAAACTTGAAGATCCTTGTTCCTAACATGTTTTCTCGGTTTTGGAAAGCTTGTATGAGGTCTTGGGCCTTCTATAAGATATCCAAATGAAGCCCACGCGCTCTTTGGTCCATCAACTCATATTTTATTTGATTTATTTTGACTTAATTTGAATAAAACAAAATAAATAAAATAAAAAATCAAATTAATGTATAAATGGACTTAGAGGTTCTCTAACATGTTATAAACATGTTTAAACCTCAAAAGTTAGGCCCATTAGTCCAAAAGTTCAAGATTTCTCAAATGAAGTTTCATGCATTTTTCTCAAAATTTCCCAACTTGCACCAATCATAACTCTCTTAGTTTTTATCATTTGAAGGTAATCTTTGAATTTTTAGAAAGCTCAATATGTCGCCTACAATATCTATGTTGAATTTTTGGCCAAAGTTGTGTACTATGGA
This sequence comes from Vicia faba, assembly GCA_948472305.1. Lineage (NCBI taxonomy): Eukaryota > Viridiplantae > Streptophyta > Magnoliopsida > Fabales > Fabaceae > Vicia > Vicia faba. Next base: position 1,293,602,854 of record OX451739.1, on the reverse strand, counting down.
CACTTAGAAATTTCAAAAATTCAAGTAACTTTAAGAATAATTAAACCCTAATTTCTTAAATTCCCTTGATTAAATAATGAAATTATCCATGAAATGTGAAATGAGGATGCTTGAATTAAGGGTTGACCAAAAGTCCACTTGGTCAACTCTTGATTTTGTTGACTTTTGGTCAAAACAACCATTTTGTCCCTTTTGATCAATTGAACCTACTCCCATACAAATTGATGATAAAAATTTCAATTATAGATGACCATTAACATATAGTGAAATATGGAAACAAATTTGGGTGAACAAGTCAGAAATCCTGATTGAATCCAAAACCCTAGTTTTGCACTTTATGTTAGGGGGTAGTTGACCAAGCTTCAGAACCCTAATTCCACTGGATATCTTGAGAGATTTCTTGAACAAAGTTGATTAAAATGATAATGAGAAGATGATGCTTCAAAAATTTGGCTCATATAAGCCTCAATTACTTCAATTGGATAAAACCCTAATTTGATTGATGATTCATAGGGATGTGATCCACTTTAAAATCAACATAATCTTCAATCTTCTGGCGATCCAATGAGATGGATAAGATGTCTTAAGACATAAGAGACCCTTGTGACTTGAGAAATATAAATATTGAGAGAATGAGACCCTTCTTGCACTAATTGTCAAAAATCATCAATTTCCAAAGCTTGAGGAGAACTTGAGAACCAAAGCACTTTGATGCCATCACAATGTATGAATGCAATGCAATATGATGTTTATGATGAAACATAAACCTAAACCAAGAGGGTAAATTTTTGGGTACAAAAGCTTCCCCTATTCAATTATCTTAAACATGATAAGTGAGAAAAGTAACAACTTTCGAGCGTTCAGAGTTTAAGATGAGTGAATACAAAAGAACCCGAAAATTTACACTCTTGAAAAAGAAGCAGCACCCCTCAAAGACAAAGAATGCCGATAGACGCGGGACTTAGAAGGTACCAAATGAAATTGGATTTAGCAGCAGAGGGTTTAAAGAAAATTGGCCCTCCAAAGACATGCGTCAGAATGAAGTTATAACGCAGACTTTAACAAAGTTAAGACAAAACTCAAACTTAGAAGAGTAGATGAAACTAAACTTTGGAATAATGTATCAGGATAAAAATGGACCACAAAAGAGGTGAGATTAGACTCAAACCACAAAGAATAGTTGAAACAAAACTCTGGAAAAGTACGCAGGGCAGAGTGGCTAGAGTGTGTGATTCTAGGAGCACCTGCTAGTCTCAAACCAAGGGAAGACAGTGAGATAGAATTGAAAGATCCCAAAAGTTTAAAAAAGAGACAAGTTTCAACCCAAGATAGACAGTATGAAGGAACTGAAAGAATCCCAGAAGTAAGAAATAAAATGAGATAAAACTAGACTCATGAAGACTAGTTAGATAAAGCGAACTAGAGATGAGTACTAGGGCAACACAGACTAGATTTCACGCATAGGTAACGAGGCGAAACTCGACCCATAGTGAAGTGTTGAGAGTGCATGTTTCTCAGAGAACTTGCTAGTCTCTAACCACAGGTAAACAGTAAACGGAAATTGACTAAGACCCGAATAGGTATAAAAGAGACATCTCAAGTCGATGGACACAGCAAACAAAAGTTGTAATATAGTAAACAAACATTGTCAAGGGTTGAGTAATCAAAAACTGATAGATGTCCAAAGAGTTAGATAGGGGTTTCGACCAAGGACACGGTAAACGAACACCAATAGAAGATTCCAAGAAAAGAAACAAAATGAGACGATACTTGACTCATAATAACTAGTTAGGTAAGACGAACTAGATGAGTACCAGGGAAAAACAAACTGGATTTCATGCACAGGTGACGAGATCAAGAATCTACCAAAGCAAAGTGATGAGAGCACACGTTTCTCAGAGAACTTGTTAGTCTCATACCGTAGATATACAATAAACGAAAAATGATAGAAAAATCTAAGGAACATAGGAGACTGATTTCAACCAAGGACACAACTAAACGAACACTGCAAAAAGACTCGGCAAACGAAAACCAATAAAGAATTCAGTAATCAAACTCTAATGGAAGTCCAAGGTATGAAAGCAAAACGAGATGACACTCGACTCATTATAACTAGTTAGATAAAATTAAACTAAATGAGTACCAAAATGAAAACTGGATTTCATGCGGGGTGAGGAGACAAAACTCAAAACTCGACCCAAAGCAAGTTGATCAGGGTGTATTGCTAAAACCCTGTTGAAAATGAATATCAGGGCAAAACTGGTATTCAAAAGGTACATCAATAGACATTATAATGGACCAACAAGGGTAGTAAAGACTAAACCCGAGAAAACTGTGTCAGGGTAAAACTGAATTACAATCAAGAGTAGACACTCAATATTCAAATGATTAACATCAACAGGATATTTGTATGGGGTGAAACTGAGATACTAAGGATGAAGACCTCGCTGAGGATATAATCCTAAGTTTTAGCAAATTCACTGGGGAAAACAAAAACAGTAATGGTTTATGTTCTGATACATGTTTGAATTTTGTATAGCGTAATGCTCCATATAATGGAAATGCTACGCATTTTGGTAGATGCAACATAATGATGCATTCTTAAATGATTCAGGTCATTACTACTATCGACATCTTCCACAATATTAATCTGATCCTAATTATGATTCAGCATGGGAGCGGTGATCACGTTGGGAGTCTTAGAAGGATCGAATTCAATCTCCTTGATGTCAATCATATTTTGAATCTTGTATTTCAGTGCCCATCAATCGTTAGTATCATGCCCAAGATTTCCGAAATAATAGACACACATTGCATCGGGGTTGTAGTTAGGAGAAGAAGTTTTGGGGTTTGGATGAGATTCTATCAACGTAATCAGATTCATCCTCACCATGTGTTGCAATGCTTGAGACAGCGGCATGTTGATTTTAGTAAATTGTCTCTTGGGCTCATCTTTCCTTTGTTGATTACCCCATTGTTATTGTTGCACTGGTGCAGGATTAGAGATCAAAACTGCCCCCACAGATTGGTTGTGGTTACTCTTATTACGACCTTTCTGGCTGTACACAGCATTGGACTCTTTCTTCCCATTGTATGACTTCTTCTGAGTATCAGAAGATGTAGCCACTTGGATTTTACCACTTCTAATTCCATTTTCAACATGTTCCCCCGTCAATATCAGTTCAATGAAATCGGCTGAAGAACTTCCAAGTAGGTGGTTAAAGAAAGGATCTGTCAGCATGCTCATGAACATGTCAACCAATTCCCTTTCAACTAAAGGAGGTTGAACCCTGCCTGCAAGGTCTCTCCACTTCTGGGTGTACTCTTTTAAGTTTTCATCAGAACCCATGGACATACTCTAAATGCATGCAGGTTGGTGCGAGATCAACATTATACTGGTACTGCTTGTAGAAAGCAGCAGCCAAATCTTCCCAGGTATGAATATTGGTTCCTTTCAGTTGATAGAACCATTCTAATTAGGTCCCCCGTCAAGCTTTCTTGAAAGAAATGCACCCATAATTTTCTATCGGCAGTACGGAGTTGTATTTTTCATACATAAGACCACAGATGAAGCTTAGGACAAGACACACCATCATATTTGGAAAATACATGGACCTTGAACTTGTGAGGGATAACAACCCACGAGATAAGACCTAGCTCTTCAAAATCTAACCCAGGAACTCTCTGGATCTCCATGGCATTGAGACGATCTTCCAACTATTTGTATTTGTCGTCATCCGGAGGATATTGTTCATCTGAATAGTCCGCTTCTTCTTCATCAGAACCCTGGTTGTTATTCTTCCCAGCCTTCATGCTTTTATCATCTTATTCTTGGTCATCATTTTCTTCTTCAAACTCAAAAGCTCGCTTGACTGGACCTTTGAGCCTCCTACCCATGTTGAGGATGCCAGCTGGTTTCTTGATTTTCCCCTCCCTCTCTTTAGTGATGAGGGCCTTCAGCTCTTCCCGCCCCTTAGCTAGATTTAGGAACATTTGCTAGAACTGGCCGTTCTGAGCTTGGAGATCCTTAACTGTTTGTTTAAGAGCCATTTTTTCTGCTGAAATAAACAACAAAAAGATAAGAAACCTGTCTTGAAACACCTATCATGTAGTGATATGTATATGCAATGCTTTCAAGGACCTTATGAGATTTAAATTTGTTAACCAAAAGGAAACATAAACAAAGATTTTTATTAGTAAGTTTATGTGAAAACAAAATATTATAAAGGAATAAATTAAAAACTCATAAATCTTTAAGTTTTCCATGGACGTCTCCTCTTTGTGTTGACATATGCGTTAAGACTCTTCTCCTCGTGAAGTTTCTTCGTCAGCTCCAACACTTTCTTCTCACTTTCATAGAATTGAGTCTCAAAGGTGTCCCATTCTTCCTTGAGTTGAATACAGGACATCTACAATTCTTCAAGGTCCGTAGGCATGTCTAGATGATGGGTGGTGTGAGAAATGTCTCCTTCGACAATAGGCCCCATGATTAGTGGTAGAACAACAGGATATGGAATCATAAGGTTTTGAGCATGAGCTCGTACCCATTTGAGATAGGGATCTAGAGGGATGGAGTTATTATGCCCTAAAATCCTGCTATCAATCTTATTAACCATACCCCAAGCACGGATAAATATTTTTCGGTAACCTTAAAGATCATTGTCATAGTCGAATACAACACCCCTGATAAGCATATCATGAGGACCGTCTCTTCGAGTATAACCAAACTGACGTAAAGCTAGAGAAGGGTTGTAAGTAATGCCCCCCCCCCCTTATGCCCAGGAGTGGAACATCGGGGAACTCTTCACATCAGTCAATAGTAATGATGTCTTCTTGGGATTAGAAACATCAAATAATGTCTGAGTGAGAGAGTGACATTATCCTTTGAGACCACCTCAAACCTTGTTCATTCTTCATTATTGAGCAGGTAAGGTACGCAATAAACCACCTGGATAGTAGAGGTATGCAACACATAAGAGTTCCCTGCTTTTTCATAGTATGAGTGTGGGTGGAATGCAGGAAATCTCCAAGCAAAGTAGGTACCGGATTATGAGTGAGAAATATTTTGATGGCATTCACATCTATGAATTGGTCCGAATTAGGGAATAGTACCAAGTCATAGATCACCAAAGCCAACATGTCCTCAAAAGCACGAAGGTTCATGGCATCTAGAAATCCCCGAGCCTTCTTATAACGCGGTGGGAGAACTAACTTGGTTGTTTTGCGTTTGATTGCAAATTTTGCGGTTAGTAAGAGTCGCCACCGACTTTTCTTTTATCCAAAAGGAAAGGCTAAAAAGAACAGGAAAGACCTTTGAGATGTTTTCTTGAGTTCGGGGGGTAGATTATGAAAAGGTAAGGTATTAGCACCCTTTCTATCCATGGTTTTCCATGGGCTCTTAGTTACTTGTTAGATCACTTGTTTTTGTTTTAAAATGTGCTTTGTGTGGTTTTTGAAAGTATTTTGAAAATGCGCCATCGTTTAGGCAAACTTTGTAATGATTCTCGTTCGTAAGAATGTATACAAAGTGTTGATCTTTTGAAAATGTTTTCAAGTTTGAAAGATGTTTTTGAAAGTGTTGGTGTATGTTCTGAAAATAGCAAGGATGTTTTTGGTTTTGAAATTGAGCAAGCAACTAGGAACAATCTACCTACTCAAAAGTCTTTCATGTTTATTTCCTCTTTCCTTTGACATTGTTATTTTACCATTGATTTGGTAAGTAACCCTATCTTTGGATGTGAAAGGGACGGGCAAGGGTCATCGTATAGCCATGATTAGCAATGTTGTAAGATATCTTAGCATTTTCTTTAGGGACTAAGATCATTTTTGAAAGGCAACTTTGATAGCGTCATCGAGGGACTATGATCTTGTATTTTGTTTGTTTTTGCTAAGATAACCCACATGCATAATATGACCATCTTGTAAGGCAACAAAGTGGGTTTACCCTAAGGGCGTATGTGTGCAAGTGTATTGGTTTACATGCTTGATTTATCTTGATTAGGGTTTTCTAAGCATTGATTTTAATCTTTCCATACAAACCTTAATTACTAGCATTTGTATATAAAGCATTAAATTACGGAAATTAAAATTACTACGCTATTACATCATTAGGGGAGGGGTGTACAAATTAAAAATGGGGAATTGTAAGAAAATTAAATCTAAATAATTATTACAATCATATTGAATATTGTACAAAAATGAATAACTAAAAATGCAAGAATGTAAATGTAAAAAAGAAATGTGATTTTTGTTTGGTTTTTATGAAAAGGTTTTTTGACCTAGTTAACTAAAATACAATAATTAACTAAAGATAAGAAAATTAAGATTAAGTTAGTAAAATAAATTAATTTAAAGAAAACAAGTTTTTTAGGGCTTTTTTGTGAATTTAATTAAACTAGTAAATAAAATAAAAGTCCTAAGTTCTAAATTGATTTTAGTTTACAGGAAACTAATATAATAATAATTAAGACTAATTATCTAAGTATTTAAAAAAGGGAAATTAATTTATTAAAGGAATTTTTTTGTTCTTTTGATTTTTTATAAAACAAAAATAAAATAAATAAGTGTAAAAAAAATAACAAATAAAATATTTTTTTGGGTTTTTATTACTAACAATAAAAAAAATATTAATAATAATACTAATAATAATAATAATAATAATAATAATGAAAATAAAAATAAAAATAAAAATAAAGTAAAATGGGCCAGGATGTATGAAAGTGAAACAGGGGGTATGGAACAGCAAAAATGGAGAAAACCCAAAGTTGGGCCCAGGCGCTGTAAAAAAACAAAAAAAAATGGAAAAAAAAGTATGGAAAAAAAGCCAAAAGGCAGCGCTGAGGTTCGAACCCACGACCTCTACCAATAACGTGCGCTGCCTTACCACTGGGGTGGTTGTACATCCGTTAACTTAAATGAATGAATAAATACATAATGTAAAATGCCTCTATGACTTGTACTTCATCTTCAACCTTCAGCCAGTCAGACCACCTGTATCTCATTCATTTCTCAACAAAAATGGAAAATGCAAACATGAAAGTTGTGCTATTTTTCCTCACAAATCTAAACATGTAAACAACTAAAGCTATAGATCAAAGATGAATGAGAATTTCTATGGCCCTAATTTGAACCCTAATTTTTTTAGAAACTTTAGACTTAAAATTCTCTAAGCTCAAGCCATGTAAATGAAAACTATGGATATGTACAGCTTCGGGGTAATGATATCTACATTTTATCTTCACAAATGAATTAATAATGATGCTTGTAGAGAGAGTTCAAAGTTAAGGAAACTTACCTCAAAACTGGAAATCGTATTCTAAGTTTGAGCACTCCTCAAGGTGTTTTGATGATCATAATAGCTTCAGTGGCCCTCCAGGATGCTAATGCAATGCTTAGTTTATACTGGAGATGGTTGAATCGTGCTGGAGAAGTCCAAGTGCAAAGCTCTATTTTTGAAGATGGAAGATGATGCAAATGGTGTTACAGTCGTGTAATAGGGTGTGGGATGAGTTCTAAATGGTGTATGGAAGCTTTGTGATTGAATTTGAGTGAGAACATATGAGTGAAATGTGAGTTTGGAATTCAAAGTCAGAAATGATACAAAAATGGAGTTTTTGTGCAAATTCTGATTCCAGGGAGTTTTAGGGAGTTTCTAGGCTTGTGAATTTGTGTGTTAGCTTGAATATAGTTCCTTTATGTATAAGCAAGAGGTTTGGATACTTGAGGTGGTCAGAATCATAAGACCACAAGTTATGGGATTTTGACTTGTTTTTGAAGCAAGCTTGACAAGTATGGTTTCAAGGCAAGGTATAAAGCTGTCTAGAGTGGTTACCAACTTTAAACATGCTTATATGACTTTGTAGAGGAAGCTTGTGTAGAAAGAACACGTGCAAATCTCAATACAAGTTGACTTTGCATAAAGCTTGCTTTATGTAAATGGCAATGGTGCCTTTGTGCCATTAATGGAAAATTATCTTGGATAAAGCTTGAATCAAATGGATAATAGCTCAAAAGCAAATGTAATCTTCTGATTAGGGAGAGATTTTGAGGTTTAGAGGCTTGAAAATCAAGATTGTGCAGCATGGCTATGGATTTGGTTCATGTTGCATCACAAATTTTGCCTTGCAAAACAACTTGAAACCCCAACTTATGGCCTTCGATTCTCCTTGCTAACAAATGATATCAAGGAGTTCTTGGACATTTTGGAAAGCTTTTAATGTTATCTACAACCATTCTTTGAATCACTTTTGCAAAATCCAAATGGAACTATGTGAAACTTGGGTCATAAGTTAGGTCAAAATCCTGACCAAAAATGTTCAAAATTTCACTAAGTGTTTTAGTTTCATGACCATGACTTCATGGATTAATAACTTGAGATCCAATAATTTCTAGGAGAAGTTGTGTAAATCAATGTTTATATCTCATGTATATCTACAACTTTCATGTTTAAAGTTTCTTTTGAATCATCTTGCATCATGGTGAAAAATTGGCTTAAAGTTGTGAAAAAATATGAAGTTTTCAACACTTAGAAAATTTTCTAAGTTTGGAAACTTTGAGTTTTCAAAATGAAATCTTAACTTTTTGATTTCTTGATGAAATTTTTTCATATTTTGACATGTTTTGATGAATTTTGATCCTTGACACTTGATTTTGACCAAAAAGTCAAAGTTTGACTTTTCAGTGTACATATGACTTTTGATCAGTTGACTAAAAATCAACTATCAATCAATTGATCTTGAGGGATGTTTTGAGTCATGCCATTAATTAAAAATGATTCAATTTAACTCTTGATATCATGTCTCAAACCAATTAACCATTTGCTTGGTCAAAAATCAGAAATTGCCCTTTCTCAGTCAAAACCCTAATTTTGACAATTTTGCCCTTTTGATGATCTGATCAAATTTCTTGAGGAATTATGGTCCAAACTTGATAAAATGATACATATGAGTTTATAATGTTGATATGGATAAAAAATTATGAATTTTGACTGTAAATTGACCACAGTTGACTTTTTCCCCAATACAGCTGATTTTTAGGTCAACTGCTCAATTGACTGAGCAAAAATGTGATCCAGGGCTTGAAACTTGACATGAGCAAACCTGGAGGTCCATAATGATCCATTAAATTCATATGAGGCATTAAAAGTTCAATTATTCTGTTGCAATCTCAAACCCTAATTTCAGTCATCAGTGCTTAAGGAGGTGCTTTGAGCTGATCAACCCTTGTGCAGTCTTGAACAAAAGGAGATCTTGTGATAAAATACTTGATAAATGAGAGGGAAAATTTTGGGGTACAAAACTTCTCTATCAGAAATTTAGGAGAGAAACCCTTGACTTTATTCCTTGTTTCCCAATTAGATATAATGTCAGACGGTTTCAGGTGCAAGGTTGTGGAAATGTCTTCAGGCCTTGGATCTTTCTCTAAACCAGTGAAGGGTATATGATCCAGTATAGGCACCCCAAGTAACTTTGTGAACTCTTCCATTGTGGGCACCAACTGATAATTGGGGAAATTAAAGCAATGGTGTTTAGGATCAAAGAACTGAAATAAAACGCTCATCATGCCTTCTTTAAAACCGGAGATAACCAAGCTGAGCAAATGACCATGTCTTTTGTTGAACTTAGAGATTTCGGGAACCTTTGAGACAAATTCTTTGAGTTTGGAAGGTATTCCCATGAAGTTGATCCAGATAGTATTTCTACGAGCGGAGGTCATAGCCTGCAAAATAGAACAAAGATAAATCTCTTGGTCTTTGAAATGGTCAGTGAAAATGCTATGTTATGATGTTATGTTTAAACAAGATAGAAAGCACAAGAAAATCACACAAAAGGCCTTAGGTTTAAAGGCTTGTATGAGGTTCGTAGGTAAGTACCCTCTTGAAGTTTAGTTAGCTCAACCTGTCCTACAAATATTAATCGGGTTCTAGGAGTCTCATATCGCCGATCTTTCTCTCATGCATTGTTTCAGCAGAGCAACTGACTTGCCACTGAAATATCCTGAGAGTCAAATCTCAATGAGCGTAGCATCGAGTATCAACCAACTTTGGACTCCACCAAAGTCGGCCATCTCACTACTTTCTAATGGCTAAGTTGGGTCAATTAAGGTTCTAAAGGTCAGTTAGTGCTTATGACACCACGCATCAGCCTAGTTTTATCTTCGACTGACTCAAGGAACACCAGTACAAGCCAATGTGTCTCACTAATGTAGCCATCACTTCAACCATATTGGTCTATGCCGTACAGTTTCCATGATTTATTGCTACTTACCTAAAATTATCCCAAATCCGGGTATAGGATCTTTGCAAGAAATAAACCCAAGCAACCCCAAATGTAAAGCATACAAAGCAAACAAGGAAATCATTTAAAGTGATCCTAAGCTCTAAGGTAACCCCTCTTTTTTTGTTTTCCCCAGCAGAGTCTCCAGTTCTGTAATACAGTGGGAGAACTGACTTTTGGTTTTGCATTTTATTGCAAATGTTGCGGTTAGCAAGAGTCGCCACCGAATTTTCTTTTATCAAATAAGGAAAGGGTGAAAAGAATAGGAAAGACCTTGATAGATTTTGAGTTCGGGGGGTAAGTTATGAAAAGGGAAGGTGTTAGCACCATTTTCATCCGTAGTTATATACGGGCTCTTAATTAATTAGCTCACTTTAATTTGCTTTGTGTGTTCTTTGAAAAGGTTTTGAAAATGCCAATGTAAGGCAATCTACTTTATAATAACCCTTGTATCAGTCCTCAAGAGTGTTTATAAAGCGTTTGAAAGTAGTTATTTTAAAAGTGTGAGGTGAAAAAATTATTTTAATTTGTGAGCAAGTAATTAAGGGTTTCCTTACCCACTGAAAGGTCTTTCGTTATTCTTTTTCCTTCTCTGTTAGGGATAGTTCTATCCATACTATTAGTTGGCAGGTAGCCTCATCCATTGGATGTGAAGGGACATGCGTATGGTCGTCGTTATGGTCATTGAAGGCAACATATATGGATACCTTAGCAATTCTAAGGGATTGTCATCATATATTCGTAGGCAACATCGAGGGACAAGATCATTTCTCGTAGGCAACGTCGAGGGACATCGTGGGACTATGATCTTTATGATGACTTTAACCGAGGGTCTTTGCTAATGGTATCCCTATGTTCGAGGGACATGACCGTTGTTTCCGATGGCAACAAGGGAGGCTACCCTAGAGGTGCATGTGTGTAAGAGCGATTCAATTCAGTTATCTATCATGATTAGGGTATCTAATGATTGATTTTAAATTTTTTCCATACAAGCCTTTTACTAATAGTTAAATATATATAGACAAGCAAGCATAATATAGGTGCAGAAAGTAAAGTGCTGAAAAGTAAATCCTAATTAATCTATTAAAAGGCTTTGGAGCAGATACAATAGTATAAATTTGCAAGAAATAAAACTACAGCTATTACAAAGAAAACTGTGCGACCTATACAATTTCTCTAAGAAAGTAAAGGGGCAAATAAATAAGAAAATGTTAGAAAAGATGTTTTAAAGTCCTAAAATCTAAAATGTTAGAAATTAATTTTTTTGTGTATTTTTGTAGAAAACAATTTAAGTTAATAATTAATAAAAGCCTGATTATTCTAATTAATTTTACAAATTAAAAAAATAAGACCTAAAATCTAATTAAATGAAAAAGGTTAATTAAGAAAACCTAAAAGACTATTTTATTTTATTTTATGTAATATTCTGATTTTTACATGTTTTGATTTTAATTGTAAAAAAGAAATAAATTAGTGGAAATGTAGTTTCAAAGAGAGAATCTGATTGTGCCCTAGCCATGGTAACTCATCATCCATGCGTTAAATCTTGCATGTGATACGTCAAACTCGTCCTAAACCATATCCTGAATACATTTGGGATCATCAAACACATTAGTAATGCATGGAATTTAAGATTGAATTCAAAGAAAAAAACACAAACCGGTGGATTTGAAGCACGAGTTCCAGGCACCAAATCTTCTGGCTCTTGGGCTGGATGTGTTCCTGAGGACTTCAGGAAGAGGTTTGGACACTTCATTTTACTTGAGAGTGGTTGGATCGTGTGATATGAAATTTCATTTTTCTTGAGAATTTTGAGAGGTTTTTGAAGTGGTTCTTGAGGCAGCAGCTCGTGTCCTTTGCACTTGAGTGTTGCATGTATTTATAGAGGAATGAAATGGATCAAACAAGGCAAGGATCTTGTATCATTATGTCACAATTCATTGCAAAGAAAACACATTGAAATCTTTCCAAAATTATTTTAAAAACATTCCAAACTTGAAGATCCTTGTTCCCAACATATTTTCACGGTTTTGGAAAGCTCTTATGAGGTCATGGGCCTTCTAGAAGATATCCAAATGAAGCTCACACACTCTTTGGTCCATCAACTTATATTTTATTTGATTTATTTTGACTTAATTTGAATAAAATTAAAATAAATAAAATAAAAAATCAAAGTAATGTATAAATAGACTTAGAGGTCCTCTTACATGTTATAAACATGTTTAAACCTCAAAAGTTAGGCCCATTAGTCCAAAAGTTTAAGATTTCTCAAATGAAGTTTCATACATTTTTCTCAAAATTGCCCAACTTGCACTAATTATAACTCTCTCAGGTTTTATCATTTGAAGGTGATCTTGGACTGTTTAGAAAGCTCAAGATGTCCCTTACATTCTCTATGTTGATAATATTTGCAGTTCAAGACTTTATCTTGATGTAAGTTGCATTGATAAAAAGTGTATTTTTATTGACTTTTGAAATGACCTATAATGTATTGGCCCATATCTCTCAAATGAAGCACTTTTTGTACTTGAGCTTAGAGAGACAAAGTTGTTAAGAATTTTATTTTATTCAAAATGAGATTTGGTTGAGAAAAATATGATGAAGCATGTGAAGTTATGCTTGGTCAAAGTTCAGTTGACTTCTCCTAAGGAAACCCTAATTTGGCAACTTTTGACTTTTGATGATTTGAGGGTTTTTCTTGAGGAATCATGATCACCACTTGATCAAATGATGAATGTGACTTTAAAATCTTGATGTTGACCAAAAATCTTGAAGTTTGACTGTATGTTGGACACAATTTACTTTTTATCCTATATAGTTAATTTTCAGTCATCAAAGCAATTAGCTGAGCAAACTTATGATGCAAGGCTTGAAACTTGATATGGGCATCCTTGAATACATATGAGGACCCATGAAAACCACTTGACGCCCTGGAAACCCAATCTTCCTTGAGAAATACCAAACCCTAGTTGTTGACCCATTGCTTAGGAGGATAATTTGTCTGATCAATTCTTGAGCCACCTTGAGCATTTGAGGACTTTTTGAGAATGTATTGAAGAAAATGGTAGGGAAAATTTCCAGGTACAACATCAAGTCACACTTTATTCATGACACATGTGCATACAATTTCCCCTCATACCTATCATTTCTTTCACTTTTTGTTTCTATCATGCTCAACTATAAATAAGGGACACATTCCACTCATTTCCTCAAGCTTGAACAACCAAAATCGCCCTATTTAACTCTCTTCATAGCTCATATTTCTGAGTTTTCAAAATTACACTTTCCTTTCTTCCAACTCCAATTTCTTTGTTCATTTTTCATCCTTAAACTTCCCTAAAGCTAACACAATAAGAATTAAGCCTTGAAGTGTCCTAAATCGTGCTAGCTAAGTCAAGTTTCAGAGCAATTTCTTCAGACTTTGTTCAGATTGTTTAAGGCACCAAAGCTCCTAACTCAAATTATTGGAATGGTCTAAGATGTTCACTGATACTTATTATTGACTTAATTTTAACTACTTGATAAGTTTTTATCATCTGTTTTCAAATTCCTTTTTCAAATTTTCTTCTAGTTTTGTTAAAATCGAGTGAGCTACAGGTTATCTAAATTTGGTGCAAGGGCACAGTTGTTTTCGTCTTGATGAGATGAAGCGAATGGCATCGATCTGAACTTCCAATTTTAATATTTTTAGAACCTGTAACTCACGTGTGGCTGGAGGTTGAAGATGACCAACGTGTCATCCTTAACCAATGATATCATGCCACCTTTATTTTTCAAATCTTGTTTTTAAATAATTGATTCAGTGTTTTATTCACTAATGACCATATCATGCACATCGCATCAGGTCCCTTGGATCTGTTTACTAACACGTTTTGACATAGATCCAATGGTCCACATTTTTTTTTGTTTTTATTTTATAATTTCAGATTTCATTTGAGATACGGTGTGTTGTCCACGAAGGACCATATTATGCATAGTGTGCCAGATCTCTTGGATCTGTTTACTAACGTGTTTCGACAATGGTCTAGTGGTCCACATCTTTTTGAATTTTATTTTTATTTTCTAATTTTTGTTTTAATTATTTTAAACTTCAAAAATTCATTAAAAAAATCATTTCTGACTTTAAAATTATGAAAAGAAATTCATAAATTTTTTTTCCTATATTATCTTTCTGATTATTATTTTTTCATAATTTTATTTTATGATTTGATATTTTTTACAATTTTTCTCTTTCTTTTGATTTGTTTTAATTATTTTAAAATACTTTTTGATCTTTTAAAATTCTAAAAAATTTATAGAAGGATCCAATGATATTTTGATAAATATTGGTGACCTTTTTTATTTTTATTTCTGATTTTTACTATTTTTTGTGATTTTTAGTTTATTTTACTTATTTCTCAATTTCTTAAAAAATAGTTTCTGACTTAAAAAAATTCAAAAAATAATAATTCAACACTTGTTGACTCATGATTGACCTCTAATATTTTTTTGGGATTTTTATTTTGTGTTTTAATACACTTTGTGAATTTTACCAGTTATTTCTTTTTATTAATCACTTAAATACTATTTTATTATTTTTGTGATTGGTTCTGATTTGGAGACACTTGAGTGTTACTTTAGGACAAATTCCTCAACCTCATTGGATCTTGGGTGTTGATAGGTTGAAAAGCCAAATCCTCCAAAATGGATGAATGATGTTGATGATATTTGAAACCCTAATTTCAATTCATATGACACATTGGTTACATTGTGATTTCCCTTTTTCCCCTTCATCTCATCCCCTTTCTTTTTTCCTATTGATTGGTTCTTAGTGGCCTAAACATGATGTTTGCAAGCCCAAGTATGGTTAAGTTTTGAGCTATGGCCAATAAACTTGATGGCTCGTTGTTATGAGGCTTTGATTCTATCAATCCTCTAATGAGTCTTCATTAACCTTGACATATGCTCAAGGCTCAAACCATCATGGATCATATCATTTAGAATCCTCCTATTCCATCTTTTAGTTGATTGATTCTTAGTGGTTCAAACCTTGTGTTTGCAAGCCCAAGAGTGATTAAATGTTGAGCTATGGTCAATAAACTTGAAAGCTCATTGCTAGGAGGCTTTGATTCTGTCAATCCTCTAATGAGTCTTCATCAACTTTGACCTAGGCTCAATGTTCAAATCATCATGGATCCCTCTTCTAAAACATTCAACCCTCAACTATTAATCACTAACTTCTAACCGTTGACTATTAACCATTGAATTTACTTTATACTTTACTTTATGCATTTATTTTATGTCTTTACTTTATGTCATTTACCTTTATCATTTACATCTCGTTCTACTTGCCTTTTGCTCACTTGAGCATTTATTTTCTGTCTTTTTATCTTTGCTCACTTGAGCTTTATTTTCTTTTTGTAAATATACTTAATAATCAACTTGGACATTAAAAATATTGAGGCTACTTAGACTATCTGGTTACTATCCCTAACAATGTGGAGTTGTAGATTCCCGAGACTTAGGATTAGAAGCCCTGAGACCTTGGAACTTTGTAATCTTTGGTTGATTTTTTGTGTGAAGATCTTATGAAATCCACGGGGTTTACTCCAAGGCGTTGGTTTGAATTTTTTCTGTGTGCAGGTTACTCTGATTTTCATACTTTGTCTGTGATTGAGAGTTCCTTTGTATACAATTGTTACTCTGGCCAATGTTTGTCAGTGAAGACTTTGCTTGGTTCTTAATTCACCTTAAGCTTGGTATTCATCAGAGGTCTAGTATTTTTGCTTGCTTGGTTTTAATTTAAAGGATGTGAATTCTACATTGACTTCTTATGTCAAGTGTTGGCTTCTTGTTGGTTAGATCGTTCTTTTCCTTAGCTTTTACCTTATGCTTTAGGATAGTCCTTCATCCCCTCCCATTTTCTTTAATTTAAAAAGTCATCTCCCTCCTTTTCAAAACTCTTCTTATTTTCTAACTTGAACCACTTTCATAATAAACTGGGACTTCGGTCCATGCATTTTCAAAAATCTTTTCTTAATTAAACTCTTAATCGATTTAATCATACTTTGACATCTTTTTAGAAGACTAAAAATCGTTAACCTCATTCAAACCATTTTTCCACTTTGGATTTTTTATTTTAAAACTTTTTTCAAATTTAGGCTCTTATTGATTCTTATAGTGATGCGGGTTACTATACTTCTATGATATGTAGTGAAGTGAGCCATTTTCCACTTGGGTGTCGAGTGATGAATTTTAAATCCAAGACTATGTCCTCCACTTTGAGATGATGCAAATTCTCCTTTCTAATAATTATGGATAGTAAGTATGTTCTCCACTCGGATATGACGATGATGTCTCATCTCTTAAAATTAACCAACACACTATGTTTTAAATTTTTTGAGGTGAACTATGAGTACCCTGATCCCCTATTGCACAGAAGGTAGTATGTACGCACTAAAGGTTCACAACCGCGGTGGGTGCAAAAATTGTAAAAAATACTTCTTTTCTCATCTCCACCATCTTTTTTTATATACACTTTTTATAGCCAAAATACACAGATTTTCAAAAAGGTTCCTGTGAAGTACCGTAGATGTTTAGGGTGCTAATACCTTCCCTTTGCATAACCAACCCCCGTACCTAGATTCTCTCCCCCTTACTTTTGGGTTTATTTGCTCTTTTCCCATTTCCTTTGAAAACAATAAAGCGTGATGGTGATTCTTATTTGATCTGTACAAGTTAAGTCAATCCAATGGCTTAGTCTCAACATTTCTACCGCTATAGGGCGTATAAAGGTCACATGTAAAACCAAAGGCTGAATAGGGCGAGGGGCATGTAACACCCGAGGCCTAATATGGCGATGAGTGGTCGCCAAATTCACATTAGAATGAGAGGGATCATGAGTTCGTGCAGGGAATGGACTTCATGATTGAATAAATGATTATAAGGATTTATTGGTATTACCTATACAAACAAGATGCATCTTCTTTTTGGTAGCCTAACAAATAAGAAATCCATAGTTAAAGAGGTTTGTCTTGGAGTAGTATTTGAATGGGTGACCTTTTAGGAAGTTTGCCAGAATGTGTGTGAGTGAGAATAAAGTATGATGGAAAGATTTGTGTTCGTTTGTGGGGTCATTAGGTAATCCTGAAAGTAGTTTGGGGTGTTACAAATAGTATTAGAGCAGACCTCTCAAAGTACGATGTGGTTCGAGAATGAACCAAGTGGAAGTTAGAGGGCATGTAACACCCAAGACTGAAGAGGGAAGAGAGTAGTCACATGGAACACTCGAGGCCGAAGAGGGTGGTAGACATATAACACCGAGGCCGAAGAGGTCAAGGAGTGGTCGTCGAGTTCACATCGAAATGAAAGGGATCCTGAGGCCGTGCAAGGAAAGGACTGCATGATTGAAGAAATGCTTATAAGGATTTATTGGTACTACATATACCAACAAGATGCATCTTCTTTTTGATAGCCTAAAAAATAAGAACTTCATAGTTAAGAAGGCTTGATTTGGAGTAGTATTTGGATGGGTGACCTTCTTGGGACAAATAAGCATGATAAAAATTGTTTGGGACAAAGAAAAGAAACAACTAAACAAAAATAAATAATATTATTAATATTATCATGTGGGATAAAGAATATCAACAACCAGAATAATCAATTCCAAACAGTAATGGTTTTACTAACTAATATAAAATAAAAACACAATAATAAGAAAAAAGATCAATATGAGAATCAACGCCAGACAATTATTTATCCAATTGGATCAAACCAATTTACTTTGAGGAAAAGAACGAAACTATAATTCACTATAAATTCAATAGTTATTACAAGAGATTATATATGAGTTACAAGAAAATAATCTTCAAAATTTCCAAGAACAAATCCTATTTCTATCCAAGTGCTTCTCGATATTTTTGACTCTTAATATATGAATCACATAAATTCAAGGTGCTTAAAATTATTTCTTAATCCTCTTAAATATTCCCAAAGGTATTCCAACTCTTAGTTTTCTGTCATAAGAGTCTCTGCCATTGTATCTATAATTTTCTCTCAGTAGGATTTCTCCACTTCTTTCCTCATATGCTTTTCGTACCAAGTAAATAGCTAAAAAACATTTTTTATGGGTCAGGAGGGATACAATGTGTTTTCCAGAAATGAATTTTGTTTTCTAGAAACGTAGGAACACATTATATTTATGTCAACCACGATGTGTTTTGTAAATTCCCAAATTGGTTTTTAAGCCAATCTTCATAATTCTCCATTTTAACTTTAAAATCTACGATGATGTTAGTTTAACCATCAATCACCTTGCAGCTCTCTACAAAGCTTGAATTATTATTCAACAAGATTGATCAAGACCAAGAAATTTTTGAATCTTGATCTAGTAATTTTCATCCACTTTCACTAACCTCTCTTTCCTTCTTAGGTAGTCTAGCAAGCCCACACATATGATTCTTTGTTAGTGAATGTCTTTTACCATTCACTATCATCTACCATTTTTTTACTTTTTTTCCATTCAAACACCTACTTGAAGGTCTTTGGTTCTGAGTCTTTCAACCATTCAATCACATTCAAAGCATAACAAATAAGTTCAACACAACCATATACCTGAGATGATACAATTCTCTCCTTACCTTATTACGAGTCAAATGATATATGCGTGTCATTATAAAATCTCCCTAACTAGAACTAGGATCAAAAGCCTAAACTTCATTGTCATCCCTAGTATCTATAATAATAACCTCCACTTGAAACTAAGTCTTCTCCATTATAGTTTTTTATTCTTTTACCCCTAAGACTTTATTCTCCCCTCTTACGGGTATCACTGAAAGTAACATACTTGCTTATGGTGAATTTTGATACTTCAAGCTCCATCTCCCATGTCTTGTAACCTTTCCCACCTTGTGAATAACCAGTGAAGACATACTTCAGAACCCTATTATCAAGCTTGTCTAACCTGATATATGAAAAGGACAAAGCTTTTAAGACCTTCAAATTGGAGTAGTATACCAATTTCCTACTCCACGCCTCCATAGTGTTAGCCTGAGAATTTGAACTTCAAATCTCGACATGAAAGTGCAAGAAAGGTGTGAGAATGTTAAGTATAAGATGACATGATCATAGTTTCGAGATACTGGTCATTTTGAACCTTAGACCTTGGAAAGCTTCCCAAAACATGACATCTGTTGAACTTCCCGGGTCGATGAATACCCTTTTTACATCCCATTTCCATATCTAGAAGTTGATGACCATGGGGTCATCTTTGTGAGGAGCGATGCCCTCTGCGTCCAGTCTGGAGAATCCAACCTGGACCTCTGAAGAATGAAAACTCGGGTGGAGTGCTCGTGAAACATGCATGACTTGTCTTGTGTAGTTTTTTCGTGACCTATTTGACTCTCCTCCTCATGAGAAGCCTCTGACGATAGTATTTAGAGTATGGTGAGGGATGCTATGTCCCTAATCTTCCTCCTTGGTTTTCCGGAGGCGATCTTCGCTCCCTGGTGTAATCTGGCGAGGATCGGGTTTCACCTTACACGTACTTCTGGAGACGTCATCTTTGCACTAGCTTTTTGATCTCCTACTTAAGGTGGTAGCAGTTTTTGGTGCGGTGGCCTCGAACCTTGTGGTGCTTGTAGTAACTATTTGAACTAGTTCCCATGATATCACCCCTGGGGGGTTTTGCTTCCGGAATGACTCGCGATGTGTATGTTTATTGTAAGATCATTTCTCTACTGGTGTTGAATGGTGTTAAATTATCTAATAGTCTCCTGTCAAACCTTTTCGTCTGAGGAGGCTTGCCTCTTCCGAACGACTGCTCCTTGGGTTTCCTATGACTAGACACCTCAGATTAAGGAGTCAGACCCTTCTCTTTGGCATATCTCATTTTCTTATCTGCGTTTCTCTCTTCTCCATGAATGTAACACTTTGCTTGAGTGGTGATATCTTCCATTAACATAGTCGGCTTCTGGGCCAAAGATTCGTTAAAATGCTCGACCCTTAGACCATTTTGAAAAGCCCCTACGAACATCTTCTGGTTAGGGTACGCCACCTTGATAGTTTCCTCATTGAAACGTGCCACATATTCTCTAAGTGTTTTGTCATGTCCTTGACGTACGTTGAAAAGACTGGTGGTTGGTACTTTTCAGTGTTTGCTAGCTGAGAACTAATGTATTAGTTTTTTGGCCAAATCCTGGTAGCTTGTTATTGAATATTTTGGTAACCCCATGTACCAACGCAAGGCGGCCTCCTTCAGGGTTGCGACTATCAATTTATATTCTAGCGACTCGATGGCGCCAATGATCGCCATCTGGGTATTGACCATCAGAATATGTTTCTGGTTCAGGGTTCCGACCATCAATTTACATTCCAGCGATTCGATGGCACCGATAATCGCCATCTGGGTATTGACCATCAGAATATATTCTTGAGGGTCATGTTTTCCATTAAACGAGGAAAGTTGGGGAATTTGAAATTCTCCGGGACCTCATCGTTCCAAATCTCCTCAGACAACGGCTGAGTGTCGATCGGGTCGTCAGGGTCTTCGTCATGATTTTGAGGTTGGAGATGATGTTGCTGCAGATCATTCACCATATTCTGTAATTGTTTGCTCTACTGACGTAAGAGCTCTATCACATCGACCAGTTGTTCCATGGTTTAGGATCCATGACCGTTGTTGTTTTCCCTACTTCTCGTCCGTCTATTCGCAATTTTGTGCGGTCTGAGAGAGTTTTACCAGGCCCCACGGTGGGCGTTAACTATTTTTGAAGAACAATATGATGACCTCCCCAATGCTGGTCGGGAGAAGTCGCATTATGTTTGGTGTATTGTGTATTTTGCCTCATTGTCGTGTGGAGTTCATGATGAACACGAATACTAGTTAATGAGGGTGTCTCATGGCTTTTAATGACGGGCGCTTGCTTGTTTCAGGGTCTTTCCCTTTGGGCGTTCCCCTATATTGGGCGAGATGTCTTTAGACGATCCGAGACGTAAGTCTCTGATGTACATAAGCCCCTCAAGTGTGAGGCATGAAAAGGGCGAGACGTTTTTAGAATGATCCGAGACGCATGTCTCAAATGTACATAAGGCCCTCTAGCATGAGACCTGAGAAGAGCAAGACGTTTTCAGAGTGATCAGAGATGTAGGTCTCAGATGTACATAAGTCCCTCAAGCGTGAGGCCTAAGAAAAATGAGACATTTTTAGAATGACTCGAGACGTAGGTCTCGAATGTACAAAACGAAATTCAAATTTGAATACTCTTGAATAACTTAAATAAACCTCATTAACTACTTGAGTTCAAATATTTGAGTTTATTTATGCCATTTTTCTATTTTCCTTTTCATAAAATACACTTAAAATCTGTTCTATTTATTTTTAAAAATGAAAATAAAAAACACTTAAAATAAATAATTATAAAATACAATTAGAAGTTACACTTTTTCATGATATGTGTAGAATACAATACATAGATTTTTTGGTTATAAAGATAGTGTAAGTAATAAGAGTAGAGAGAGGGAAAATCAATGATGAAGATTTGTGAGTTCAGAATGAAAATTTTCTATATTGAGAAATAGAAATGATGCATAATGTGTGGCCTGGTGAATAAAATGAATGGGTGTGGCTGGCAGCCACCATTATGTAATGCACGCACATCACCAAACTCAAAACACTTTCTATCTCCCAATTAACCTCGCGCAACATACCTACCTATTCCCCATTTTGCATATATCCATCACAAAAAGAAACAAAATTATCATCCAAATTGCCCAATCAAATCTTTCTTTAAAAGTCCCAAACAATCTCTCAACTAAACAATCCCACTTTTTCTAACTAAACCTCAATTTAATTCTTGGCTTGGACTTAAATTTCAACACACAAATAGAAAATGTATTAGTTTTTCAAAAGATATTTATAAAAGATAAATATTTTTGAAAAAAATGCAAGATAGACTATTGTATATGATCTATATTTTTTTACAAAGTATTGTCACCGTTGAATCACACTTAATTAAAATCTCTATAGTTAAATTGCGAGTATCTATTAGAATTTCCAAAATGTTAAAACTCCTTTTATTGAAATCCATTTTAATCCTAATTTTTTGACCCCACAAAAAGTAGTTACTACTATAGTACTAGTACATTAGAAGCCTCCACCTTTGTCCTAAAACTCATGATTGGTCCCACTAAGTGGTTCCGACACATCATCTAGCATGTGTTCCAAGTTCATGGTACATTTAGGTCCATCTTTGTTTCAAGTGTACATTAGATTTATGAGACAAATGGTCCCCACCAGTACCCTTAGGTTTGAGACAATGGCTTTAGTTGGTAAGGAACAAACAAGCTTAAGCCGCCATACTTGCTTAGCATGCGCATATTTTTTTGCCACACATATGGACTATTGTATTGGCTAGGTTGTTTTTTATTTTTGTGTGTGCACATCACAAAACAACACAACGCTACAATTAGTTAGTGAGTGAGTGAGTGGTAGTACCACTGTACCATGCGCATAGTTATTGGTAAAATGCTTGCTAGTGACAATTTAAAAACATGGTGTGTCCACTCATGATGCTTCAACTCAAAATTTAGAACACTTAGCTTCTTTCAATTCATTCATTACTGTTTTGTCTTTGTATCTAGACAAGGCATACACTTCTTAAGCTTTTGAGGAGTGTCAAGATCATTGGATTGATACGTTTGGTTTGTGTGGCTCTGTCTCATACGTCTTAATCTTATTTCCTTTCCACTTCTATATAATCAATAAAAAAACGTGATGTGCAGTGCAAGATAAACATGACTTTAATCTCGTGCATTTAGTCACAGAAGAAGAAGCTATTGGATTGGATGGAACAGGAACAAATCTAATATGGCCTAAACACTTAGGTGTCAACTAGTAATTGTTGTGAGAGTACCAAATCTAATGTTTGCATAGTTATTCGGTGAATAGGAAATAGTTTTAAATAAATAAAGTTTTGATTAAAATACGGTGAATATGAAGTTTTTTTCTTTGATTATATTTTTGTGAAAGTTATTAATTAAACACTAATTTAAATACAAAAATCATTTATGTTGAGTTCGACTCATAAAATACAATTTAACGATATTATATAAAGGTCGTTAAAATGTGTCTTTATGACACATGTTAAGAATAATATAATTATAAAATTTTAAATATAATTAAATATAATAAAGTTATATTTAAAATTTCAAAATTTTAAATACACGTATTTTAAGAAAATATTTCTATAAATAATTTATTAACTTGTGTCATTAGAACACATATTAATTTTTTTCTTTATTATAATCTGGATGGTTAGTATTTGTATATATATTTGTAATAATTGAAATCTTAATTTTTGAAATTCAGAACAAATCAATAAGATAGAACTTATTTTATAGACATATGTAAATAATTTGATTGAACTACGTGAATAAATTTTTTTATTTTTTTCTACTCTGATTTATATTCGCATTATTGTTCTAATAATTTAAAATTAAAATCAACTTAATTTTTGTTGACTCATGAGAAAGTTTGAGAGATCATTACATTTAACTTGAGCAACACACTAATATAGAATTAAAAGTTATATTTTTATTTAAAATTTTAAAATATTGATTATATGAATAATTTCACTTATATTTAATCTAATATTCAGTTACTTATATAACGTTTACCATCTATTTTTCTTCCAATATAAAACTCTTACCGACACCTAATATGCTAACCATTTTTTTCCATCCAAATTGAAACTACACAACATAGACGCAATGTATCAATTATGATCAAAGTAGGAAATTAATGATTGTGTGAACATGCTAGAGGATTGTTTTGGGAAACATCAACCATGCAAATATAAAATTAAGGAGTTTCATCCTAAACTGATTTGGTTATATTGGGTTTATTTATAAAATGAGTATAGTATAAACTTGGAGGAGACCACAAAGTGGTTCATATTATTGTATTGACAAGAAAGAATTATGATGGTACACATTTAGAACTACAAAGAATGGCTCCCACAAGAATCATTCCTGATAGGTGTGCTTAAGATTTTATTGAAGCAAACAAGACATTCTCTGAACTGCCAATCTCATAGGAAGTTCACACAATAATGAAAGCAAACAGAAACTCTGGTCCCTTACCACACAAACCAAGCTAAGGTGACCAAATTATTGCAGTACCTTTGAAATGTTTAATGTCATACATACCTCGAGCCCTTCCATGCCAGAGCTAAATCTATCTCGAAAGATGTTATCAACACACCCATACAAATGAAAAGAGAGTGAGAATATGTATGTTTATATATGCATATCACATTAACATTAAATTTATCACTTGTAATGTTAAAATTAAAATTAGATGGTGTTAGAGCACATTTAGTTGTTAAGGTTACGATTGTTAATTCTTTGAAATGATCCAAGTATTAGATTGAGTTTTTTTTTTTGTCTAGTCACATGTTTTAATATTTGAGGTTGTCAATGAGACAAAGTGAAAACAATGGAACGAGGGTGAACATAGTGAAAACTTAAATTTGAGGGTGAATACATGGTTACATTTTATTATTGTTAATACTTTTTCCACCCAATATGGGATGAGGGAGAACACAACGGAAACTCAAATTTGCTCTTTCTATATTTTAAAGATGTGTATTTAGACACACTTAAAATGTACATAACACTTTATTAGTGAGTCATTCATTCTGGATTTGTCAAAAAAATGATTTGGAGATGCATCTATGGTATCATCTCAGAAAATTATGGAGATGCATATCTAAATTAATCTCTGAAAGTATATTGTATTTCACAAGTGAATCATCCACCACAAATTAGTCAAAAAATGGGTCGGAGATACATCTCCGCAATTTACTATGAGTGATTTCGTAAATACATCTCTGGAATAACTCCTGAAAGTATTTGAGAGTTTTTGCCTTGACACCAAGTGTCCCAAATTTATATTTTTTAGACCATTTACACTAAAGATATATTAACACCATGCTAATTATACTAAAGTAATTCAATGATGTCATATATAAATTCAAACAATAATACAATTCCAAATGTTACCGAGATACATAATTTATCCATAAAATACTATTGTTACCAAAAATATAAATAAAAATAAACTCTTGTGTATATCTAACCGCATGTTTCTCCTCAGTCGCCTGTACCCTAAGACATTATGTGTCTCAAGTAAGATGGCATGTACGGTTGTCATACCAGAACTGCCTTCCTCAAAATCTCCTCTGGCATTTGTTGCAATCGCTGCAATATGATGACAGACTGACAACAAGGTCATGGGCGTGGTCATCGATAGCAAGCTCCTCTTCCAATATCTTCTGATGAGTTGTCTAGGTGGTGCTCTCGCAATATTTGGTGTCATGTAAGGATGTGAGACTCGACATAACCATTGAATGTAGCCCTGTGCAACAGCTCATAGATCAGGAGCTGGCACACTGCATGCTTCATCTGGTACCAGATGATTATAGAAATCATTGAGTATTACATCAAGATCTCTGCGACAGATTATCGGAGGAGCAGACACAGAGGGAGGTCTTGGAATAAAGTGAAGAAACTTGTATTGATGCTTGGCCTGCTCAGGCAGATATGGATACACCAGGATTGATCCACGAGCGAACCATCCAGAGTATAAGGCTATGTAATTCAAGGGACGCGTCTTACGAGGATTGCCATTGCGGAAAAAGCATATGTCATCTGCTACAGTGCAGTCAATAAACACCATAAACGACTATCACGCTCGATTCCATCTGAATAAGGCAAAGGCGCAAGCACGTGACCATTCCTTAGTTAGTCCATCTTAGATTCTCATCCGAATATGCAAGGAAAGTGAGAGATGATCCATGTCTGAAAATGATTTAGATAAAATATTAGTAACAAGTGTAACACATGTGTTATGAAAGTATTAGTAACATTAAAGGTTGCAAATATATTAATGTCAACAGCATGAAGCTTCATGTCATATGTCTTATCTTCCAAAGATAAGTTTCGCCTAGTTTAGAGTAAAGATCAACAAAACATGCCCGCCCCCCCCATTTGTACTCGTGGGTCTTCTCTAAGTCGGTGAAGTATGTCAAGTAGACTACATCAATGTAGGTTGCAGTTTTGTCCATAAATATTGGCATGCCAACCAAGCAAATGAAGTATGACCTTAATGCACATTGTCCATGGAACAAAACCTGCTCTTCATCACCTTGGACCTCCATTGCCATAATCAGGTGGTATTTGTACAGTTTCTCTAAGTATGAAAATCGGGCATGAGTGCCTCTCGAGGCATGAAGCTCTTATTGGGTCTCACTTGGGTCGGCTCCCAAATAGTTCACCATCATTTCAAGTGCCTCAGATCTGTTGATCTGAGAATGCTTTAGTAATCTTCCTCTAATTAGAAGATGCAAAAGACATTACACATCATCAAGGGTGGTGGATATCTCACCGTCAGGGATGCGGAAAGATGACGTCTTCTTGCAACATCTCTCCACAAAAATCGCCAATATGCCATGGTTAATGGTATTTTATCCAGTGGCACATAAACGTTCCAGCCCATAGTAACAAACTACATCTTGAAACCTTGCATATTCATTTTGTTCTAGGTTCAAAATATTCCTGGCATGGTTTACAAATTTATTATCTCACACTCCAGTAAAAATAATTATATTAACAATAGTCGCAACTCAATTAGTATGAAAAAAATGAAACGTAAAAGTAAATCAATATTCCTCTCTTTCCCATACATCCCTAACAGAATTCTCTATATAGAGAGGAACTAAGGAAGTGTCATATGGGCCTCTATATTAATTTCTAAATATGTATTATATATACAAAAATAATAATATTTAATATTTATAAAAAAGTATATTTTATACAAAATATTTTAAGAAGATAAAACAAAATAAAAATGAAAATAAAATGTGTTTACATTATTCTTTAGTATTTTAAATAAAAAGTGTTTATTTATTTATTTATGTACAAATATCAATATAAACAAATAAATGCCTAAAAAATTCAAAAATGGTTTAAAAAATTATTTTTATATTTTTAATATCATGAGGAAAAATAAATAAGTCAGGAATAAAAAACAAAAGTCAAAAAATCATAAAAATAAGTCAAATGGGCCTAGGGGTGTCAAAGTAACAAAAGGGTGTAAAAAGAAATGACAACACAAGCCCAGCCCACCAAGTCTTTCTTCAACCTCCAGCATTCATGTTTGAACAAAAACACGCGCCTCTTTTCTTCCATTGCAAGGTCCTGATTCTTTGAGTTTTAGCAAAAACTTACAACACCAAAAATGTTAAGCATTGAATCACGATTCTGAATATGTAAAGAACTCATCCTAACTCTCAGAAATGAGAGAGAATTTTATCATTCCCAAATCTTAACCTAACTTTTCTTCCATATTCTGACTTAAAATTCTCTAAGCATACATAATATAAATGAAATCTAATCACATGGGCATGTTCAGGGCTATGAATGTGACATGTTTTCTTCACAAACCTAAAGCTAACAATGCCTATATAGAGAGATTCGTGTTCATGAACTTACCTGTTCAGCTGAAGTTGTATCTGATGATTGAGGTACTTTCAGTGCAAGGTGATGATTGGTACAACTTCCTTGGTGTCCAGGGATGCTATTCCAAGCTTTACTTTGTCTTGAAACTTTTTGAATCGAGCTATGGAACTTCAACTGCAAAACAAGAAAATGAAAATGGTGGAACTGATTAGAGGAGTTACAGTCCACTTCTAATGCTTTGGATAGTTTGCATTGATGGTAGGGAAGGTGTTTGATGTGGTTTTAGCAAGAATGCATGAAAGAGATGAGAGTTGGCACTCAAACTGCAGCAGGCCCTGTTTTTGTGCAGTTCAAAGGTGATTTTGTGAATGAGAGTGTTTGGGACTTGGTTAGCTCGTGTTCTAGCTTAGGATGGATGTTTAGAAAGTGTACAAAGTATTTGCTTAGGCTTGTTTGTGCTGAGATGAAAGTTCTGTTGTGTTATGCCACATTTCTTCACACTTAAGCAAGCAAATGTCCACTTGAGTTTTAGACAGCTAGAGGCCCCCCTAATGTGCTGCTAACCTTCCCCTTGATCAGTGTGTTTTGTTCATAATCTTGTGCCAAAGAGATTTGATCTGTACTTGCTGATTTACAACTTGACATAAAGCTCACTTTTTGCAAAAATGGTTAAAGTGCTTTATCTATTTTGGGATTAATCCATCATGCAATGCTTGAACACATAGAACATGGTCTTGGCACAAAGAGTTTGCATTAAATTTATGAGTGTTGGATGGTTTAGAGGCCTGTAATCAAGGGAAGCATGCTGATTTGAAAAATTGCACAAGTTATGAACATGTACATGGCCATGAATCAAAGTGACTTTTTTCCAACTTGCCAAATTCGATTCTCCCTAACCATGAGGTTGTTTGATGAGTTCTTAGACATTTTGGAAAGCTTGGAATGTGTACTACAATCCATCTTTGAAATGAAAATTGAAATTCCAAGTGAAAGTATGTGAAAAATGGTCTTGAAGTTAGGTAAAAACCTTGCCTAAAATAGGTCAAATTTTCACTAAGTTAAGAATGGTTTGGTACCCTTGTTCCAAAAATTGTAACTTGAGATACAAGCTTCTTTTTGGAAAACTTTGTGAATAAAAGTTGTAGATTATGCAATAGGCTACAACTTTCATGTTTTGACTTTTGCTTGAATCCAAATGAATCTTGGTGAGAAAGTGGGGCAAAGTTGGGAAAAAATTAGGGTTTTTCATAACTTAGAAAAATTCTAAGTTATGAAAAATTCTCATTTCAAACCCTAATTTGCAATTCTTGATTTCTTGATGAACAAGTTTCATGATTTGGCATGCTTTTATGAAAAATGAATCTTGACACTTGATTTTGACCAAAAAGTTAAAGTTTGACTTTTCAGTATACAGTCAAAATTGATCAATTGATTGGGAAATTCAACTGTCAAGCTTGTGCATTTGGGATCTTTTGAACTTGTTGAGCATGTCAAGACAATTCCATGGGGTCATTGAGTCCATATGTGAGCTTGGTTTGCCATTGGCTAGGTCAAACAGTCAAAAATTGCCTTTGTGCAGTCAAAACCCTAAAAATGACCATTTTGCCCTTTTGGTGATCTGATTAAATTTCTTGTGGAGTTGTGATCCAAACTTGATCAAATGGTCCATATGAGTTCATAATGTTGATGGGGGTCAATTTTCATGAGATTTGACTGTCAAATGGCCACAGTTGACTTTTTCCCCAATACAGCTGATTTCTAGGTCAACTGTTCAATTGACTGGGCAAAACTTGGAATCAAGACTTGAAACTTGGTATGGATAAACTTGGGAGTCCAATATGAAGCATGAAAGTCATCTTAGGCAATTTAGGTTAAAACATCTCTGTGCAAACACAAACCCTAATTTGGGTCAACAGTGCAAGGAAAAGTCTTGAGCAGATGAAACCCTAACTGGATCTTAATCTCCAAGGGCTTTGTGATGAGAAATCAATGAGAAAATGGGAGGGAAAAGTTTGGGGTATAACAGTTGCCCCTGTTCAATCTTCTTGAATCCGGAGAGTTAGGTTGGCAATTTTGCCTTTCGTGACTCGAGGGTAAAAGGAGATTGGACACTAGAGTGCCCGGAAATTTGCACTCATCACAACAATGTATGCGGGAATGGGCTTAGAGATGCCATTTGGAGATGGGCTTAATGATGCCATCTGGAAGAGTGACAGAAACTTGTCGTGGATGGGCTTAAAGATGCCATCTGGAATGAGTATCAGGAAGGTGTCCATGCTTTGGACCATCTCTGAACTGGGGGTCTGAATAAGCAATAGATTGACATCCGTTATTGGGAGGAATCCGTAAACTGTCTTCAAAAATTGTATCTGAACAGGTTGATAGATTAACATCCGTTGTTGGGAAGAATCCATAAACTGTTTTCAGAAGTCTTGAGAAGAAACTGAACAAGTGATAGGTTAACATCCGTTACTTGGAGAACCCGTGAACTGTTTTCAGAAATCTTGAAGTTGAATAAGCAATAGAGCAACATCCGTTGTTGGGAAGCGTCCGTAAACTGTTTTTAAAGGTTGCATCTGAACAAGTGATAGATTAACATTCGTTGTTGGGAAGAATCCATAAATTGTTTTCAGAAGTCTTGAGAAGAAACTGAACAAGCGATAGGTTAACATCCGTTACTTGGAGAACCCGTGAACTGTTTTCAGAAGTCTTGGAGCTGAATAAGCAATAGAGCAGCATCCGTTGTTGGGAAGCGTCCGTAAACTGTTTTCAAAAGTTGCATCTGAACAAGTTGGTAGATTAACATCCGTTGTTGGGAAGAATCCATAAACTGTTTTCAGAAGTCTTGAGAAGAAACTGAACAAGCGATAGGTTAACATCCGTTACTTGGAGAACCCATAAACTGTTTTCAGAAGTTGAGAAGAGTCTGAACAAGCGATAGATTAACATCCGTTGTTGGGAAGAATCCGTAAACTGTTTTCAGAAGTCTGGAAGTTGAATAAGCAATAGAGCAACATCCGTTGTTGGGAAGCGTCCGTAAACTGTTTTCAAAAGTTGCATCTGAACAAGTTGGTAAATTAACATCCGTTGTTGGGAAGAATCCATAAACTGTTTTCAGAAGTCTTGAATTTGGAGGAAGAACCGGTGTAGGGTTCCCTGATGATGAGCTCGTGTAAAAACTGCATCTGGATGAATCTGGAATAAGCATTAGAATGTTGCCATGTCTGGGTCACATCTGAACTATTCCTGGAGAGAATCTCGGAAGATAATGATTTTAGTCTGTCGACTGGTCTTACCTGAAAAGGTAAAGAGTTAGTTGTATGCAATGTCATGATGCATGATGCAACGTATGTTATATGATATGAATGTAAATGAATGCGCATGTAAGCTGATGAGCTATCTTGCTGAGGATAGATGAATCCGAGATGGCTGAAGATAAAAGCATCTTGACTGCTGCCGGGACGAATAATTCCTTGGCTGCTGCTGGGGAAGAGAATTCCTGATGACTTCTACTGGGGAGTTCCAATCTAATAGACTCATGCTGGGGAGGTAAGACTGAGAATCTTCAGTTTGGTGGGAAGTATCTCTGTGGGGAGAAGGTTCACTAGTCTGGCTCCGCTGGGGATTAATAATTTGAAGCTTTAGCTCGGCTGGGGATACTGAAACTTAAACTCTGAGGGGAATTGAGTTCTGGAGGATTCTCTGGCTGGGGATAACAAAGATAGGCTCCTCTAGGGGATTGTATTGATAAGCTATGTTGGGGAACTCTGATGAACTCCGCTGGGGTAGGAAGAATTTTGGCGAGTGCGATCCTCCGTGGCAATAAGCTGAGGATAACTCAGTTATAAGCCCTTGTGAGGAATAACCTTGAATAAAGCTCGGGAGAGATGTCCGTACTCTGCAGGGGATAAGCTTCCAGAATCTACTGGGGATAAGCTTCAAGACTTGCTGGGGATATGGATTCCAAATCTTCTGGGGGTTTCCTTTGAAAGGGTATTAAGATATCCAACTGTACCTTCAACCTATCAGTAATCCTCTTTCTTGATTCATAAGGAAATGATTATGTTCAAATGCATATGCCTATTTAACAAAACGTTGGACGTTTCTCAAAATAAACAAATAGTGCAAGAGAAAAGAAAAAGGAAATGACACAAATTTCTGGGAAAAGTATTTGTATTGACTTTCTATGAGTATATTTGTACAAAGGAGACAATCATCCTAGTAAGAGGATTTTGTCATAAATATTGAAAGATTTATACAAAATAAAGATGGCTATGTGAAATAATTCCATGGGATTCCATTCCGCTATAGCCTTCACAACTCTGAATATCTGTCCATTCAATGCTTCGTTTGCCGATGACTGGATTGATCAGAAACCTGGAACTGGTAGATGAAGAGATTGTCTTTGAAGTGATCCGACGAGACATAGTCATACGCTTTAATTCCCTAACTTTTGCCTGAATCGCCCTTTCGGGTTTTCGATCCACCGGGAAACCCCTTTTTGCCCAAGCCGCCCTTTCGGGTTTTCAACTTGCCGGGTGTACAGATTTTTTTGTTTTTATCCCTAATTTTTGCGTGAACCGCCCTTTCGGGTTTTCGGTTCACCGGGATGCCCATTTTTGCCCAAGCCGCCCTTTCGGGTTTTCGACTTCTCGGGTTATTTTATGCGTAGTATCTTTTGACTATATCTGCGTTCGCAGGGTGCGGCAAATCGTCGCCGTCCATGGTGGTCAGAATCATTGCACCACCAGAAAATATGCTCTTGATCACAAATGGTCCTTCATATGTAGGAGTCCATTTGCCCCTGGGATCACTTTGCGGCAAGATGATCCGCTTGATTACGAGATCTCCGACTTGATACACTTGACGTCTGACTTTCTTATTGAAGGCCTTGATCATCCGTTTTTGATACGTCTGACCATGGCATATAGCAGCGAGTCGCTTTTCGTCGATCAAATTGAGTTGATCAAGTCGGGTCTGCATCCAATCATCTTCATTCAAACCTGCGTCCTTCATAATCCTTAGAGAAGGAATCTGAACTTCCATAGGCAGGACAGCTTCCATGCCATATACCAACGAAAATGGGGTTTCCCCGGTTGAAGTACGTGCCGTCGTACGGTATCCATGCAGAGCAAACGGTAACATCTCATGCCAGTCTTTGTAAGTGACTGTCATTTTCTGAATGATCTTCTTAATGTTCTTGTTCGCAGCTTCAACAGCACCGTTCATCTTCGGCCGATAGGGAGATGAATTGTGATGATAAATCTTGAACTGTTCGCACAAAGCGGTGATCATTGTGTTATTCAGATTTGTACCGTTGTCTGTGATGATCTTGTCTGGAACACCATACCGACATATGAGATTTTGCTTGATGAAGCGGGCAACCACATTTTTAGTGACAGAGGCGAAGGAAGTTGCTTCGACCCATTTAGTGAAATAGTCAATGGCAACTAGGATAAAGTGATGTCCGTTGGAAGCCGTGGGCTTGATCTCTCCAATCATGTCAATGCCCCACATTGCGAATGGCCAAGGAGCAGTCAGAATGTTGAGAGGGACCGGAGGGATATGAACTTTGTCAGCGTAGACTTGACATTTGTGGCAAGTACGGGAATGTTGATGGCAGTCAGCTTCAATGGTAGACCAGTAATAGCCTGCCCTTAGGATCTTCTTAGCCATTGTATGCCCGCTCAAGTGAGTGCCAAATGTGCCGCTGTGTATCTCAGTCATGATTAAATCTGCTTCAGCTTTGTCTACGCATCGGAGTAATACACAATCATGGCTTCGTTTGTAAAGGATGTCGTTGCTCAGGAAGAATTTGGCAGCAAATTTCCTTAAGAACTTCTTGTCATTTACGGAAGCTCCTTCGGGATAATCTCTAGTCTCGAGATACCTTTTGATTTCATGGAACCAGGGTTGTTCCACTACTTCTTCGGTATTAATCTCGTGACAATGCGCAGGTTCATCCATTCGCTCAATGGTGATTTGGGGAGCCTCGTTATCCCAGTTGAGTTTAAACATGGAGGACATTGTGGCTAGAGCATCTGCTAGCTGATTCTCTTCTTGCGGGAAATGCTCGAAGGTAATTTGCTCGAAATGAGGCAACAATGTCAAGACATGTTCTTTGTATGGGATAAGATTAGGATGCTTGGTATCCCACTCTCCTTTGATTTGACTGATAACCAAAGCCGAGTCCCCAAATACGATCAAAGATTTGATCCCCAAGTCTATAGCAGCCTTGAGACCAAAGATGCAGGCTTCATATTCAGCCATGTTGTTTGTGCAGCTGAAGCAAAGTCGGGCCGTGAAAGGTGTGTGACAACCTTCCGGGGAAATGAGTACCGCTCCGATACCGTTTCCAAGTGCATTTGAAGCACCATCAAAGTACAGGGTCCATCGGGATCCCTTTTCGGGTCCGTCATACGGTCCGTTACCTTCAATGTTGTCCAAATTCATGATGTCTTCGTCTGGGAAGTCAAATCTCATGGGTTGATAATCTTCGATAGCTTGATGAGCCAGATGGTCAGCTAGTACACTCCCTTTGATAGCTTTTTGGGTGGTGTACTGGATGTCATACTCAGTTAGGATCATCTGCCATCTGGCTATTCTTCCAGATAAAGCGGGCTTTTCAAAGATATACTTGATAGGATCCATTTTGGAAATCAACAAGGTAGTATGAGTCAACATATACTGCCTTAGTCGGCGAGCAGCCCATACCAAAGCGCAGCAAGTTTTCTCGAGCAGTGAGTAGCGAGTCTCACAGTCGGTAAACTTTTTGCTAAGGTAATAAATAGCATGCTCTTTTCGACCAGACTCGTCATGCTGGCCCAAAACACACCCCATTGAGTTATCCAAGACGGTCAGATACATGATCAATGGTCTTCCTTCGATGGGTGGCATCAGAATAGGAGGCTCTAGCAAATACTCCTTGATTTTATCAAAAGCAGCTTGGCAATCGTCGTTCCATTCGACTACCTGATCTTTCTTCAAGAGTTTGAAAATTGGCTCACAGGTAGAAGTCAGATGAGAGATGAATCTGGCAATATAGTTCAAGCGCCCCAAGAACCCTCTAACCTCCTTTTCAGTACGGGGAGCAGGCATCTCTTGTATTGCTTTCACTTTTTCTGGATCGACTTCAATGCCTTTGTTGCTCACAATGAATCCTAGAAGTTTACCAGACCTAACTCCAAAAGTGCACTTACTTGGATTCAGCCTGAGTTTGTATTCTTTCAACCTGGCAAACAGCTTTTCTAGATGTTCAAGGTGCTTCTCCTCTGTTTGTGATCGAGCTATCATATCGTCTACATAAACTTCAATCTCATGATGTACCATATCATGAAACAAAGCTACCATGGCGCGTTGATAAGTTGCCCCTGCGTTCTTCAGCCCGAACGGCATCACCTTGTAACAGAAAGTGCCCCATTGTGTGACAAAAGTTGTTTTCTCCATATCCTCGGGGGCCATTTTGATTTGATTGTAGCCCGAGAATCCATCCATGAAGGAAAACACTTTGTGCTGAGCTGTGTTGTCGATCAAAATGTCAATGTGTGGAAGTGGAAAATCATCTTTGGGGCTGGCCCTATTCAAATCCCGGTAGTCCACACACATCCTGACTTTGCCATCCTTCTTAGGTACTGGCACGATGTTAGCGACCCATTGAGGATAGGACGTAACAGCCAACAAGCCAGCGTCGAATTGCTTCATCACCTCTGCTTTGATCTTTTCAGACATGTCAGGCCTCATTCGGCGGACTTTTTGCTTGATCGGTGGACAATCCTCTCTTGTGGGGAGACGGTGAACCACGATGTCTGTATCCAAACCCGGCATGTCTTCATAAGACCAAGCGAAGATTTCAACATACTCATTCAACAACTGTATCAAGCATTCCTTGACACTCGGTTCCAGATTGGCACCCACTTGCACCTTCTTCCGGTCTTCCTCGGTCCCTAAGTTGTCAGTTTCCAATGACTCTTCGTGCGGCAAGATGGCCCTTTCCTCTTGCTGTAGAAGTCTGGCTAGCTCCCCTGGTACTTCACAACCTTCGTCATCTTCATACTCGGCTTGATTGACCAGATCTTCAGAGTTATTGAAGGATATAGCAGAATCGTCACCCATGGAATCCGGAGTGGATGGGTACCTGCATTTGTGAGTGTGGGTGTGTGTAAGGGATAACCATCCTTAAACAAAAAATGCAAAAGGAAGGAAAATGAACACAACAGTTTATCAAATGAAAAACGTCCAATGAATCATTAAACATGGCATATGGATATGAAAAATAATCAAAACCCTTACAAATGGACCTACATGCCACGGTCAAGGCATGAGGTGAAAAAGATAGTGTACGGATTGTTTGAAAGTAAATATTACAGACCGAATAGGAAATGTTTGACAGATAAATTACTGATGAATAAAAGTGATGGGGACAAAGTCTTTTGCCTCCCAGTTGCACAATCCTCCTTTGACAGTCGGGTAAATCCACTCTTCGATGTTGCTCTCTTTGTCTTCATCCTCCAAAGCGTTGATTCCGTAGGGAGAAATTTTGACTGGCGCCCTTCCAATCTTCGAACGGCGCATAGCTTTCTGGCCCGCGGTAGTGAACCCTAATCTGAATTTGTCTGTTTTATGTGGAATATTGGGCAACTGGCCCCATGCTGAATTCTTCCCTTCCTTTATTGCGGCCTTTGCGTCCTCCAGAGATGCCATCCTGGCCATCTGCCTCGGTGCTTCAACTGCCAACTTTGCTACTGTTATCTCAGGAAGGACTTCCTCGAAATGCTGAAAAGGCGTCTCAATGAACTCCCCCTCTACCTCCACGTACCGGAATGAGTTTAAGTGACTGATCATGTACTCCTCTTCACCATGGACAATAATGATCTTTCCCTTGACAGGATACTTCAACATCTGATGCAAGGAGGAGGTGACTGCCCCAGCATGGTGTATCCAAGGCCTACCCAACAAGCAAGAGTACGACGGACGGATATCCATCACATAGAAAGTAGATTTAAACACCTCAGTGCCTATCTTGATGGGAATTTCAACCTCCCCATGGACCCTTCTCTTCGAAACATCGAAAGATCTGACAACAATATCACTTGGTTTCAACTCCAACCCTTCACAATCTAGTCGGTCCAAGGCCTTCTTAGGCAGTACATTCAGTGACGAACCAGTGTCGACCAAGACATGTGCGAGAGTAGTTCCTCGGCACTCGACTGAAATATGCAAAGCATCATTGTGGTTTCTACCTTTAGGAGTTAGGTCGGCATCAGAGAAACCTAATCCATTGTCCGCAGTAAGGCTAGCCACGCAATTTTGAAATTGATCCGCAGAGGTTTCCTGGGGCACATGGGCTGCCTTCAGGAATTTTATCAGAGCTTTAGCGTGCGCTTCCGAGCAAAGTAGTAGTGCCAGCATGGAGATCTTTGAGGGGGTTTGCCCCAGTTGTTCTACCACATCGTAATCACTCCTCTTGATTATCCTCAAGATCTCATCCATTTCCTTCTTGGAGGTTTCCAGGATGACCAAGGGTTGAGCCCTCGTCCTGACGAGCTCATCTTGGATTCCCTTACCTTTATCAGCAGTGGGGTTCTAGCGGAGAGTTTTATTGGTGCAGGGATGACCTTGCCGGTAGATGAGGGTCCAAAGATTGCTCTTGGAGGGGCAATCTCTGGAGAAAATACTCTCCCGCTCCGAGTGATTTTGCTCGTGCCTACAATGTTACCAATGCTGGCTTCTTCATCATCTGAACTTTCTTCAGTTATTTCGATTTGTTTAATACCATGGTAGTAGACGTCACCGCCATAGTTCCATGGTATTGACTTCTCAGAAACATAGGAGACAGGCCCTGGCATTGTTATCTTCAAAGGAACAGATTTAGTAGCTGGTGTAATCTTAACAGGCTTTTTGACGGCCTTGGAAAGATTGGCGTGAATGGTTATGATTGAGACATCCTCAGTGTGAGTTGGAACAGCGGAAACTTTTTCAAACAAAATTTGTCGGCTATCCATTAGGCCTTGGATACCTTTCTTCAGTAACGGACAATCAAACGGCAGAGAGTAACAACAAAAGCAGTCTTCTTTACATCTCGGGAAGATCCCGGCCCTTAACAGATTCAACTTGATGGTTAACAATGGAGTTATCAGATCATTGACATCAGCAACATACAAATCCTCTTCAATGGCATTGACATTTTGGCCGTGCTTTGGCATGGGAGCAGATATCACATTAGGCTTCTCCGGAGCGTCGAACTCCACTTCCTTCGCCTCTATCAGGTCTTGGATTTTATGCTTGAGTGCCCAACAATCATTGGTGTCGTGTCCGACACTGTCAGAATGGTATGCGCATTTAGCATTAGAATGATAAAGCGGAGAGGACGTATTCACATTCTTTGGTGCCTCTTTGATGGTGGCGAGATTCAACTTTAACAGATGGGGAAGCACTTGCGCTGGAGTCATATTAATACGGGTGAACTGTGTTAGAACAAAGTTTGAATCTACTACCCTATGTTTAAGTTTTGATGATAACAATATGAAAAGATATATTATTTATATGATTCATGTATGAACTATTTGCTGCCTAAATTATTACATTCTGATTTGCAGATACTCTGATAGGTATAAGCAAGATCACACCTAATCAGCATCAGAAATTTGGTTCTTGACATCAGCATCAGAAGTTGATATATCAGAATACCAGAATCAGAAGATCAACTCACGAGTATGCTGAAGCTTGATGAACAGAACTGCGCTCAACACTCTGATAAAGAAAACAACAGTTCATCAGTAGTTAAACAGAATCAGAATGAGCCAAGCCAGAACTTGCATTAAGTAAGCAACGGTACTGTGCATTGAAAGCAAATTATTACCAACGGCCTCATTCCAGACAAGATCTGCTCAATAAGGAAAGTTTGTTATTAGCATTGAATCAAGAATATTGCTCCAACGTTCAACATCTCAGTGCTATATAAACAAGACTATGAAGATTGAATTGGCTAATGCTCTCCAACATTTTACACGCCTAAAAGCTGATCATATTCTTCCTTCTCTCAGTTTGCTAAACACTACACATCTTCTTACTGAATCATTGTTTAGCAATCTAGTTTCATAAGCTTAAGTTGTGTATACATCACATTTGTGATACAGTTTTGTAGAAAACATTCACACTTAGATTTATCCTCTTTGTAAGAAAGTGTTTCCTTGACAAACCGGGTTGTGGTTTGCATCAAGAAGGCTTTAGCAGTTGTTAAAGCAGTTTGTAATATTCAGTTGAATATAGTGGATTAAGACCTCGTTGGAGAGAGGCGAAATCACCTTGACGGGTGGACTGGAGTAGTTTGAGATCAAACGAACGAGGATAAAAATATCTTGTTCATTGCATTGATTTTCAGTTTTACAATTCAACCCCCCCTTCTTGTGTTTTTCACTACTTCAATTGGCATCAGAGCGCCTGGTTCTGAGCTAAAACACTTAACCGTGTCAGTACAAGATCCAGCGTCAGAAAAACACAATGGCAGGAAACTATTCTCACACCTGCAATGACAACCATGAGGACAGAGACAGATTCAGCGGCAAACCTCCAGTCTTTGATGGAGAAAACTTTGATTATTGGAAAGACAGAATTGAAAGCTTCTTTCTGGCACATGATGCTGATCTGTGGGATATGGTGACAGATGGATACACGCACCCTGTGAATGCAAGCGGTCAGAAGATTGATAGAAAAACAATGTCTGACCAACAAAAGCGTGACTTCAAGAATCACCACAAGGCCAGAACCATCCTTCTCAGTGCCATCTCCTATAATGAATATGAAAAGATCTCCAATAGAGACACAGCAAAGAACATCTTTGAATCACTCAGAATGACGCATGAGGGCAACGTTCAGGTCAAAGAAACTAAAGCTCTGGCACTCATTCAGAAGTATGAGGCGTTCAAAATGGAAGAATCTGAATCCATTGAAACAATGTTCTCAAGATTCCAGATTCTGGTAGCTGGTCTCAAGGTTCTGGACAAAGGATACTCTACTGCTGACCATGTCAAGAAAATCATCAGAAGTTTACCCAATCAGTGGAGACCTGTGGTTACAACACTGAAGCTAGCAAAAGATCTCAACAAAATCACGCTGGAGGAACTTATCAGCTCCCTCAGAAGTCATGAGATAGAGCTAGAAGCTAACGAGCCTCAGAAGCAAGGTAAGCCTTTGGCATTAAAATCTAACAAAAAATCTGAGTCTAAAGTTTTGCAGGCAGTTGAAGAAACATCTGATGGATCCTCATCAGAAGAAGACGAACTCTCCCTCCTCTCCAGAAGAGTAAATCAATTGTGGAAGCAAAGACAAAGGAAGTTCAGGAATCCCAGAAGATCTGATCAGAACGAGTCCTCTTCCAGATACAGAAGGACAGATTCTTCCTCTGGATACAGAAGATCTGAAGGCTCCTCAAGTAGCAAAAAGCCAAACACCAAGGACATCATCTGCTATGAGTGCAATGAGCAAGGACACTACAAGAGTGACTGCCCAAAGCTTCAGAGGGAAAAGCCCAAAAAGAAGTTTGGAAGAGAGAAGAAGAAAAGTCTCATGGCTACATGGGATGACTCTGACTCGTCTGAAGCTGACTCAGAATCAGATGATGAGAGGGCAAACATAGCTCTCATGGCTAATATCTCAGAAGATAGTGAAGCTTCTGAATCAGACTCAGAATCAGATACTGAAGAGGTATTTCCTAACTTTGCTGTTAATTTTACCAAGGCTGAACTTGCTGAAAGCCTTAATGAGATTCTGGAAAGGTATCAGCAAATTAGAGTTAAATTCAGAGACCTAAAAAGGAATCTTGAATCTGACTCTAATACGACTGAGAGTCTCAAATTGGAGAATTCTGAGCTGAGAAACAAGATTTCAAAATTAGAAAACACTTTACAAAACTCTCAGAAGGAACCAATTTCTGAAACTCCCAGCAACGCTGATGAGATCATCAAGGAGTATGATCACAGTTTCCAGAAGTTCCTTGCTAAAAGCATAGATAGAAGCAAAATGGCTTCAATGATCTATGGAGTTAGCAGAAACGGCAGGAAAGGAATAGGATACCAAGGTAAGGTTCCTACACCAAAGAATGTCATGGACTTAACCATTAAACACACTCCTCTAAATTCACATTTTGTGTATGGTCACACACATGATATTAAATACACTAACAGTAAGCACTCTGTGAAACCAAAATTCAACTAGAGTTTTGGTAAAACTAACAAATCAGGACCCAAGAAAATCTGGGTACCTAAGGATAAAATAATACATGTTGCAGATATCTTTAGCAGCAAGTCAGAAACACCAGTCATGGTACCTGGACTCTGGCTGCTCGCGACACATGACGGGAAGAAGGCATATGTTCCAAAGCCTGGAACTTAAGCCTGGAGGCCACGTTGGCTTTGGAGGCAATCAGAGGGGAAAGATAATTGGCTCTGGAACTGTAGGTAATGGAAATCTTCCCTCTATTAATAATGTTCTGCTAGTAGATGGATTAATGCATAATCTGTTATCCATAAGTCAATTAAGTGATAACGGTTATGATATAATCTTTAATCAAAAACCATGTAAAGCTGTTAGTCAGAAAGATTGGACTATCCTGTTTAATGGTAAGAGGAAAAACAACATTTACAAAATCAAACTTTCTGAACTAAAAAGTCAGAATGTAAAGTGCCTTCTGTCTGTTAACAACGAGCAGTGGATCTGGCACAGAAGATTGGGGCATGTTAGTATGAGAAGAATATCTCAGATTAACAAACTCAATCTGGTCAGAGGACTTCTTAATTTGAAGTTCAATTCAGATGCTCTGTGTGAAGCATGTCAGAAAGGCAAGTTTGCAAAACCTTCTTTTAAATCTAAAAATGTTGTTTCTACCTCTAAGCCATTAGAACTTCTGCACATTGACTTATTTGGACCAGTTAAAACTGCTTCAGTCAGTGGCAAGAAGTATGGGTTAGTAATCGTAGATGACTATAGCAGATGGACATGGGTAAAGTTCTTAAGACACAAGGACGAGTCACACTCTGTGTTTGTTACCTTATGTAACCAAGTTCAGAATGAAAAGGATCTTAGAATCGTTAAAGTCAGAAGTGATCATGGTGGAGAATTTGAAAACAAAGATTTTGAGTCATTCTTTAATGACATAGGCATTCTGCATGATTTCTCTTGTCCTAGAACTCCCCAACAAAATGGAGTTGTAGAACGAAAGAACAGAACTTTGCAAGAAATGGCCAGAACCATGATCAATGAGACAAACATTGCTAAGATCTTCTGGGCAGAGGCAATGAACACATCGTGCTACATTCAGAATAGAATCTCAATAAGACCTATTATGGAAAAGACTCCATATGAATTGTGGAAGAACAGAAAGCCCAACATTTCATATTTTCATCCATTTGGATGTACTTGCTTTATGTTAAATACAAAGAATTATTTGAACAAGTTTGACTCTAAAGCACAAAAGTGTATTATGTTAGGATACTCTGAACGCTCAAGAGGGTACAGAGTATACAATACAGAAACACAGATTGTGGAAGAATCAATCAGTGTTCGTTTTGATGATAAGCTTGACTCTGAAAAGTCAAAGCAGAATGAAGTTTTTGCAGGTATGGAAATTGAATTTACAGGTTCTGAAGACAAGTCATCAGAAGCTCTCAACACAGACACTCCTTCAACGTCTGAAAGGAGCACTGCTAGCAATCCTACAACAGCTGCTGATCAACCTCAGAAGAGATTACCCAGAAGCAGCTTGGATCACCCAGAAGAGACTATCTTAGGAAGAAAGGAAGATCCAATCAGAACAAGAGCAAGCTTCAGAAACTCTGAAGAAACTCTCATGGGACTTGTGTCTCTGATTGAACCTTCTTCTATTGATGAAGCACTCCTGGATAATGACTGGATTCTGGCAATGCAAGAAGAGCTGAATCAATTCACCAGAAATGACGTATGGGATCTTGTTCCCAGACCAAAAGGATTCAACGTCATTGGAACAAGATGGGTGTTCAGAAACAAGCTAAATGAACAAGGTGAAGTCATCAGAAACAAGGCACGACTGGTTGCACAAGGTTATAGTCAGCAAGAGGGGATAGACTATACAGAAACCTTTTCCCCAGTCGCCAGGTTAGAATCTATCAGACTTTTAATTTCATTTGCTGTTAATAAAGGCATCACTCTGTATCAGATGGATGTCAAGAGTGCATTCTTAAACGGTTATATAGAAGAAGAGGTTTATGTGCACCAACCCCCTGGTTTTGAAAATACAAAACATCCAGAACATGTTTTCAAACTAAAGAAGTCACTATATGGTCTGAAACAAGCTCCCAGAGCTTGGTATGAAAGGCTAAGTAACTTTCTGTTAGAAAATGAATTCACCAGAGGGAAGGTGGACACTACCTTATTCTGTAAATCAGTTAAGAATGACATCTTAGTCTGTCAAATATACGTTGATGATATTATTTTTGGTTCTACTAATCCTTCTCTTGGAAGAAAATTTGCTAAGTGTATGCAGGCAGAATTTGAGATGAGCCTCATGGGGGAACTGAAATTCTTTCTAGGAATTCAGATCAATCAAACTCCAGAGGGAACTTACATTCATCAGAGAAAATACATCAGAGATCTTCTGAAGAAATTTTACCTCTCAGAATGTAAGCCATCAAAGATTCCAATGCATCCCACGTGCATTCTGGAAAGAGAAGAGGTAAGCAAAAATGTAGAACAGAAAGTCTACAGAGGTATGATTGGTTCTCTCCTTTATCTGACTGCTTCAAGACCTGATATATTATTCAGCGTTTATATTTGTGTTAGATTCCAATCAGATCCTAGAGAATCTCACTTAACAACTGTTAAGCGAATTTTCAAGTATCTGAAAGGTACTACTAA
The DNA here is from genome assembly GCA_948472305.1 of Vicia faba. NCBI lineage: Eukaryota > Viridiplantae > Streptophyta > Magnoliopsida > Fabales > Fabaceae > Vicia > Vicia faba. The sequence continues at coordinate 1,293,559,199 of OX451739.1, read as the reverse complement.
TCTGGGTTTGTTTTATAGAAAATCTAGTGATTACAATTTAGTAGGCTACTGCGATGCTGACTTTGCTGGAGACAGAGTGGAGCGTAAAAGTACTTCTGGAAGCTGCCAGTTTCTGGGAGAAAATCTGATCTCTTGGTCCAGCAAAAGGCAATCAACAATTGCGCTATCAACAGCAGAAGCTGAGTACATAGCAGCAGCAGGATGTAGCACACAAATGCTCTGGATGAAAAGTCAGCTTGAAGACTTCCAGATTTTTGAGAGTAACATTCCTATACTTTGTGATAATACTTCTGCTATTTGCTTAAGTAAGAATCCCATTTTACATTCTAGATCTAAGCATATAGAAATAAAACATCACTTCATTAGGGACTATATTCAGAAAGGAGTTTTGAATTTAAAATTTATAGATACAGACCATCAATGGGCTGATATCTTTACTAAACCCCTTTCAGAAGATAGGTTTAATTTCATTCTGAAACATCTCAGCATGAAAGTCTGCCCAGAGTGAAAATGTTTTAATTCCATATATTTATCTTCAGAATGTATTTGTTTTACTGTGAACTTCTGATCAATCTCTTTTCAGAAAGATAGAACATGCAGATTGTATCAGATGCAAGTCTAAAGATCTGAGAGTCTAAGCTCAAAGACAGACGTGCTGATCACTACATCAAACAAGTGTCATCCAATAATCATCAAATCTCTGAAGTAGAACGCGTGCACGCTTCTGAGAAGGCAAAACGCTGATTGGGTGCATTGAGACACATGTCTGGTAACCGATTTTAAGTATCTTTCTCAAATCCCCCAAAATCAGCAAGCATTAAATGAAAGTAATCATGTGTTTAAAACGTAATCATGATTTTATTTCTCTTTCTTAAAAACGTTTACTTTTTCAAAATATTTTGAACCCTATTTAAACATGTTAACCTCTCATTTTCATCTTTTACAGTTTCTCACTTTTCTCAAGCATTCTCTGCATTTTTCAGTGCTTATCTCTCTCAAACCCATTTTCTCAGCTTTTCGTCTCAAAATCTTTTAGTGTGAACATGGCAACCTCCAGCAGTGCTTCTGCAGGTTCTCAGAAGAAAGCATCATCTGAACAGTATCAAGTGCCATTCAGAACACTCCTCACTCCTGTGAAGAATCTTGAAGTGTTATCTGAATTGATCATTGATTTTGGAAGTTTGAAGGAAAACGGTTTTGACCTAACAGAAGAAGTTAGGGCACAGAAATGGGAAAGGTATTTTGACAGATTGGTTGGTCCAACATTTCCTATGTTAGTCAAGGAGTTTTGGATTCATGCGACGGATTCAACGCATCAAGTCACCTCCTACATTATGGGGAAGAAGATTGTGATCACTGAGGATCACATAGCAAGGTTAATCGGTTACAGTGGCGGTGGCGTCCGCTGTATTGATATGGCTGAGAGATGTGCTGACGTGGGCGTCATAGCTGAAAGGATTTTCACCCATGGGGTGCCCAGCAGCAAGATCAAAGATCTGAAGGATCATCACATAGTTTGGGCGAAGATAATTCTGGGGTGCTTCAACCATAGGAAGCCAACTAGTTCCCCTGATTACATAAATGTGGATCAGCAGTTTCTGATCTACTTTATCAATCAGAAGGTAAAAATCAACTTGGCTCATCTTCTATTCAACCACCTCAGAACAAGCGTGAAGGAAACCAGGGAAGAAGAAAGAACAAAGAGGGATTGGATACCCTTTGGAAGGTTGATATCAGATATTCTGACAGAGAATAGACTGATAGAGCATCTGATAGAAGCTCAAGAGTTAAGCACCATTGAACCAACGGTTGGGAAGCCTCTGAACGCGAAGAACTTGAAGAAAATGAAGTTGATAGAGAATATCAAAAAGGAACCCATCGCTACTCCTATTGCTGATATCACCAGCAGAAGAGTTCCACTGAGTGACTTTCCTTTATTCTCTCAGATAGAATCCAAGCCAGTGGTAGTTCTCAGATATATGGACGCGTGCAAAGCTGATGGTACAGATCCCAATCTGAAGATCAAAGATCTGCACCAACCTCAACCAGAAGTGACTCTGAAGAAGACGAAGAAAAGGAAGGCACCATCAGAAGGATCATCCCAGCAGACACCCAAGAAAAGAGGTAATTTATCTGCTGCTTCTGTTTTAAATTCTTCTACTATTCCAGCATCAATTCCACCTCCAACCTCTCAGAGAATCTCAATCCCCATCCCAACAATAGATGAAACTGAACCAGAAGATGACCCCTCTGAGGCATTAAAACTCAGAAGACCCAGAACCAAACATCCCAAACCAACAATCTCAACAACATCAGCAATTGACAAAGTGCTGTCTGACATCGATCAACACACTTCTGATCTCTCCTCCATTAATCCAAACTCTGAACCACAAATTGTTCCTCCTCCACAACCAGAACAACAGCAATTTGCTGAAGAACCACAACAACAACAACCCCTCTCATCCATTCCAGAAGAACCCCTTATCCCTGAACAACCAGAAACTCCAACAACTTCTCCACAACCAACAATTCCTTCTCCCTCTCCTCAACCAGAAATTCATCCACCATCACCTCAACCTGAGTTTCATCATTCTGAAACTCCTTCTCCTCCACCTTCTGAACCTCATTCACCTCAACCATCACCTTTGGAAATCCAGCTGCCATGTGGAACAACAGTCACAATGGCCCAGTTGCCATCCTCATCAGAATCTACACCACCAACTACTCCCAAAACACCAAACAGTCCAATCATAATCTCAGATTCTCCCACTCCATCTCCAAAACAAACAGCTGCCAAGCAAACCACCGAAAACCCCAGCAGGACCTTCAAAGACTTAACAATCTTTGACCGTCTTGCTGATCTGAAACATAAAATTTCCATCCCAAAACCAAAACAACCAGATGTTGGCTCCGGTATTATGAATTTTGAAACAGGTTTGCAGCAATGGATTGCTTCTCTGAAGCAAGTCTGTCCTAGAATGATTGTCCCAGCTGCCTCTGACCAGCTCTGGTCACAATTCAGAATTTGGGTACGTGCTGAAGCCCTCAAGTTGCAGGATATCAACTATGAGCAGGCACAACAGAACTTCAGCAAGCTGCTGAAGGAAGTTGAAAGTCAGCTGCCTCAGGAAGCTGTACTCCCTCTGGATAGTGAGCCATGGTCTGAGAAACAGCTAGCTCCAAAGGTGCAACCAGAAGAAGACAAGACCATTCAAGCTGAAGCAAGTCAAGCAGAAGATGTTGCAGAAAGCTCTCAGAAGCTCCCTGCTTCTGATGTTTCTCAAGCTGCCTTGGACAGGCAGACTCTGGAAGAGCTGAAGCTGAATGACATGCGTCTGCAGTAGAGGATGGATGAAAATGACCAGAAGATGAAAGAAAGAATGGATGTGCAGGATAGCAAGATTGACACTGTTGTCAGCATGGTACACAAGCAGAATGAGACTGCTGATCAGATCAAAGCCATGCTGGAGAACCTGTTCACACGCTTTCCTCCCCAACCTTTGTTTTTCATTCATATCATTTTCATGTTTTCTTTGATTATCTGATGTACTGTTTTAATATGTTTTGTCTGATTCTGAACCTTTTAATATGACAAGTTTTTCTGATCTTAATTGTTTTTAGCACATCACTTACACTTTTTGATTGCTGACAAAAAGGGGGAGAACAAGAATGATATTTTAAACAATAACGGATTACTAAGACAGAAATTCTCGAACATTCTAACCCTATTATACTTGAAAATGTTTTCTGTTTTGCTTAAGTCTACAGGTACAAGGAAGCTCCTGGACACTCTGAAGACTAAAGTTCTGAAACTCTGATCCGCTCTGATACTCTGACCCAAAGCAAAGCTCTGACAAGAAAAGCTCTGATACGCTGATCTGAAGCTCTGCTCTGATATGCTGATCTAAAGCTTCTGATAGTCAAAGACTCTGATACTCTGATGTTCAAAGAAAGGCAAAAAGATCTGATCCTGAAGAACTCTTGGAATCAAAAAGGGAAGTAATAAATTCAGGGGGAGTATCTCTCAACTCTGATATCTCTTTATCCCTTGATAACCTCTTACTCTGATACATCTCTCTGATACCTTTTCACGTTATTTTCAATTAAAAATATCCAGTTTTTGTCATCATCAAAAAGGGGGAGATTGTTAGAACAAAGTTTGAATCTACTACCCTATGTTTAAGTTTTGATGATAACAATATGAAAAGATATATTATTTATATGATTCATGTATGAACTATTTGCTGCCTAAATTATTACGTTCTGATTTGCAGATACTCTGATAGGTATAAGCAAGATCACACCTAATCAGCATCAGAAATTTGGTTCTTGACATCAGCATCAGAAGTTGATATATCAGAATACCAGAATCAGAAGATCAACTCACGAGTATGCTGAAGCTTGATGAACAGAACTGCGCTCAACACTCTGATAAAGAAAACAACAGTTCATCAGTAGTTAAGCAGAATCAGAATGAGCCAAGCCAGAACTTGCATTAAGTAAGCAACGGTACTGTGCATTGAAAGCAAATTATTACCAACGGCCTCATTCCAGACAAGATCTGCTCAATAAGGAAAGTTTGTTATTAGCATTGAATCAAGAATATTGCTCCAATGTTCAACATCTCAGTGCTATATAAACAAGACTATGAAGATTGAATTGGCTAATGCTCTCCAACATTTTACACGCCTAAAAGCCGATCATATTCTTCCTTCTCTCAGTTTGCTAAACACTACACATCTTCTTACTCAATCATTGTTTAGCAATCTAATTTCATAAGCTTAAGTTGTGTATACATCACAGTTGTGATACAATTTTGTAGAAAACATTCACACTTAGATTTATCCTCTTTGTAAGAAAGTGTTTCCTTGACAAACCGGGTTGTGGTTTGCATCAAGAAGGCTTTAGCAGTTGTTAAAGCAGTTTGTAATATTCAGTTGAATATAGTGGATTAAAACCTCGTTGGAGAGAGGCGAAATCACCTTGACGGGTGGACTGGAGTAGTTTGAGATCAAACGAACCAGGATAAAAATATCTTGTTCATTGCATTGATTTTCAGTTTTACAATTCAACCCCCCCTTCTTGTGTTTTTCACTACTTCAAACTGCCGTTATGGCCGTTCCACTCGTTGTTGATTTGGTCTGGACTGGTTATAGCGAGGCTGCTCACTTAAAGGGTTTTGAATCATTACGGCCCCCACGGTCGGCCGGCGCTCAGTCTTCCCTGTTCTTCTCTGGGAGTATACCACAGTTGTTTCCTTCTTAAAAGGCTTCTTCTCACCACTTGCAGCAACACCCTTCTGAATCTTCCCTGACTTGATGCCAGCTTCTATTCTTTCGCCTGTTAAGATCAAATCGGTAAACCCCGCAGAAGAGTTACCAATCAGATGATTGAAAAATGGCCCAGATAGGGTCCCTAGAAACATATCAACAAGTTCACGGTCGGTTAAAGGAGGCTGCACCCTGCCAGCCAAATCCCTCTAGTTTTGTGCATATTCTTTGAATCCTTTGCCTGTTCCCAATGACATACCCTGAAGTTGGGTACGCGTGGGAGCAAGGTCAGAATTGTACTGATATTGTTTGTAAAAAGCGGTGGCCAAGTCTTCCCAATTTCGGACGCTGGTTCCCTCTAGCTGATAAAACCACTCCAATTGAGCTCCAGAAAGGCTGTCTTGAAAGAAGTGGATCCAAAGGTTTTTATCTGCCGTATAGGGTTGGATCTTTCTCACGTAGGACCTGAGATGCATTTTTGGACAGGACAGCCCATCATACCTCACAAAAACTGGCACTTTGAATTTTGGAGGAATCACAATCCCGGCAACCAAACCCAAGTCTTCAAAATCCAAACCCGGTACTCTTTGTAGCTCCATGGCGGCCAACCTGTCTTCTAAACCTTTGTATTTATCATCAGCTGGAGGGTATTGCTGATCAGAGCAGTCTTCATCCTCTTCGACCTCCTCTTCTTCCACATCGGACTCGGAAGGTACCGCAGCCCCACCTACTTTACTGGTCCCTTCATCAGAAGTAGGAGGAAATTCAAGCACTCTCCTGGCCTCTCCGTCAAATCTTCTCCCTAAAGTAGCCACCCCGAGTCTCTTTTTCTTATTTTTCACTGGGTCTTTATTACCCAGCAAGGTCTTGAGATCCTCCTGACCCTTAGCCAAGGTCGTCAGGAGTTGCTGGAACTGTGCATTTTGAGCTTGTAGGTCTTTGACTGTTTGCTCGAGATCCATCCTACTGAAATAAACAGCAGACAGATAAGGAAACCTGGAGTGAGACCTGCTTATGCACATGATGAATGATATGCTTATGTATGCAATGCATTCAAGGATTTGGAACATTCAAAATTGTTGTAGACAAAAAAAAAAGAACGCACGTCATATTAATAAGAAGAAATTTGTTAGTACATAAATGCCCCATGGGCCAAATATTACAAAAACAACTTCTCAAGGTAAAAAGACATTGCGCATCCTCTTTGGCTCAATGTAGGTGTTGAGGGCCTCTTGCTCATGGAGTCGGCGGGTAAGCTCTAGAACCTTCTTCTCACTGGCGTAGAAGCTAGCTTCAAAAGTATTTCGTTCCTCCTTGAGCTGAATCCAACTTTTCTGCATTTCCTCCCACGATGTAGGCATGTCAGGATGTAGGATGGTGTAGGGAGCCTCTCCTTCCTTAACGGGATCTTTAATCACAGGGAGTACATGAGGATAAGGCATCATTAGACTTTGGGCTCGGGCTCGTACCCACTTAAGATAAGGCTCAAGAGGGATGGAGTTCTTGTGTCCCAGAGTCTTGCTATCAACCTTGTTGGGTCTTCCCCAAGCTCTGATGAATCTTTGGCGAAGTCCTTGCGCATCGTTGTCGAAGTCAAAAACTAGGTCAGGAATCAACATGTCATGAGGGCCATCCCTCCGTGCATATCCAAATTGCCTCAAAGCTAGGCAAGGGTTGTAGGTGATACCTCCTCTGATTCCAAGTAAAGGAACATTAGGAAACTCTCCGCAACGATCGACGATGATGACATTTTCTCTGGACCGAGAACACCAATGTACATCAGAGTGAGTAAGAGTCATCAACCGTTGGGACCACCTTGAGCCTTGGTCATTCTTTAAGACAGATTGTGGAAGGTGTGAAATAAACCACCTTGCAAGGAGAGGAGTACAGCACATGAGAACACCCCTCTTTCTCATTGTTCGTGTGTAAAATGAGTGAAGAATGTCCCCAAGCAATGTTGGTATTGGATTTCTGGATAAGAAGATTTTGACGGCATTGACATCTACCAGCTGGTCAGAATTTGGGAATAAGACCAACCCATAGATAAGGAGTGCCACAATTTCTTCAAAGGCTTGTAGGTCCAATGAACTCCAACATTCTTGTGCCTTCTCAAACAAGAATTTTGCTAAGAATCCTTTGACGCCGCTTCTGGTTTCCCAATGCCCCTTGATGTCGGATGGTTGTAGATGTAATGCTCGAGCAACATCTTCCGGCTTTGGTTCCTTTTCTGTACCGTTGAAGGGTAGTTGATTAAGGATAGGGATTCTTAGGAGTTGAGAAAACTCCTCCAAAGTGGGCACCAACTGGTAATCAGGGAAAGTGAAACAGTGGTGAAGAGGGTCAAAGAACTGGAATAGCACTTTCATCATGTCTTCTTCAATGTTGGTGTTGACTAAACTGAGCAGTCTACCATGTCTTTCACTGAAGGATGAGCTTTCCGGAATTCTTGAGGTGAGCTCCTTGAGTTGAGGAGAGATTCTCACAAGGTTGACTTGGATTGTTTTTCTGCGAGGAATTTCCATGACCTACAAAACAAGAACAAAGATGAAGATTCAAACCCTTGAAATGGTTAGTGAATGCATATGATGTTTTATGATGTTTATGATGTATGCACAAAACAAATGTACAAGCAATTCACACCAAACCCTAGTTTCAGGCTTGCATGGGGTTTCATATGTAAGTGCCCTCTTGAGTGTAGTTGGCTTAAAAACCTGTCCTATAAATAGTAACCGGGTTCTTAGGAGCTCAATATCACTGGATTGTTTTCATTGTTCATTGTTTTGGTTTAGCCACTTAACTAGCGACCAAAATATTCCAAGAAAACAACCCTCAATGAGTGTAGTATCGAGTATCTACCAACTTCGGACTGCACCAAAGCCGGTCATCTCACTACCCCTAATAAAAGGCCAAGATGGTCAAGTAAGGTTCTAGGTCATTAGTGCTTAGTGACATCACTCAGCGGCCCCGTACTCTCCTTGATTGAACTCAAGGGTTACCGGTACTCACAAATATGTTGCACTAATATAGCTATTGCTTCGACCGTGTCGGTATACCCCGCACAGTTTCCACAATGTATTGTTATCTATGAATGTTTCCCAAAATCCGGGTGTAGGATTGCAAACCCAAACAAGAGAGCCAAGATATAAAGCAATCAAGACAAACAATTATTCATGCAAGAGGGTGATCTAAGCCCTAAGGTTACTCCACTTTTAAAATTCTCCCCAGCAGAGTCGCCAGTTCTGTGATACGGTGGGAGAACTGACTATGGTTTTGCGTTTGTTTTCGCAAATGTTTCGGTTGAGCAAGAGTCGCCACCGACTTTTTATTTTATCCTAAGGAAATGTTTAAAAAGCACAGCAAAAAACCTTTGAGATATTTTCTTGGGTTCGGGGAGTAGATTATAGAAAGGGAAGGTATTAGCACCCTTTCTATCCATGGTTATCCATGGGCTCTTAAGTACTTGCTTAGATCAACTTACCTTGGTTTTCAATTGTTTGAAATGGTGCTTTGTGTGTGTGGTTTTGAAAATGTTTTGAAAAAGATGCCTTGTCTAGGCTACCCTTGTAACAATTCTTTACTCGAATGTTTTACAAAAATGTGTTTGTCTTTTTGAAAAGATGTTTCAAGGTTTTTTTTGAAAGTTTGTTTTGAAAGTGTGGTTTGAAAAATAGGCAAGTGTTTTTGATTTGCAAGTTGACAAGTACTTAAGAGCTATCTACCCTAAAGTTCTCAAAGAGTTTTGCCATGATTTAACCCTTTTAATAATTTTGTTCCACCATTGCATTTGGTGGACAATCTTGTGTTAGGATGTGAAAGGGACGGGCACGGGTCATCGTTTAGACCATAATTGCAATGGTGTTAAGTATCTTTGGGCAATTTTTCCTTGAAAGGGACTTGATCATTTTAGACAACTTTTCGAAAGCGTCATCGAGGGACTAATGATCATTTGATTGTTTGTTTTGTTTTTGCCCAAAGAAACCTAACATACAATATGGCCCATTTATTGAAGGCAACAAGTGGAATACCCTAGGGGTGCAAGTGTGATAAGTGTTGTCCATTTTCATGCTTGATTATCTTGAAATTAGGTCGAACTATTTTGTTCTTTTTATTTGCATACAAACCCTAATTCTAACATGGTATATTTAGAAAGCGTTAAAGTGCGAAAAGTAAAGTTTCTACGTTATTACAACATAATATGGGAAGGGGGGTACAAATGTTCAAATGGGGGGGGGGGGGGGGGGGGGGGGGGGGGATATTTAGACAAGGAATTTAAACCTAGACTATTACATCAATTTGGAATTTATTTACAAAGTAATCAATTGTATAATTAAATGGAAATAAAATAAATATGCAAAATGTAAGAAAGGGTTTTTATATGTATGGAAAAAGGTATTTTTTTTATGTCAAATAAACAAAAATAAAAGTATTATTTTTTGGAGTTTTTATGTTTTAAGGGTAAAACCCTAATTTCTTGAATAAAGGGTATTATTTATTTAATGTGTACAAGTATTTAATAATTATGTACAAAATAAAATAAAAATGAGGTATGTTTGTCAAAATGTATTTTTACTATCAAATGTTAATAAAAAATAAAATGTATATTATTTTTGTATTATTTACTAAATATTCTAATAAATATATATATATATGTATTAATTTCTAAATATGTATTATATATACAAAAATAATAATATTTAATATTTATAAAAAAAGTATATTTTATACAAAATATTTTAAGAAGATAAAACAAAATAAAAATGAAAATAAAATGTGTTTACATTATTCTTTAGTATTTTAAATAAAAAGTGTTTATTTATTTATTTATGTACAAATATCAATATAAACAAATAAATGCCTAAAAAATTCAAAAATGGTTTAAAAAATTATTTTTATATTTTTAATATCATGAGGAAAAATAAATAAGTCAAGAATAAAAAACAAAAGTCAAAAAATCATAAAAATAAGTCAAATGGGCCAAGGGGGTGTCAAAGTAACAAAAGGGTGTAAAAAGAAATGACAACACAAGCCCAGCCCACCAAGTCTTTCTTCAACCTCCAGCATTCATGTTTGAACAAAAACACGCGCCTCTTTTCTTCCATTGCAAGGTCCTGATTCTTTGAGTTTTAGCAAAAACTTACAACACCAAAAATGTTAAGCATTGAATCACGATTTTGAATATGTAAAGAACTCCTCCTAACTCTCATAAATGAGAGAGAATTTTATCATTCCCAAATCTTAACCTAACTTTTCTTCCATATTCAGACTTAAAATTCTCTAAGCATACATAATATAAATGAAATCTAATCACATGGGCATGTTCAGGACTATGAATGTGACATGTTTTCTTCACAAACCTAAAGCTAACAATGCCTATATAGAGAGATTCGTGTTCATGAACTTACCTGTTCAGCTGAAGTTGTATCTGATGATTGAGGTACTTTCAGTGCAAGGTGATGATTGGTACAGCTTCCTTGGTGTCCAGGGATGCTATTCCAAGCTTTACTTTGTCTTGAAACTTTTTGAATCGAGCTATGGAACTTCAACTGCAAAACAAGAAAATGAAAATGGTGGAACTGATTAGAGGAGTTACAGTCCACTTCTAATGCTTTGGATAGTTTGCATTGATGGTAGGGAAGGTGTTTGATGTGGTTTTAGCAAGAATGCATGAAAGGGATGAGAGTTGGCACTCAAACTGCAGCATGCCCTGTTTTTGTGCAGTTCAAAGGTGATTTTGTGAATGAGAGTGTTTGGGACTTGGTTAGCTCGTGTTCTAGCTTAGGATGGATGTTTAGAAAGTGTACAAAGTATTTGCTTAGGCTTGTTTGTGCTGAGATGAAAGTTCTGTTGTGTTATGCCACATTTCTTCACACTTAAGCAAGCAAATGTCCACTTGAGTTTTAGACAGCTAGAGGCCCCCCTAATGTGCTGCTAACCTTCCCCTTGATCAGTGTGTTTTGTTCATAATCTTGTGCCAAAGAGATTTCATCTGTACTTGCTGATTTGCAACTTGACATAAAGCTCACTTTTTGCAAAAATGGTTAAAGTGCTTTATCTATTTTGGGATTAATCCATCATGCAATGCTTGAACACATAGAACATGGTCTTGGCACAAAGAGTTTGCATTAAATTTAGGAGTGTTGGATGGTTTAGAGGCCTGTAATCAAGGGAAGCATGCTGATTTGAAAAATTGCACAAGTTATGAACATGTACATGGCCATGAATCAAAGTGACTTTTTTCCAACTTGCCAAATTCGATTCTCCCTAACCATGAGGTTGTTTGATGAGTTCTTGGACATTTTGGAAAGCTTGGAATGTGTATTACAATCCATATTTGAAATGCAAATTGAAATTCCAAGTTTAAGTATGTGAAAAATGGTCTTGAAGTTAGGTAAAAACCTTGCCTAAAATAGGTCAAATTTTCACTAAGTTAAGAATGGTTTGGTACCCTTGTTCCAAAAATTGTAACTTGAGATACAAGCTTCTTTTGGGAAAACTTTGTGAATAAAAGTTGTAGATTATGCAATAGGCTACAACTTTCATGTTTTGACTTTTGCTTGAATCCAAATGAATCTTGGTGAGAAAGTGGGGAAAAGTTGGGAAAAAATTAGGGTTTTTCATAACTTAGAAAAATTCTAAGTTATGAAAAATTCTCATTTCAAACCCTAATTTGCAATTCTTGATTTCTTGATGAACAAGTTTCATTATTTGGCATGCTTTGATGAAAAATGAATCTTGACACTTGATTTTGACCAAAAAGTCAAAGTTTGACTTTTCAGTATACAGTCAAAATTGATCAATTGATTGGGAAATTCAACTATCAAGCTTGTGCATTTGGGATCTTTTGAAATTGTTGAGCATGTCAAGACAATTCCATGGGGTCCTTGAGTCCATATGTGAGCTTGGTTTGCCATTGGCTAGGTCAAACAGTCAAAAATTGCCTTTGTGCAGTTAAAACCCTAAAAATGACCATTTTGCCCTTTTGGTGATCTGATCAAATTTCTTGTGGAGTTGTGATCCAAACTTGATAAAATGGTCCATATGAGTTCATAATGTTGATGAGGGTCAATTTTCATGAGATTTGACTGTCAATTGGCCACAGTTGACTTTTTCCCCAATACAGCTGATTTCTAGGTCAATTGTCCAATTGACTGGGCAAAACTTGGAATCAAGACTTGAAACTTGGTATGGATAAACTTGGGAGTCCAATATGAAGCATGAAAGTCATCTTAGGCAATTTAGGTTAAAACATTTCTGTGCAAACACAAACCCTATTTTGGGTCAACAGTGCAAGGAGAAGTCTTGAGCAGATGAAACCCTAACTGGATCTTGATCTCCAAGGGATTTGTGATGAGAAATCAATGAGAAAATGGGAGGGAAAATTTTGGGGTATAACACTACGCCTTTAGCTGCGGATCTAAATTCGCAGGTAAAGTTAAAGGGTTTGAAGGTCAAGGACGACAAACGTGTCTCCCTCTGATTGGACCATTCAAACTTTCGTGCACTTCTTTTATTTTCTGGCAATATAACGCGTTTTGTCTTATTATTATTTTTGTTTAATATACTAACAAGTAACACACAATGGCCTAGTGGTGAACGCGTGCATCCAAACTCCTTCAGGACCTGGGTTCGAATCCCAGGTCCCCCATGCTATTTGTTATAATTTTTCTTCAGGTATTCCAGTGCGCCTAAGGAGTAGCTATACATCATACACCATCATCTAATCAATGGACAGATGGCCAATGGCCAGATCTGATGGATGGAGATGGAACGTCCACCATGGAACCAAGTCAAAGTGCACACACTGGATCTCACAAAGTCATCCAGGCCAACACAATTGGGCCATGGAATTGCTGACCAAACCTCCTTTTTCAGGCCCAAACCCTCTCTTCTCTATATTTTATTTATTTCTTGTTTTATTTAACTTAATTATTTTCATTGTTTTTTTAACCAATCAAAATTTTTTTTTATAAAATAAAATACCAAAAAATATTTTTTCTTTATTAAATTAAATTTCAGTATTTTATTTTTATTAACAAAATTATTAATTAATTTAGGCCTTAATTAGACAATAACTTTAATATATTTTTGTCAATAATTAAAATTAACTTAGAAATAATTAGGTTTTATTAACATTGATCGATTTTATTTTCTTTCTTTAAATAACAAAAAAACCCAAAAATATTTATTTTTATTAATTTGTTTAATTAATTTAATTTAATAATTAGCCTAGTTTAATTTCTTTCTTAAATTCAAAAATAACCAAAAAAAATCTTTTCTTTAATAATCAAAGGGTCAAAACCCTAGAACTTGCGCCTGATTTAATTTCCCACACACGATCCATTTTATTCAATATTGTATTTGTTCCCAGAATGTAATAGCTTAATAGGACTTTAAATATTTTTATCGCTTTATTTATTTTCCGCATTTAAATTTCAAAAGGTTGCTTTTGGCGATGTAAATACCCGACGCCTTGTAATAGTTAGTTAAATTTCCGCAATTTAATTTCCGCAACTTATAAACTGTTAGATGTTTGATAATAGGTATGCATGACAAGAATGAATGTTTAACCTAAAATCAACATAGATAACCATTGACATGTACAAAGACAAAATTAACTGAAAACGACACACTCGCACATGCGCACTCTTAGGGTACACCCCACTTGGTTGCCTTCGTACACGGTCATTGAGTATAGGTCACTTTAGAGGTCGCCCTCTTGTCCAAAGATCATAGTCGCCTCGAAACGGTTGCCTCAGATATTGTTGCCTCATAAACAAATGATCTAAGACATTAGGGTTACCGCTAAAGCGTCATAACATTGCTTTGGTGACCGTAAGTCCCTCATTCGAATTGACCCTTAAACTCCAACGACGATGTTGCCTACTAATCAAATAGTAGGATAGCATTGTCTAAAGGAAGATAGCATAGAACGATTCCTTTTTCGAGTAGGTAGATGGTTCTTAGATACTTGCTCTTTTAAAAACAAAAACTCTTCACACTTACACTTTTCGAACAAAGTTTTCAAAAACACTTCATACGCTCTTGAGGACAGAAGCAAGAGTTAAATTGAAGTTTTCAAACAAAAACTTTTTTAAACCCACAAACACAAAGAAAGCAATTTTTTAAAACAATATGAGCAAGTACCTAAGAACCCGTGGATAACCACGGATAGAAAGGGTGCTAACACCTTCCCTTTCTATAATCTACCCCCCGAACCCGAGAAATAATCTCGAAAAATGAATTTTTCTGTGCTTTTTTCCTTTCGTTGTTGGATAAAATAAAAGTCGGTGGCGACTCTTGCTTACCGCGACATTTTGCAAACACAAACGCAAAACGCAAACCAGCATTCCAAAAACAGTCAGTTCTTTCCCACCGTATCACAGTCGTGAATGTAATTTACTGAGATTGATTGCAATGAGGTATAAATAGTGTTGAAGCTTGAAAAATGATGCACTTAAATACTGCCCATGAGCTCTTTGAAGGGTTTGTGAAAATGTAACAAATGAAGAAGGAATGGGAAGGTTCAGGCGCGAGGTATTTGAATTAAAACCTGCCTGAAGATGCATCTCTTTAAAACTCAGTGAGCGTAAAATAATGAGTTTTGAAATAAAAGTTATTACGAAGGTGCATCTCAGACACATTTTTGGGGAAAATAGAGGTGGCTCACTCACTTAAGCGGTGAATATGTGTAACTTGGGTGCGTCTGGAGATGCATCTCAGGAATCTAAGGGATTTTTTTACTTTTCACCAGGGTGAACTAGCACCCCATGGGGTGGATAAAGTAACCTTTTGTACTGGTCAAAAAGTATAGGTGTGTATGTTCCTTCTATAAGGGAAGGGTAACTCATAGACCTTAATAGGTTTATAATTATGTATGATGGTTAGGGCTTTCCCGCAATAGTGAGAAGCTATGTACGATTATGTTTTATGATAGTTTTAGGAGTCTTGCTCACCTGAGGTGAGAGGCTCTGTAGATGAACGATGTGTTTATGTATAAGCATATAAGGGGTGTGATCAGTATGAGTTATGATATGTCCTTTCCTCCTTGAGGGGAAGAGTATTTATAGATGCCTTTTGGGCCAAGGGTTTGGGTAACCCTGAGTGGTGACAACTTCTCCCTCTTGATTAGGAGAAGTTATTAATCACGTATCCTTTAGGGTATAGTAGAGGACTCCCTCCCCTTTGACTAACACCATTACATGTCATCAGTGTCAAAGGCAAGTCCTTAACTCACCGCATAGGCGGTACAACTCTTGGGTGAGGGTGCCCTAGTTTCAGACCCTCACAACTATAACACTACATAGTCCCTCAGGTGTAACACCCTAAAACCCCGAAAACATTTTTATAAAAGATAAACAGATAATTTTGATTATATCATCATATATATACAATTTATCCAATTTTTACACTTTTTCCAAAAGGTGTAACCACAATTTATCATACAAAAAGAAATTCAACAGATTCAAACCACTATAATAGAATAGTAATCAAGAATTCAAAATCAAAAAGGTTAAGGCAAACCCTTATGCCACTGTTTACACCAATTTTTGTTAATGTAAACAATCATTATCCATCAACATTTTAGGACAGGATAAAAGTCCTTTTATAATATTCGTTCAAGTATCAGGATTTATGATATCAGTTCATGCATTCTTTAAGAACAAAATCATTGTTCTTATTAGTGTTTAGAATTTTTTCCAACAACTTTTATAAAAAAAGTTGTCTCATGACAAATTAAAAGAAATAACACTCAAGTGAGCATTCAAAAGAAAGATAAATAAAGAAGATGAAGAGAAGTGCAGAATTGCAAAAGAAAAAGGAAAATAAAGCAATGACAAAGTAATCTTAAATTGCAGAGAATATAAAGGGTGGCTTAAATCCATCTTTGTCCATCCTTGAACCCGTTTTCCCCCACGGTGCGGGTGTTATAAGGCTTTCAGAAAAGTAGGACCCAAACCACAATACATATTATAACTTCCTATTGTTATACCTCAATTCTTGCCCCTAAGATCCCTCATCACATCATATACATCTCATGCATATCATCGATTCCATGGTTACGAGATCGAAGAGCTTTTGGAATTAGGGTTTCTATATCTTTTTGAAGGGTTTGTTCATCTGAGGAGGCAAAAGTCATGATTAGGGTTGGCCCTCATTCAAGGTTCATTTGAGAAAACTTCAGAGGCTTGACAATGCATGTGTTGAAGCTCTTATACTGAACATACTTTGGTTTCACTCAACACAAGAGAAGGCTATTGGTACTTGCAATACAAGCTATCTCACAAGTGACAACCAAAAGGATAGAAACTCGAGTGTTTGAGGCCTTCTCCTTGTGACCATAATCTCCACATGAGTTAGAGTTTATTTCTCTAACCATATGAACTTCAAGGAATGAATTCAAGTGGAGTTGTTCATCATGTTGGTGTGCAATCTCAAGAGCCTTTACCATGGTCTAGAGTGCAAGAGTGCAAATCTTTAAAGGAGATTCCTCTATGCCATGCCTTCACAATGCAAAATATTTGAGAAATTCAAGACAAGATTCATTGGATGCATAATGATTTGATTAAGATTACAAGTAATGGAAAGGACTTGAATGTGCAAATTCATTTGAAGGAAAAGAGTTCTTGACTGACATCGCTTTAGTTACTCGAAGTTCAAGAAGCAAATCAAAGGTCAACAATTGAAAAAAAAAAACATATATTCATTCAAGATACATTTTGAGAAGTCGTAAGCACAAGATAAGGAATTCAAAGACAAGTGAATTAAGTCAAAGTTTCTTTCTTGATTCAGCCATGGCTATTACAAAATCAAGAACTAGAACATGTACACTTTCAACCATATTCGAAATTCTATTATATGGTATATTGCTACAAGGTTCAATTGCAATAATACTAAATACATCACAAAATTCAAAATTTGCAATTTATCCTACATCTTCAATTCACTTCCTCTTCAAAATATTATCTTTGTGCACAAGCACAAGCTCTCTTCATGACTAAGCTTCAACTTTGCTTATGTGCTTTCAAATGCTTCAAGTCCACAATTCAAACCATTCTAATGTCCTAGCTGCACCGAATCAAATTTAAATGAACCCGAGATTTTGCACCAGTGTTGACATTAACATTGCTGCTGCGCTGTTTCAGACATGCCCAAACCTGCATTCAACCAAAAACCAGTTCAAAACCAAACTGACAGTCAGACTCAACCGGCCCTGCATACAATTTTCAAAATCGTGCCAAAACGGTTCCAGGCATGCACCAAACTTGAATCCAAATTGTGGCAGCCCTGCCATGTTCATAAACATAATAAACAGCTCAGTTTAATAGTCCACAAGTTCGATCAGAAAAATAGTTTAACAGCCTGCATCAAATAACCAAATAAAATCCAAATGGGACCCTGCATAATCAGAAATCAGCTGTCAATCCCAACCGAACCTCTTAATTGTTTTCTAACCGACTGACTGTAACAGAAAATAAATAAAAAACTAACCAGTGTTATTTCTAAACCTTAACTAACTACCTCACTTTAGCCCAACTAACAAAACTAACAGGCCGTGACAGTTTTTTTCCCAACTAACTTTCATAACAGTTCAAACAAAAACCTAACAGAATAATAACTAACTTCTAGCACTAACTGATTCAAAAACTAACTCTCCAATAGAGTAACAGAATCTCAACTGCCTATAAAAAAAACTTCTAATATATTTTTCAAGGGGGAAATCATTATCCAGTTTCTGATTCAGAATCATTATTCAACAAGAAAAAACTTAGGGAGGATTCATTATCGAAAAAATACAAACTCACCTCAAAGATGATTCTCTATAAAAGAAAAGTCCTCTGCAACTCTCAAGAAGGCACAATTCTTCAAGACTCTCTGCACCTTTAATCCTCATCCTCATCCTCCACACTGAATTCTCAGCAATGGAACCTCCTTCTTTCTCCAACCTTCAGTAGGGAATCTCTGCACCTTCCTGGAATCAACATCATCACCAGTTCTTCAAGATTCTCTGCAATGCACGCTTCACTCATCTACATCACAATAGCAATTCACATAAGTATAAATTCAGAAGCGTACAAAGGGAGAAGAAGAGATATAAAGAGAGTAAAAAAACTTTCTTACCTCAACACACATGAGTTTCTGGAATTCTCTATGTTTCCGACTTCTTTGAAGAAGTCGTCAGAGCAACTCTGAAAGGTAAGTATGCAATTTCCATCATCTCTTCATCTTTTGCATCAAATTTTTCATCACGCCATACGTTTCTGCCTGCTGAATCTTAGCCTTAATATTTTGAGCTGCGAATCTTCATCGTCACTGCTTGAACTCTGTTTGAAGATCTAGGTTTAGAGAATGATTTAGGATCAGAGGTGGATCTTGGACTCAAGGAATACGAGATGATATAGAGATAGTATGGTGGCCGGATGTTAACAGAGATGAAAGAGTCAGGCTTGGCCGCGTCGTGTTTCTTTGAGAGAGAGGAAAGGGACTTTTTCTTATCATGGGATTTGGATAGTCACAAACCCTAGGGTTCTTCTCAAACGCAACCATTTTGGGATTCTTGTCTGATTTCATTATATTATTTTGACAACAAAAGAGACTGAAGGCTGGATATTATTGGACTGAACCGAATTCTCCCTTGTCTGGCCCGTTACTACAAGGTTTTTTTTTGTTTCTCAAACAAAAAATGGCGATTGGACTTACAAGCTGGGCCTAGCGTCTGATTTCCTTACTACACGACTAGTTGCCGTTTAGAACCCCCTGACTCTTTTTGGTTTTAGATTTTGTTTTTAGTTTAATTCTCTTTTTTTTAATAATAAAAATAGTTATAGAATACATGATAAAAACGATAAAAAATATATAGGATTTAGGACTTTCTTTTCATTTTTTTATATAATAAAAAAAATATAAAATCAATAAAAATTTATTAGGCTTTTTATTTTATTTTAGGAAATTAATTGATAATTTTTCGATTATTTGAGACTAGTGATTCACTTTTGTTTGTCGAGATTTGAGTCTTATGCAGGTTTAGAGTGTGATATGCGGACATATGCTTGAGTTTTTAATTGTGATTTATTTTCATATCGATGATGCTTCGACACTTATTTCGAGCATTTGATTTATGACTCTTTTCTTTGATTGGTGAAGCTTTCGCGAAGATCGTCGGGTTTTTCTGTTTTGATACGCTTTCCTAAGAATTGGTATCTATTTGGTATTTTCTCTTATTTATCCCATTTCAGGATTTTACTTCTTTCTATATATCATGAGAAGTCAGAACTTTACCGTTTTTCTAGATATCACGAGAAGTAGGAAATAAAGAGCGTGCACTCGAAGTCGTTATTTAAAGTCCTGTAGCAGGCACCGCTTTCTGTATGCTATTTACGTTTGTTTAAAACCCTACCTTTGAAGTAGGTATTCTTTATGTTTTGGTGTTTACATTTGTGCCTGCATTATATTACAGATGATAAGTCCTCAAAAGGAGGCAAGCGGAGAGGGTCCTTAATCGACCCCCGCACATTCTAGTCCATGTCATCCTTAGCTCATATTGTATGTCGATACTTCAGAGTCGTTCAAATCATGTGTATTGAGTCAGTCATATGGATAAGGGTTCGCAATCAACCCCCATACTTTGTCAGGAGTTCGCAATAGCCGTTGTTAATACTCTGTTACCCTCTTGTTTGCTTCGGGTGATACACTCCCTTTAGCTAAAACATTTCTTTTCTTTTTTATTTCCTCTACCTCCCACTTGTTTGCTTCGGATGATACGCTCCCCTTAGCTAAAACATTTCTCTTGTTTCCTCCATCCATTTGAGTCAGTATGTGCTACTTATGTTTGTGTGCTTTTGCCAAAGCATTTGTTTGCTTATTTGTTTGTTATACCGTATTCCCTTAGAATAAGAATTTGTATGCTTCCTTTAAGACTGCTCGATTAGAATAGATTTCAATCTAGACATTAGGATATGTATCCATGCATGTTAACATAGGGTAGAGATTTCCCTTTTCATCCTCGACATAGGGCCATCATTGTATGATAACACTAGGTTAGATATAGGCTAGTTTCCCTTAGACTGTTTTCTTCCCGTTTTGCATAATTTCATTTAAAACTAAAACTTCTTTTTCTTGGAAAATGTATAAAAAATGCTAAGCATAGAAAAATTATTTTCATGGTAAAAAACACCAACCAATCCCTTTATTTTTGTCATTCGGATTTTCTCTTCTAAGAACGTGTTGATTCCTTTCCACTACAGTGTGTGAGTCTCAAATGGTCGAGCAGCGATGGAATGATTGAATTTAGCATTGTTCACTTAAAAATTATAAACAAATAGAAATTTGTGATTCGGACTACGGCGCTCTGATTCCTTAAAAGGGATACGTAAGTGTGATACGGTGGAAGAACTGACTTGAGGTTTTTCGTTTGTATTCGCACTTGTTCAGTTTAGCAAGAGTCGCCATCAAATTTTTATTTTATCCTAAAGGAAAGGTTAAAAAGCACAGGAAAAACCTTTTGAGATGTTTCGTGGGTTCGGGGGGTAGATTATGAAAAGGGAAGGTATTAGCACCCTTTTCATCCATGGTTATCCATGGGCTCTTAGTTACTTGTTTTAGATCACTTGCCTTTGATTTTCAATTCCTTGGAATGGTGGTGTGTGTGTGTGTTTTTGAAAATGCTTTGAAAAAATATGCCTTGTCTAGGCAACCGTTGTAACAATTCTTTACTCGAATGTTTTACAAAGGTGTGTGTCTTTTCGAAAAGATGTTTCAAATGTTTTTGAAAGTTTGTTTTGGAAAGTGTTGTGGAGTGTGTTTTGAAAAGTAGGCAAGTGTGTTTTACAAGTTTGATCAAGTAACTAAGAGTTGTCTACCCCTAAATTTACTCAAAGGTTTTTCTCATGTTTTAACCCTTTTAACAATATTGTTCCACCATTGTATTTGGTGGACAATCTTGTGTTAGGATGTTAACGGGACGGGCGCGGGTCATCGTATGGACCATGAATGCAATGGTGCCAAGTGTCTTTGAAAATTTTGCTTGAAGGGACTATCATCATTTCTTTTAGGAAACTTTCAAAAGCGTCATCGAGGGACTATGATCATTTGAATTGTTTTGCCAAAGAAACTCAACGTGCAAGCATGACCCATTTTAAAAGGCAACAAGCGGGATTACCCTAGGGGTGCAAGTGTGAATTGTGTATTGATTGTCATGCATTTGTCTTGTATTTAGGTTATCTAGCAGTTGATTTTATTTACATACAAACCCTAGGTCTAAACATGGTATAATTGAAAGCGATAAATTCCAGGAATTTAAAGTCCTAAACTATTACAAATAAGTATCTGGGGATGGGGGTACAAGTATTTACAAATGGGGGATGAGATTTATCGGAATAGTGGTGTCCAAATATATTTACAACCAAATCGAATCAATCGCAATGTAAAATCTATCAATGCATAAGAATAAAAGAGAAATAAAAGTATATGTGTAACTGTATGTGATTTATTTACAAGTGATGCAAGATTTTAACTTAATATATTATTAAGTATTTTATGATTTTTTTAGATTTTTGTTAATATGTACAAACAAAAGATTTAATAAAAGAAAATGCCTAAGAAATTCTAATTTATGTATTAATGTTTTGTATAAAAAAGTTTTAAAGAAAAAAAGGAAATGTTTTAAGTTCAAGAAAAATAATGTTTTATGTATTTTAATTTATATTTTTATGTACAAGAGTTTTAATAAACTATAAAAATAAAAAAAAGGAAGTATTTGACCTAAAAAAAAGGCTATTTTTTATGTATTCTCTATAAATGTTTTATTCAAGGTTTTAAATTT
This sequence comes from Vicia faba, assembly GCA_948472305.1. Classification (NCBI taxonomy): domain Eukaryota; kingdom Viridiplantae; phylum Streptophyta; class Magnoliopsida; order Fabales; family Fabaceae; genus Vicia; species Vicia faba. The sequence goes on along the minus strand of OX451739.1, from coordinate 1,293,537,110 downwards.
AAAAAGGTTTTAATAATAAAAAGATGTTTAAACTTAATGAAACCTAATATCTACATATTCTGAGTATAAAAAAAAGTATGGTTAATAAAATTTAAGGTAAAAATAAAATTAGTATATTAAGTTTTTTAACAAAGTAAGTTATAAAAAAGATATAGTGTGATAAAAAGAGTAATAGTTTTAGTTAAAAAAGAAAAAGGAATGGAATGGGCTTCAGGGGGGTTTTATGGCCCAAACAAAAAAATGGAATGAGAATCAAAGAAAGGGGGGTGCGCTTGGAATTTGTATGGGCTTTAGGCAGCTGATGGGCGAACCGGCCCAAGCGCTTGTGAACATTTTCTAAGGGTCTGAACTTTGATGTTTCATTTGGAAAAATAGGGTTACAGTATTGCTTAGAACGGCGCCGTGCATCTTCTTCTCCTCTTCGTCCCTTCAAGCTTCTGAGTGAAATCTCCGCCCATGGCCACCAGGCGCCAATATCCGTCTCCTCTTCCCTCCATGGATCACTCAGGCAATAGTTATACGAGGTAGTGATTTCTGTCTTTAACGCGTTAGGGTATCAAGCTCTGTATATGTTACTTTCGTGTTCTGATTTTTATGTTGCCATTGTTTCTGTTTGAGTTGCGTGGAAAGAAAAAAAGGAGAAATACTACCTTTGGCTTTTGGAGACGGAGGAGGAGTGGATCGGAGGCGCCTTAGGACGGCCAGGAGGAGGGGCGCGATGCTGTGAGCTTTGGAAGTCTTCCCTGGTTTGTCTAGTATCTTGCTTTTGTGTTTTATGATGAACCTTCTTCTGAAAACGCTTTTCCTATTCGCTTCTTTTCCTCTGATGATTTACTTGCTTCTTTTCCCTGTATGCTTACTCTTCGCTTATGTATGCTTGCTTGCTATTTGCTTCTGTATATGCTAGTTATGCTGCCTCTGATATGCTTAATATGCTGAGTTGCCTTGTATGTTTATAACCCTATGATGAGGTTGCTCTGAGGGTGTGGTTGGTTTGAATGTTTTGTGGCTTTTCTGGTTTGAAACAGGGCATAGGCTTGTGTTTACAACTTATGCAAGTTTTGGCTTGTGTTTACTGGTTTTTAGGCAGGTTTGTATGGCTCAGCAGGTTTGGTATGTTTGGATTTTGAGGTGGTTTGGTTGAATTTTGTGGCTTGCTTTCTTGAAACAGGTTACAGACTTATGTTTATGCAGGGTGTTTAGGCTTCTGTTTGAGGCTTATGCTGTTAGCTTGTGTTTGACACAGGTTTGAGGTTTGGAGCTTGTTAAGGCTTGGCTTATGCAGGTTGGAGGCTTGAAATAGTTTTGGAGGCCAGTTGTTTATTGTTAACAGTTTGGGTTTGTGCTGGTATGTTTGTATGCTTAGCTTGAGGGTGTGTTTTGAAACAGGTTGAAGGGCTTCAGTTTGGGAGGCAGGCTCCTGCTTGTGTTCTATATCAGTTTGTGTTCTTTTTGTTATGTGTTTTCTGCCCCCCCCCCCCCCCCCCTCCTTTGAAACTGTTCTGGTATATTGTTTATATCTTAAGCCTAAGCCTCAAGCCTGTAAGCTTTTTTCTCTTTTCTCTCCTCTCTCTCCAACAGAAAAGCATATAATATTGCTTAAATCTGTACCTTCTGAAAAAGTACTGGCCTTGAAAATGATGTTATTTTGAATATTGCTTGCATTAGTTGTTTTCCTCTACATATCTCCTGCTTTTCTGTCTTGCTTTTGCTAGCTTGTAGGCAGTTTTGACAGTTACAGCTTTGACATCTCTTTTGGACAGTTCTGCACTTTTGTGTACTTCTTTGACAGCCTTTTTTAGTTGACAATGGACTTGGTTTGCTATGTGTAGTTCAGTTTGGACTTTTGGCGTATTCTTTGGTTGACAATTTATGCAGTATATTTGATATTTTGAATTTGTGCAATTTTACTTTGTGCATTTCATACTTTTTGCAAGCATATTTCTATCCCTCTTTGTGAACCAAGAGAAATCTTGTGATTTGCAGAGAGGGCAAACAAACTGATTCCGGCCAGTTACTTTTAATGATGAACTTTTTGATTAACTGTCTGCTTTTAATTTTATCTGCATTGACTTCTCTTCCTTTTCTTTTTCAGGTAAAATCAATTGAGCAATGGGGAGCAGTAGAAGATGAAGATTTAGAAAACTTAGGACATAAATTTATTTTACTTTTAATTATTTGTAATAACGTTATTTGTAAATACCGTAAATGTATTCAAATATCATTTGTACTCAATGATTAAAAGTAAATAAAAGTTTAATCCTTTTTTAATTATTCTTCAAATGTTTATTTAATTATTTATAATTCTTAAATTATAATAAATGGAAATAAATCCCAATTATTCTAACTCAGAATAAATAAACAATTAATAAACATTGTGGTCTTGATATCAATCAATAATAAACCCGACGTTTCAAATAGCCATAAGCATTGCACAGTCAAATCAAACAAACATGCACACGTTTTTCCCTTTTACTGATTAAATCAAACACTGCAAACTCTCAATCCAAATGCCTCAACTCATATCCCAGAATAACTTGAAAAGAACTGTAGAATTAATTCTTTCTGAGAATGCGCGCACAAAACCCTGATTCGTGACTTAACACTAAAGAAACGACTGTCTGATCAAACCTTGAGCCAAACTCAACCAAACCCTAACAATTTGCTTGAATTGTTCCATAGTCCATGAAAATCCTAATTTGGCTAGACTGACAAGAAAAATTCTGTTTGACTGATTCTTGAGCCAATCTAAAAAATCAGGAAAAACCTGAAGCTGTGTTTTCTTGTGGAAAAAGAGGAGGGCAAATTTTGGGGTACAACAGTTGCCCCTGTTCAATCTTCTTGAACCTGAAGAGTTAGATTGGCAAGTTTGCCTTTCGCGACTCGAGGGTAAAAGGAGATTGGACACTAGAGTGCCCAAAAAATTTGCACTCGGTGATGTGATGGTAGAGGGAATGGCCTTACAGATGCCATTTGGTGATGGGCTTAGAGATGCCATCTAGGGATGTGACAGAATCTTGTCGGGGGATGGGCTTAGAGATGCCATCTGGAAATTGCTGGTAGGAGGATGGGCTTAAAGATGCCATCTGGAAATGTTGAACTGTATGACATTGGTGAGTAGGTGAGTATCAGAAAGGTATCCATGTTTTGGAACATCTCTTAACTGGGGGTCTGAATAAGCAATAGATTGACATCCATGTTTGGAGAATCCGTAAACTGTTTTCAAAAGTTGAAGAAGAATCTGAACAAGCGATAGGTTAACATCCGTTACTGGAGAACCCGTGAACTGTTTTCAGAAGTCTTGAAGTTGAATAAGCAATAGAGCAGCATCCGTTGTTGGGAAGCGTCCGTAAACTGTCTTCAAAAGTTGAGAAGTGGAGAAGGAACCGGTGTAGGGTTTCCTGATGATGAGTCTGTGTAAAACAACATCTGGATGAATCTGGAGTAAGTATCAGAATGTCGCCATGCCTGGATCACATCTGAACTATCTCTGGGTGAATCTGGAATAAGTATCAGAATGTCGCCATGTCTGGGTCACATCTGAACTATTTCTAGAAAGAATCTCGGAAGATGATGATCTTTGTCTGTCGACTGATCTTTCCTGAAAAGGTAAAGAGTTAGTTGTATGCAATGTCATGATGCAGGATGTAATGTATGTTATATCAATGTTTATGATATGCATGTGATGAATGCGCATGTAAGCTGATGAGCTGTCTTGCTGAGGATAGATGAATCCTGGATGGCAGGAGATAAAAGAATCTTGACTGTTGTCGGGGAAAGTAATCCTTGACTGTTACAGGGGAGGGCAAGAATCTTTTGATCGTTGAGGATAAGAAGTCCTGGGACCACTGTTGGGGAATCAGGAGCTTGGGTTGTATGCCCATCTACTGGGGATTCCTGTCTTGAGGAGATCTTCACTGGAGAATATTCGAATATTCTGTGAGGAACTGAGAATGAGAGTCTCCATTCTGCTTGGGGATTGATAGTTTGAAGTTTTAGCTTCGCTGGGGATTGTAAGAATCTTTTGATTGCTGCAGGTATTTGAAAAGGTTGGTTGATGAGATAACTGTCCTGGCTAGTTTCAAGTGTTGATTCTCTGATCTGAGAAAGATAGTTTTCCTGGCTTGTTTCAGGTATTGATCTTCAATCTCTTCATGTAGATAATTTCCTGGCTTGTTACAGGTGTTGATCCACAATCAGTCGTCCACATATATTTTCCTGGCTTGCTACAGGTATTAATCCAGAACTTAAGAAAGGTTGGTCAAGGAGATATTGTCCTGGCTGGTTTCAGGTATTGATCTCTGACTTGAGAAAGAAAGATAGTTTTCCTAGCTTGTTTCAGGTATTGATCTTCAATCTCTTCATGTAGATAATTTCCTGGCTTGTTACAGGTGTTGATCCATAATCAGTCGTCCACAGATATTTTCCTGGCTTGCTGCAAGTATTAATCCGGAACTTAAGAAAGGTTGGTCAAGGAGATACTGTCCTGGCTGGTTTCAGGTATTGATCTCTGACCTGAGAAAGAAAGATAGTTTTCCTGGCTTGTTTCAGGTATTGATCTTCAATCTCTTCATGTAGATAATTTCCTGGCTTGTTACAGGTGTTGATCCACAATCAGTCGTCCACAGATATTTTCCTGGCTTGCTACAGGTATTAATCTGGAACTTAAGAAAGGTTGGTCAAGTAGATACTGTCCTGGCTGGTTTCAGGTATTGATCTCTGACCTCAGAAAGAAAGATAGTTTTCCTGGCTTGTTTCAGGTATTGATCTTCAATCTCTTCATGTAGATAATTTCCTGGCTTGTTACAGGTGTTGATCCACAATCAGTCGTCCACAGATATTTTCCTGGCTTGCTACAGGTATTAATCCGGAACTTAAGAAAGGTTGGTCAAGGAGATACTATCCTGGCTGGTTTCAGGTATTGATCTCTGACTTGAGAAAGAAAGATAGTTTTCCTGGCTTGTTTCAGGTATTGATCTTCAATCTCTTCATGTAGATAATTTCCTAGCTTGTTACAGGTGTTGATCCACAATCAGTCGTCCACATATATTTTCCTGGCTTGCTACAGGTATTAATCCGGAACTTAAGAAAGGTTGGTCAAGGAGATACTGTCCTGGCTGGTTTCAGGTATTGATCTCTGACCTGAGAAAGAAAGATAGTTTTCCTGGCTTGTTTCAGGTATTGATCTTCAATCTCTTCATGTAGATAATTTCCTGGCTTGTTACAGGTGTTGATCCACAATCAGTCATCCACAAATATTTTCCTGGCTGGCTACAGGTATTAATCCGGAACTTAAGAAAGGTTGGTCAAGGAGATACTGTCCTGGCTGGTTTCAGGTATTGATCTCTGACCTGAGAAAGAAAGATAGTTTTCCTGGCTTGTTTCAGGTATTGATCTTCAATCTCTTCATGTAGATAATTTCCTGGCTTGTTACAGGTGTTGATCCACAATCAGTCGTCCACAGATATTTTCCTGGCTTGCTACAGGTATTAATCCGGAACTTAAGAAAGGTTGGTCAAGGAGATACTGTCCTGGCTGGTTTCAGGTATTGATCTCTGACCTGAGAAAGAAAGATAGTTTTCCTGTCTTGTTTCAGGTATTGATCTTCAATCTCTTCATGTAGATAATTTCCTGGCTTGTTACAGGTGTTGATCCATAATCAGTCGTCCACAGATACTTTCCTGGCTTGCTACATGTATTAATCTGGAACTTAAGAAAGGTTACAGAATGGCAACAGTGTCCGGAGCATATCTGGACTGTATCTTCCAACAGGTGATGAAGGAATTGTTGGACACTTTTGACATTTGAATGCCCCAAGTGATGATGAAGGAGTCTTGAATCAGGTTACTCTACAAATTGAGAGATTTCTTGAAATCTTGACTGGACTGCCCCAGGTTAACTGAACTTTGAAAGATTTGTTGAAACCTTGACGACTGCCCCAGGTGTGCTGGATAGTGACATGTCATGCCCCTTGTTGATAGGAGATTTGTCAATGGAAGTGTCATCCTTTTGGAATGCTTTTGCTCACTGAGAGGGCTTTCGTTCATCGGAACATTCACTGTAGGAATTTCTTCGCTGTCAAACAAATAGCCACATGCAAACAATGATATTCCAGCAATGCAAAGTTTATGCTTGTCTCGAAGTTTTGAAAAATGCGTTTTTTAGCAGAAAACTTTTTTATAAGACAAATCAACACAAGATTTAGAGCAAAGCCTTACAGGAGTCAGGATACCTTTTGAACAGTATGCTTTCGAACTAACTCATGCTTCAATTAGGACTTTTGAAGGGCTGTAACGTGGCTTGGTTCACGGTTTAAGAAACAAAGGATAAAGGCTCAAAGTGTATTTGTACCCACCCGCTCTTCGTGATGTTCTTCAATCCTAAGCTCAGTTAATTGTGCGTTGCACTCTAGTCGAGTTTGGAACGACTTTTGGGTGATGGTTCACCAGTTGAATTTGGAAGACAGTCATCATCTTCTTTTTCTTTTGCAACATTTTTTTCATGTTGTTGAGGATTTGTAATGACCTCTTTCTTTTGATTTGTTATCCCTAACTTTTGCCTGACTGTTCCTGTTTTCGAGATTACAGTCAGCGGGATGCCCCAGCTTTCTTAAGCCTCCTTTACAGGTTTTGGCTTGATGGGCTTTTCTTTTTTGAGAGATAATGACTACCTATGAGATAAGGAACCATCACTATCTTTTGATTCCAGAGGAATGCTTTTCTCCTTTTGATGTCGTTCGTTGTATTACGGACTGAGAGTTTGCGACTTTAATGCGCACCTTTTTGAATTAACTGAGAGACTACCCTGCCCCAGGTTTATATCAAAGGTTTTGATTGTTTAGAACAGAAAACTCCTACTTCTTTGGCTAGAAGGGGTTGACTAGGGATTATCTTCCTTATAAATCCAGTGTTTGGGAATTGAAAGAAATGCCTGTACATCATCAGCAAGGTCTGTTCAAAAGCATACTGTATGAGATTATGGTATTGTTTCGTCATCCTCCCTCTAAAGGCTTGCAGCTTTTTATCAAGAGTCAAATGTCATAAAGAAAGTAGAAAGCATAGTTCAAGTGTAAGTAAAATGAGTGGATCAAATCAAGACAAACATATGCAATGCATTAATGAAACAAAGTTTGACATTAATAGATAATTGTTTGAATAACAAAAGATATTACAACTTTGAAAATTCAAATGAAAGAAAGACATTCTCGATGATTTGGCACAGAAGCAGTGATTATGTTGGAGTCTCTGGAGGGTCAAACTCGATCTCCTTGGCATCAATCATGTCTTGGATCTTGTTCTTCAGAGCCCAACAGCTGTCTGTGTCATGCCCTGGGCTATCACAGTGATAAGCACATCTTGCATCCGGGTTGTAGTTTGGAGAAGAAGTCTTAGGGTTCGGATGAGGAGCCTTCAATGTAATCAAGTCTCTCTTCAACATGTGTTGTAGTGCTTGAGCTAGTGACATATTGATCCTGGTGTATTGTCTTTTAGGCGCGTCTGGCCTTCGTTGATTTCCCCTTTGCTGTGGTCGGTGTGACGCAGAACCAGAAATAAGGACTGCCCCTACATGTTGGTCACGGCGATTCTTCTGATTGTTCACAGCATTGGACTCTTTCCTCCTATTGTAGGGAATTATCTGAGTATCCGAGGATGTAATTCCTTGGATCTTTCCACTTTTGATGCCAGCCTCAACCCTTTCGCCGGTCAGTATTAGCTCGGTGAATCCAGCTGAGGAGCTTCCAATTAAGTGATTGAAGAAAGGCCCGGTCAAAGTTCCCATGAAGATGTCAATCAATTCTCTGTCAGTTAAAGGAGGTTGCACCCTACCAGCCAGATCTCTCCACTTCTGAGCGTATCCTTTGAAGCTCTCGTCAGAACCCATGGTCATGTTCTGCAATTGCACACGAGTTGGTGCAAGATCAGCATTGTACTGATATTGTTTGTAAAAAGCCCTAGCTAAATCCTCCCAGGTGTGGATGCGAGAACTCTTCAACTGATAGAACCACTCAAGTTGAGCCCCCACTAGACTTTCTTGGAAGAAATGGATCCAAAGTTTTGGATCAGTTGCGTATGGTTGAATCTTGCGGACATAAGACGTTAGGTGCATCTTAGGGCAAGAAACTCCATCGTACATGGCAAAGGTAGGGACCTTGAACTTCGGCGGGATGACTAATCCAGGAACCAAACCCATGTTTCCTAAATCCAAGCCAGGTATTTGTTGAACCTCCATAGCATTGAGGCGATCCTCCAACTGTTTGTACTTGTCATCAGCGAGAGAATATTGTTCTTCGGAGTAGTCAGCTTCATCAATCTCCAAATTGTGGTCTTCTTCAAGACTATCCCCTATGTTGGATGGAGTTGCAAGGTCTAGGGTCTTAGGTATTCTCCTCAAGTTCAGGATGCTAGCTGCCTTCTTGGACTTCTTCTTCTTGTCTTTGAGAAGGAGAGCTGTCAGATCCTCTTGCCCTTTCCCCATAGCCAGAAGCATTTGCTGGAATTGAGCATTTTGAGCTTGGAGATCTTTCACCGTTTGCTCCATATCCATCTTACTGAAATAAATAGTAGGAAGATAAGGAGACCTGTATGGGAGAAACCTGTTATGCAATGATATGTATGATATATATGCAATGTTTTCAAGGATCTCTTGGGGTAAACACAAGAGAATGTTAGAGGTTGAACTTTGATCTTTGATTGGAGACCTTTGCACCTGTGGATGTCTTTCCACAAGAATCAAGCTCACCATGTCAAGTGGGTCATAGCCCCTGATTCAAGTTGTTGCACTTGATCTTTGATGGAATTTGCTTAGAGGAGAAACCTCTTGCCCTTTGGCAGACGTCTGGTTCAACGTAACCCTGCATCAAAAGAACCCTCGAGATCCTTGAAATGGTTATTGAAAAAATGCTATGGTATGATGTCATGATGTTATGTACATGTATGCAAAAGTAAGTAAGTGTATATACAGGTAATCATATTCACACAAAGCAAACAAGTCCTTAGGTTTAGGCTTGCATGGGGTTTGTAGGTAAATACCCTCTTGAAGTTAGTTGGCTCATCCTGTCCTAAAATAGAAACCGGGTTCTAAGGAGCTCAATATCACTGGATTATTTTCTGTGTTCATTGTTTTGGTTTAGCCACTTAACTGGCGACCAAAATATTCCAAGAAAACAACCCTCAATGAGTGTAGTATCGAGTATCTACCAACTTCGGACTGCACCAAAGTCGGTCATCTCACTACCCCTAAAAAGGCTAGGATGGTCTAGTAAGGTTCTAAGAGTTTGTTAGTGCTTCACGACATCACTCAGCGGCCCCGTACTCTCCTTGATTGAACTCAAGGGTTACTGGTACTCACAAATATGTCACACTAACATAGCTTACTGCTTCAACCATGTCGGTATACCCCGCACAGTTCCCTCACAATTTTATTGCTATTTACCTAAGAAGGTGCCCCAAATCCGGGTGTAGGATTTACAACAAACCCAAACAAGGACCCAAAAATTAAAGCAATCAAAGCAATCAAAGCAAGTATGTATGGGTGATCTAAACCCTAAGGTAACCCCACTTTTAAATAACTCCCCAACAGAGTCGCTAGTTCTGTGATACGGTGGGAGAACTGACTTGAGGTTTTGCGTTTGTATTCGCACTTGTTCGGTTTAGCAAGAGTCGCCACCGACTTTTTATTTTATCCTAAAGGAAAGGTTAAAAAGCACAGGAAAAACCTTTTGAGATGTTTCGTGGGTTCGGGGGGTAGATTATGAAAAGGGAAGGTATTAACACCCTTTTCATCCATGGTTATCCATGGGCTCTTAATTACTTGTTTTAGATCACTTGCCTTTGATTTTCAATTGCTTGAAATGGTGGTGTGTGTGTGTGTGTGTTTGAAAATGCTTTGAAAAAAGATGCCTTGTCTAGGCAACCGTTGTAATAATTCTTTACTCGAATGTTTTACAAAGGTGTGTGTCTTTTCGAAAAGATGTTTCAAATGTTTTTGAAAGTTTGTTTTGGAAAGTGTTGTGGAGTGTGTTTTGAAAAGTAGGCAAGTGTATTTTGCAAGTTTGATCAAGTAACTAAGAGTTGTCTACCCCTAAATTTACTCAAAGGTTTTTCTCATGTTTTAACCCTTTTAACAGTATTGTTCTACCATTGTATTTCATGGACAATCTTGTGTTAGGATGTTAACGGGACGGGTGCGGGTCATCGTATGGACCATGAATGCAATGGTGCCAAGTGTCTTTGGCAATTTTGCTTGAAGGGACTATGATCATTTCGTTTAGGCAACTTTCGAAAGCGTCATCGAGGGACTATGATCATTTGAATTATTTTGCCAAAGAAACTCAACGTGCAAGCATGACCCATTTTAAAAGGCAACAAGCGGGATTACCCTATGGGTGCAAGTGTGAATTGTGTATTGATTGTCATTCATTTGTATTGTATTTAGGTTATCTAGCGGTTTATTTTATTTACATACAAACCCTAGGTCTAAACATGGTATAATTGAAAGCGATAAATTGCAGGAATTTAAAGTCCTAAACTATTACAAATGAGTATCCAGGGATGGGGGTACAAGTATTTACAAATGGGGGATGAGATTTATCGGAATAGTGGTGTCCAAATATATTTACAACCAAATCGAACCAATCACAATGTAAAATGTATCAATGCATAAGAATAAAAGAGAAATAAAAGTATATGTGTAAGTGTATGTGATTTATTTACAAGTGATGCAAGATGTTAACTTAATATATTATTAAGTATTTTATGATTTTTTAGATTTTTGTTAATATGTACAAACAAAAGATTTAATAAAAGAAAATGGCTAAGAAATTCTAATTTATGTATTAATGTTTTGTATACAAAAGTTTTAAAGAAAAAAAGTAAATGTTTTAAGTTCAAGAAAAATAATGTTTTATGTATTTTAATTTATATTTTTATGTACAAGAGTTTTAATAAACTATAAAAATAAAAAAAAAAGGAAGTATTTGACCTAAAAAAAAAGGCTATTTTTTATGTATTCTCTATAAATGTTTTATTCAAGGTTTTAAATTTAAAAAGGTTTTAATAATAAAAAAGATGTTTAAACTTAATGAAACCTAATATCTACATATTTTGAGTATAAAAAAAAGTATGGTTAATAAAATTTAAGGTAAAAATAAAATTAGTATATTAAGTTTTTTAACAAAGTAAGTTATAAAAAAGATATAGTGTGATAAAAAGAGTAATAGTTTTAGTTAAAAAAGAAAAAGGAATGGAATGGGCTTCAGGGGGGTTTTATGGCCCAAACAAAAAAATGGAATGAGAATCAAAGAAAGGGGGGTGCGCCTGGAATTTGTATGGGCTTTAGGCAGCTGATGGGCGAACCGGCCCAAGCGCTTGTGAACATTTTCTAAGGGTTTGCACTTTGATGTTTCATTTGGAAAAATAGGGTTACAATATTGCTTAGAACGGCGCCGTGCATCTTCTTCTCCTCTTCGTCCCTTCAAGCTTCTGAGTGAAATCTCTGCCCATGGCCACCAGGCGCCATCATCCGTCTCCTCTTCCCTCCATGGATCACTCAGGAAATAGTTATACGAGGTAGTGATTTCTGTCTATAACGCGTTAGGGTATCAAGCTCTGTATATGTTACTTTCGTGTTCTGATTTTTATGTTGCCATTGTTTCTGTTTGAGGTGCGTGGAAAGAAAAAAAGGAGAAATACTACCTTTGGCTTTTGGAGACGGAGGAGGAGTGGATCGGAGGCGCCTTAGGACGGCCAGGCGGAGGGGCACGATGCTGTGAGCTTTGGAAGTCTTCCCTGGTTTGTCTAGTATCTTGCTTTTGTGTTTTATGATGAGCCTTCTTCTGAAAACGCTTTGCCTATTCGCTTCTTTTCCTCTGATGATTTGCTTGCTTCTTTGCCCTGTATGCTTACTCTTCGCTTATGTATGCTTGCTTCCTATTTGCTTCTGGATATGCTAGTTATGATGCCTCTGATATGCTTAATATGCTGAGTTGCCTTGTATGTTTATAACCCTATGATGAGGTTGCTCTGAGGGTGTGGTTGGTTTGAATGTTTTGTGGCTTTTCTGGTTTGAAACAGGGCATAGGCTTGTGTTTACAACTTATGCAAGTTTTGGCTTGTGTTTACTGGTTTTTAGGCAGGTTTGTATGGCTCAGCAGGTTTGGTATGTTTGGATTTTGAGGTGGTTTGGTTGAAGTTTGTGGCTTGCTGTCTTGAAACAGGTTACAGGATTATGTTTATGCAGGGTGTTTAGGCTTCTGTTTGAGGCTTATGTTGTTAGCTTGTGTTTGACACAGGTTTGAGGTTTGGAGCTTGTTAAGGCTTGGCTTATGCAGGTTGGAGGCTTGAAATAGTTTTGGAGGCCGGCTGTTTTTTGTTAACAGTTTGGGTTTGTGCTGGTATGTTTGTATGCTTAGCTTGAGGGTTTGTTTTGAAACAGGTTGAAGGGCTTCAGTTTGGGAGGCAGGCTCCTGCTTGTGTTCTATATCAGTTTGTGTTCTTTTTGTTCTGTGTTTTTTGCCTCCCCCTTTGAAACTGTTCTGGTATATTGTTTATATCTTAAGCCTAAGCCTCAAGCCTGTAAGCTTTTTTCTCTTCTCTCTCCTCTCTCTCCAACAGAAAAGCATATAATATTGCTTAAATCTGTACCTTCTGAAAAAGTACTGGCCTTGAAAATGATGTTATTTTGAATATTGCTTGCATTAGTTGTTTTCCTCTGCATATCTCCTGCTTTTCTGTCTTGCTTTTGCTAGCTTGTAGGCAGTTTTGACAGTTACAGCTTTGACATCTCTTTTGGACAGTTCTGCATTTTTGTGTACTTCTTTGACAACCTTTTTTAGTTGACAATGGACTTGGTTTGCTATGTGTAGTTCAGTTTGGACTTTTGGCGTATTCTTTGGTTGACAATTTATGCAGTATGTTTGATATTTTGAATTTGTGCAATTTTACTTTGTGCATTTCATACTTTTTACAAGCATATTTCTATCCCTCTTTGTGAACCAAGAGAAATCTTGTGATTTGCAGAGAGGGCAAACAAACTGATTCCGGCCAGTTACTTTTAATGATGAACTTTTTGATTAACTGTCTGCTTTTAATTTTATCTGCATTGACTTCTCTTCCTTTTCTTTTTCAGGTAAAATCAATTGAGCAATAGGGAGCAGTAGAAGATGAAGATTTAGAAAACTTAGGACATAGCTTTATTTTACTTTTAATTATTTGTAATAACGTTATTTGTAAATACCGTAAATGTATTCAAATAACATTTGTACTCAATGATTAAAAGTAAATAAAAGTTTAATCCTTTTTTAATTCTTCTTCAAATGTTTATTTAATTATTTATAATTCTTAAATTATAATAAATGGAAATAAATCCCAATTATTCTAACTCAGAATAAATAAACAATTAATAAACATTGTGGTCTTGATATCAATCAATAATAAACCCGGCGTTTCAAATAGCCATAAGCATTGCACAGTCAAATCAAACAAACATCCACACGTTTTTCCCTTTTACTGATTAAATCAAACACTGCAAACTCTCAATCCAAATGCCTCAACTCATATCCCAGAATAACTTAAAAAGAGCTGTAGAATTAATTCTTTCTGAGAATGCGCGCACAAAACCCTGATTCGTGACTTAACACCAAAGAAACGCCTGTCTGATCAAACCTTGAGCCAAACTCAACCAAACCCTAACAATTTGCTTGAATTGTTCCAGAGTCCATGAAAATCCTAATTTGGCTAGACTGACAAGAAAAATTCTGTTTGACTGATTCTTGAGCCAATCTGAAAAATCAAGAAAAACCTGAAGCTGTGTTTTCTTGTGGAAAAAGAGGAGGGCAAATTTTGGGGTACAACAGTAAGCATCTGGTCACGGGGCTCATCCGAGCGAAAACTTGTAAATATTTCCTTATTTTCCCCGTGTTTTCTTTGCATGCATTCCCTCTTAGTTTTTATAGCTCTTAACCATTATATTGGACACACCCTTTTGATTAGAACAACAAGAGTGGATCTCGTAGAGTACTACGGACGTGTGGGGTGATAACACCTTCCCCTCGCGTAATCGTCTCCCTTACCCAATCTCTCGGTCGTAAGACCTTGATTTATCCCTTCAGGTTTTCTTTGATGATTTTCCTTTCCCTTTATGTGGAATGAATAAATACTCGGTGGAGACTTCATTGATTTTACTGGTACAGTAAAATGGCCACTTCATTGGGGAATATAGATTGACCAATTGTTAATCCATCCCGTGAGGCTCTCCTAGCTCCTATTTTTATTTTCTTTGGGTTTTTATTTGTATGCCTTCAATTATTCATTTATACATGATTATCTGAGCATATGTTTGCATTGCATCTTTATTGTTTTCCATATACTGGTGTTGTGCTGAATTTTGTGTTTCCTTGTGGGATGGATGTTACTACGAGGTAAAAGGCCCAATACCCCGACCAAGTGGCAACCATAGGAACCCTAGGAATAGAGTGGAACATGAACGGCTAATCGACTTTGGTTTGCTAGTATGGTCATGTCGTTCATGCTCATATGAGATTACAAATGAGGTGTTATCGTTTCACGTAGGTGTTTTGATGATAGTGGCTTCAGGCATACCCATGATTGTGAGTTACCCTTGCCTCACCCTGACCTAGTCTTTACCCGTGAGTGGGGAGGGAATAATATTTACAGGTACATATGGTTACTATGTTTTGTTGGTGACTTTGGTTCTATGGTATTCTGAATTGCTCCAGACCTTTGATCTTATTACATATGACTGAGGTTATGTTGCCAGTTCAGCAACTGTCCAGTATTGCGGAAGCTTTGATCCCACATGTTCGCATACATAGCATGTTAATGTAATTATTACCATACATGTTACTTCGTTTCCAATCATCATTTCTTTGATTCCAATTGTTAAGCCGCTATAAAATGAACATTGTTAAGAAAAATACCATGGCTTAATAATAGGAATCAAAGTGTATAAACTCTTGGAAACGAGAACATGGAATTTGTATTGCATGTCACACATCATTTTGTATTTATTTTGCATTTCATGTGTTTCCCAGAATTCTTACTCAAGGTCCTTTGGTCTTCAGAAACAAGTTGTCTCATCAATACGACACTTTTGCTAAGAGAAGATGGAAAACATTAAGCAAGAGATCTTCGAACTCCGCAAAGAGGTAACTACTTTGAAGGCTGATATGGAGTATCTAACTGATCTGGTTAAAACTTTGGTTGACGCTCAAGTCAATCCTTCTAGGAAGGAAGAAAAGATGGAAAAAGTCTCCACATAAACTCTGAAATCATTCTTTCATGAGAAGATGATAGTTAATGTACCCAGTGATTTCTCATAAGAGGTGAATGTGAGAGTGCTTTTAGAAGAGGATGTCTGAAATGAATGTTTATCTGAAGACAGTGGCTCAACTAGTGGTGTGAAGATTTTTGATAATAACTTTTCTAAGAAGATAACCAGAGCAAGAAACAATTGTCGTGAGAATCAACATATTTCTCCTGTCATCCCTGTGTTCAATTTACCTCCTGTTGCTCTAGTTTGTCAAAATAATCAACAAGTTTCTGATCAGAGTAAAACTCAGTTTGATCCAATTCCATCGACCTATACAGATCTGTTTCCTGTCCTAATGCATAGGAATTTGGTTCAGACCCGACCTCCACCGAAGATTCTTGAGAAGAGGCATTGGTATTATAAAGCCTATTCGACTTGTTCCTTTCATCAGGGAGCCCCTAGGCATAATGTTGAACAATGTTATCCATTGAAAGCTAAAGTCCAGAAATTGGTCAGAAAGGGCATCTTGTCATTTAAAGATACTTGTCTTTAGGTTCAAGCCAAGTCTTTGCCGAAGAACAAACATGATTGAAGGATACCCTGGATTTTAAGGATGATTAGCCTTCTCAGTTTACTAGTAATTTTACTGATTTCTCATTTGTAATTTTTTCTTGTTGATCATTGTATTGTTTTCATGTACGAACTTGTTTGCATTTGATTGATTATCTTAATACAATAAATATGTTTGTCTTGAAGAAACCCATTCGTTTCACTCGTATTTATTTTCAATTTTTTATTGCTTTTGCATAATGACACCAACATGTTATCCATTCTCTTGCCTAGGTAGAGGGAGGATGGTGAATTTAAAACACAAAATTTCTGGTTGTATGCTCTTGAATAAAACCCTATTGACGATGTACATTCATTATTTCAAATCCCCAAACACCGGAGATATAAGGGAGTGAAACCCCTGTTAACCCCTTTGAGCCTTGAAGTAGGAGTTTCTTTTATATTCAGAAAAAACCCTCATTTTTAACCCGGGTTAGGGTAGTGTTCAGTTAATTTGATCGAGCATTCAGAACTCATCAGGAGTGTGCACCTAAGGATACACTAATGGTTATCCTTTAAAAGGTTGAGGAAAGTCAAAACCACAGTGGTTAACCTCCACTTATCAAGAGTGTGTGTCAATTGAAGATATCACAATGAATATCTCTCGCACGTCAGAATGTCAATAGATGAAGATACACAATGGTTATCCCTCACCAACCAAGAAATAGGGCAATCACAATTCTTCCAACAAGTCAAAAATGACTTGAAGTCACTCGACATGTTCAAAAGGAAAGAAAAGGTAATAAAAAAATGAATGATAAAGTGAAATGAATAAGAAATGATGAAATAAAGAGAAAAAAAGCCCCGCTAAGTCGAAACTTGAAAAACAAGTCGCTTAAGAAAAAGTCAAGGCATCCCGCTGGATTTCATAGTCAAATTTAAAAGGAAATTGTCCAGGCAAAAGTTATGGAAAACAATGGAAAGACTGAAAGGCGAGAGAGGATTATAGCATAAATCCTCGACAAAGAACATGATCGCGTGATCAAATAACAAAAGTAAAAGTAAGTGATTGGCATGTCCAAAGAAAACCTCGTTTGGTTCCTCAATCGTCTCAAAATTTCTTTTGCGAGATGAACGTTCATGTCAAGTTAACTGAACTTAGGACTGGAGAACATCATGAAGGGGGATGGGCAATGTGATACGGTGGGAGAACTGACTTGAGGGTTTTTGCGTTTTGTCGCAAAATGTCGCGGTTAGCAAGAGTCGCCAGCGACTTTTATTTTATCTAAAAGGAAAGGTGAAAAAAGCACAAGAAAGACCTTTGAGATGTTTTCTTGAGTTCGGGGGGTAGATTATGAAAAGGGAAGGTGCTAGCACCCTTTTCATCCATGGTTTTCTATGGGCTCTTTGTTACTTGCTTAGATCACTTGCTTTGCTTTGTTTTGTTTGAAATGGTGTTTGGTGTGTGTGATCGGTGGGAACGAGAACTGACTGTTTTGGAATGCTGGTTCGCGTTTGCGTTTGTTTTCACAAAATGTCGCGGTAAGCAAGAGTCGCCACCGTCTTTTATTTTATCCAACAAGGAAAGGACAAAAGCACAAAAAAATTCCTTTTCGAGATTGTTTCTCGGGTTCGGGAGGTAGATTATAGAAAGGGAAGGTGTTAGCACCCTTTCTATCTGTGGTTATCCACGGGCTCTTAGGTACTTGCTCACTATGTTTTCAAAAGTTTGCTTTTCTTTGTGATTGTGGGTTTTGAAAAGAGTTTGTTGTTTTGAAGAGAGTGTAAGTGCGAAAAGTTTTGTTTTGTTTAAAAGAGAGCAAGTCCTTAAGAACATCTACCTACTCGAAAAGGAATTAAACTGTGCAATTGTCCTTTAGACAGTGTTATCCCACTATTGAGGAGTAGGTAGCACCGTCGTTGGAGTTTTTCGGGTCAATTCGATTTAAGGGACTTGTGGTCACTGAAGCAACGTTAGGATGCCTTAGTGGTAATCCTAATGTCTTAGATCATTTTTATCGAGGCAACCATTTCGAGGCAACTTATGATCTTGGGACAAAAGGACGACCTCTAAAACATCCTATACTTAATGACCACGTTTGAGGCAACCAAGTGAGGTGTACCCTAAGAGTGGCATGTGCAAGTGTGTCAATTTTCAGTTATATTATTTTTGCATGTCATGGTGAGCTACTATTGATTTTAAGTTCTTGTCATGTAATCCTAGTTAGCATACATCTAAACAGTTAATATATGTACAGGAAATTAAAGTGCGGGAATTGTAAATCCTACGCTATTACAAGGCTTCGGGGAGGGGGATTATTTACATGTCCAAAATTGGGGAAATAAAGCAGTAAAGTGTAAAAGTCTTAGTTTAAGCTATTACAAACCAGTAGACAGTTACAATAAAATAAACGCGCGCAAATCTGAAAATAAACTCTAAAAATTCTAAGAATAAAATCTTTTTGTTGTTTTATTTTATTTTGAGAAAATGATCTAAATCTACTAAATTTTAGTTTTGTGAAAATGTTAAGATAATTAAAAAGTTAATTAACAAAGTTAATTTTAATAGAAAAAACTAGCCTAATATTTTTGTGGTTTTCTTGTTTTAATGTTAATTAAAAAGATAAAAAGATGTCAATGAAAACAAAAATAAAATACAAGGGGGGGAGGGGGGCTTCGATCCAGGGAAAAAAAAGGAGTTTCGACCCAGGGAGGGAATGGCAGCTTCGATCCAGACAGGGTCATGGTTCTTTCGATTGGGCCAGGAAGTGGGCGTGAGTAGCCTTCGATCCAGGGGAGGGGATTTCCCTTCGATCCTGGGGAAAATGCCTTCTTCGATCCAGGAGGACTATGGGGAGCTTCTATCCAGAGAAGGTATCTCCTTCGACCTGGGATGCTATACCTGCAAAAGTATGTTAGGAAAACAAAGCTCAGGGCCTGGGTATTGAACCCCGGGCCCTTCGATCTTGCGCTTGCTGGGTCTCTTCAGGCTAAATCTGCAGCAAATGTTAGCAAACGAAGAACATGACCTGGGTGCCAAACCCAGGCCTTTTGATCCTGTCTAGGATAGAAAATCGAAGGTAACAACCAGTATGAATGTATTATGCAAATATGAGGTTGGATGGTTTACCCTTTCTTACCAGCAAATTGGACCTTTGATTTGGGCGCTGGCTGGATGGGAGCACTTTCAATCTGGGATTTCTGGGCGTGGATACTTTTGTTGAAGGGTTGCTTTGGCCTGGATCACTTCTGAAAATGTTGACAACTTTTGGCAGCGTAACTCCAATGTTTTTTATTCTCCTGTTGTGTGTTTTTTCGTGTGTTTTTGTGTGTTTTTTGTGTCCTGGATATGTATGCTGAATCTTGTATTTATATGGGTGTGAGGGTGCAGTAATGGTAAGAGACAGCAATTAAACAGGCCATTAAAGCCATGAGACAAGAATCAGACACATTAAATAATTTCCTTTTTTGAAACATTCGTGTCTCTTGAATGAACCTAGACATTTTTGCATTTCGAATGCCTTCAGGCCACGCTCTTCGATTGGCCTTGAGTTGCCTCCTTCGAATGGTCTTCTCATGTACCTTTCGAATAAGCCTTCTGAATGCTTCTTCGAATGGTCTTGAGTTGCTTCCTTCGAATGGACTTCCCATGTATCTTTCGAATGGGCCTTCTGAATGCTTCTTCGAATGGTCTTGAGTTGGACAGAAACACTCTGGTCGAATCAGCTCTTTAGGAACAGAAAAGGCAAGAATCTGGCCTTTAACTCAGGAATTAAATCCACAATCAGCATTTAATTATTTCCATATTTGCAAGGGAAACATGCCATTTTCTCATGTTCAGTGTACCTGGACATGTTTTTCTGAGTGCCCTTTGATGGCCTCTTCCAAATGGCCTGGGAGGTGTTCTTCGAATGGCCCTTGTCCAAATATCAATCGAAGGATCCCAATCGAAAGGCTTTGTTAACAGGCCAATCAAAAGGTGTTGTTCATGCTAATCGAAGTGTCCCTTCAAAGTACCAATCGAAGGGCCTTTCAGAATGCCAATCGAAAGGCTCCTTCAGAACACCAATCGAAGGGTCTTTCAGAATGCCAATCGAAGTGCTTGTCCATAATGCCAATCGAAGTGTCCCTTCAAAGTACCAATCGAAGGGCCTTTCAGAATTCCAATCGAAATGTACTTAAAGCACCACTCAAAAATTTTTCTTTTTCCTTAGGCAAGGGTTTGTGATCAACCATGCAGGGGGAAGACTTTGGAAAACATGAGAGGGCAAATTTTGGGGTACAACAGTTGACCCTGTTCAATTTTCTTAAACCTGAGGATATAGATTGGCTTTCGAGCCTTTCGTGATCCGAAGGTGGAAGATGATTGAACACTAGAGTGCCCAGAAATTTGCAATCGCATGGTGAAGTATCATCATTGTGATGTCGGGAATGGGCTTACAGATGCCATTTGGAGATTGTTGGTAGGAGGATGGGCTTATAGATTCCATCTGCAGGAGTGTCGATTGCATAAGAGATTCCTTAGCGAGAACTTGCATACCTGAGAAAGAAAGATGGTCTTCCTGGCTTGCTACAGGTATTAATCTTCAATCTCATCATGTAGATAGTTTTCCTGGCTGGTTTCAAGTATTAATTTACAATCAGTCTTCCACAGATATTTTCCTGGCTTGCTACAGGTATTAAACTGGGACTTCAAAAGGTTGGTCGAGGAGATAGCTGTCCTGGCTGGTTTCAGGTATTAATCTATGACCTGATTCTGTCTCCATTGACAGGCTTTGCTTCCGAAAAATCATTAGGAATCGATTTAACTGATTTTGTCTTCATTGACTGGCTTTGCTTCAGAAAAATCTTTAGGAATCGATTTAACTGGATTTTGTCTTCATTGACTGGCTTTGCTTCAGAAAAATCTTTAGGAATCGATTTAACTGGACCAGACAAGGTCTTGGAATATCTTCAACTGGATCGGCATCAGAAAAATCTTTAGGAATCAATTTAACTGGACCAGAGAAGGCCTTTGACTGGATCGGCATCAGAAAAATCTTTAGGAATCGATTTAACTGGACCAGACAAGGTCTTGGAATATCATCAACTGGATCGGCATCTGAAAAATCTTTAGGAATCGATTTAACTGGACCAAAGAAGGCCTTTGACTGGATCGGAATCAGAAAAATCTTTAGGAATCGATTTAACTGGACCAGACAAGGTCTATGAATATCTTCAACTGGATCGGCATCAGAAAAATCTTTAGGAATCGATTTAATTGGACCAGAGAAGGCCTTTGACTGGATCGGCATAAAAAAATCTTTAGGAATCGATTTAACTGGACCAGACAAGGTCTTGGAATATCTTCAACTGGATCGGCATCAGAAAAATCTTGAGGAATCGATTTAACTGGACCAGAGAAGGCCTTTGACTGGATTGGCATCAGAAAAATCTTTAGAAATCGATTTAACTAGACCAGAGAAGGTCTTGGAATATCTTCAACTAGATCGGCATCAGAAAAATCTTTAGGAATCGATTTAACTGGACCAGAGAAGGCCTTTTACTGGATCGGCATCATAAAAATCTTTAGGAATCGATTTAACTGGACCAGACAAGGTCTTGGAATATCTTCAACTGGATCGATATCAGAAAAATCTTTAGGAATCGATTTAACTGGACCAGAGAAGGCCTTTTGATATGGCTAAGAATTTAACTGCATCCTTCCTGAAAGGTAAAGGTCAGTCATATGCAATGCATGATATGGGTCAAGCAATGATGTTCTCAACATAAATGAGATTGTGTGGTATGATGCGTTTATGCATATATTATAATGTATGGAAGTGTAATGTTTTAGCTGGGGAAAATAAATCCCGGATAACTTGCTGGAGAATAGAGTTGAATTCTTCGGTTCTGCTGGGGATGACGAACGAAGATGATTGCAAGAATAAACCTGCAGGAGAGGATGACTCCGTTGGGGAATTACTCTATGGGGGAGAGATGTTCTGCTGATGATTTTAACGATAACTCCGCTGGGGATTCCATTGATAAGCTATGTTGGGGGTTTCAACGATGAACTCCGTTGGGGATGGATTACCATTGCTGGCGATATTGAATCTGTTGAGGATATAAGTCCTGCTTGGGGATTTTGATGATGAATTCCGCTGGGGATGGATTACCGTTGCTGGTGATATTGAACCTGTTGAGGATAAACGTCCTGCTTGGGGAAAGAAAGAACTTCGCTGGGGATGATCTTTCAGTTGCAACTTGCTGAGGATGACCCAGTTAGACTCTTGTGAGGAGGACCTTCTGAATTTGGCTGGGGAGATACATTTGTATTCTGCAGGGGATAGGCTTCCAGAATCTATTGGGTAAGATGATTCAACTCTGGCGGGGAAGCCTTTTTTAGACTGCGCTGGGGAAATGACTCCATTGGGGATATCTTGTATTCCTCCGGGAAACATTCTTATACTTTGTTGAGGAATATTAAGACTGTCGGGGATGCTCTTACGCTTGCTGGAGAATGTCTTTATACTCCGCTGGGGAATATTAAGACCTTCTGGGGATACCCGACCTTTTTAGGGCTGATGGTAGATGAACTCTGCTTGGGGAGAGTATTGTTGATTCGTCCATAGTTGCGAGTCTCAGCTGAGAGAGCCACCATTATTGTCTTACTTTGCGGGGAGTGAAAGTATCTTAGCCATATTCTTCAGCTGAATCTACCTTGATACCTGGTGGACAGAGCAACTTGTACAGTTCAGACAATTCTCATTGCCCCTGTTTCTACAGGAGAAGGTGCCTGCAGAGGCCCTGTGGATCGAGTATTATCCCAACCTATGAGGTGCTTGGTCTCTTTTGATTGAAATGACAAGTCTTCTTCTGGTAGGTAAGTGACGAGATGACGGGACATAGTCGTACGCTTTGATCCCTAATTTTTGCCCGGACCGCCCTTTCGGGTTTTCAGTCCATCGGGATACCCTTTTTTTCCCAAGCCGCCTTTTCAGGTTTTCGACTTGCCGGGTGTACAAATTTTTTCCATTTTTTTATCCCTTATTTTTGCCCGAACCCTTTTGGTTCGCCGGGAAGCCCTTATTTTTGCTTAGGCCAGTCAACCTAGGGGGTCTTTGATTATGCGTAGTACTTTTTTTTTACTATGTCCACGCTCTTAGAGTGTAGGGAGGTGTCACTGTCAGTAGTGTTGTATTGCCATACTACCAGAAGATGTTTGATCATGCAAGATTCGTTGCTGGAATCCATGTCTAATGCCCCAAGTAACTCAGATGGAGATCTGCCCCTGGTTACTCTGTACTTCTTCATAGATTTCTTGAAATCTTGACTGGACTTCCCCAGGTGTGCTGGATAGTGACGTGTCATGCCCCCTTGTTGATAGAAGATTTGTCAATGGAAGTGTCATCCTTTTTGAAGTGATTTTGTTCACTGAGAGGGCTTTCGTTCATCGGATATTCGTTGTGTGAATTTCTCCGCTTTCAAACAAATAGCCAAATGCAAACAGTGATATTCAAATAATGCAAAGTTTATGCTTGTCTCGAAGTTTTGAAAAATGCGTTTTTTAGAAGAAAACTCTTTATAAGACAATTTCAACACAAGATTTAGGGCAAAGCCTTACAGGAGTCAGGATACCTTTTGTAACAGTATGCTTTCGAACTAACCCATGCTTCAGTTAGGACTTTTGAAGGGTTGTAACGTGGCTTGGTTCACGGTTTAAGAAACAAAGGATAAAGGCTCAAAGTATATTTGTACCCACCCGCTCTTCGTGATGTTCTTCAATCCTAAACTCAGTTAATTGTGCGTCGAACTCTATTCGAATTTGGAACAACGTTTTGGTGATGGTTCACACAAGTTGGATTTTTTAAGGCAGTCATCATTTTTGCAACATTTTTCATGTTGTTGAGGATTTGTAATGACCTTGTTCTTTTGATTTGTTATCCCTAACTTTTGCCTGACTGTTCCTGTTTTCGAGACTACAGTCAGCGGGATGCCCCAGCTTTCTTAAGCCTCCTTTATAGGTTTTGGCTCAGTGGTTTTTTTTTTCTTTTGAGAGATTGACTGCCTATGAGATAAGGAACCACCACTGTCTTTTGATTCCAGAGGAATGCTTTTGATGTCGTTCGTTGTATTATGAACTGAGAGCTTGGGACTTCAATGCGCATCTTTTGAATTAACTGAGAGACTACCCTGCCCCGGGTTTAAATTAAAGGTTTCAATTTGTGTTTAAAACAGAAAACTCCAACTTCTTTGGCTCGAAGGGGTTGACTAGGGATTATCTTCCTTATAACTCCAGTGTTTAGGATTTGAAAGAAATGCCTATATATCGTCAGCAAGGTCTGTCCAAAAGCATACTGTATGAGATTATGGTATTGTTTCGTCATCCTCCCTCTAAAGGCTTGTAACTTTTAGCAAGAGTTGAATGTCATAAAGTGAGTAAAAAGCATAGTTTAAATGTAATTAAAATGATTGGATCAAATCAAGACAAACATATGCAATGCATTAATGAAACAAAGTTTGGCATTAATAGATAATTATTTGAATAACAAAGAGATTACAACTTGAAAATTCAAATGAACAAAAAGGCCCTCTCTTGTCAGAACTTGTCACTTCAAATGGTGAGCCTTGGAGGGATGGTAGAAAAAATCAGCCTGACCATCTTGTGTGAATTCCAATGCCCCTTCATCAATCAGGTTTTGAATTTTGTACTTCAGCTTCCAACAGTCGTCAGTATCATGCCCCGGGCTATTGGAGTGATATGCACACCTTGCATCAGGATTGTAGTTGGGTGAAAAAGTCTT
This sequence comes from Vicia faba, assembly GCA_948472305.1. Classification (NCBI taxonomy): domain Eukaryota; kingdom Viridiplantae; phylum Streptophyta; class Magnoliopsida; order Fabales; family Fabaceae; genus Vicia; species Vicia faba. The sequence continues at coordinate 1,293,512,508 of OX451739.1, read as the reverse complement.
AGGACTCGGATGAGGTCCTACCAACGTCACCAGATTCAATCTCAACAGGTGTTACAAAGCTTGGGACAATGGCATGTTGAGCTTGGTAAACGGCCTCTGATTAACCCGCTGTTTATGGCAAGATTGTTGTTGGACCCGTGAGGTAGTGGCAACTTGGAGAGGTCCATTCTTCACCATACCAAACTCATGTCTTCTTGGAGGCTGATTAATGATTTGATCCCCAGCCTTGACCGTTTGCTTCATACTGTTGTATCTGTCTTGATGAAGCTGGTTGATAATAGTTCTCAGCTCTTCTTGTTCCTGAGCTAAGCCTTGGATAAGAGCCATCTGCCCCAGCATCTGGGTTCTCATTGCATCTACCTCAGCTTGCAGATGTTTCAGCCGTTCGTCCTTATTGTCTTCAGGACTTTTCTTGACCAAATTCCCCATGAGGAGTGTTCTCAATTCTTCCTGCCCCTTGGATAGGTTTAGGAAGACTTCCCTGAACAGAGTCTCTTGGGTATGAAGATCTTGGTTGTCTGGTTGGAAAGCCATTGCTGAAATAAACAGCAAGAACATGAGAGACCTGTACTGGGAGACCTGTTATGTATGATATATGTATGCAATGTTTTCAAGGATCTCGCGGGATAAACAAGAAACTGTTAGAATTTGAATCTGGTAGCTTGGTTGAAGGAACTTCATGTTGCTGAGAGTCCTTCTTCAAGAGTCAAGCTCACCATATCGAGTGGGTCATAGCCCCTGACTCAAGTTATCATGTTTTGATCTCTAGATGACTTTGGCTAGAGGAAAATAAATCCCCTTTGCCCCTTGCTAGCCATTTGATTCACCATAACCTGCATCACATACCCTTGAGATCCTTGAAATGGTTAAGGAAATGTTAAGGCATGATGTTATGATGTGCATGCTATGCGTTTAAGCAAAAGTGTGAGGTGCTGTATGTAAGCCCTGCAATAAGTCCAAGTTATTGGATAAGGACGGTAAACAAAACCTGCAGGGAACTCACGTTGTCAGATAACAGGAATGTGCAAGTAGTTCAAGTTTGAAGGCACACAAGTCACACATATAGCCTTAAGTTTAGGCTGGCATGGAGTTTAGGCATTACCCTCTTTCAGTTTCAATTGGTTAAGACCTGTCCTAAAAAAATAGTAACCGACTTCTAGAGGATCTCAATATCATTGACTACCCTCAATCGGTCATAATTCCAGTTTAGCAACCTTTTTTTGCGGACGGAATCATCACGAGAGTTTAGTCTCAATGAGTGTAGCATACTGCTACTGTTCTATGGCCAAGTTGGTCAATTTAAGGTTCTAAGGTCAGTTGGTGCTTAATGACTCCTTAGAAGACCCATATTCGCCTCGTTTCAACACAAGGGATATCGGTACAGACTAAGGTGCCACACCAACGTAGCTACTGCTTCATCCGTGTCGGTCTACGCCGGACAGATCCCTCACAGTTTATTGCTACTTACCTAAAAAGGGTACCCCCAGATCTGGGTTAGGATCTATAAAACTCCGATACAAGCCCACAAAGTTAAAAGCATACAAAGCAATACAATTGAAAACACAAGTGATCTAATCCTAAGGTACACCTCACTTATATACATCCCCAGCAGAGTCGCCAGTTCTGTGATTGGTGGGAATGAGAACTGAATGTTTTGGAATGCTGGTTCGCGTTTGCGTTTGTTTTTGCAAAATGTCGCGGTAAGCAAGAGTCGCCACCGTCTTTTATTTTATCCAACAAGGAAAGGACAAAAGCATAGAAAAATTCCTTTTCGAGATTGTTTCTCGGGTTCGGGAGGTAGATTATATAAAGGGAAGGTGTTAGCACCCTTTCTATCCGTGGTTATCCACGGGCTCTTAGGTACTTGCTCACTATGTTTTCAAAAGTTTGCTTTTCTTTGTGATTGTGGGTTTTGAAAAGAGTTTGTTGTTTTGAAGAGAGTGTAAGTGCGAAAAGTTTTGTTTTGTTTAAAAGAGAGCAAGTACTTAAGAACATCTACCTACTCGAAAAGGAATTAAACTGTGCAACTGTCCTTTAGACAGTGATATCCCACTATTGAGGAGTAGGTAGCACCGTCGTTGGAGTTTTTCGGGTCAATTAGATTTAAGGGACTTGTGGTCACTGAAGCAACGTTAGGACGCCTTAGTGGTAATCCTAATGTCTTAGATCATTTTTATCGAGGCAACCATTTTGAGGCAACTTATGATCTTGGGACAAAAGGACGACCTCTAAAACATCTTATACTTAACGACCACGTTTGAGGCAACCAAGTGAGGTGTACCCTAAGAGTGGCATGTGCAAGTGTGTCAATTTTCAGTTATATTATTTTTGCATGTCATGGTGAGCTACTGTTGATTTTAAGTTCTTGTCATGCAATCCTAGTTAGCATACATCTAAACAGTTAATATATGTACAGGAAATTAAAGTGCGGGAATTGTAAATCCTACGCTATTACAAGGCTTCGGGGAGGGGGATTATTTACATGTCCAAAATTGGGGAAATAAAGCAGTAAAGTGTAAAAGTCTTAGTTTAAGCTATTACAAACCAATAGACAGTTACAATAAAATAAACGTGCGCGAATCTGAAAATAAACTCTAAAAATTCTAAGAATAAAACCTTTTTGTTGTTTTATTTTATTTTGAGAAAATGATCTAAATCTACTAAATTTTAGTTTTGTGAAAATGTTAAGATAATTAAAAAGTTAATTAACAAAGTTAATTTTAATAGAAAAAACTAGCCTAATGTTTTTGTGGTTTTCTTGTTTTAATGTTAATTAAAAAGATAAAAAGATGTCAATGAAAATAAAAATAAAATACAAGGGGGGGGGGGGGGGGGGTCTTCGATCCAGGGAAAAAAAAGGAGTTTCGACCCAGGGAGGGAATGGTAGCTTCGATCCAGACAGGGTCATGGTTCTTTCGATTGGGCCAGGAAGTGGGCGTGAGTAGCCTTCGATCCAGGGGAGGGGATTTCCCTTCGATCCTGGGAAAAAGGCCTTCTTCGATCCAGGAGGACTATGGGGAGTTTTGATCCAGAGAAGGTATCTCCTTTGACGTGGGATGCTATACCTTCAAAAGTATGTTAGCAAAACAAAGCTCAGGGCCTGGGTATTGAACCCCAGGCCCTTCGATCTTGCGCTTGCTGGGTCTCTTCAGGCTAAATCTGCAGCAAATGTTAGCAAACGAAGAACATGACCTGGGTGCCAAACCCAGGCCTTTTGATCCTGTCTAGGATAGAAAATCGAAGGTAACAACCAGTATGAATGTATTATGCAAATATGAGGTTGGATGGTTTACCCTTTCTTACCAGCAGATTGGACCTTTGATTTGGGTGCTGGCTGGATGGGAGCACTTTCAATCTGGGATTTCTGGGTGTGGATACTTTTGTTGAAGGGTTGCTTTGGCCTGGATCACTTCTGAAAATGTTGACAACTTTTGGCAGTGTAACTCCAATGTTTTTTATTCTCCTGTTGTGTGTTTTTTCGTGTGTTTTTTGTGTGTGTTTTGTGTGTTTTTTGTGTCCTGGATATGTATGCTGAATCTTGTATTATAGGGGCGTGAGGGTGCAGTAATGGTGAGACAACCATTAAACAGGCCATTAAAGCCATGAGACAAGAATCAGACACATTAAATAATTTCCTTTTTTGAAACATTCGTGTCTCTTGAATGAACCTAGACATTTTTGCATTTCGAATGCCTTCAGGCCACGCTCTTCGATTGGCCTTGAGTTGCCTCCTTCGAATGGACTTCTCATGTACCTTTCGAATGAGCCTTCTGAATGCTTCTTCGAATGGTCTTAAGTTGCTTCCTTCGAATGGACTTCCCATGTATCTTTCGAATGGGCCTTCTGAATGCTTCTTTGAATGGTCTTGAGTTGAACAGAAACACTCTGGTCGAATCAGCTCTTTAGGAACAGAAAAGGCAAGAGTCTGGCCTTTAACTCAGGAATTAAATCCACAATCAGCATTTAATTATTTCCATATTTGCAAGGGAAACATGCCATTTTCTCATGTTCAGTGTACCTGGACATGTTTTTCTGAGTGCCCTTTGATGGCCTCTTCCAAATGGCCTGGGAGGTGTTCTTCGAATGGCCCTTGTCCAAATATCAATCGAAGGATCCCAATCGAAAGGCTTTGTTAACAGGCCAATCGAAGGGTGATGTTCATGCTAATCGAAGTGTCCCTTCAAAGTACCAATCGAAGGGCCTTTCAGAATACCAATTGAAAGGCTCCTTCAGAACACCAATCGAAGGGTCTTTCAGAATGCCAATTGAAGTGCTTGTCCATAATGCCAATTGAAGTGTCCCTTCAAAGTACCAATCGAAGGGCCTTTCAGAATGCCAATCGAAATGTACTTAAAGCACCACTCAAAAATTTTCCTTTTTCCTTAGGCAAGGGTTTGTGATCAACCATGCAGGGGGAATTCTTTGGAAAACATGAGAGGGCAAATTTTGGGGTACAACAGTGTGATTTTGAAAGTATTTTGTAAAAGAGGCCTTTGTTTAGGCAATCTTTGTAATGATTCTCGTTCGTAAGAATGTATACAAAGATGTTTGTCTTTTGAAAATGTTTTCAATGTTTTTGTAATATGTTTTTGAAATGTGTGTGTGTGCTTGTTTTTGAAAATAGCAAGGATTGTTTTGAAATGGAGCAAGTAACTTAGAAGCTATCTACCTACTCAAATGTCTTTCTTGTGCATTTTCTATTCTTTTGACATTGTTGACTTACCATTTATTTGGAAAGTAACCCTATCTTTAGATGTTAACGCGATGGGCGTGGGTCATCGTATAACCATGATAGCAATGTTGCCAAGTATCTTAGCATTTTTGAGGGACCAAAATCATTTTGTTTAGGCAACTTTTGTATAGCGTCATCGAGGGACTATGATCTTATACTTATTTTATTTTGCCAAGATACTTCGCATGCGTAACATGGCCATTTTATTTTAGGCAACCAAGTGGGAGAAACCTTAAGGGTGTTGGTGTGCAAAGTGTGTCATTTTTCATGCTTTTGATTTGTCTTGTATTTAGGGTTTTCTATTTGTTTTGTTTTTTGTTCTTGTCATGCAAACTCTAATTACTAATCATAGTATATAAAGCGATAAATTGCGTAAAATAAACTAAGCTATTACAACAATTATTATGGGAGGGGGATACAAGTTTTTAATGGGGATTTTGCACTAATATAAACCTAAATATATTATTACAACCAAATCGAATATTACGCGAATTAAATAAATAAGACAAATATTTAAAATGCAATGCAAAATGTTTATGTTAAAAAATGTTTTCTGCTTTGTTTTTTGTATGAGAAAATAATTTAATTTAAACCCTAAAAAATAAGGAAAAAATAATATTATTTTTGGAGGAGTGAAACCCTAATTTTTTTTTATTCAAAGAAAATAATGCTTTATGTTATTATTTTGTACATTTTTTGTATAAGAAAATAATAAGTAATATTATATATAAATATTAAAAATTAAATATGTATAAAAATAAGTATTTATGAGTATAAATAGTATAACAAAAATATTAAGTATTTTTATATTATTTACAAACTATTTAAGAAAATAAGTTCTATTTTAATCAAATAAATTAATTCTTATGTAAAAAAAAATTGTAAAAAAATAAAGAAATTATTTTTAGGATATTTTATTATTCAGAAAAAATAATCAAAAGCAATAAATATAAAAATATGAGAAAATATGAAAAAATATAAAAAGCTAGTCAGAGGGTGCAAATAGTAAGTCAGGGGGGTGCAAATAGCAAAAGCAAAAAGGCCCAGGCGCCAAAAAGCCCAGAACACTTCATCCCTGTCCTTCGTACAAGCTTCTGCGCGCGCTTCAGTTCAAATCTGTATCTCTCTTATGCTTGCACAAAAACAAAAACTCATAACATGAAACATGTGGCATTTGAGCTTACGATTCTAACCATATAAATTATGTGAGCTAACTCTTAAAGATCAGATAGAATTTTGGTAGCCCTAATTCATGACCTAACTTTTCCAGAGTTTTCAATCTTCAAATTCTCTTATCACAAGTAATATAAATGAAAAGTATGGATATGTACAGTTTCGTTATGATATGGACTACATTTTTTCTTCACAAATCGTGGCTTGAAGTTGCCTGTATAAGGAGATAGAGTTTAAGAAAATACCTCATTCATCTGGATTCGAGTAGGGCAATGCAGGGACTTTAATGGAGGCCTGATGATTGTTTGATCTTCCTTGAACTTCCCTGAAGCTATTCCAATGCTTATCTTGCTTTGAGGATGGCTGGAACTCTCTGGACAAGTCAAGCTGCAAGCTTCCAAAGTGAAAATGATGGATGCTGAAACAGGGGTTACAGAACCAGGGTGATGGCTTGGATTTCTTTGGTATGAAGTGTATGAGATGTTTCAAATGTTTAAACACAAATCGCACGAGCCAAATGAGAGTTGGCTGTGCTTTTGCAGAATCTGAGTGTTTTGGCAGAATTTTGGTGTTTCTGAGTTTTTGAGAGTTTCAAGTGCAAACTAATCGTGCTAAGCCTTGCAACAAGTTTGTATATTTGTATAGAAATGATACAAAGTCAGCCCTTACTAGATATGCAAGCTTTGGACCTTTTTGCAACTTTTCTTGCATTTGAAGTAAGGTGAAGTGACTAATCTCACATGCTTGTCCTTGCTTGCTTGAGAGCTGCAAAGAGCTTGTACCAATTGCTTGAGACCTGTGTACATTGCTTGTACCAAAGAGACAGGTTCAATGCTCAAGATTGACAAATTTGCAAAAGCTTCTCTTTATGAAAATGGCATTGTGAACTTTATGCCCAAAATGGAAATATCTCTTGTACAAAGCTTCAAAAGCAAAGATAATGCCTTTGTCAACTGAGTTTGCATTTAATTATGAAGTGTAAAGCAAGCTTAGGACCTGTAAAGCAAGATACAACCAGCATGGGTTTGATTTGCAACTTGATGTTATGTGAAAATGGCTTGAACAAAAAGTGAGAAAATGCCAACTTCCTCTCTTTGATTCTCCCTACTCAAAAATTATCTTGGAGAGTTCTTAGATATTTTGGAAAGCTTGCAACGTGCTTTATAATCCATCTTTGAAATGAATTTGGAGATACCTCTTTGAACTAGGTGAAAAGTTGCCATGAAGTTGAGTCAAAAACCTGCCTAAATTAGGGCAAAATTTCACTAAGTTATTTAGTTCATGAGCATGTATTCACAGATTTATATCTTGAGATCCAAGCATCTTTAGGGAAAACTTTATGAATAAAAGTTGTAGATTTCATGGAGGACTACAACTTTCATTTTGGGAACTTTTCTTGAATCAAAATGCATCATGGTGAAAAAGTGGTAAAAAGTTGGAAAAAAATAAGAAAATTTTCATACTTAGAAAAATTCTAAGTTATGAAAATTTTCAAATTCAAAACCCTAATTTTCAAAATTGGTTTTCTTGGTGAACAAGTTTCATATTTTGACACATCTTGATGAATTATGACCCTTGGTACTTGATTTTGACCAAAAAGTCAAAGTTTGACTTTTCAGTATACAATTGATTTTTGATCAGTTGATTGCAAATTTCATCTGTCAATCCTATGAACTTGAGATCTTTTGAAACATGTAATTAGTTAAAGACGATGCCATTGAATCCTTGAAATCATGCTTGAACTCAATTGGCCATTGGCTAGGTTAAAAATCAGAAATTGCCCTTTCTTAGTCAAAACCCCTAATTTTGACCATTTTGCCCTTTTGATGATTTGATCAAATTTCTTGAGGAGTTGTGATCCAAACTTGATCAAATGATACATATGAGTCTAAAATGTTGATGTGGATCAAAAATTATGAAGTTTGACTGTAAATTGGCCATGGTTGACTTTTCCCCAATACAGCTGATTTTTAGGTCAACTGTCCAATTGACTGATCAAAAATGTGGTTCAAGGCTTGAAACTTAACATGAGCAATCCTAGGGGTCCAAGATGGTGTATGAAAGTCAAATGAAGCATAAAAGGTCCAAAAATACTTGTGCAAACTCAAACCCTAATTTTAGATTATCAGTGCAAGATGAGGTGTCTTGAGCTGACCAAACCCTAATCTTGTCTTGAGTCCAAGAAGTCTTGTGAGAAAAATATTGATAAATGAAAGGGAAAATTTTGGGGTACAACAGCTGCCCCTAATCAATCTTCTTGAACTTGAATAGTTAGATTGGCGAGTTTTGTTGTTCGTGAATCGAAGGTAAAAGATGATTGGACACTAGAGTGCCCATAAATTTGCACTCGACGAAGTGTAGTTTAGGGAATGGGCTTAAAGATGCCATTTGGAGAGGTGATAGAATCTTGTTGGAGATGGGCTTGTAGATGCCATCCAAGAATGTTTGTTGTAAATCAAAAGAATAAGCATCAGAATGGTGTCCTTATCAGGAACGTATCTGAGCTGTATCTGAACTTGAATCTGAATGAGTGACAGAATGGCAACTGTGTCTGGAGCGTATATGGACTGTATCTGTACTAGAAATCTGAATAAGTATCAGAATGGCATCCCTATCTGGAGCGTATCTGAATTGTATCTGATCTTGAATTCTGAATAAGTGACAGAATGACAACCGTGTCTGGAGCGTATCTGGACTGTAACTTGATGTTTGAGATCTGAATGAGTATCAGAATGGCATCCTTGTCTGGAGCGTATCTAGACTGTATCTGTATTGGAAGTCTGAATAAGTGACAAAATGGCAACCGTGTCTGGGGCGTATATGAACTGGAATCTGAATGAGTGACAGAATGGCAACCGTGTCTAGAGCGTATCTGGATTGTATCTGTATTCGAAGTCTGAATAAGTATCAGAATGGCATCCCTGTCTGGGGCGTATCTGAACTGTATCTGAAATCTTTGGACATTGTTAATGATAGCTGTTAATCTTATCCTGAAAAGGGTAAAATGTTAGCTGAAACACAAAGTTATGTTGCATGAAATGTATGATGCAATAAATGTGCTTTTATCAATGTTTATGATATATGGATGTAATGTATGCGCATGTAAGCTGATTTGATGTATTGCTGAGGAAAATAAATCCTTGACTGCTGAGGATATGTGGATTCTTCATGTCTTAAAGTATGAGTATTGACAAAAATTCCGTTGTGAGAGTAATGCCAAGTACTGCTTGAGAAATCTGCTTGGGGAATCCAGAGAACTTTGATGACTTCTGCTGGGAATTAATAAGAACTCTGGGGAAGAAAGCTTATTCCTGTTTGGAAAAAAGTTCAAGAGTTTCGGTGGTCTGTCATTCTACTGGGGAATTATCAGGTTTTAAGACAACTTGCTGGGGAATTTGAGGAAACTGGATGGTTTCCACTGGGGATTAATGGTTTAAAATTTTAGCTCCGCTGGGGATCTTAATGATGTACAGTGGGGATTACTCATGGAATAGCCTAAAGACGTTTTCCTATTCTTTCAACCTGTCAGTAATTATTCTTTTTCACTTTGTTTATTTGTAAACAGTGATTATGTTCAAATGCATATGTTCATTAATAAATCATTGGACGTTTTTGCAAATAAAACACAAGTGTAAAAAAAGAAAAGGACAAATGGTTTTCTGCACTTTAAAGAGATATCTTTGTATTGACTTTGAATAAGTATTTTGTACAAAGGAGACAGACATCCTAGTAAGAGGATGGTGTCATAAAAAATGAGAAAAATTTATACAAAGAAAGATGGCTATGTGTAAAAATCCCATGGGGTTCCCATTCTGCTATAGCCTTTGTATCTCCGAATATCTTGTCCATTTGTTGCTTCGTCCGAAGATAATTGAGTTTATCAGAAGCCCTTAGTTTTTCAATGAAGATATTGTCCTTAAAGTGATCCAACGATACATAGTCATACGCTTTAATTCCCTAATTTTTTCCTAAACCGCCCTTTCGGGTTTTCGATCCACCAGGAAACCCTTTTTTGCCCAAGTCACCCTTTCGGGTTTTCAACTTGCCGGGTGTACATATTTTTTTATTTTTATCCCTAACTTTTGGCCGAACCTTTTGGTTCGTCGGGATGCCCTTGTTTTGCCTAGGTGTGTCAACCTAGCGGGTCTCTTATGCATAGTATCTTTTGACTATGTCTGCGTTCGCAGGATGTGGCAGGTCGTCACCGTCCAGGGTGGTTAAGATCATTGCCCCACCAGAAAAGATGTTCTTGATCACAAATGGTCCTTCGTAGGTAGGAGTCCATTTTCCCCTGGGATCACTTTGTGGCAAGATGATGCGCTTGATCACTAGATCTCCAACTTGATATACCTGGCGTCTGAGTTTCTTGTTGAAATCCTTGATCATCCATTTTTGATACATCTGACCATGGCAAACAACAGTAAGTCTCTTTTCATCAATTAAGTTCAGTTGATCAAGTCGGGTCTGGATCCAATCGTCTTCACTCAAACCTGCATCCTTCATGATTCTTAGAGAGGGGATCTGAACCTCAATAGGTAGGACAGCCTCCATGACATAAACCAAAGAATAGGGTGTTGCCCCAGTTGATGTGCGAGCCGTGGTACGGTACCCATGGAGAGAAAACGGTAGCATCTCATTCCAGTCCTTGTAGGTGACTGTCATTTTCTGTATGATCTTTTTAATGTTTTTATTCGCAGCTTCGACGACACCATTCATCTTTGGCCGATAGGGGGATGAATTTTGATGTTGAATCTTGAACTGCTCGCACGAGGCGGTGATCATAGTATTGTTAAGGTTTGTACCGTTATCAGTGATGATCCTTTCGGGGATACCATACCGGCAAATGAGATTCTGCTTGATGAAGCGGGCAACAACATTCTTAGTAAAGGATGCGAAGGAAGCTGCTTCGACCCACTTTATGAAATAATCAATGGCCACTAGAATGAAGCGGTGTCAATTGGAGACTGTAGGCTTGATCTCCCCAATCATATCGATTCCCCACATAGCAAAGGGCCAAGGAGCTGTTAAGACATTTAGAGGAAATGGAGGTACGTGCACCTTGTCTGCATAGATTTGACACTTATGACAGGTCCAGGAGTGTTGATAGCAGTCTGCTTCCATGGTAGACCAATAGTAACATGCCCGTAGGATTTTCTTCGCCATTGTATGCCCACTAGAGTGAGTGAGAAAGGTACCTTCATGTAATTCAGCCATGATCTTTTCAGCTTCAATCTTGTCCACATAACAGAGCAGAATAGAATCATGATTACGTTTATACAGGATGCCATTACTTAGGAAGAACTTAGCAGAGAATCTCCTTAGGAACTTTTTATCATTGATTGAAGCTCCTTCCGGATATTCTTGAACCTCGAGATACCTTTTGACTTCGTGAAACCAAGGCTGGTCCACTAATTCTTCAGTATTAATCTCGTGACAGTGTGTTGGTTCGTACATTCGTTCAATAGTGATCTGAGGAGCCTCGTTATCCCAATTAAGTTTAAACATAGATGAAATTGTAGCTAGAGCCTCTACTAGCTGATTTTCTTCTCGCGGGAAATGCTCGAAGGTAATCTGCTCGAAATGTGGTAACAATGTTAAAACATGTTCTTTGTAAGGGATAAGGTTAGGATGCTTAGTGTCCCATTCTCCTTTGATCTGACTGATGATCAAAGATGAATCTCCAAACACAAATAAAGATTTGATTCCCAAGTCTATGGCAGCCTTGAGACCAAAGATGCATGCTTCGTACTCTGCCATGTTGTTCGTACAGTTGAAGCAAAGTCTGGAAGTAAAAGGAGTATGGCATCCTTCCAGAGATATGAGCACAATGCTGATACTGTTACCAAGTGCATTGGATGCCCCATCAAAGAACAGGGTCCATCAGGATCCTTGTTCAGGTCCATCATATGGTCTAATTCCTTCACCGTTGTCTAAAGTCATGATGTCTTCATCTGGGAATTCAAACTTCATGGATTGATAATATTCTAGAGCTTGATGAGCAAGATGATCAGCTAGCACACTGCCCTTTATAGCTTTTTGGGTCGTGTACTGTATGTCATATTCTGTTAGAATCATCTGCCATCTAGCTATCCTTCCAGACTAAGCAGGCTTCTCAAAGATGTACTTTATCAGATCCATCTTAGATATCAGCAAAGTGGTATGAGTCAACATATACTATCTTGGCCGGCGAGCCGCCCATACCAAAGTGCAACAAGTTTTCTCGAGCAGTGAATATCTGGTTTCACAGTCGGTAAACTTTTTGCTCAGGTAATAAATAGCATGATATTTTCGGCCAGACTCGTCATGCTGCCCCAATACGCACCCCATTGAGTTCTCTAAAATGGTCAGATACATGATTAGCGGTTTTCCCTCGACTGGTGGCATCAAGACAGGATGTTCTTGTAAATACTCTTTGATTTTGTCAAAAGAAATCTGGCATTCATCATTCCATCTGACTACCTAATCTTTCTTCAATAGTTTGAAGATTGGATCACAAGTAGATGTTAGGTGAGAAATGAATCTGGCAATATAGTTCAGGCGTCCCAAGAACCCTCTGACTTCCTTCTCAGTATGAGGAGCATGCATTTCTTGTATCGCTTTGACTTTGGCAGGATCAACCTTAATGCCTTTGTTGCTGACAATGAAACCCAAGAGTTTACCGAACCAGACTCCGAATGTGCACTTGTTCGGGTTTAACCTTAGCTTGTACTTCTTCAGTCTGACAAACAACTTTTACAAGTGACCAAGGTGTTCTTCTTCATTTTGTGATCGGGATATCATGTCATCTACGTAGACCTCTATCTCATGATGTATCATGTCATGAAACAAAGCTATCATGGCGCGTTGATAGGTTGCCCCGACATTCTTCAGTCCGAATGGCATCACTTTGTAACAGAACATACCCCACTGTGTGACAAACATAGTTTTCTCCATGTCTTCAGGTGCCATTTTGATTTGGTTATATCCTGAGAATCCATCCATGAAAGAAAATACTTTGTGCTGAGCTGTATTGTCAACCAGGATGTCGATGTGTGGGAGTGGAAAATCATATTTAGGGTTGGCCCTATTTAAATCTCTATAATCCATGCACATCCATACTTTATTGTCCTTTTTACGCACAGGAACAATGTTAGCAACCCATTGAGGATAGGAAGTGACAGCCAGAGATCCAGCATTGAACTGTTTCATAACTTCTGCTTTGATCTTCTCTGACATGTCAGGTCTCATGCGGTGGACTTTTTATTTCACTGGTGGACAATCTTCTCTTGTGGGTAGACGGTGTACCACGATGTCTGTATCAAGTCCCAGCATGTCTTTGTATGACCAGGCAAAGATCTCAACATTATCATGCAATAGCTGAATTAGACGCTCCTTGACGCTTGGCTCTAGGTTGGGACCCACTTTGATTTCCTTTTTATCCTCCTTGGTACCCAAGTTGATTGTATCCAACAGCTCCTCATGAGGCTGAATAGCCCTTTCCTCTTGTTGTAGCAGTCTATCCAATTCCCCTGGAACTTCACAATCTTCCTCACCTTCGTATTCGGCTTGGTAGATCTGATCTTCAGAGTCACTGAAGGCCATAACAGTATCGTTACCCATGGGATCCGGAATGGAGGGGTACCTGCATTTGTGAGTGTGGGTGTGTGTAAGGGTATAGCCATCTTTAAACAAATAAAATGAAAAAGAAAGACAATGAGCACAAAAAGTTTGTATGTGAAAAACGTCCATGATTCATTAAATGTCATATGAAGATGAAATAAAAACCCTTACAAATGGACCTTTGTGCCTCGGGTAAGACACAAGGTTGAAAATGTACGAATTGTTTGTTAATTATTACAAGTCCAACAGAAATGTTTAAAAGATAAATTACTGAGAGATGAAAGTTATTGGGACAAAGTATTTGGCTTCCCAGTTGCGGAGTCCCCCGTTGACAGTATGAAATATCCAATCTTCCAAGCTTCCCTCTTCTTCACTGTCTTCCAATGCATTGACTTCTTGGTGGCTAATCTTCATAGGTGGCCCTCCAGCACGGGCACGACGCACAGCCTTCTGAGCAGTTGAAGTAAACCCCAAGCCAAACTTGTCTGATTTGTACGGGATGTTCGGAAGCTTCCCCCAAATGGTGCATCCACCCTCTTCAATTACTGCCTTTGCTTCCTTGAGAGATAACATCCAAAGTGGAGGTCTTGTAATCATGGGTACTGAGGACACTATCTTGGTTGCCTCTACCTCTTGAGAGACCTCTTCGAAATGTTAAAAAGGAGTTTCGATGAACTTGCCATCCAATTCCACATATCGGAAAGAATTCAGATGACTAATCATGTATTCCTCTTCTCCATGGACAGTTATGATCTTCCCTTGAACCGGGTATTTTAGCATTTGATGCAGAGTGGAAGTGACAGCACCGGCATTGTGAATCCAAGGCCGTCCTAACATGCAAGAATAAGAGGGACATATGTCCATCACATAGAAGGTCGAGTTGAAAGTTTCAGTTCCCACCTTTATCGGGATGTCCACCTCCCCGTGGACCATCCTTTTTGAACCATCAAAGGCTCTCACAACTATGTTGCTGGGTTTCAGGGTTAAGCCTTCACAATCCAATCTATCAAGGGCTTTCTTTGGTAAGACGTTTAAAGATGAACCAGTGTCTACCAATACATGGGCTAGGGTTGTTCCTCTACACTCCACTGAGACATGCAATGCCTCATTGTGTTTTCTCCCCTTTGGTGTTAGATCTGCATTGGAGAAACCTAAACCATTATCAGCTGTTAGACTAGCCACACATTCTTGGAATTGATCAGCAAATGTTTCTTGTGGCACATGGGCCATCTTTAGAAATTTTACCAGAGCTTTTTCATGTGCCTCAGAACACAGCAACAAAGCCAACATGGAGATCTTCGAGGGGGTTTGCGCCAACTGTTCAACCACATCATAATCACTCTTCTTGATTATTCTCAGGATTTCTTCCATCTCTTTTTTGGAGGTTTCAGGGATGATCAATGGTTGCGCCTTCGTCCTAACAGGCTCTTCTTGAATCCCTTTTCCCCTAACATCAGTAGCAGTAGTATTGGAGGGGATAACCACAGGGGTTGTGTCTTCTTCAATGATTGGAGTACTTGCGGATATGATTATTGGTGTAGAGGTAACCTTAGGAGCAGTTGCGGGTCCAAAAATTGTCGTTGGAGGGGCAATTTCTGGAGAGAAGATTCTACCGCTGCGGGTAATCTTGCTTGTTCCAGCAATGTTGCCAATGTAGGAGTTGTCTTCTTCAGAGCTCTCTTCAGTCAGTCCATCTTGTTTAACACCATGGTAGTAGATTTCTCCACCGTAGTTCCATGGTACTGTTTTATCGGACTCATACGGGACTGGCCCGGGCATTGTGATCTTCAGTGGAGTAGTCTTCGGAACTGATGTAATCCTAACGGGTCTTTTAGGGACCCTGGAAGGATTGGCGGAGATGGTTATAATCGAAACATCTTTAACAGGAATTGGTAAAACATGAGCTTTTTCAAACAGAATTTCTTGATTGTCAATCAGGCGTTGGATACCTATTTTTAACAGAGGGCAAACGGTTAATGAGGATAAGCAATGATGGCAATCTTCCTTACAACTTGGGAAAATCCCAGCTTTCAACAAGTTCAGTTTAATGATTGGGAGCAGAGTCAACAGTTCATCCAATGAGGCAACAAATAAATCTTCCTCGACAACATTGGCATTGTGACCATGCCTTGGCATCAGAGTAGAAATAACATTTGGTTTTTCTGGTGCATCAAACTCAACTTCTTTGGCGTCTATCAGGTCTTGAATTTTGTTCTTCAGAGCCCAACAATTGTTGGTGTCGTACCCTAGACTTTCAGAATGGTATGCGCACCTGGCATTTGGATGGTAGTGAGGAGACGCAATATTAGGATTCTTTGGGGCCTCTTTTAGATTTGCTAGATTCAACTTCAGAAGATGTGGTAGAACCTAGGCTGGAGTCATGTTAATCCTGGTGAATTGCCGAACTGGCCTTTCCACCCTTGGCTGATTAGTTCTTGGTTGATTGGTTCTTGGCTGGTCAGATGCAGATTTTTGAATCATAACGGCCCCCACCGCTGGTCGGCGTTCAACTCTTCCTTGACCCCCCTGTGAATAAACAGCAGACACTTCCTTCTTTCCTGTGAAAGGTTTTCTTATAGCGAAAGAAGCAGACGCATCCTTTTGAATCTTCCCACTTTTTATACCGGCCTCCACTCTTTCTCCGGTTAAAATCAGTTCAGTAAACCCAACAGATGAGCTTCCAATCAGGTGGTTAAAGAAAGGACCTGACAGGGTACCCAAGAACATATCCACCAACTCCCTCTCAGAAAGAGGGGGTTGTACTCTTCCGGCTAAATCTCTCCATTTCTGAGCATATTCTTTGAAAACTTCATTTGAAACCATACCCATACTCTGAAGTTGAGTACGGGTTGGTGCCAAATATGGATTGTATTGGTACTGCTTATAGAAGGCAGCGGCAAGGTATTCCCAATTATGGACATCATCCCTCTCCAATTGGTAGAACTAATCAAGCTGGGTTCCAGATAAACTGTCTTGAAAGAAATGGACCCACAAGTCTTTGTCGGCAGAGTGCGGCTGAATCTTCCTCACGTATGATCGGAGGTGCATTTTTGGACATGACACCCCATCATATTTAGCAAATAGCGGCACTTTAAACTTTGGTGGAATCACAATTCCTGTCACCAGCCCCAATTCCTCAAAATCTAGACCCGGTACTTTCTGTATTTCCATAGCAGCTAGACGCTCTTCCAGATGTCGGTATTTATCATCCGCCCGAGGATACTGCTCCTCAGAATAATCCTCTTCTTCCTTCTCTTCTTCAGATTCAGATGGAACTGATGTCTCCTTCCCTTTTCTTCCCCCTTCATCAGATGTTGTTGGAAAATCCAAGATCCTTCTAGCTTATCCCTAAAATCTTCTACCCATGATTACTGATAACACGAAAATGTATCGCTTTTTAGGCCTAATTTAAATGAGTTATTTGTACGTTTTTATCGAATAATATGCATCACGAAGGTATTTTTATTTGTTTTCAGGTAAATTATATTTTCCAAGGCATAAGATGGAAAATAAGCTAAAAGGAGAAAAACAAGCTAAGAAATGGCAAGGAGAAAGAAGAAAAATGACATTCTGCTAAGAAGCCCACACCAGAAGAGCGTTACAAGCGCAACTCCTAGCATTGCGAACATAACGCCTAGCGCACACTGTTACGAATGTAACGTAATGCGTTACGAGCGTAACAAAAATCCTAGCTGCTACGAACATAATGAATCCCATTACGAACGTAACACTTTAAAAACTCACTCTATGCAGTAAACCATAAAGCAGCCCACACGAAGTCCACACGACCTCATTCCATCAGTTGAGAATTTAGCGCACATACTGAAATAATGGAACGTGACAGTTAAAAGAGAGAGCCTATATACATGTCGAAGATTTCACTTTGAAGGGGTCGGAGAATTTGTTTCAGAACCATATTTTTCTTTCTGTATTACTTACTGTGTTTTCTTGTTTTTGAACCATTTATTTTTCCTTTCAAGCCTCTGTAATTCCAGTTCCCTAAAGTGTTAATTCTTCACATCGTGTTCTATATTTCAATTAATTGTATCGCAAAAGCTACTGTACGAATTCAATATTACCACGACAATATAATTACATGTTTTTTATGCAATTCGATCTTTATTGTTTATATGCTATGTTAATTGTTTTTATGAACTGTATTTTACGTTGCATGTTTGCTAAATACATTATGTCTGGCTAATTTTGTTTGTACCGGTATGTGACTCCTAAGCACCGAAGAAATTCGATGTTAACTTGGCTAAAATCTTTTATAAATAATTTCTGGTTTCCAATTTCCATATTTAATTTAACTACCCTTGTCACGAGAGTGAAAGGATATTTAACACGATTTTCCCACGAGAGTGGGAAATTAATTAAGGCAAGAACCTGCATGCGAGAGTTGGGGTTCGACCCAGATACTGGTAACGAAACATTAATTTTTAAATACACGAGAGTGTTTTAAGAAATTAATTAAACTCAAGTTGTTTTCAAAAAGTGTTATTAAATTTAAAGTGCATCCACTAGGTTTAGTAGCATAACTTATTTCATGAACACGAGAGTGTATGTCTAAGGTTTTTAAACAATTCGTTTTTACCGAAATACTTTATATGCCAAGTGATTCACCGAGTTCCCAAGTCCGACTATCACATACCGATATAACTATTACTATTGTTTTTAATTAAAAATCTCTTTCCCCTAAAACCAAATATTCATCGCTTAGTTAAACATTTGCAACATTAGATCGTATGTGATTGATCCTCAGTCTCTGTGGGTTCGATAATCATTTAAAACTAGAACGACTAAACTGTATACTTGCAGTTAGTAATCCCGATAGACTCATAAAGTCCCATCAAGTTTTTGGCGCCGTTGCCGGGGACTGATTAGTCAATTAAGTACGATTCTTCTGTTGCGCGTTTAGACTAGGCAACATAAACCATTTTTCGTTTTGTATGCCAAGGATTCGCTCACAAGGCGAACCTCTTGACAAATCGACGGACGAACCTGAACGCATCATTTCCGTAAGACGTGCAGTCAGGGATTACTGTTTAAATCACGCTATTCCTTTACCGAAACCCGAAATCAAGATTGATTCTGAAACAGATTCTAATTCTTCCTCTGAAACCGAAACCAATCCAGAAGTAGACATGGCCGAAGAACGAAGGACCCGTCCACTGAAAGAGTACGCAGCTCCATCACAACAAGAACCCCACAATAGCATTGCTACTCCAGCAATTAATCGAAACGATTTGGAGTTGAAACCACTGTTGATATCAGCTATCAAACAACGCCAATTCTCTGGAAATCCTACCGAGGATCCAAATGAACATCTTACGAAATTCGTTCAATTTGCCGACACAGTTATAGCAAATGGTGTTAGTAAAGATGCAATAAGATTACGTCTTTTTCCTTTTTCGCTAAGAGATAGAGCTTGGGCTTGGTTGCAATCCTTATCGTCAAATTCCGTCACTACGTGGGAAGGACTTAAGACTGTATTCTTAGCACGATACTTTCCCCCAAGCAAGACTGCTGCATTAAGAGCTCAAATCAACAAATTTAGGCAGAAGGATACTGAATCGCTATTCGAGGCATGGGAATGCTACAAAGATATGATGCGAATGTGCCCACATCACGGATTAGAAAACTGGCTGATTATCCATATATTTTACAATGGACTCTTGTACAACACAAGACTCTCTATAGATGCCGCCGCAGGTGGTACACTGATGGACAAGCCTTACGATGAAGCTAACCAACTCATTGAAAATATGGCTCAAAAGCACTATCAGTGGGGAGGAGAAAGAACACCTGTGGAGAAAACTCCAGCCAAAAGTGGGATGTACGAGATTAGTAGCTTAGATAAAGTTAATGCTAAGGTAGATGCTCTTACCCAAAAGATAGAAAGCTTGACCTTACCTCCTGCAGCCACTGTGGCTGCCGTAACCCCAAACTACGAAGTTTGTGGAGTTCCTGGTCATGTTGGAACCGAATGTCAAATCCTAGCAGGAATATCAGTCGATCAGGTGAATTATGCTCAAGGTAATCCTTATGCTAATACCTATAACCCTGGTTGGAAAAACCATCCTAACTTCTCGTACAAAAATAATAATGCTTTATATGCACCTGGCCAAGCACCCGCTGTACCTCCAGGCTATTAAAAACCCGCTGCTAATGTTCCTAACATTCCTAGGAAGTCTAACCTTGAAATCCTAATGGAAAACTTTATTGCTACTCAAGCTCAACAAAACAAAGAATTCCTCAATCAATACTTTCACACCGGTGAACAATTGATGCAATTAGCAAATAAGGTAGATGCCCTAGCAACTCACAATAAAATGTTAGAAACCCAAATCTCCCAAGTAGCACAACACCAAGCTAGTTCTACCGCACCTGCTGGTACGCTTCCTGGGAAACCACAACCTAATCCTAAAGGACATGCTAATGCTATCACATTACAAAGTGAGACATCACTTGATGGACCGGTAGATCCTAGACTCCCAAACCCGACCATGTATCAAAAATCTGAAAAGGAAGCAGAGAAATCGAAGGAACAATATGAGAATGTAGAGGAAGACGCAAATGAGAGCGGAGAGGTTTCAGATAAACCTTACGTACCTCCACCGCCATATAAACCACCAATTCCATACCCTCAAAGACTTACAAAATCCAAAAACGAGGGACAATTCAAGAAATTCATAGAACTTCTGAAATAACTAAACGTCACTATTTCGTTTACATAAGCTATAACTCAAATGCCGTCATATGCTAAATTCCTAAAGGAAATACTATCTAATAAGAAAAAAATTGTTGAAAACGAAACCGTTATGCTAACTGCCGAATGTAGCGCCATAATTCAAAATAACATGCCTCCAAAGCTAAAGGATCCTGGTAGTTTCTCCATACCATGTGTAATTGGAAAATCTGTCATATACAAAGCTCTATGCGATTTAGGAGCAAGTGTTAGTCTAATTCCCTTATCTATTTGCGAGAAGCTCAAACTAGGTGACATGAGACCTACCAAGATGTCCTTACAACTAGCCGACAGATCAGTCAAATTCCCTGTTGGTATGCTAGAAAACATTCTTGTCCGAATAGGACAATTTTACATACCTACTGACTTTATAATAATGGACATAAAGGAAGATTCAAATATTCCCATCATATTAGGAAGGCCATTCTTAGCCACTGCAGGAGCCATTATCGATGTTAAGAAAGGAAAGCTTACCTTCGAGGTAGGAGAAGAAAAAGTAGAATTTATTCTTTCCCAATTCTTCAAAGCCCCTGCTATTGACGACTCATGCTGTTTCCTAGATATTATCGATGAATGTGTCAAAGAACTAGAAAGCCAAGAAGACACCTATTCTGGAATATTGAAAATTCCGACACCATCTATCTTCGAGGATGATGACTGGAGACAGGAATATCACGATGCCAACCTAAGCAAATGTTTTGCCTTAACACCCGATCCTACCCCAACTGCTAAGAAAACTAGTATAGAACTTAAAACGTTACCTAAAGATCTAAGGTATGAATTTTTAAATAAAGAACTCGAATGGCCATTATAGTCAATGCCAATTTAGGGAAGATCGAAACCGAAAAACTTCTTAATGTGTTAAGGAAGTATCCAACCGCGTTAGGATATAACATATCGGATCTAAAAGGAATAAGTCTTTCTGCCTGTATGCAC
Organism: Vicia faba; assembly: GCA_948472305.1. Classification (NCBI taxonomy): domain Eukaryota; kingdom Viridiplantae; phylum Streptophyta; class Magnoliopsida; order Fabales; family Fabaceae; genus Vicia; species Vicia faba. Next base: position 1,293,491,320 of record OX451739.1, on the reverse strand, counting down.
CGTATTATGCTAGAAGAGGACTGCAAGACTTCTAGAGAACATCAAAGACGAATAAATCCTATTTTAAGTGAAGTCGTAAAGAAAGAAGTGCAGAAACTACTAGAGGCAGGTATCATATACCCGATATCCGATAGCAACTGGGTCAGTCCAGTTCACATAGTACCTAAGAAAGGAGGTGTTACGGTTATAACAAACACAAAAGGTGAATCGGTAGCACAACGTACCCAAACAGGATGGAGAATGTGTATTGATTACAGAAAACTAAACAAAGCTACGCGCAAGGAACATTTCCCGTTACCATTCATAGATCAAATGCTCGAGCGCTTAGCTAAACATTCCCATTTCTGCTATCTTGACGGATACTCAGGATTCTTTCAAATTCCCATTCATCCTGATGATCAAGAGAAAACTACGTTCACATGCCCCTATGGTACCTTTGCATACCGAAGAATGCCATTTGGACTATGTAACGCACCTGCAACTTTTCAACGATGCATGATGGCGATTTTCGCTGACTTTTTGGACGGAATTATGGAAGTATTCATGGACGATTTTTCTGTCTGCGGAGAAAGTTTTGACGGATGTTTATCAAATCTTGAGTTGGTACTGAAACACTGTGTCAATGTCAACCTAGTGCTCAACTGGGAAAAATGTCATTTCATGGTGAGACAAGGAATTATGTTGGGTCATATTGTATCAAACAGAGGGATTGATGTCGATAAAGCAAAAATCGAAATTATCAAAAACCTTCAACCACCCAAGATAGTTAGAGAAATAAGAAGTTTTCTAGGACACGCTGGTTTTTACCGACGTTTTATAAAAGATTTCTCTAAAATCACTAAGCCACTAACTGAACTATTGATGAAAGACGCTGAGTTTATTTTCAAAGATAAATGCTTAAACGCATTTGAGACACTTAAAGAAGCATTAATTTCAACACCTATAATGCAACCTCCTGATTGGAACCAACCATTTGAAATAATGTGCGATGCGAGCGATTATGCTGTAGGCGCAGTCCTAGGACAACGCAAGGATAAAAAGCTTCACGCTATTTACTACGCAAGCAAAACACTTGATCCCGCACAAATGAATTACGCCACTACGGAAAAGGAACTCTTATCTGTTGTATTCGCATTGGACAAATTTCGTTCCTACTTAGTAGGCGCCAAAATCGTTATTACACGGATCATGCTGCGATCCGATACTTGCTAAGTAAGAAAGACACCAACCAAGACTACTCAGATGGATCTTACTCCTACAACAATTTGACTTGGAAATAAAAGACAAAAGGGGAACTGAAAACGTAGTAGTAGACCATTTATCAAGATTGGATGGAATCCAAACCGAGAGTGTTCCCATAAACAAAGATTTCCCATATGAACGCCTTATTGCTAAACTAGAGACAGCTCCTACTGACAGTTTATATCAATGCGATGAACATTTAACAACTGCGGTAGTAGAAGCCATCTGTACCAACACCACATTACCATGGTACGCTGATTTTGTTAACTACTTACCCGCCGGTGTTCTACCACCCGATTTAACGTACCAACAACGAAAGAAATTCTTCCATGATCTTAGATAATACTTTTGGGATGAACCACTACTGTTTAAAAGAGGCGCCGATGGTATCTACCGTCGCTGTGTTCCTAACGATGAAGTGGACGACGTCATTGTTCATTGCCATTCCGCCCCTTATGGTGGACATGCTAGCACTTCGAAAACTTGTGCAAAAATACTTCAAGCTGGTCTTTTTTGGCCTACTTTATGGAAAGACGTCCACATAGCAATTATGAACTGCGATAGATGTCAGCGCACAGGAAATATATCTAGACGTGATGAAATTCTGCAAAAAGGGATTCTCGAAGTCGAAATTTTCGATGTATGGGGAATTGATTTCATGGGACCGTTCCCCGCATCCTTTGGAAATAAGTATATACTGGTAACTGTTGACTATGTATCAAAATGGATTGAAGTCATCGCTGCACCCACAAATGATACACGAGTGGTACTCAAATTATTCAAGAATGTTATCTTCCCATGATTCGGTATACCAAGATTAGTAATTAGTGATGGTGGTTCACATTTTATCTCTAGAATTTTCAAAAAACTACTTTCAAAATATGGCGTTAAACATCGCATAGCCACACCATACCATCCTTAAACAAGTGGACAAGTGGAAGTGTCAAATAGGGAAATTAAACAAATCCTTGAGAAAACCGTAGCCACATCTAGAAAGGATTGGTCCTCCAAGCTAAATGATGCTCTTTGGGCATATAGGACAGCTTTTAAAACCCCTATCGGAACAACACCGTTTAAATTAGTTTATGGAAAATCTTGTCATTTTCCAGTAGAACTAGAACATAAAGCTTATTGGGCTATTAAAACTCATAACTTAAATTACACGACTGCTGGCGAGAAACGAATATTAGATATCCATGAATTAGAAGAATTGCATTTAGACGCTTACGAAAATGCTAGAATCTATAAGGAGAGAACAAAAAAATGGCATGATAAGCGTATCTCGAGGAAAGAATTTAAAGAAGGAGACATTGTACTCCTATCCAACTCTAGACTGAAACTCTTTCCGGGTAAATTACGTTCTAGGTGGTCAGGACCATTCGAAATTAATAAAGTTTTCCCCAGTGGTGCGATAGAAATTAAAGGAAATTCCATAGAACCATTTATAGTCAATGGCCAGCGTTTAAAGCATTATTTTAACATTGAAAATCTAAACTATTCGGCTTATCTACAATTAAGTGAGCCACCTACCCCGATACCTAACTGAATAGGTACTGTCTGTCGAGCTATCGACATGAAACAAAAGCGCTTCATGGGAGGCAACCCATGTTTACTTTTAATTATTTTTGTTGTTTTGATATGCTTTTTATTTTTTAACTTTGTTTTAATCTTTCAATTTTTATGTTGCATCATTTATTTCTTTTTATTTGAACTTCTTTCTCTTTTGATTAACTTCGGCATTTTAACCTGAAAATTCTAACTCAGTTTTTCATACATTTATTAAATATTTTCAGGGTAATTCATTAGCTTTATTTTTTTTAGCTCCATGGCACGTATGAACTACTTGAACATAACCCTGAGAGGTAGGCATCAGAGAAGGCTCTTTTAGGATCTAGTTGAGCGAGAGATGTGTCCAACCATTTATGCTGACGACCATGCGATGAATGCCTTAGGCATTCGTGAGAGCATTATGTATCTGCTTAACCAAATAGGTTGGGACGTTGCTCCAATTCAGAGACGCTATTGTACCTACCGTAAGCCGACCCTTGAGTTTTTAAGCACACTAAGCTATCTTCCAAACCATGGGTTAGGTTTCAACCGCGGGTTGATCACCTTCAAAATGTTTAATATGGATTATCGCTATAATCATAGGGAGTTTGCCCATCTGTTAGGATTCCCTAATGGCCCTGATGTTTTCACCATGACCCAAGAAGACCTATTGCTAGATCATGACCTTGATTACTTCTGGGGTAGTATTGCTGGAAACAACCATCCTGAGCCAAATGATCTTTACTCAGAGTCCATCCATAACCCTGCTATTAGGTACTTCCACAAAATCATTGCCCACACCCTCTTCGAAAAAAAGCAGAATGTTACAACTGTGTCATGTGATGAGCTTTTCATCATGTATTGTGCTTCGCAGAATCGTACAGTTAATGGTGCCACCTACATGATTGCTAATATGGAACATATTATCCAAACAGAGAATGCACCAATCCTCATAGGTGGGTTAGTTACTATGATCTCTAATGCTATTGGACTCTGAAGACCTATGTTAGAAACAAATCCGCACTATGGGATTAAGCCAATGAATATTGAGTTTTGCTTTAACACTAGCTTCATAGGAAACCTTGGGCCGAATGAATTTGAGCGACTGATTAAACATGAAACTGTTCACCAGTTTGTACTCCCAAATCCTATTACTAGTGTCCATAACAGAGCAAATTGGCTTTTTAATCTCCACCATCCTCCTACACCACCTTCGACTCCATCCACTATTGAAATTTATGAAGTCCCAAATACCTCTCCAGCTGCTGAAGAATCCGATCCTGAAACACCACCTGGATACCACCAATTTCCTGACCCATGGGATCAGCCTGTAGTTTCCACTGAGTCTACCTTCCCAATTCCTGAGATACCACCACCACCTCCACCTGCTGTCACACTCGACTCTTTGAATACTGAAATAACCGGAATGCGGGGTGAGCTTACCTCTTTACATGTGGATTTCCTTAGTTTTATGGATTTGGTAACTGAACAATTGGATTTCATTCACCAACATCTGTTCTCTACTCATCATGGCTAGAAGTTGTCGTAGTTATGTTAATATGTTCTGTTTCTTGCATTTATGTACACAGTGAGGTCACTGTTTCGTCTAAGTGTGGGGGGGGGGGGAACCTTAGTTTTAATCTTTTTTTATTCCATGCATTTAGTTATTGTTTGTTTCAAATTCTAAACAATTCTATTAGTTAATGATATTTCATTTATTTATCATCAGTTTCAATTTTACTGTCATTATTTTTTTCTGTTATTACGAGCTATTAATGTTACTCTTAGTGCTAATATTGTTGCTTTACACTAATGTTACTATATTCAACTATGCTGCTATGTGTTTTACCATCCATAATAATAACAAGTGCAGCTAATGATGCTAAGGAGAATGGCACGATAATAACAATATGAAAAATTGAGTCTGCCAGATCCTAAGCTATTTTCCCCATAAACAGAGGTGTTACGAACGCAACACCGCTGTTACAAACGTAACAACCCCTTCCACGTTACGAGCGTAACGCCCCTGCATTGCGAACGTAACGAGGCACCCCCATATTATGAAACAGAAACAGAGGCGTTTGGTTAGATTAAGATTATGTAAATGGATCCCCATTAAGTGGGGCTTGTGGACAATGTTTTAATGGATCACCCCTGATGCCTGATGGGCAAAAGAAAAACATGCATTTCTTTCTTTCCCTCTCATTTTTCCAAACGCACGCTGAAAACCCCAGCTCTTACCCACGTTCAAAATTCTCCACCATTCCCATTTTTCAAACTTCCGGCATTAAGAGCATTCATTCCCATTTAAGAGCAACCCACATTTGCATCCTATAAAAAGCTTCACATAGTTTCATCCCATCCTATTCAAACACTCTCTGCAAAACCTCTCCCTCACCACTTTCACAGTAGAACCTTGCTTCAGTCAATGAATTATCAATGGAGAACAGAGAGGCTGACATGGGTGGAATTGTTTTTAGGAATCAAGAGGGCGGACACCAAAGGGAGAAATATTTGAAGTTTTACCGTAGGGGAGTCTTGGCCACGAGATATCCCGACAACGATTGTCTCAACAAATTGGGAATATTTAATGGAGTGGATTGGCTGCTCCGTCTCTCTGGCCTCTCATTCGCATGCATGCAACATCACCCGACGTACCCTAAGCTGACGCCCGAGTTCCTTAGTTCGTTCTCGTATTCAACACCCAGTGATGAAGGCATGTTCCTCACGGGCACCACATATTTCCGTATGTTCAACACTGAATATACGTTAAACCAAGAAAGAATCACAGAGCTACTCAAATTTTCAATTAAGGAAGACGAATCCGAGACGTTGCACTATAAGGTCTCTACTATCAAATATTAGGCTGTTATTTTGTTCGAATTGTGGAAGAAAATCACCAATGTCTCGACAGGAAATTGGGATGAGTGTCTGGCATCTCACGTTCACAACCCCACCACTAGGTACTACTTCAAGATTCTCTCCAACACCATTTTTGGACGAGCTAATAGCAACAAAGTTAACTCAAAGGAGGTATTTTTCCTTCATTGCTGTTTAGCTGGGAAAACCAAGGTAAGTGCTACTCTGTTCCTTCTACGTCATATTGAGTCCCTTTGTGCAAGGGGACAACAACCATTTTTGATCGGAGGACTGATAACCACATTAGCTCATGGGCTTAATTTGCAAAGCCAATTGGAGACTCTTGATGCTCTACCGCCTCTTCTCATGGATTTGGATAACTGCAAATACATGCGTTTGATTAGGAACCGAGATGATGGCAGGTATAATTTGATGGTGAAGAACAAAATTGTTCCAAGTGTGATTATGCCGAATAGGTTGCTCACAAATGTGGCGAATATGGATAAGTGGATTTATGATCTAAATGCCCCTGAACCCGACCTAGATTCTCAGTTGAATCAAAATCCTTAACATGTTGATGAGGTAGAAGAAGAAATGGATGCACAGCAGCAGACCGCACCTCAACAGGATATACCAAGCACTTCTACTAGGCGCAGAAGAAGGCCTCATAACCCAACTACTGAAGATCTTTATGAGGCAATGATGGATCAAACCCAAAGGATGACAGATATGAATTCTCAGCTTACCCTCCAATCCCAACAGGCCACTGATATCCAAGCTCAGCAAACTGCAATGATGCAACTCATGCAACAGATGCAGCAGCAACAAATTGAACAAGGAGCTAGGCATGAGGCCCGTATGGATACTTTGACGATAGAAATGGGTGGTTTGAGTGTACGCATGGAAACTTTTCAAGAGATCCTGAACCATGTTAGATTGCCCTGCTTTGATGAACAGAGAAGAGGTCGTGGAAGAGCCAGAGGGAGAGGGCCTGAATGAAGATATCTCCTCCCATCCTTACCTCCTTTACCTTATCTCGAAACATTGAGGACAATGTTAGATTTAAGTGTAGGGGAGGAAACTCTATCATTTTATTTCGCTTTCTAGATTAGATTTAATTTTTCGAATCATTTTTCCTTTCTTGTACTTTCCCTTCAACAAAACAACTTCATGTTAAGTCCTTAATTGCTAAGTTCTTTTTCGTGCATTATTGGATTTCCCCAAACTTTACAATTCTTGAGCCATAACGAATAATTTACGATTATCATACAACGCGATGTATCCAAACGGCTAGCTAAAACCAAATACTCAATTCAGCTTAGGCCACTTGAGGAAGTTTGACAAAATCGTCACGGTTTTGACATTTTAGAACTCCACATTATGCGATGCCATTTTGGGTACTTATTATACTGCCAACCGCGAATTTTACTTTAAATTATCCCCTAGTAGTTTATCTAGCAGTCGGCACCGTCAAAACACAAACTACACAAGGAACCGATGAATATAAGTGAATGATCCAAAAGAGATGATGATAAAATAGAAATTTTTGTCGTGAAATGCCCAAAGTAAGTTAGGTGACCCTCACTCGGTCATTTAGCCCAAAGGATGTAATTCTCACAAGATAAAAGAAAACTTATTGTAAATTGGTTCAGAAGTATCTAGTACTGAACTTGGTAGGGCGGACTACGGACCGATCTCCCACAATTTACAATTAAGTTATAAAAAGAAGGGGTTACCACTTATAAGTTCCAGAACCCCAAGAATCAATGGATCATAGTCGCTAACCAGTTACTTTGCTATGTGCATGTGGAGATAAAGGGCTTAATGTGATTGCGCTTGAATGAACACAGGTGAAATTTAGTTTAAAGGGTTGATTGGTGTTATAACAACATGACTCGGAACGGTTTGCACAATTGGAGTACTCTAATGTCGCCACCATACCTCTTTTGCGTCTAAATCTCTTGGCCTAATCAAAATTTACAAACTAGCTAGTTTGTGAACATCGTCGCGTGTGTTTAATTCGTCGTTTTTATAAACCGCCTTATCTTTTTGCTTGAGGACAAGCAAAGGTTCAAGTGTAGGGGAGTTTGATAACACGAAAACGTATCGCTTTTTAGGCCTAATTTACACGAGTTATTTGTACGTTTTTATCGAATAATATACATCACGAAGGTATTTTTATTTGTTTTCAGGTAAATTATATTTTCCAAGGCATAAGATGGCAAATAAGCTAAAAGGAGAAAAACAAGCTAAGAAATGGCAAGGAGAAAGAATAAAAATGACATTCTGCTAAGAAGCCCACACCAGAAGAGCGTTACGAGCGCAACGCCTAGCATTACGAACGTAACGCCTAGTGCACACTGTTACGAACGTAACGTAACGCGTTACGAGCGTAACAAAAATCCTAGCTGCTACGAACGTAATGAATCCCATTACGAACATAACACCTTAAAAACTCAATCTATGCAGTAAACCACGAAGCAGCCCACACGAAGTCCACACGACCTCATTCCATCAGTTGAGAATTTAGCGCACGTACTGAAATAATGGAACGTGACAATTACAAGAGAGAGCCTATATATATGTTGAAGATTTCACTTTGAAGGGGTCAGAGAATTTGTTTCAGAACCATATTTTTCTTTCTGCATTACTTACTGTGTTTTCTTGTTTTTGAACCATTTATTTTTCCTTTCAAGCCTCTGTAATTCCAGTTCCCTAAAGTGTTAATTCTTCACATCGAAGGATTAACACACACTCAGTTCTATATTTCAATTAATTGTATCGCAAAAGCTACTGTACGAATTCAAGATTACCACGGTAATATAATTACAGGTTTTTTATGCAATTCAATCTTTATTGTTTATACGCTATGTTAATTGTTTTTATGAACTGTATTTTACGTTGCATGTTTGCTAAATACATTATGTCTGGCTAATTTTGTTTGTACCGGTATGTGACTCCTAAGCACCGAAGGAATTCGGTGATAACTTGGCTAAAATCTTTTATAAATAATTTCTGGTTTCCAATTTCCATATTTAATTTAACTACCCTTGTCACGAGAGTGAAAGGATATTTAACACGATTTTGCCACGAGAGTGGGAAATTAATTAAGGCAAGAACCTGCATGCGAGAGCTGGGGTTCGACCCAGATAGTGGTAACGAAACATTAATTTTTAAATACACGAGAGTGTTTTAACAAATTAATTAAACTCAAGTCGTTTTCAAAAAGTGTTATTAAATTTAAAGTGCATCCACTAGGTTTAGTAGCATAACTTATTTCATGAACACGAGAGTGTATGTCTCAGGTTTTTAAACAATTCGTTTTTACCGAAATACTTTATATGCCAAGTGATTCACCGAGTTCCCAAGTCCGACTATCACATACCGGTATAACTATTACTATTGTTTTTAATTAAAAATCTCTTTCCCCTAAAACCAAATATTCATCGCTTAGTTAAACATTTGCAACATTAGATTGTATGCGATTGATCCTCAGTCTCTGTGGGTTTGATAATCATTTAAAACTAGAACGACTAAATTGTATACTTGCAGTTAGTATCCCGATAGACTCATAAAGTCCCGATCAATTACCACGCCCGTTGGTTTCTTTTTCTTTTTGTCTTTTGCTAGCAGAGTCTTCAGCTCCTCCTGCCCCTTGGCCAGGGTTGTGAGTAGATGCTGGAACTGCATGTTTTGAGTTTGGAGATCTTTGACCGTCAGTTTGAGATCCATCTTACTGAAATAAACAATAGAGAGATGAGGAAACTTGTTGCAAAGACTTGTTTATGTTATGATGAATGTTGTGTGCATATGTAATGTATTCAAGGATTTTAAAAGATTCAAATTTGTTTAAACAAAAAGGAAACACACGTTATATTAATAAAATAGAGTTGGAGTACATCAATTCCGCTTGGGAAAAATAATACAATGCTCTAAGATAAAAAATAGCGCGCATCCTCTTTGGCGCAATGTAGGCATTTAGAGTTCACTCCTCCTGAAGTAGCCTGGTGAGTTCTAAAACCTTCTTCTCGCTTGCGTAGAATTGGGCTTCAAAAGTATCACGCACTCCCTTGAGCTGTATCCAATCCCTTTGAAGGTCTTCAAGAGATGTAGGCATGTCAGGATGTAGGATAGTGTATGGAATTTCTCCCTCTTGAACAGGCTCAACAATCACCGGTAGAATAGAAGGATAAGGCATCATAAGACTTTTAGCGCAGGTTCGTACCCACTTGAGGTAAGGCTCAAGAGGGATGGAATTCTTGTGTCCAAAAGTATTTCTATCTACCTTGTTTAGCATCCTCCAAGCTTGGATGAATCTCTGGCGAAGACCTTGATCGTCGTTGTCGTAGTCGAAAACCAAGCCTTAAATCAGCATATCATGTGGGCCATCCCTTTGGGCATAACCAAACTGTCTCAGAGCTAAGCACGGGTTGTAGGTGATGCCTCCCCTAATGCCAAGTAGAGGGACATTAGGGAATTCTCCACAACGGTCAACAATGATAACATTCTCTTTGGATCGAGAACACCAATGAATATCTGAATGTTGAAGTGTCATCAACCTTTGTGACCACCTCAAACCTTGCTCATTCTTCAAGACGGATTGGGGAAGATGAGAAATAAACCATCTTGCCAGGAGAGGAGTGCAGCACATGAGAACACCTCTTTTCCTCATTGTACGAGTGTGAAAAGAGTGTAAGATATCCCCAAGCAATGTAGGCACCGGATTGCGTGACATGAAGATCTTGACATGACTCAGATCTATGAATTGGTCAGGGTTTGGGAACAATACCATCCCATAGATAAGAAGAGCTATACTCTCCTCAAAAGCTTGTAGGTCCAAGGAATTCCAACAGTCTTGGGCCTTCTCAAACAAGAACTTTGCCAAGAAGCCTTTGACACCACTTCTAGTTTCCCAATGGGTTGTGACATCAGATGGTTGCAAGTGCAGGGCTTGAGCAACCTCTTCTGGCTTTGGATCTCTTTCCGTACCGTTGAAAGGTAGTTGATTGAGAATGGGAATCCTCAAGAGTTGAGAGAATTCTTCCAAAGTAGGCACAAGATGGTAATCAGGAAATGTGAAGCAGTGATGCAGAGGGTCAAAGAACTGGAAGAGAACCTTCACCATATCTTCCTTTGTGTTGGAGGTGACCAAGCTAAGTAGACGACCATGCCTCTCGGTGAATGGAGAATTCTCAGGAATCCTTGAAGCTAGCTCCTTGAGTTGTGGAGGAATTCTTACAAGGTTGACCTGAATAGTTTTCATGCGAAGTGAATCCATATCCTACAAAACAAGAACAAAGATGAAATTTCCAAAATCCTTGAAAAGGTTAGTGGATGCAAATGATGCTTCATGATGTCCATGATGTTATTCACAAGTATATATGTACAAGAAAATCACACAAGTTCCTAGTTTAGGCTTGCATGGGGTTTCATAGGTCAGTACCCTCTTGAAGTTTAGTTGGCTCAACCTGTCCTAGCAATAGTAACCGGGTTCTAAGGAGCTCAATATCACTGAATTGTTTTCTTTGTTCATAGTTTCAGTTCAAGCCTCTTTACTGGCGACCGAAATATCCCAAGAAACCAACCCTCAATGAGTGTAGTATCGAGTATCTACCAACTTCGGACTGCACCAAAGCCGGTCATCTCACTATATCCTAAATGGCCAAGTTGGTCAAGTAAAGGTTCTAGAAGTTCATTAGTGCTTTACGACATCACTTAGCGGCCCCGTATTCTCTTTGATTAAATCAAAGGATACCGGTACCCACAAATATGTCGCACTAACATAGCTATTGCTTAGGTTGTGTCGGTATACCCCGCACAATTTCCACAACGTATTGCTATTTACCTATAATGTTTCCCAAATTCGGGTGGAGGATTCAAACCCAAACAATAGAACCAAAATGTAACACAAACAAGTCTAACAATTGTAAGCAAATAAAGGTGATCTAAACCCTAAGGTAACCCCACTTTTATAATAGTCCCCAGCAGAGTCGCCAGTTGTGATACGGTGGGAGAACTGACTTGAGGGTTTTTGCGTTTTGTCGCAAAATGTCGCGGTTAGCAAGAGTCGCCACCGACTTTTCTTTTATCTAAAAGGAAAGGTGAAAAAATCACAGGAAAGACCTTTGAGATATTTTCTTGAGTTCGAGGGGTAGATTATGAAAAGGGAAGGTGCTAGCACCCTTTTCATCCATGGTTTTCCATGGGCTCTTAGTTACTTGCTTAGATCACTTGCTTTGTTTTGTTTGAAATGGTGTTTGGTGTGATTTTGAAAGTATTTTGTAAAAGAGGCCTTTGTTTAGGAAATCTTTGTAATGATTCTCGTTTGTAAGAATGTATACAAAGATGTTTTTCTTTTGAAAATGTTTTCAATGTTTTTGTAAGATATTTTTGAAATGTGTGTGTATGCTTGTTTTTGAAAATAGCAAGGATTGTTTTGAAATTGAGCAAGTAACTTAGAAGCTATCTACCTACTCAAATGTCTTTCTTGTGCATTTTCTATTCTTTTGACATTGTTGACTTACCATTGATTTGGTAAGTAACCATATCTTTGGATGTTAATGGGACGGGCGTGGGTCATCGTATAACCATGATAGAAATGTTGCCAAGTATCTTAGCATTTTTTAGGGACCAAGATCATTTTGTTTAGGCAACTTTTGTATAGCGTCATCGAGGGACTATGATTTTATACTTGTTTTGTTTTGCCAAGATACTTCGCATGCGTACCATGGCCATTTTATTTTAGGCAACCAAGTGGGAGAAACCCGAAGGGTGCTGGTGTGCAAAGTGTGTCATTTTTCATGCTTTTGATTTGTCTTGTATTTAGGGGTTTCTATTTGTTTTGTTTTTTGTTCTTGTCATGCAAACCCTAATTACTAATCATAGTATATAAAGCGATAAATTGCGTAAAATAAACTAAGCTATTACAACAATTATTATGGGAGGGGGGATACAAGTTTTGAATGGGGATTTTGCATAAATATAAACCTAAATATATTATTACAACCAAATCGAATATTGCGTGAATTAAATAAATAAGACAAATATTTAAAATGCAATGCAAAATGTTTATGTTAAAAAATGTTTTATGCTTTGTTTTTTTGTATGAGAAAATAATTTAATTTAAACCCTAAAAAATAAGGAAAAAATAGTATTATTTTTGGAGGAGTGAAACCCTAATTTCTTTTTATTCAAAGAAAATAATGCTTTATGTTATTATTTTGTACATTTTTTGTATAAGAAAATAATAAGCAATATTATATATAAATATTAAAAATTAAATATGTATAAAAATAAGTATTTATGAGTATAAATAGTATAATAAAAATATTAAGTATTTTTAAATTATTTACAAACTATTTCAGAAAATAAGTTCTATTTTAATCAAATAAATTCATTCTTATGTAAAAAAAATTGTAAAAAAATAAAGAAATTATTTTTAGAATTTTTTATTATTCAGAAAAAATAATCAAAAGCAATAAACATAAAAATATGAGAAAATATAAAAAAATATAAAAAGCTAGTCAGGGGGTGTAAATAGTAAGTCAAGGGGGGTGCAAATAGCAAAAGCAAAAAGGCCCAGGCTCCAAAAAGCCTAGAACACTTCATCCCTGTCCTTCGTCCAAGCTTCTGCGCGCGCTTCAGTTCAAACCTGTATCTCTCTTATGCTTGCACAAAAACAAAAACTCATAACATGAAACATATGGCATTTGAGCTCACGATTCTAACCATATAAATCATGTGACCTAACTGTTAAAGATCAGAGAGAATTTTGGTAGCCCTAATTCGTGACCTAACTTTTCCAGAGTTTTCAATCTTCAAATTCTATTAGCACAAGTAATATAAATGAAAAGTATGGATATGTACAGTTTCGTTATGATATGGACTGCATTTTTCTTCACAAATCGTGGCTTGAAGTTGCCTGTATAAGGAGATAGAGTTTAAGAAAATACCTCCTTCAGCTGGATTCGAGTAGGGCAATGCAGGGACTTTAATGGAGGCCTGATGATTGTTTGAGCTTCCTTGAACTTCCCTGAAGCTATTCCAATGCTTATCTTGCTTTGAGGATGGCTAGAACTCTCTGGACAAGTCAAGCTGCAAGCTTCCAAAGTGAAAATGGTGGATGCTGAAACAGGGGTTACAGAACCAGGGTGATGGCTTGGATTGCTTTGGTATGAAGTGTATGAGATGTTTCAAATGTTTAAACACAAAACGCACGAGCCAAATGAGAGTTGGTTGTGCTTTTGCAGAATCTGAGTGTTTTGGTAGAATTTTGGTGTTTCTTAGTTTTTGAGAGTTTCAAGTGCAAACTAATCGTGCTAAGCCTTGCAACAAGTTTGTATATTTGTATAGAAATGATACAAAGTCAGCCCTTACTAGCTGTGCAAGCTTTGGACCTTTTTGCAACTTTTCTTGCATTTGAAGTAAAGTGAAGTGACTAATCTCACATGCTTGTCCTTGCTTGCTTAAGAGCTGCAAAGAGCTTATACCAATTGCTTGAGACCTTTGTACATTTCTTGTACCAAAGAGACAGGTTCAATGCTCAAGATTGACAAAGTTGCAAAAGCTTCTCTTTATGAAAATGGCATTGTTAACTTTATGCCCAAAATGGAAATATCTCTTGTACAAAGCTTCAAAAGCAAAGATAATGCCTTTGTCAACTGAGTTTGCATTTAATTATGGAGTGTAAAGCAAGCTTAGGACCTGTAAAGCAAGATACAACCAGTATGGGGTTGATTTTCAACTTGATGTTATGTGAAAATGGCTTGAACAAAAAGTGAGAAAATGCCAACTTCCTCTCTTCGATTCTCCCTACTCAAAAATGATATTGGAGAGTTCTTGGACATTTTGGAAAGCTTGCAATGTGCTATATAATCCATATTTTAAATGCATTCGGAGATACCTCTTGGAACTAAGTGAAAAGTTGCCATGAAGTTGGGTCAAAAACCTGTCTAAATTAGGGCAAAATTTCACTAAGTTATTTAGTTCATGAGCATGTATTCACAAATTTATATCTTGAGATCCAAGCATCTTTAGGGAAAACTTTGTGAATAAAAGTTGTAGATTTCATGGAGGACTACAACTTTCATGTTGGGAACTTTTCTTGAATCAAAATGCATCATGGTGAAAAAGTGGTGAAAAGTTGGGAAAAAATAAGAAAATTTTCAAATTCAAAACCCTAATTTTTAAAATTGGTTTTCTTGGTGAACAAGTTTCATATTTTGACACATCTTGATGAATTATGACCCTTGGTACTTGATTTTGACCAAAAAGTCAAAGTTTGATTTTTTAGTATACAGTTGACTTTTGATCACTTGACTGCAAATTTCATCTGTCAATCCTATGAACTTGAGATCTTTTGAACCATGTAATTAGGTCAAGATGATGCCATTGAATCCTTGAAATCATGCTTGAACTCAATTGGCCATTGGCTAGGTTAAAAATCAGAAATTGCCCTTTCTTAGTCAAAAACCCTAATTTTGGCCATTTTGATGATTTGATCAAATTTCTCGAGGAGTTGTGATCCAAACTTGATCAAATGATACATATGAGTCTAAAATGTTGATGTGGATCAAAAATTATGAAGTTTGACTGTAAATTGGCCATGTTGACTTTTTCCCCAATATAACTGATTTTTAGGTCAACTGTCCAATAGACTTATAAAAAATGTGGTTCAAGGCTTAAAACTTAACATGAGCAATCCTAGGGGTCCAAGATGGTGTATGAAAGTCACATGAAGCATAGATGGTCCAAAAATCCTTGTGCAAACTCAAACCCTAATTTTAGGTTATCAGTGCAAGATGAGGTGTCTTGAGCTGACCAAACCCTAATCTTGTCTTGAGTCCAAGAAGTCTTGTGAGAAAAATCTTGATAAATGAGAGGGCAAATTTTGGGGTACAACAGGCACCAAATAATTTTGAGCCTTAAAATCCGATTTTTTTCTAAAAATCATGAACCAGGCCACGTTATAACCCTAAAAAGTCCTAATTGAAACAAGGTTTATTTCGAAAGTGTACTTCAATGAGATAGAGTTTTATGAATCCCATGAATTTTACTAAATTGTTGGTTGATATCATATGCTTTTGTTACCTTTTATACGAAAAACAATTTTTCACCCTGGCTAGTGATTCATTCACAAGGTTTTGCGATTTTTTTTTAATAAAAACTCCAAGACTTACATGATTGTTGCATTAGAATTATCATTCTTAGAATAAACATTTTTATGCTTGTAAAACAACTTCTTTATATCAAGGAAGCTTACATTTGAGTATCAGCAAAGGGAATGTCACCGAGAAGAAGTTGTTGAGCAAATAGGGTGCAACATTCAATCAATCTAGGACAATTACGTCGAGATTCGATGAATCTCTAGAAGCCTTTTGGTCAGGAAGATTATCTTAAAAGCATATAACCAAGGGAAAGTTGTGAAAGTAATCTTGATCAATACGGTAAACTTGGGACACCAAATTTGTTTCCAAGGGCATTTCCAGATTCTTGTCAAGATAGTTGCTACGTTCTCCCCCAAGTCAGGGATCTTCCTCAAGCAGGACTATTTCTCATGATCCTCCTTGTAGGTGTGTGCATGGTTCCATCTACAGTAGCTGACCAGTTATTGGGTTTCCTCCGGGCTTTGGTGTAGTATTGGGTTTGTGACCCCATTTTCACCATTTAAGTCTTTGTTGGATTTCATACCAGTTGATATATGGTTTGGTGTTGTGTTTGTAATCCCATATTCCCTAGTTAAGTCTTGATTCAAATTTCTCTGGCTGATTATAATTCCTTCCCACAGTCGAATGGTGATCAAGCAGAGATTGCAAAGTTATGAAGCATTTGCTTAGTTATTGGATTCTTTCTCCCTTTGTGTTGAGAAGTGATGCAGAATCTCTTTCAGAGCATTACTCCCTCCAATTATGACATTGTTGTTGTTATGTGCCTCCAAGTAGTCAGACAAGGGCAGTATATCTTCTAAGAAGTGTTGAGATAGATGTCAACTTCTTGGATTATCTCTCGCCATGTGTTAAGTTTGATTTAAAATCCCCATGAGCTGGCCTATTGCCGTGATGATAACTTCTTAATTCTCAAGATGAGTTGAGGATGATGCTTACCTCTAAAGGTGTTATCCCATGAAATTTCATGATTTCTCTCCATAGAAGTTTGCACAACTATTATCATTGATATTGAGGAATGTATTTGGGCTCCCTTCAGTGTGTGCGGTTCTTTTTCTCCAATGAAGTTAGCATGACATCCCCAGTTGAAGACTCGACAATATGGTTTTCATATTCCCTAGTGAGGTCTGTATTGGAATCTCCAGTTGAAGTCTAGACGATAAGGCATTATCTTCCCCAGTCGAAGTTTGTATAACATTCCCCAGTGAAACCTAGAGGGGTTTATTATATCCCCGCAACTTATTTGTTGCTAGTTAGGTTATGCTGCGATTATTTTCAAACCATGATTCTCCCCAATGAAGTTAAGCCATGAAGTAGGACTTTGTTTCCTCAGTGGGTGCTTACTCTCTTATGGAATCTTCATCCTGGATATGACTTAGCCGAGTGTTGACTCTACCCGAGTTAGTTTTATCTGGTTGTTCCCAAGTGCAGTTTGGCTGTTTTGTTAGCATAAACATAATAACATTCATATATTCATACACATCATGCATAAATGAATTAAAATTCATTGCTCATTTGCATTCATTGTGGTTTGTTGGCATATTATCCTCTTTGTAGAGTTATGTTACCCTCTCTCCAATAGAGTGTCAACCTTAAGCAGAAAGTGTATATCATTTTAATTTCCCCACTGAGTTATCCCTCGTGGAAGAATTTTGCTTTAGCTTTCCTATCCAACTCATTATCTGATTGGAAATTGATCCCCTTTTGAGTTTATTTCTCATTAGGTACTGTCTTGGTTGACTGTTTCACTTCAGTTTGTTCCTAGTTTGAATTTTGGTCCCCGACAACATTATTATTCTAATTTATACAGGCTTTGAGCCCTGGTTTGAGAATGTGCATTTATTTTGCACGCGGAGACTTTTTTTCTCCTCAATAGGAATGTGTTGGTATTTCCCCAGAAAGTCGAGATTCATTTCCCAACACTGTTTTTGCAATCCTTTTCGTAATAGCAAGTGGATGGTCTCTTTATTTGAGTAACCTGTTCATCCCCAGTAAGTCTATTAATGCCAGAGAAGATCTTTTTTCCAATGAATGGTAGTCTCGTCATTATGGGAGATAGTTCGTTAATGAGATCCTTTTTTTCCGATGAATGGTAGTCTCGTCATTATGGGAGATGGTTTGTTGTTGAGATTTGTTACTTTGACGGATGATAGTCTCTTCGTTATAAGAGATAGTTTTTTGTTGAGATTTTTACTTCGACGGATGGTAGTCTCTTTGTTATGGGAGATAGTTTGTCGTTGAGATTTTTACTCCAATGAATGGTAGTCTCGTCATTATGGGAGATAGTTTGTTGTGAATATGTTTTACTCCAATAAATGGTAGTCTATTTATTATGGGAGATAGTTTATTATTGAGGTTGGTTGTACTTCAATGATAAAGATAGTTCGTTGAAAGATTCTTATAGCTTGTATATTACCCTTTTCAGGTGAAACATTCTGGTTAAAGAAGAAACTGAGACCAGTTCATGGCTTATGGCCAGGATCAAGGGGAGGTGTATCTGATTCTCCATCAAATGGTATCTCTTTGAAGAATTCTCGTAGATAAGTTTATTGTGAAATCATTGCAAGTGGTAATCTCTCTATTTGAGATAACTTGTATTTTTACCCTTTCCAGGTGAAACATCTTGGTTAAAGAAGAAACTAAGACCATTTTGTGGATTATGGTCAGGATCGAGGGAAGGTTTATCTGATTCTCCATTAAATGGTATCTCTTCAAAGAAGTCTCGCAGAGAAGTTTGTTGTGAAATCATTGCAAGTGGTAATATCTTTATTTGAGATAGCTTGTATATTACCCTTTCTAGGTGAAAAATCCTAGTTAAAGAAGAAACTGAGACCAGTTGGTGGCTTATGGCCAGGATCGAGGGGAGGTTTATCTGATTCTCCATTAAATGGTATCTCTTCGAAGAAGTCTTGCAGCGAAGTTTGTTGTGAAATCATTGCAAGTGGTAATCTCTTTATTTGAGATAGCTTGTATTTTTACCCTTTCCAGGTGAAACATCTTGGTTAAAGAAGAAACTGAGACCAGTTCATGGCTTATAGTCAGGATCGAGGGGAAGTTTATCTGATTCTCATTAAATGGTATCTCTTCGAAGAAGTCTGTTATAGAAGTTTGTTGTAAAATCATTGCAAGTGGTAATCTCTTTATTTGAGATAGCTTGTATTTTTACCCTTTCCAGGTGAAACATCTTGGTTAAAGAAGAAATTGAGACCAGTTCGTGGCTTATGGCCAGGATCGAGGGGAGATTTATTTAATTCTCCATCAAATGGTATCTCTTTGAAGAAGTCTCATAGAGAAGTTTGTTGTGAAATCATGCAAGTGGTAGTCTCTTTATTTGAGATAGCTTGTATTTTTACCCTTTCTAGGTGAAATACCTCGATTAAAGAAGAAACTGAGACCAATTCGTGGCTTATGGCCAGGGTCGAGGGGAGGTTTATCTAATTCTCCATCAAATGGTATCTCTTCGAAGAAGTCTCACAGAGAAATTTGTTGTGAAATATTGCAAGTGGTAGTCTCTTTATTTGAGATAGCTTGTATTTTTACCCTTTCCAGGTGAAATACCTCAGTTAAAGAAGAAACTGAGACCAGTTTGTGGCTTATGGCCAGGATCGAGGGGATGTTTATCTGATTCTCCATCAAATGGTATCTCTTTGAAGAAGCCTTGCAAAGAAGTTTGTTTTGAAGTCATCGCAAGTGGTAGTCTCTTTATTTGAGATAGCTTGTATTTTTATCCTTTCCAGGTAGAATACCTTGGTAAAAGAAGGAGTTGAAACCCGTTCTAGGTAGAAACCAGAATTTTGGGAAAATCGTTATTATTAATGTAGATTTCACCTTCAGTAAATGTTGGTGTATCTTTTATATATATACCTTCAGTGGAAGTTGGTAGTTCGCCTTCAGTAAACATTGGTGTATCTTCTGTTTCTTTACCTTCACTTAAAGTCAGTATTATCCTATGTTTTCTCTACCTTCATCCTTGAGTTAATAGTTTATCATTGTTATTAGTAGGCATTTATCTTTTTCTCCTCATTGTACCTTACTCCGATAGAGTTGAGTTGTTCCCAGCCATAAGTGTTAATGTCAAACCTTATTTCCATCTATAAATGATGACGTCAAATCTTTGTTACCAGTCATAAGTACTGATACCAATCACTCATTTACTAGTCTCAATGTTGATGTTTACCGTCATCTTTGAGCCAGTATTATCTTACCGTTCCTATTCGCGCCCTTCGGGTTGGCAGTTGCCGATCCACTATGAGTTGATGTTACTCTCTTTTTGTTATCTCCTTTATTAGTGGATAGTTCACAGTTATCGGTTAATTATTGTTATCCATTACTTTTTCCTCGTTTTATCGAGTGAATGTTATTTTGTCTCCTCTCAGGATTTTACCCCAGTAAAATTGAGTCTTTTGTTCCCCAGTGGAGTTGGTTTGTCTCTAATGGATTCAAATTTCTATCCCCAGAGTCGTGTTGTTCTCCAGGGATTTATTTTCCTAGTCGAAATCTTTCTCTTAGTCTGTTGATTTTATTTTTACTTCTCTAGTGTGTCTTGCTCACCTGCATGAACTTTATATTTTACATCCATAATCATAAGCATCGCATGGCATCTTAGGGCCAAAATAGGGCTTGTTTTATATTGAAGTATCTTCAATCGCGTTGATACGAGGATTTTAACATTTGTATCTCCGGATATAAGAAATTTAAATAAGAGAAGTTGTTATACCCTAATTTCCCCTCTAAGATCTCTCATCACATCATATACATCTCATGCATATCATCGATTCCATGGTTACAGGATCGAAGGGCTTTTGGCATTAGGGCTTCTCTATCTTTTTGCAGGGTTTGTTCATCTGAGGAGGCAGAAGTCACAATTAGGGTTGGCCCTCATTCAAGGTTCATTTGAGGAAACTTTAGAGGCTTGACAATGCATGTGTTAAAGCTCTTATATTGAACATACTTTGGTTTTGCTCAACACAAGAGAAGGATATTGGTACTTGAAATACAAGCTATCTCACAAGTGACAACCAAAAGGATACAAACTCGAGTGTTGGAGGCCTTCTCCTTGTGACCATCATCTCCATGGGAAGTAGGGTTTAAATCTCTAACCATGTCAACTTCAAGGAATGATTTCTGAAGGTGAGAAAAACACTTAGAGGGGGGGGGGGGGGGTTGAATAAGTTTCTCTTTTTCTTTTTCATAAAGGCTCAACAATAATGGAAAGACACTGTTATTTTTATCCTGATTCGTTTGAACTCAAACTACTCCAGTCCACCCGCCAAGGTGATTTCGCCTTTCTCAACAAGGACTTAATTCACTATAATCAAACAGATTACAATCACACAACCAAATTGTTGTGACTAACAATTCAAAGCACAAGTAAACTTAGAAGTGACTAACACCACTAAGACTCAAACTAGTCCTAGCCTTCTTGAGAAATCTGACCAAGCTTGGTCTCCCAAGGAACAGATACAAGAATTAAATCTTTATAGATAGTGAAACAAATTGCTTCTTAGAAAGCTATATCACAAACTGTGATTTTTCACTAAGATTAGTTTTCCACAAAGTGTTTGTAAAATAATTTGTGAGCAGCAGAATATTTTCACGTAGTTGGGTTAGTTGGCTTACAATAAATGATCTTCTATTTATAGCATGAAGAAAACGACCGTTGCTGCCTTCAAAAGTGGAGAGCAATTAATGTTTGCGTGTTTGCTTGCAGTATTGCATTTTCCAATGAACTAGTGTAGACACTTGAGTGCATGTAGCCGTCTTTGCATTAAATGAAAAAATGGAACTTGTCAGAGCATGTTTCCTGAAACTTGACAAGACTTGTTAGCTTCTTTATTCTTTCAGAACTAGCTTCATATCTTGCTTCAGAATATGCTTGCAAATATCTTCTTATCAGCGCTTGCTTGCTAAGTACTTCTGAACATAGTGTACATGGAAACTTGCTAAGCTTTAGAAGATGCATAAAATAGTTTCTTATCAGAGTCAGCATCAGAACTTGCGCTAAAACAAATAGTTCTTTCATCAAAGAACTTCTTCATTTATTTTCAGCTCAACACGTCAAAATGATTTTCATCTAAGAAAATACTTATGTCAGAACATTATCTGAAACAAATAAATATGCTCATCAGAGTATCAATTATATAAAATATATTTTATTGTTATCATCAAAACTATGAGATATGATCAGAACCAATCTTGTTCTAACAATCTCCCCCTTTTTAATGATGACAAAAATATTCAGGTTTTGAAATAAAATTGAACAAGATGTAAGAATCTCCCCCTGAAATAAATATTTCTATAAGAAAAAACTTCCTGAGAATTTTCATCAGAACTTTGAAATTTTCTTCTAGGATTTCTTCAGTAAATCTTTTGAAGATAATGTTCAGTTGAATTAAACTTTCAGAGTTTAGTGATACCTGCAAAATTCTTTTAAACATAGAAAGAAATCTTTGTATTTTGTTAGAATGTTTGAGACTTAGTCCCATAACTGTTAATAAGAGATTAGACCAAAATACTCATTTCTCCCCCTTTTTGGCATAATCAAAAAGTATATAAAAATAATTGAAGAGCGTAAAGGTTTTAATAAAAAAGATTCAGAGGTACAACACAACAACAAAAACAAGAAACAGAACGACACTAAGATTTCTTAGAAACAAGAGCCATAAGAAGATTCTTGATCTCAGATGCAAATTCCTCTTGTTTCATCATCCAGTTTTTGATTTCTTTGTTAGTCTCATCTTGTTTGTCCAAGCGCTCATGAATAGCTTCATTTTACCTCTTAAGCTCATTCAGAGTATCCATAACCAGTGTAGTAGGAGCAGAGGATGAAGAAGCTTCAGTAGATACAGCCTTTGGAGTAGAAACCGTTGAGTCAGAACGAACAAAAGTTGACAGTAGAGTGCCCAGATCCACCATAAGAGTTGGCACATGTTCAGGTGCAGCTTTAGCAGAAGGTTGATTAAACCGAACAATTTCCAGAGGATTTGAATCTTCGGAGGCATCTTCAGATTCATCTTCTGAAATGTCCATTTGATCAGTAGGAGCATTAGCAATCATCAGAGTAGACTTCTTGTCCCAAATATCAGCAGCTTCTGACTGGAAGGCATGCAGATGTTTGGAGAAGTTCTCAAGCACTTGAGAATGACATAAGTCTTACAACTTCAGTGAATCAGCATCTAAGGTTCTTCTGAATGTTTCCCACAGAAGATCTATTGCGGCTGGGTTCACGTTTTTGGTGCAGTCTTCCTTCAGCAGGTCCAACCAAGCTTGAACTTCTGTTAAAAAATTCTAAAAACATGCATTTACATCTGGCTGAACAGGTTTGGGAATAACCTTTTTGTAGGTTTTGTTTTTCAGAAATTGTAGAGATTCAAAATCAACTACAGTTTTCAGAAAGTCAGCTGGTTCAGGATTTTCTGATTGTTCAGGTGTTTTAGTTCGGTCAGGTTAGTCAAAAGGTTTAGGTGTTACTGATGGATCATGAGGTTCAGATGGTACATGTGATGGTGATGGGTCACAAGGTTCAGATGGTGCATGAGTTTCAGATGGTTCATGAGTTTGATTGAGGGTTTATTCTGGAAAGTGAGGAGGTGAAAGCATTGGTGAGTCAGGTGTTGGAAGTTGTGGAGATGTGGGTGGTGTGACGTCAGGTGAAATGATGATGGTGTTATCAGCAATGGGGGTATGATTTTATGGTTGTGTTCTGTTCATGGCAAAGATATTTTCAAAAGGTAGGGTGAATGATGGTTTTTGTGTGGCCAGAGGTACGTTTATTCCTGGTATTCTCCAAGAGCCAGCATCATACCATCCAGTAGGTCTGGGTGATAAAGGTCTGGGAGGAGGTCTAGAAAATTTTCCAGCAGGAATAGTTTGAGAGATAGGTGGTTGAGATGGTTCTGTTTGAGATGGTTCTGTTTGGGTTTTAGAAGAGTCATCAGAATCAAAATCACTTAAGTCTGATAAAACTTGATCTTTTTGAGGGTTTTTAGCAAGAGGTTCAGAGGGTATGTTTAAATCTATGTCAACATCTATGTCACCTAAGGTTTGAGGTTCAACAGATGAAGATATATTTACAGAATCATAAACAGAAATAGTCTCAACAGGTGTACCTGATTTCTTCTTCTTCTTCTGAGGTCTAGCAAATGGTCCTTCAACTGATTTCCTCTTCATTGGTTGCTGGAAGACAACATCGGGAGAAACGTCATGTCTACCTTGAAGCCAAGCAGGATCAATTGAAGTTACACTTTCTTTGAAAATCTGAATGTAATGTAGGATGATACGAGGGTGATCTCCTGAGTTGAACCGTAGAAAATCAGCAATTGGAATCCTTCTTCTGGTAACGGTTGCTGAAACATAAGGAGTTGGTTCTATCAACTGTTTTCCAATGATCTTTCTCTTCACCAGATTCTTTCCTGTCAAAACTTTCCCACATGTAGGCTCTAACTCCCCCAACAGGTTTGCTTCGTCCAAGTGAGCAATCAGACCATTCTCAGTCAGAATGTCTGAAATCAATCTCCCCATTGGAATCCAATTCCTTTTGGATTTAGGGTTCTTCACTCTTTCTGCTTCCCTAGTTTCCTTGACATGAGTCCAAAGATGATCAAACAGAAGATAGGGTAAATCAATCTTAACATTTGTTCCTAGACAGAATAACAAGTATTACTGGTCATCATTTATATAGTCAGGAGAACTTGTTTCCTTTCTATGATGAATGCAGCCATGGATGATTCTAGCCCAGATCTTGTACTTATTCTTCAAATCTCTGACTTTTAAAGAAGCTTGCCCAATTGTAAAAATTTCAGCATGAACTTTTGACATGTCCATTCTGCCACTTGAAATTCCACTCACTCCATTTCCTTCAAAACCCAGTAGTTTTCTGATGAGATTTTCAGTTATAGAGATTTTCTTACCCATTACGAACGAGAGGATGACTTTTGGAGAAGCAATAGTGTGTATCCAAAATTCCTTAACAATGGTGTGGAAAAACAGGGCCAACTAGACAGTTAAAGAAGTTTCCCCATCCTTGAAACTCCACAGTAGGAAGAAGGTCAAACCCGTTTGCTTTTAGGTTATCAAAATCCACCATAAATTCACTTATAACTTCTTAGCTATCCACTGGAATTAGAGTAGTTCTCTCAGGGATGATATACTGTTCAGATTGGGTATTTCCAGAATGAGTAGAGGAGGAAGCCATTTGAGCACTAGGTTGAGAGAAGAAAAAGGGTTGCAGAGAAAAAATACACAAAGACGATTGAATTTTGAAAGAGAAGGTAAAAAGTGAGAAAGGGGTTTTAGAAAGGTATTTATATGAAAACTTTTGAGAAATAGGTTTTAAAAATAAAACTGTAAAAAGAGTTTTTTTTAAAAAAATTAATTAAAAAGAATCTAATCATTACTAGCATTTAATGATATAGAAAATTGAGGGGAAAGCGTGAGATTTGAGCAAATCATAACAGTTACCTAGGAACGACGTCAATAGCTTAACACGCGTGACCTTTCAGAAACACACCACGAGTTCATCTC
This sequence comes from Vicia faba, assembly GCA_948472305.1. Classification (NCBI taxonomy): domain Eukaryota; kingdom Viridiplantae; phylum Streptophyta; class Magnoliopsida; order Fabales; family Fabaceae; genus Vicia; species Vicia faba. Next base: position 1,293,465,986 of record OX451739.1, on the reverse strand, counting down.
CTGAAGGTTGCATGGAACAACTGTTTGATATAATGAACTACTGAACTATACTTGTAATGAAACGTTAGAGCATTTCAGAACTTTATATATAGCTTCGGATATAACTTCTCTTCTAACTTCTGAAGAGTTGTTAATTAGAACATTCATTTAAGAACATTCTGACGGCAAACACAAAAGATAAATACAATTTTATTCAGGACATAATTCCATACAAATATTTTTCAAAATGAATTTAAATCTATCTTATGAAAGGGGTTTGGTAAAAATATCAGCCCATTGATGGTCTGTTTTTACAAAGTTTAAATTTAAAATTCCTTTCTGAATGCAGTCTGTGATACAGTGGGAGAACTGACTTGAGGTTTTGCGTTTGTGTTCGCAATTGTGCGGTTTAGCAAGAGTCGTTACCGACTTTTTATTTTATCCTAAGGAAAGGTCAAAAAGCACAGGAAAGACCTTTGAGATGTTTTCTTGGGTTCGGGGGGTAGATTATGAAAAGGGAAGGTGCTAGCACCCTTTTCATCCATGGTTTTCCATGGGCTCTTAGTTACTTGTTTAGATCACTTGTTTTTGCTTTTCAATTGTTTGAAATGGTGCTTTGTGTGTGGTTTTTGAAAATTCTTTGAAAAAGAGGCCTTGTCTAGGCACCTTTGTAATGATTCTTGTTTGAATATATACAAAGGTGTTTGTCTTTTGAAAAGATATTTCAATGTTTTGAAAGTTTGATTTGGGAAATTATTTTGAAATTGTGTTGTGAGGTGTGTTTGAAAATAGCAAGGATGTTAAGCTTTGATCAAGTAAATAAGAGTTGTCTACCCTATTTTACTCAAAGATCTTTCCTATATGTTTTTAACCCTTTTGACAGTGTTATTTCACCATTGCATTTGGTGAACAACCTTGTATTAGGATGTTAAACGGGACAGGCGTGGGTCATCGCATACAATCATTGAAAGCAACTTGTGAGACGCTCTAGCAATTTTGTAAGGGACGAGATCATTTTATCGAAGGCAACATCGAGGGTCATCAAGGGACTACGATCTTTGTTTATTTAAGAGGCATTTGCTAGAGTGTCTCATATTCGAGGGACATGATTGCATTTCTGAGGCAACAAGCAAGGTTACCCTAGAGGTGCAAGTGTGCATTGTGTATGTCATTTTCATGCATTTAGGTCTTGTATTAGGTCATCTAGCGATTGATTTTGAATCTTGCCATACACGCCTAATTACTATACAGTATATCGAAAGCAATAAATTGCGGGAATTAAAAGTCTAAGTTATTACATGAATATCCGGGGATGGGGGTACAATTATTTACAAATGGGGATGAATCTCATAAGAGTAACAATGTCCCAATATCAAGTGTTACAACCAAATCGAATTGTCGCAATTCAATATAAAATTATACCAAATGAAGAAATCAATAATATTATGAGATGCATGTATTTATTTACAAATAAACAAATAAAAATCTATTCTAAAAAAAGAAAGATTAAATATTATATTATTATTATTATTCTTTGTGTATTTTATTAATCATGTAAATAAAAGGTTTAAAAGAAAGATTAATTAAACAAAATTTCTATTATTCTTGTATTTTATTAATTATGAAAGGAAAAGTTTAACGAGAAATTAATTAAACAAAATTGCTATTATATTTGTATTTTTATTAATAAAAAAAGATAGCAAAAAGAAAATAATTAAAATAAAACTATTTGAGAAAGTCAAATTTATTTTTACAAAATGAAGTTCTAATATATTACTAATATATCTTTAATAAAATAAAAAAAGGATAAATTAAGAGAAAAAAAAAGAAATTAACTAAACTACTATTTTTTTTGGTATTTTCTTAACTGTAACAAATTAATAAAGATAAACTAAAAAAGAAAATTAATTAAAGTGATTAATTTAATTTGATAAAAAAACAGTATGGAATTTTATGAATTTGTTTTAGAAGAGGAATGAATTAGAATAAGGTAAAAAAGAGAACGGGCTTTAGGGTTTATATGGTGTTAGGCCCAAAACAAAAAAAAAAACAAATGGACAGAATGCAAAGGGAGGGGGTGCACTGGCCAAATCAATGGGCTTTGATTGTTTAAGGCCCAAAACATAGAGTTGTTTCGTTTTAGGGGTTGTGTGACAAATTAGGGTTTGTTGTGTTTGGCTTTGCAGCGGCGCCGCTCTCTCGTTCTTGCTCTTCATCTTTCTCACTCTCACGCGATTCTGATCTCCCTTAAGCCCTAGGCCGCCGGAGCGCTATCCCCACTCTCTATCTTCTTCCTAACATTCAAGGGCTTTGGACCGAACGGTATGATTTTTCCTCTTTTTAGGGTTTTACAGTTTTTGTTGTTTATGTGATTTTACAGTTTGTTTGATTTAGCTTGCTTTGCATGTTCTACTTTGATTAACCTATGGTCTTTTATGTGCCTAAAACACAGTAAGGGATTGAGAAGCGTCTTACCTGTGAGATTTTCTGGAAAGTGGAGGGAGAGAGAGGCCGGAGCTGGTGGCGCTCCTGGTGGCTAGAGGCGGAAGTGGGAGGAGATGATGGCCAAGCGTACTGGTTTGCTGGTAACCTTTGCTATTGTTGTTTTTCGTTGGTGATGTTTATCTGAAACTTTGTTGTTCTTGACTACTTCACTTCTGAAACTTCGATTGTTGTTCTTTGTTGATGATGATAGTTGTTCTGAAACCTTTTCCTCTCTTCTGAATGTTGATGTTGATGGTTATCTGAAACTCTTTTGATCTTTTCCTCTATCTTTGAATCTGAATGTTGATGAAACTTGGCTTATTGGTTTGGATTGTTTATGATGATGATTCTGAAACTCCGATTGTATGCTTCTGAAACTCTTTTCCTCTCTTCTTGGCTTTGAAAGTTAATGATGATGATCTGAAACTTGTTGTTGGTATGATATGTTTGAAAACTGGTTTGTAGTTGGTTAACAGGCTTGGCTTGTTGCATCTGTTAGGCAGTTTGGAGGTTATGCAAGTTGTTACAGTTTGGTTGTAACAGGTTTGGGAGTTTTTAGGCCTTGGTGGTTAGGCAGTTTTTGCTAGTTTGGCAGGTTGGAGAGTTTGCTGCAGTTTTTGTAGTTTAACTGTTGCAGGCTTGGGGTATTTTGTTTGATTGTTAACAAGTTTGTAGTTTTTTCTGGTTTGGCAAACTTGGTACAGGTTATTGCAGTTTGGCAGGCTTGATGCAGCTTGTTGGCCTGGCAGTTTGGCTAGGGTCTTGGAGATTGCAGCAGTTTTGGTTAGCTTGCTTCTTGGAAACTTGTTAACAGTTTTGTTAACAGGTTTGCAGTTTGGCGAGCTAGCAGTTTACAGTTTGTATGGTTGTGTTGCTGATATGCAGTTTTGCTATGGTTTGACAAGCTTGCAGTTTTGCTAGGCTTGTGGTGTTCTGTTAGCAGGTTGGAGAGTTTTTGTTATGTTTCTGAGTTTTTCAGGCTTGGCTCAATGTTCTCTCTCCCTCAATTGTTATGCAGTTTGATAATTTTATATCTTTCTTAGCTTTTTTGTTTGCAACTTGTGATAGTCTGTTTTGCCAAACTATACACTTCAAAAAGGTGATATCTTTTTTTCTCTTTCTCTCTCCATGAAAAAGAATTTTTTGCTTTTCTTATTATTCTGAAAAGTTTGCCTATCTCTGCTGGAAAATGATGATAGCTATGACAAGCTTTGACTTGTAAATTGGTTTTCCTGTTGCATTACCTGCTATTTACTTTTTCCTGCTGTACTTTCTGCATTGCATACTTTTTTCCTTCAGTTTGCTTCCAGTTTGCTTTGTATGCAATATTTAGTAATGCAGCTTGACAGTTTTGCAACTCAGTTTGGTGCTTTGTGCTTTATAGCTTAGTTTGGCACCTTGCTTGCTGTTTGTTACAGCAGGTTCCTTGCTTGTGCTGCTTGTACAGTTTGGCGCCTGTTGCATTTGAAACTCAGTTTGCTTTGTATGCAATGTTTTAGTTTGGCTTATGTTTGACAGTTTTGGCGCCGGTTGCATTTGAAACTTAGTTTGCTTTGTATGCAATGTTTTAGTTTGGCTTATGTTTGACAGTTTTGGCGCCTGTTGCATTTGAAACTCAGTTTGCTTTGTTTTCAAAGTTTTAGTTTGGTCTATGTTTGCGTTTGAACCAATTGCTTTTGTATGCTTGCATTTTTATTTTTTACTTTTCTCTTTGTGAACCAAGAAGAGCAATCTTCTTGTGATTTGCAAAGAGAAAAAATAAAAACATGATGAACAATAGCACTCTGATTCCGGACGGCAAACTTTAATGATGACTTTTTTCCTTTCTTTTTCATTTGAAAATTCTTTTCAATTAACTGTACTAATCTTCTTTTCCTTTGTCTTTTTCAGGTGGGTGCAACTTGGACGGCGACAAAGCAGTAGAAGCCGGAGACTTTGAGCATGGGAGCAATGGAGCTTTAGGCTTAGACTTAGATTTTCCATTTATTGTAATCATTTATTATTTTTCAATAGCTATAAGTTGTAAAAACCTAAAGCATATGAATAATAATTTATCTTTGTAACCAAATTTGGAATGAATGAAAAATCTTTTCCCAGTAAAACTCTTCTACTGTCAATAATTTGCAACCCTCTCTTTGCATCTTCACTTAACCCTTTAAGATTCTCAGATAAAAATAATTGAAATTGCATTCCAATATTTTTAATACAGATAGCTTAAATTCCAAGTAATCCCAAGAACTTTGCAATCTCATAACTTTGCAATCTCATAACTTTGCAACAGCATTCTAATCATAATACGCATTGTATTCCACTAAACCAGCAAGCATCTCATTCCATTAACAAGCAAATGTTTCATTCCATTAACAAGCAGATGTCTTAACAGACGCACATTATCTGGTTAACCCGGATCAGATAAAATCTGAATATTCCAAATGACAGTCTCAGCTCCCATTTTTATTCCACATAATAAGGCCTTGAGAACAACCAACAACCTTTCAGCAAACTTGAACAAGTGTGAAAACATGTAGCAGCTAATTGAATTTCTGAGAATTATGTTTCTTCTGAGAAATGCGAGAGAAACCCTAATTCTTGATTTACTGCCAAAGAAAAGTCTGTTTGATCGATTCCTGAGCCAATCTTGAAAATCTGAGAAAACCCTAGGTTTGTGATTTCTTGTGAAAAAAGGGAGGGCAAATTTTGGGGTACAACAGTTGCCCCTGTTTAATCTTCTTGAACCTGAAGAGTTAGATTGGCGAGTTTTGCCTTTCGTGATTCAAAGGTGAAAGAGGATTGGACACTAGAATGCCCGTAAATTTTCACTCGTCAAAGCATAGTTTGAGGGAATGGGCTTAAAGATGCCATTTGGAGATGTGACAGAATCTTTTCGGAGATGGGCTTAAAGATGCCATCCGAGAATGTTTGTTGAACTGTATGTTGTAGGTGAAAGAATGAGTATCAGAAAGGTATCCATGTTTGGAACGTCTCTGAGCGGGGGGTCTGAATAAGCAATAGATTAGCATCCATGTTTGGAAGCGTCCGTAAACTGTTTTCATGATTCTGGAGTTGAACAAGCAATAGATTAACATCCGTGTTTGGAAGCACCCGTAAACTGTTTTCAATGAGCTGAATCTGAACAAGCGATAGATTAACATCCATGTTGGGAAGCATCCGTAAACTGTTTTTAATGAGCTGAATCTGAACAAGCGATAGATTAACATCCATGTTGGGAAGCATTCGTAAACTGTTTTCAGAAGTCCTCAAAGTTGAATATTGATCAGTCAGTGTAAAACTTCATCCGAAATTTCCTGAAAAGGAACCTGTGTAGAGTTGCTTCATGATGAGTCCGTGTAAAACTTCATCTGAAATGGAGAAGGAACCGATGTAGGGTTGCTTTATGATGGTCAAGTAGATAGTTGTCCTGGCTTGTTACAGGTGTTAATCTGGAACTTACAAAAGGCTGTTGTTGACCTTTCGCTGAAAAAGGTAAAATGTTAGTATAAACACAAAGTTATGATGCATGAAATGTATGATGCAATATATGTGTTTTGTCAATGCTCATGATTTATGAACGTGATGTATGCGCATGTAAACTGATGAGCTGTCTTGCTGAGGAAAATAAATCTTGGATAGCTGGAGATAATAAAATCTTTGACTGTTGTCGGGGAAAATAAATCCTGGACCACTGTTGTGGAGTATGTGTGTATTCAAGCTTTTTAACAACCTCTGTAGGGAGAAGCTATACTACTGGGGAAATCAGGAGTTTGGGTTGTATGCCAATCTACTGGGGATTTCTGTTTTGTTGTTTGAGGAGAACTCCGTTGGGGAATATTTGAAAACTCTGTGGAGAATTGAGAATGAGAATCTTCATTCTGCTAGGGGAGTTTGTACTGAGAAGTCAAGAACGAGAATCTTCGATCTGTAGGGGATTAAAAACTCTGACAAATTTATGCTGAGAGTAAAGAAGACTCTGGCAACTTCACTGGAGAATCAAGGATGAGAATCTTGATTTTGTTGGGGAGTAAAAACTCTGTGGGGAATAGCCATATTGCTGAAGAGTAGCTATCCTGCTGGAGAGTAAGCTCAGGGCTCTGGGAAAAGCTTATTCCTGTTTGGAAGAATTCAGGAGTTTAGGTTGTATGCCACTTTGAGAATGAAAATCTTCATTCTGTTGGGAATATCAGAAACTCAGGTTATATGCCACTTTGAGAATGAGAATCTTCATTCTGTCGGGAATATCAGGAATTCAGGTTGTATGCCACTTTGAGAATGAGAATCTTCATTCAGTCGGGAATATCAGGAATTCAGGTTATATGCCACTTTGAGAATGAGATTCTTCATTATGTCGGGAATATCAAGAATTCGGGTTATATGCCACTTTGAGAATGATAATCTTCATTCTGTCGGGAATATCAGAAGCTTGGGTGTATGCCAATCTACTGGGGTTTCAAGGATGAAAAATCTTCATTCTGTTAACGGTATCAGGAGCTTGGGAGTATACCAATCTTCTGAGGTTTTAAGGATGAGAATCTTCATTCTGTTAACGGTATCAGGAGCTTGGGAGTATACCAATCTTCTGAGGTTTCAAGGATGAAAAATCTTCATTCTGTTAACGGTATCAGGATCTTGGGAGTATGCCAATCTTCTGAGGTTTTAAGGATGAGAATCTTCATTCTGTTAACGGTTAGACTGTTATTTGGTCAGCGTCCAGGTTTCATAGTGTTGCATTGCTATCTGGTCAACATCCAGGTTTCACAATACCTTTCTTCCTATCTGGTCAACGTCCAGTCTTCCGAAGAATATCAAATGGTTATCCGGTCAACATCCGGGTTTCCCTTTTGATTCTGGGGCCTACTAATATCTGGTTGAATTCGGGCTTCAAAGTAATTGGCCGAGTAAACTGTTATTTGGTCAACGTCCAAGTTTCACAGTATACCTTACTGTTATCTGGTCAACATCCAGGTTTCACAGTGTTATATTGCTATCTGGTCAACATCCAGGTTTCACAATACCTTACTTCCTATCTGGTCAACGTCCAGTCTTCGGAAGAAAATCAAATGGTTATCCGGTCAACATCCGAGTTTCCCTTTTGATCTTGAGGCCTACTAATATCCGGTTGAATCCGGGCTTCAAAGTAATTGGCCGAGTAAACTGTTATTTAGTCAACGTCCAAGTTTCACAGTATACCTTACTGTTATCTGGTCAACATCCAGGTTTCACAATCTTGTATCGTTATCTGGTCAACGTCCAGGCTTCACGATACGAATTTTTGGTGAGAAATTGATTGTATCTTTCCTGAAAGGCAAAGGTTAGTGGCATGACATATATCAAACAATGACGTTCTCAAAATAAATGAGATTGCATTGTACGATGGCCTGATGTACGGATGTGTAATGTTTTTTCAAGACGACCTTTCGCTGGGGAAAGTAAATCCCGAACTGGTGATGGAGACAAGAGTTGGATTCTTCGTCTCTGATAGTCAAAAAAACTTGAAGTGGATCAGAATAAATCGTTGAGAGATTTATCTGAAACAACAAAACCCAGAATATCTTCCACTGGAATAAGAATCAGGGAGATCTTAGTGTCGATTTGACTGAACCAGGGAAGGTCTTGGATTAACTTTGACTCAACCGAATGATAAAGGAATCTTGGACGATTACTACTCCAAAAGGTAATGATGGAATCTTGGAAGATTACTACTCCAAAAGGTGATGAAGGAATCTTGGACGACTGCTACTTCAAAAGGTGATGAAGGAATCTTGGACGATTACTACTCCAAAAGGTGATGAAGGAATCTTTGATGACTGCTACTTCAAAAGGTGATGAAGGAATCTTGGACGATTACTACTCCAAAAGGTAATGATAACCTTTACCTTCCGATCAATCTGCATATGTTATGAATGTTGTTGAAATGTAATTTGTTTTGGAGAATAAATACTTGCCAAGTGTTGTGGAAATAAACCCATGACCACTGGTCTGCTAGAGAGGTGATAAACTTCTCGAGGATTCTTGAATTTCTTTTCAGAAGGATTTTGGAGAGATTCGTCATTGCCCCTAGTATCAAATGTTTGACTGTATGTAACCCTTGGTTGGGATTGACGTTTAATGCCCCAAGTGATGGAGATGGAGACTTGCCCCAAGTTACTCTACAATTGAGAGATTTATTGAAACCTTGACTGGATTGCCCCAGGTTTACTGGACTTTGTCATGTCAAGTCCCCTTTGTTGATAGGATATTTTTGCAATGGAAGTGTCATTCCACTTGAAGTGATTTTGTTCACTGAGAGAGCTTTCGTTCATCGGAACATTCACTGTGTGAATTTCTTCACTGTCAAACAAATAGCCATATGCAAATGATGATATTCAAATAATGCAAAGTTTATGATTGTCTTGAAATTTTGAAAATTGCGTTTTTTAGCAGAAAACTTTTATAAGACAAATTCAACACAAGATTTAGAGCAAAGCCTTACAGGAGTCAGGATACCTTTTGTAACAGTATGCTTTCGAACTAACCCATGCTTCAATTATGACTTTTGAAGGGTTGTAACGTGGCTTGGTTCACGGTTTAAGAAACAAAGTATAAAGACTCAAAGTATATTTGTACCCCCTCGCTCTTTGTGATATTCTTCAATCCTAAACTCAGTTAATTGTGCGTTTGAACTCCAAATGCGTCTGGAACGAAATTTTTGGTGATGGTTCACACAAGTTGATTTTGTTGGAAGGCGGTCATTTTTTGCAACATTTTTCTTGTTGTTGAGGAGTTGTAGTGACCTCTTTCTTTTTTTTTTCGTCATCCCTAATTTTTGCCTGACTGTTCCTGTTTTGAGATTTACAGTCAGCGGGATGCCCGAGCTTTCTTAAGCCTCCTTCGTAGGTTTTGGCTCAGTGGGTTTTTCTCTTTGAGAGATAATGACTGCCTATGAGATAAGGAACCATCACTGTCTTTTGGTTCCAAAGGAATGTTTTTGATGTCATTCATTGTATTATGAACTGAGAGTTTGCGGCTCCAACGCGCATTTTGAATTAACTGAGAGATTACCCTGCCCCAGGTTTAAAGGTTTCAATTTGTGTTTAAAACAGAAAACTTCTACTTCTTTGGCTCGAAGGGGTTGACTAGGGATTATCTTCCTTATAACTCCAGTGTTTAGGATTTGAAAGAAACGCCTGTACATCGTCAGCAAGGTCTGTCCAAAAGCATACTGTATGAGATTATGGCATTGTTTTCGTCATCCTCCCTCTAAAGGCTTGTAACTTTTAACAAGAGTGAAATATCATAAAGAAAGTAGAAAGCATAATTCAAGAATAGTGAAAACGAATGGATGAATTCAAGATAAACATATGCAATGCATTAATGAAACAGAGTTTGACATCAACAGAAAATTGTTTGAATAACAAAAGAAATTACAAATTGAAAATTCAAATGAAACAAAAGCCTCTTAGTTTGATTTTGTCATTTCAGGTGGAGAACCCTCAGCGGAAGATTTTCATCTGACCATCCTGTGTGAATTCCAGCACTCCTCTGTCAATCAAATCTTGGGTCTTGTTTTTCAAAGCCCAACAGTCGTCGGTGTCATGTCCAGGACTATAGGAGTGGTATGCACAAAATGCATTGGGGTGATAACCAGGAGCAGAGGTGTTGGGATTCCGAAGAGAATCCCTTAATACAGTCAGATTGACCTCCAACAAACGTTCCAGTACTTGAGATAATGGCATGTTAATCTCAGTGAAGTGCCTTCCAGATGTATTTTGCTTACGCCGATTACCCTGTTGATGCTGGCGAGGTTGTTGTTGGGCTTGTGACCCTGAAGCAAGCTGGGGAGACTTTCCCTTGGCTTCTTGTCTCAAAGGAGGCTGAATGGTGACTTGATCTTCAACCCTAGTTATTTGCCCCACTTGGTTACATCCATCTTGAAGCAGTTTGTTGATGAGGACCTTTAACTCCTCTTGTCCTTGAGCCAAGTTTTGGATGAGAGCCATCTGGCCCACCAGTTGTCCCATCATCTGAATTTTCATTGTTGCCAACTCAATCTGTAGCCCTTCCAACTGATCATTCCTGACGCTGCCTGGATTCCCTAGGACCATGCCCCTTGTGAGGATAGCTTTCACTTCTTCTTTCCCCTTGGACAGGTTTAAGAACATTTCTTGAAGTTGAGCGTTTTGAGCCTGGATATCTTTGACAGTCCTTTCTAGAGCCATCTCTACTGAAATAAATAGTAGGAAAATAAGGAGACCTTAAAAGGGGAAACCTGTCATGATACAATGCATGATATGTGGATGCATATTTTCAAGGATCTCGCGGGGTAAACACAAGAAAATGTTAGAGGTTGAACTTCGATCAACGTCCTTGATTGGAGAACTGTGTATTGGTGGATGTCTTTCCACGAGAATCAAGCTCACCATGTCGAGTGGGTCACAACCCTCGATTCAAGTTGTTGTGCTTGATCTTTAACGGCGTTTGTTTAGAGGAAAATGAATCCTCTTGCCCTTTGGTAGACGTCTGGTTCAATGTGACCCTGCATCAAAGACCCTCGAGAACCTTGAAATGGTTATTGAAAATGCTATGGTATGATGTTTATGATGTTATGTACAAGTATGCAAAAGTAAGCAAGTGTATATACAAATAATCACATTCACACAAAGCAGACAATTCCTTAGGTTTAGGCTTGCATGGGGTTTGTAGGTAAGTACCCTCTTGAAGTTAGTTGGCTCCACCTGTCCTATAAATAGTAACCGGGTTCTAAGGAGCTCAATATCACTGGATTATTTTCTGTGTTCATTGTTTCAGTTTAGCCACTTAACTGGAGACCGAAATATTCCAAGAAAACAATCCTCAATGAGTGTAGTATCGAGTATTTACCAACTTTGGACTGCACCAAAGCCGGTCATCTCACTACCCCTAATAAGGCCAAGATGGTCAAGTAAGGTTCTAAGAGTTCATTAGTGCTTCATGACATCACTCAGCGGCCCCGTATTCTCTTTGATTGACTCAAAGGCTACCGGTACCCACAAATATGTCGCATTAACGTAGCCACTGCTTCAACCATGTCGGTATACCCCGCACAGTTCCCTCACAGTTTATTGCTACTTACCTAAAAGGTGTCCCCAAATCCGGGTGTAGGATTTAAAACAAACCCGAACAAAGAACCCAAAAGCAAAGCATACAAGTCAAATAAGATAAGCATGTAAAGGTGATCTAAGACCCTAAGGTAACCCCACTTTTAGACAAGATCCCCAGCAGAGTCGCCAGTTCTGTGATACGGTGAGAGAACTGACTTAAGGTTTTGCGTTTGTGTTCGCAATTATGCGGTTTAGCAAGAGTCGCCACCGACTTTTTATTTTATCCTAAGGAAAGGTCAAAAAGCACAGGAAAGACCTTTGAGATGTTTTCTTTGGTTCGGGGGGTAGATTATGAAAAGGGAAGGTGCTAGCACCCTTTTCATCCATGGTTTTCCATGGGCTCTTAGTTACTTGTTTAGATCACTTGCTTTTGCTTTTCAATTGTTTGAAATGGTGCTTTGTGTGTGGTTTTTGAAAATGCTTTGAAAAAGAGGCCTTGTCTAGGAAACTTTTGTAATGATTCTTGTTTGAATAATATACAAAGGTGTTTGTCTTTTGAAAAGATATTTCAATGTTTTGAAAGTTTGATTTGGGAAATTGTTTTGAAATTGTGTTGTGAGGTGTGTTTGAAAATAGCAAGGATGTTAAGCTTTGATCAAGTAACTAAGAGTTGTCTACCCTATTTTACTCAAAGATCTTTCCAATATGTTTTTAACCCTTTTGACAGTGTTATTGCACCACTGCATTTGGTGAACAACCTTGTATTAGGATGTTAAACGTGACAGGCGTGGGTCATCGCATACAATCATTGAAAGCAACTTGTGAGACGCTCTAGCAATTTTGTAAGGGACGAGATCGTTTTATCGAAGGCAACATCGAGGGTCATCGAGGGACTACGATCTTTGTTTATTGAAGGGGCATTTGCTAGAGTGTCTCATATTCGAGGGACATGATTGCATTTCCGAGGCAACAAGCGAGGTTACCCTAGAGGTGCAAGTGTGCATTGTGTATGTCATTTTCATGCATTTAGGTCTTGTATTAGGTCATCTAGCGATTGATTTTGAATCTTGCCATACACGCCTAATTACTATACAATATATCGAAAGCAATAAATTGCGGGAATTAAAAGTCTAAGTTATTACAGGAATATCCGGGGATGGGGGTACAATTATTTACAAATGGGGATGAATCTCATAAGAGTAACAATGTCCCAATATCAAGTGTTACAACCAAATCGAATTGTCGCAATTCAATATAAAATTATAACAAATGAAGAAATCAATAATATTATGAGATGCATGTATTTATTTACAAATAAACAAATAAAAATCTATTCTAAAAAAAGAAAGATTAAATATTATATTATTATTATTCTTTGTGTATTTTATTAATCATGTAAATAAAAGGTTTAAAATAAATATTAACTAAACAAAATTTCTACTATTCTTGTATTTTATTAATTATGAAAGGAAAAGTTTAACGAGAAATTAATTAAACAAAATTGCTATTATTTTTGTTTTTTTATTAATAAAAAAAGATAACAAAAAGAAAATAATTAAAATAAAACTATTTGAGAAAGTCAAATTTATTTTTACAAAATGAAGTTCTAATATATTACTAATATATCTTTAATAAAATAAAAAAAGGATAAATTAAGAAGAAAAAAAAGAAATTAACTAAACTACTATTTTTTTTTGTTATTTTCTTAACTGTAACAAATTAATAAAGATAAACTAAAAAAGAAAATTAATTAAAGTGATTAATTTAATTTGATAAAAAAACAGTATGGAATTTTATGAATTTGTTTTAGAAGAGGAATGAATTAGAATAAGGTAAAAAAGAGAATGGGCTTTAGGGTTTATATTGTGTTAGGCCCAAAACAAAAAAAACAAATGGACAGAATGCAAAGGGAGGGGGTACGCTGGCCAAATCAATGGGCTTTGATTGTTTAAGGCCCAAAACACAGAGCTGTTTCGTTTTAGGGGTTGTGTGATAAATTAGGGTTTGTTGTGTTTGGCTTTACAGCGGCGCCGCTCTCTCGTTCTTGCTCTTCATCTTTCTCACTCTCACACGATTCTGATCTCCCTTAAGCCCTAGGCCGCCGGTGCGCTATCCCCATTCAATATCTTCTTCCTAACATTCAAGGGCTATGGACCGAACGGTATGATTTGTCCTATTTTTAGGGTTTTACAGTTTTCGTTATTTATGTGATTTTACCGTTTGTTTTATTTATCTTGCTTTGCATGTTCTAGTTTGATTAACCTATGGTCTTTTATGTGCCTAAAATACAGTAAGGGCTTGAGAAGCATCTTACCTGTGAGATTTTTTGGAAAGTGGAGGGAGAGAGAGGCCGGAGCTGGTGGCGCTCCTGGTGGCTAGAGGCGGAGGAGGGAGGAGATGATGGCCAAGCGTACTGGTTTGCTGGTAACCTTTGCTATTGTTGTTTTTCGTTGGTGATGTTTATCTGAAACTTTGTTGTTCTTGATTGCTTCACTTCTGAAACTTTGATTGTTTATCTTCGTTGATGATGATAGTTGTTCTGAAACCTTTTCCTCTCTTCTGAATGTTGATGTTGATGGTTATCTGAAACTCTTTTGATCTTTTCCTCTATCTTTGAATCTAAATGTTGATGAAACTTGGCTTATTGGTTTGGATTGTTTATGATGATGATTCTGAAACTCCGATTGTATGCTTCTGAAACTCTTTTCCTCTCTTCTTGGCTTTGAAAGTTAATGATGATGATCTGAAACTTGTTGTTGGTATGATATGTTTGAAAACTGGTTTGTAGTTGGTTAACAGGCTTGGCTTGTTGCAGCTGTTAGGCAGTTTGGAGGTTATGCAAGTTGTTACAGTTTGGTTGTAACAGGTTTGGGAGTTTTTAGGCCTTGGTGGTTAGGCAGTTTTTGCTAGTTTGGCAGGTTGGAGAGTTTGCTGCAGTTTTTGTAGTTTAACTGTTGCAGGCTTGGGGTATTTTGTTTGATTGTTAACAAGTTTGTAGTTTTTTTCTGGTTTGGCAAACTTGGTACAGGTTATTGCAGTTTGGCAGGCTTGATGCAGCTTGTTGGCCTGGCAGTTTGGCTAGGGTCTTGGAGATTGCAGCAATTTTGGTTAGCTTGCTTCTTGGAAACTTGTTAACAGTTTTGTAGTTTGGCTAGCTAGCAGTTTACAGTTTGTATGGTTGTGTTGTTGATATGCAGTTTTGCTATGGTTTGACAAGCTTGCAGTTTTTCTAGGCTTGTGGTGTTCTGTTAGCAGGTTGAAGAGTTTTTGTTATGTTTCTGAGTTTTTCAGGCTTGGCTCAATGTTCTCTCTCCCTCAAATGTTATGCAGTTTGATAGTTTTATATCTTTCTTAGCTTTTTTGTTTGCAACTTGTGATAGCCTGCTTTTCCAAACTGTACACTTCAAATAGGTGATATCCTTTTCTCTCTTTCTCTCTCCATGAAAAAGCATTTTTTGCTTTTCTTATAATTCTTAAAAGTTTGCCTATCTCTGCTGGAAAATGATGATAGCTATGACAAGCTTTGACTTGTAAATTGGTTTTCCTGCTGCATTACCTGCTATTTACTTTTTCCTGTTGTACTTTCTGCATTGCATACTTTTTGCCTTCAGTTTGCTTCCAGTTTGCTTTGTATGCAATATTTAGTAATGCAGCTTGACAGTTTTGTAACTCAGTTTGGTGCTTTGTGCTTTGTAGCTTAGTTTGGCACCTTGCTTGTTGTTTGTTACAGCAGGTTCCTTGCTTGTGCTGCTTGAAAATTTTGGCGCCTGTTGCATTTAAAACTCAGTTTGCTTTGTATGTAATGTTTTAGTTTGGCTTATGTTTGACAGTTTTGGCGCCTGTTGCATTTGAAACTCAGTTTGCTTTGTATGCAATGTTTTAGTTTGGCTTATGTTTGACAGTTTTGGCGCCTGTTGCATTTGAAACTCAGTTTGCTTTGTTTTCAAAGTTTTAGTTTGGTCTATGTTTGCATTTGAACCAATTGCTTTTGTATGCTTGCATTTTTATTTTTTACTTTTCTCTTTGTGAACCAAGAAGAGCAATCTTCTTGTGATTTACAAAGAGAAAAAATAAAAACATGATGAACAATAGCACTCTGATTCCTGACGGCAAACTTTAATGATGACTTTTTCCTTTCTTTTTCATTTGAAAATTATTTTCAATTAACTGTACTAATCTTTTTTTCCTTTGTCTTTTTCAGGTGGGTGCAACTTGGACGGCGACAAAGCAGTAGAAGCCGGAGACTTTGAGCATGGGAGCAATGGAGCTTTAGGCTTAGACCTAGATTTTCCATTTATTGTAATCATTTATTATTTTTCAATAGCTATAAGTTGTAAAAACCTAAAGCATATGAATAATAATTTATCTTTGTAACCACATTTGGAATGAATGAAAAATCTTTTCCCAGTAAAACTCTTCTACTGTCAATAATTTGCAACCCTCTCTCTGCATCTTCACTTAACCCTTTAAGATTCTCAGATAAAAATAATTGAAATTACATTCCAATATTTTTAATACAGATAGCTTAAATTCCAAGTAATCCCAAGAACTTTGCAATCTCATAACTTTGCAACAACATTCTAATCATAATACGCATTGTATTCCACTAAACTAGCAAGCATCTCATTCCATTAACAAGCAAACGTTTCATTCCATTAACAAGCAGATGTCTTAACAGACGCACATTATCTGGTTAACCCGGATCAGATAAAACCTGAATATTCCAAATGACAGTCTCAGCTCCCATTTTTATTCCAGATAATCAGGCCTTGAGAACAACCAACAACCTTTCAGCAAACTTGAACAAGTGTGAAAACATGTAGCAGCTAATTGAATTTCTGAGAATTATGTTTCTTCTGAGAAATGCGAGAGAAACCCTAATTCTTGATTTGCTGCCAAAGAAAAGTCTGTTTGATCGATTCCTGAGCCAATCTTGAAAATCTGAGAAAACCCTAGGTTTGTGATTTCTTGTGAAAAAAGGGAGGGAAATTTTGGGGTACAACACAGTCCCTTATAAAATGATATTTAATTTCTATGTGTTTAGCTTTAGAATGTAAAATGGGATTTTTAGAAAGACAAATTGCAGAAGTATTGTCACAGAAGATATGAATCTTACTTTCATAAAGATTAAAATCTTCTAGCTGACTTTTCATCCAAATCATCTGAGAACTACATCCAGCAGCAGATATATACTCAGCTTCTGTGGTTGAAAGTGCAATTGTTGCTTGCTTCTTGCTGTACCACGAGATAAGATTGTCACCCAGAAACTGGCAGCTTCCAGAGGTGCTCTTTCTTTCAATTCCATCTCCAGCAAAGTCAGCATCACAATAACCTACTAGTCTGAAATCTTTTGATCTTCTATAACACAGACCCATATTAGTAGTACCTTTCAGATACCTCAGAATTCTCTTAACAGCAGTTAAGTGAGATTCTCTAGGATCTGATTGGAATCTAGCATATAAACATACGCTGAATAATATATCAGGTCTAGATGCAGTCAGATAGAGAAGGGATCCAATCATACCTCTGTAGAGCTTCTGATCTACCTTCATACTTACCTCATCTTTTCCCATAATGCATGTTGGATGCATTGGTGTCTTAGCATCTTTGCTTTCTGACATCTGAAATTTCTTCAGAAGTTCTTTAACATACTTTGTCTGATGTATGTAAGTACCTTTTGGAGTCTGGTTAATTTGTATTCCCAGAAAGAACTTCAATTTTCCCATCATGCTCATCTCAAATTCTGCCTGCATGGTCTCAGCAAATTCTTTTCCAAGGGAGATATTAGAGGTTCCAAAAATAATATCATCAACATAAATTTTACAAATTAAAATGTCATTTTTAAATGTCTTTCTGAATAAAGTTGTGTCCACTTTCCCTCTGGTAAAATCTTTTTCTAAAAGAAAATTACTCAAACATTCATACCAAGCTCTGGTAGCTTGTTTTAAACCGTATAAAGACTTTTTAATTTAAAAACATGTTCTGGATACTTTGAGTCATTAAAGCCAGGAGGTTGATGGACATAAACTTCTTCTTCTATATAGCCATTTAAAAATGCACTTTTAACACCCATTTGATATAATGAAATGTTATTTTGAACAGCAAAAGAAATTAATAATCTAATAGACTCTAACCTGGCGAATGGGGAAAAGGTTTTATTATAATCAATTCCTTCTTGTTGACTACAACCCTGTGCAACTAGTCGTGCTTTATTTCTGACCACCTCTCCTTGCTCATTTAGTTTGTTTCTGAAAACCCATTTAGTTCCTATAATTTTAAATCCTTTGGGTCTTGGAACTAGATCCCATACATCATTTCTGGCAAATTGATTAAGTTCATCTTGCATTGCTAGGATCCAATCATTGTCTTCCAGAGCTTCATCAATAGAGGTTGGCTCAATCAGAGATACCAATCCAAACAATGATTCTTCATTGATTCTGACAGAGGATCTTGTTCTGATGGGGTCTTCTTTCCTTCCAATAATCACGTCTTCTTTATGAGCTGAAGAGATTATGGGAAACCTTTTCTGAGTGGGTTGTTCAGAGATTCTGATATTATCCAGAGCATTGTAAAGAGGAGGATCTTATGAGTCTTCCTTTGCTTCAGACTTTTCAGATTTTGAGAGATGATCTTCTGTACCTACAGAAATATCGATATGCTTTGGTTGTTGCTGGCCAAGCTTATCATCAAACCTGACTTTGATTGATTCTTCAACAATTAGAGTTTCTGTGTTGTATACTCTATAGCCTTTTGAGCATTCAGAATATCCAAGCAGAAAACACTTTTGTGCTTTATAATCAAACTTGTTCAGATTGTCTTTAGTATTCAAAATAAAACAAGTACATCCAAAAGGATGGAAATATGAAATGTTGGGTTTTCTGTTTTTCTACAATTCATAGGGAGTCTTTTCAAGAAATAGGTCTTATAGAGATTCTATTCTGAATGTAACATGCTGTGTTCACAGCTTCTTCCCAAAAGTGCTTAGCCATATTTGTTTCATTGATCATGGTTTTGGCCATTTCTTGTAACGTTCTATTCTTTCGTTCTACAACTCCATTTTGTTGGGGAGTTCTAGGACAAGAGAAATTGTGAACAATACCATTTTCTTTAAAAAAAATTCAAAATAATGGTTTTTAAATTCTCCTCCATGATCACTTCTGACTTTTATAAATCTAAAATCTTTTTTGTTTTGCACTTGGTTATAGAAATCAACAAACACAGAATGTGACTCATCCTTGTGTTTTAAAAACTTAACCCATGTCCATCTGCTGTAGTCATCAACAATGACCAATCCATACTTCTTTCCTCTGATGGATGCAGTTTTAACTGGCCCAAACAGATCAATATGAATTAGTTATAATGGCCTAGAGGAAGAAACAACATTTTTTGATTTAAAAGAAGGTTTTGAAAATTTTCCTTTTTGACAAGCTTCGCACAGAGCTTCTGAGTTCTACTTCAGATTGGGAAGACCTCTGACTAAATTTAATTTATTTAATTGAGAGATTTTTCTCAAGCTGACATGTCCCAATCTTCTGTGCCATACCCATTTCTCATCCCTAACAGACAAAAGGCATTTTACATTCTGAGTTTTAAGATCTGACAAATCAATTTTGTAGATGTTGTTCTTTCTCTTGCCAGAAAAGAGGATTGTTCCATCTTTTTGACTAACGGCTCTACAGGAATTTTGATTAAAGATAATGTCATAACCGTTGTCACTTAATTGACTTATGGACAGCGGGTTATGCGCTAATCCTTCTACTAATAAAACATTAGAGATAAATGGAAGGTTACCATTTCCAATGGTTCCAGAACTAATAATCTTCCCTTTCTGATTACCTCCAAACTTGACGTCTCCTCCAGATTTAAATTCCAGGTTTTGGAACATAGACTTTCTTCCCGTCATGTGCCGTTAGCACCCAGAGTCTAGGTACCATGAATGGTGTCTCAATTGAGCTGTTAAGGACATCTGCAACAAATATTATTTTCTCCTTAGGTACCCATATCTTTTTGGGTCCTCTTGGGTTAGAGTATTTAAAGTTCTGTTTGAACTTTGGATTAGCATAAGAGTTTCCAGAATTTGATGTATATTTAATATCATGTGTGTGTCCAAATTTGAATTGTTTGTTCAGAGGTTTATATGTGAAATTCATCTTAGCAACAGGTTTTGGTATATATGTCTCCTTCCCTTTGGGAGTTTCATATCCAATTCCTCTTCTGTTGTTCCCACTAACTCCATAGACCATTGGATCCATTTTGCTTCTATCTATGATTTTAGCAAGAAATGTTTGAAATTTACAGTCATATTCTTTAAGAATATCTTTTGAACTTGACACAGAATCTGAACTAGAAATTTTTTGAACTTTTTGAATTTCCTCTTTAAGTTTAAAATTATTTTCTTTGAGTTCAGATTTTTCTGTTTTATGTTTCTCAAGATCAGATGCAAGACACTTTTTGAGTTTCTTGTATTTGATTTTGAGTTGACTATAGTTTTTTAGAAGTTCTGATAAACTTTCAACAAGTTCAGCTCTAGTAAATTCAGAGAATACCTCTTTTGGTTCTGAGTCATCTGCTGTGGTAGCCATCAGAGCTCGGTTGGCATTCTCATCTTCAGAATCAGATTCATCTTCAGAGGATTCTGAATCGTCCCAGGTGGCCATCATGCCTTTCTTTTTACCAAACTTTTTCTTTGGTCTTTCTCTTTGTAGTTTTGGACAATCACTCTTGTAGTGTCCAGGTTCTTTACATTCATAACAGATTATCTCTCTTCTGTTTGAATTTTTGTGTCCAGAAGATTCTGGTTTATCTTCTAACTTCTTGAAGTTCCTAAACTTCTTCTATCTATGCTTCCACATCTGGTTGATCCTTCTGGAGAGCAATGATAGTTCATCTTCTTCTGATGCAGATTCTTCAGAGTTTCCTTCTTCATCCTGAAAAGCGTTAATTTCATTTTTTAATTGATTTAAGGGCAACAGACTTACCTTTCTTCTGAGGCTCGTGCTCATCAAGTTCTATCTCATAACTTCTTAAAGCACTGATGAGTTCTTCAAGAGACACGTTGTTCATATCTTTTGATACTTTGAAAGCAGTGACCATAGGTGCCCATCTTCTGGGTAAACTTCTGATGATCTTCTTAACGTAGTCTGCCTTAGTGTATCCCTTGTTCAGAACTCTCAGGCCAGCGATCAGATTTTGGAACCTTGAGAACATAGCTTCTATAGATTCACTTTCTTCTACTTTGAAGGCTTCATACTTTTGGGTGAGAGACAAAGCTTTATACTCCTTCACTTGAGCGTTTCCTTCATGAGTGATTTTGAGAGACTCAAACATATCATGTGCTGTATCTCTATTTGTGATCTTCTCATATTCCATTTTAGAGATAGCATTTAGAAAAATATTTCTAGCTCTGTGGTGATTTTTGAAATCAGCATTTTGTTGTCTATCCATATTTTTTCTATCAATCTTGTTTTCTTCTAAGTCTATAGGATGTGTGTAACCATCCAAGACTATATCCCATAAATCACTATCATGACCTAGAAAGAAACTTTCTAGTCTATCTTTCTAATATTCAAAAATCTTCTCCATCAAACACTGGAGGTTTGGTGTAGTTATTGTTTTTTTGTTCAGTTGCCATTTGTGTTTTCCTTCTGGATCTTTTCCTGACACGGTTAAGTGTTAGCTCTCAGAGTCAAGCTCTGATACCAATTGAAGGTGAGAAAAACACTTATAAGGGGGGGGGGTTGAATAAGTTTCTCTTTTTCTTTTTCTTAAAGGCTCAACAATAATGGAAAGACATAATTATTTTTATCCTGCTTCGTATGAACTCAAACTACTTCAGTCCACCCGCCAAGGTGATTTCGCCTTTCTCAAACAAATTACAATCACACAACCAAACTGTTGTGACTAACAATTCAAAGCACAAGTAAACTTACAAGTGACTAACACCACTAAGACTCAAACTAGTCCTAGCCTTCTTGAGAAATCTGACCAAGCTTGGTCTCTCAAGGAACAAATACAAGAATTAAATCTTTACAGATAGTGAAACAAATTGCTTCTTAGAAAGCTATATCACAAACTGTGATTTTTCACTAAGATTGGTTTTGCACAAAGTGTTTGTAAAATAATTTGTGAGCAGCAGAATATTTTCACGTAGTTGGGTTAGTTGGCTTGCGATAAATGATATTCTACTTATAGCATGAAGAAAACGACTGTTGCTGCCTTCAAAAGTGGAGAGAAATTAATGTTTGTGTGTTTGCTTGCAGTATTGCTCTTTCCAATGAACTAGAGTAGACACTTGAGTGCATGTAACTGTCTTTGCATTAAATGAACAAACGACACTTGTCAGAGCATGTTTCCTGAAACTTGACAAGACTTGTTAGCTTCTTTATTCTTTCAGAACTAGCTTCACATCTTGCTTCAGAATATGCTTGCAAATAACTTCTTATCAGCGCTTGCTTGCTAAGTACTTTTGAACATAGTGTACATGGAAACTTGTTAAGCTTTAGAAGATGCATAAATTAGTTTCTTATCAGAGTCAGCATCAGAACTTGTTGTTGTACCCCAAAATTTTCCCTCCCATATTTCTCAAAACATCTCAAGTGAGGTCCTCAAATTGCTCAAGGAAGTCCAAGGATTGACCAGACAAACCCTCTCCTAAGGAAGTCTACCTCAAATTAGGGTTTCATTTTGCATCAAGATGTTTGAATAAAAAGGGTCCCAAATGCTCATTATTGTCCTAATATGTTCTCAAGATCATCCACGTCAAGTTTCAAGCCTTGCAGAGAAAGTTTGCTTAGTCAATTGCTCAAAGGCCTGAAAATCGACTATGCTAGGGCAAAAGTAAACTGTGGCCCACATACGGTCAAACCTCAAGATTTTTGGTCAACATCCTCATTTTTAAGTATTATTCATCAGTTGATCAAGGGTTGATCATGATTCCTTAAGGATTGCTCACAATTCATCAAAACCCAAAAATTGCTAAATTAGGGTTTTGTAGGAAAAGTTAACTCAATTTTGACCAAGCACAACTTTCTCATACTTTCTCAGAAATGACCCATCCAAAGATCATTTTAAATAGGATGAAATTCCCTACAATTCATCTTCAGCTCCCAAGTTCAAAATATTCACTCACAAGAAGATATGAATTTGGACATTATAGGTCATTTTGAAAAGTCAACAAAAACACCTTTTTTTGTCAAAGCTTCATACATGAACATGGAAGACTCAATTGAGATAAGACAAAACGGGTTGCTTAGAGGACATCTTAAGCTTTCTAAAAGTCCAAGAACACATCTCTAGGGTCAAAATTGAGGGAGTTATGCATTGGCAAAGTTGACCTTTTTTGCAAAATTGCCAAAAGTCAAATGTGCCTCAAATTGCAATTTTTGTCATATGGGCCCAATTCTTTATTCTTGCATTGAGTTTTTAACATGACCCAAGACCCATGATCCTTCCCACTTGGATTTATTTTATTTTTTGCATTTATTTGGATTTTATTTCAATTAAATCAAATAAAATCAAAATAAAATCATGAAAAATATCAAAACTAATCAAAGCTTGAGATTTTGTGCATGTTTAGGCCTCTTATACAGCTGGAAGAAGATTCAAATCATGCAAACTTCAAATGGACACAAAAAGATTATATTTTCTCAATTTGGAAAGATTTGAGTAAAGGATCAAATCTTGAATCAATGATCATTATTGGTAAATATTTGAATCCAAATTGCAACCCTAATTCGTTCTAGGGTACATATAGAACAAGTGCAGACAAAAAGAAGGAGAATTGGAGACGTGAAAAGAGAAGAACAACTTTCAAAAAATCAAGAAAAGGTGGAATCTGATTTCTCAATTCCATGCTTCTTCAAGCCATTCCAAGCATACCATTCATCTGCTGGGCATCCAAGGACTCTATCCCAATCATTAGCAAGCATTTTCGTGCCCAGATACGCGCTGTAAGTCCCCCACGACCTCTATGATTTTTTGAAATCGTATCTCATAAATCTGGCATTGTTAGCATATTTTATGGACATATTCTGAATCCTTGAAACATTTGCAAGCTAATAATAATACTCAATTGCGTTTTTGTTAACCATAGAAGAAGTTGCCATGATTAGGGTTTAGGTTTCGTTTTTAGGGGTTTTGCTTGCAGGAACAATTAGTCATGGAAAGTGGTACCATGATGCTCATGAGGTTGCAACGAGTTGATTGGTACCACTAGAATTGATTTATCATGCAGGGATGAGGTTTTGGAATGGACAAGGGATGTACCTACGCCCTGTTGTCCGTATGTAAAAGTTTCCAAACCTTTAGCAACAGAAGGAGGTAGAAGATGATGGCGTGGCATGGTGTGAATTGCCCATTCAAATTTCACGCGTTTCCAGAATCCACTTTTGGTCTTTATCATATAATATTGTTTATTATTTCTCTAACACAAAAACAAGCCAGCTCAGATGGTTATTATGCGTTGGAAAAAGACAAAGGGCCAGGGTTCGATCCCCAGGTCCCCCATATTTGCCAATGTTATTTTCTTTTACATCATCACGTACGCGCGCATGCATTGAGTCCACCATATGCCATCATCCTTCAACCACCAGATCTCCAGAATGCCAAATCCAACACCTATCACATGGAGGTCTACCATAGGCCTAGTCAAGCTTGCAGCATGGGATCTGAAGAGTCAACGTGGGCCAAGGAATTTTGGGCTCAGAAAATGCAATTAACACCCCCTCTATTGCTACTAAACCAGGCCCATCTCTTTTTTCTTTTATATTTTTATTTTAGTTATTTATTTTGTTTAAATTTATTTCTTAACACAAATTAAATTCTTTTTTATATAAAATCATAAAATCAATTTCATTAAATTAAAATTTAGGTTTTTTTATTTATTTTGTCAAAATTAATTTATTATTAGTTTAATTTAATTTTAGGGTAATTCTAACCTTTTTGTAAATAATCTAAAATCAATTAGAAAATTAGGTTTTGCTCTTGATTATATTTTTATTTCTTTTCATAAAATAACAAAATACAAAAATAGGTCAAATTATTAATTATTTTTCTTAATTTAAATTAGTTAGTAATTAGGTTTGTATTTATTCAATTAAAACCTTATTTTCTCAAAATAATCAAAAACAACGAAAAATGATTTTTCTTTCAATTAGGTTTAGACGGGGTCAAAACCCTAATCTTTTCTCATTCTCGATTCATCGCACGCGTTTATTATTTTTACGATATTAATGTAACTGCTCATGGAATGTAATAGTTTAATTAGGATTTTCTCTTATTTATCGTTTTATGGGTTTTTGGCCATGTAATTAATCCCCCCTCCCTGAAGCCTTGTAATAGCGTAGTTTTATTTCTCGCATTTTAATTTTCGCAAATGTTAACTGTTAGATGTATGATAATAGGATTGCATGACAAGACTGTATGTTAATTTTAAAATGGTTAGCAAACCCTAAATATGCAAAGATAATAACTGAAATCAAATCACTCGCACATGCGCACTCCTAGGGTATACTCTCACTTCGGTTGCCTTCGGTGAACGATCATTAAGTATAGAGTGTTTTAGTGGTCGTCCTCCTGTCTAAACAAAGATCAAAAGTCTCGTTCAGAAAGGTTGCCTCGGAAATGTTGCCTCGAATATGATCTTAAGACATTAGGGTTATTACTAAAACGTCCTAACATTACTTTAGTGATCGTACGTCCCTTTCGAATTGACCCTTACAACTCCAACGACGGTGCTACCTACTCATTAATAGTGGGATAGCCTTGTCTAAAGGAAACAAGAACAGAAACATTCTTTTCTCGAGTAGGTAGATGCTAGTAGGTACTTGCTCAAAATAAACTTTTCCACACTTACACTCTTTTCAAACAAAGTTTTCAAAAACACTTCGTAACACTCTTGAGGACTGATACAAGGGTTAAAACGAAGTAAAACAAAAACTTTTCAGAACACACAAACATGGAAGCAACTTTTAAAATAATGAGCAAGTACCTAAGAGCCCATGGAAAACCATGGATAGAAAGGGTGCTAACACCTTCCCTTTCTATAATCTACCCCCCGTACTCAAAATCTCGAAAAAGGATTTTTTCTATACTTTTTTCCTTTCTAGTTGGATAAAATAAAAGTCGGTGGCGACTCTTGCTTACCGCAACATTTGCAAACTAAAAACGCAAACCAGTATTAAACAGTCGGTTCTGCCACCGTATCACAGAACTGGCGACTCTGCTGGGGAATTTATAAGTGGGGTATACCTTAGGATTAGTTCGTCATAAATTTCTTCTATTGTTTGTTTTGGTTGTTTACTTTTAAGGGTTTTGTTTGGGAGTTACTATAGATCCTAACCCAGATCTGGGGACACCTTTTAGGTAAGTAGCAATAAACTGTGAGGGAACTGTACGGCGTAAACCGATACAGTTGAAGCAGTAGCTACGTTGATGTGGCACATTGGTTGGTACCAATATCCCTTATGGAGAAACGAGGAGAATACGGGTCCGCTGTGTGGTGACATTAAGCATCAACTGACCTTAGAACCTTTAATCGACCAACTTGGCCATTAGAAAGTAGTGAGATAGTCGGCCTCGGTATAAAGTTGAGAATTGGTTGATACTCGATGCTACACTCATTGAGACCATACTCTCGAGATAGTTCCGGCTGCAAGAAAAGATTGCGTAAGCTGAAACCATGACCGATTGAGGATGGTCAATGATATTGAGAACCTCTAGAACCCGATTACTTTTGCTAGGACAGGTTGAAACCAACTGAACTTCAAGAGGGTAATACCTTTGACTCCATGCAAGCCTTGAACTTAAGGGCTTTTGTGTGACTTGATTGCCTTTACCATGTCTGTTATCTGCTATACCTGTTGTTTGTTTTACCATGACATCATGCATCATAACATAGCATGCATACTTAATTACACTAACCATTTTAAAGACCGAGGGGATTTATCTTTGTTGTGTTTTGCAGATTATGGCTTCCATGCGCAGAAACACCATCCGAGTAAACTTTGTGCAAATACCTACTCAACTCAAAGATTTAGCCTCAAGAGTTTCTGATACTTCTTCATTCATTAGGAGACATGGTCATCTTCTTAGCTTGGTTACGTCAAAGCTTGATGAGCAGATGATGAGTGTGCTTTTCCAGTTCTTCGATCCTGTGCATTATTGCTTTACCTTTCTGGATTATCAGCTGGTTCCTACTTTGGAGGAGTTTTCTCACTTATTGGGCATATCCATCCTTAAGCAGATTCCCTTCACAAGTTTGGAAGAGACTCCTAGACCAGAAGACATTGCCTCAGCTCTGCATCTGAAACGGGATGATGTAGTATCTAATTGGGAAACACGAAGCGAGGTTGAAGGTTTCTTAGTCAAGTTTCTGATAGATCAAGCTCAGCTATTCTGGGATAGTTTGGATTTTCAGGCTTTCGAAGACATTTTGGCTCTCCTTATCTATGGTTTGGTTCTCTTACCAAATCCAGATTCTTTTGTGGATGTAAATGCTATCAAGATCTTCCTATCTCACAATCCTGTGCCTACCCTACTAGGTGACATCTTGCATGCCCTCTACACTCGTACTGTGAAAAGAAGAGAGACTCTTATGTGTTGTATGCCGTTGCTATCGAGGTGGTTTGTTTCGCACCTCCCTAAGCCCGTGCTGAAGAACGAAGAAGGTTTAGGTTGGTCCTACAGAATAATGTCACTTGCCCATACAAACATGCTTTGGAGTTCCAAGGCTATGGAAAGCATTGCAGTCATTGATCGTTGTGGGAGATATCCTAATGTCCCATTGCTTGGAATCAGAGGAGGTATAACCTACAGTCCTTGTTTAGCTTTGTGACAATTTGGTCGTGCTCAGAGAGACGGTCCCCATGAGCTACTTCTTGAGGATATTGCCTTTGACTACAAGGAATACATTAAGGAGCATCGCCAAAGGTTCATACGAGCTTGGGGCATGGTGAACAGATCTGACCCCCAAGAGTTGGGACCAAAGACTTCTCTTCCTATGCATCCTTATCTCCAATGGGTCCGAGCTCGTGCTCAGAAGCTTGGGATGCCTTATGAAGCAGTATTGCCTGTGATTGTGGAGCCCACTAATGAAGAAGGCGTTCCTTACACGGTTCTTTAACCTTACATGCCTACTGACCTTGGGGCATTGAAGAGGTCTTGGATTCATCTTAAAGAGGAAAGGGATACTTACCGGGAGAAGTACCATGAGCAAGAAAGGAAGATTTTAAAGCTCACTAGGCAGCTCAAGAACGAAAGAACGATTAATGACTATGTCAGCACGAAGGGGAAGCGTCCATGGGATTTTTGCTTTTTTCTTTTCTAGTTTTATATTTGTTTTTCATTTACTTCTTTGTAAACGCCTCAAAGGCTTTGTTGAACCTTTTACAAGTTATTCTAATAAAGTTTGTTTAATTTTTGGTTTGCAAATTTAAATCTCCCAAAGTCTTTGAAATCATTACATACGCATCCCATTATCATGCACATTATTACAGGTATCATTACAGGTTTCTCATCTCCTTCGCTATTTATTTCAGCAGAAATGTCTTCTAAAACGTCTTCCGATCAAGCCATCAAAGCTCTTCAGGCACAAAATGTCCAATTCCAAGAGATGTTCTTAAGCTTGGCTAAAGGGCAAGAGTATTTGAAGACTCTCATTCTGAAGGAGAAGAAGAAAAAGAAGAAGAAAGTGGTTCTTCTGAGTATGGGTAAAAGATTTGGGAATAGGTTGCAATAGGAAGCTGATCTGATCTCTTTGTCCAAAGACGGGGAAAACCAAGAAGAAGAAAAAGGCTCCGGCCCTATAGTATCTGATAATGATACTGACTTTGATGATGAGCAATATCCTCCTGCCGAGGATAGGTACAAGCAACTAGAAGACCAGCTGAGTACTATGGAGGTTCAGAAGATCCCTGGCTTGGATTTCGGAGATCTGGGATTGGTATCAAGAGTGGTGATCCCTCACAAGTTCAAAACTCGTTTTTGCCAAGTACGATAGAGTGTCCTGTACAAAACTCCATCTCCGCTCGTATGTCAGGAAAATCCAACCCCACACTGCTGATAGAAATTTGTGGGTGCATTTCTTTCAAGATAGTCTGTCAGGGACTCAGCTTGAATGGTTTTATCAGTTGGAAGGAGCCAACATCCGAAACTGGGAAGACCTTGCTGCTGCTTTTTACAGACAGTACCAGTATAATGCCGACCTTGCTTCCACTTGTACTCAACTTCA
Source organism: Vicia faba (assembly GCA_948472305.1). Classification (NCBI taxonomy): domain Eukaryota; kingdom Viridiplantae; phylum Streptophyta; class Magnoliopsida; order Fabales; family Fabaceae; genus Vicia; species Vicia faba. The sequence goes on along the minus strand of OX451739.1, from coordinate 1,293,437,243 downwards.
GAGTATGTCCATAAGTGCAAGTGAAGGTTTTAAGGACTATGCTCAAAAGTGGAGAGATTTGGCTAGCAGGGTTCAACCCCCTTTATCTGATCGAGAGTTAGTTGATATGTTCTTGGGGACGCTATCTGGTCCATTTTTTAATCATCTGATCGGCAGTTCGTCATCTGGGTTTACTGAATTGATTCTGACTGGAGAGAGAGTAGAAGCTGGTATCCGAAGTGGTATGATACAGAAGGATACTTCATCAAGTGCAGTGAAGAAGCCTTTCACCGGTAAGAAAGAAGCTAGTGAGATCTACGACCCAAGGGGCCAAAGCAGACCTGAACACCATCAAGCAGTAAATGCGGTAGTAATATCAAGACCCACAGTTGCTCCACAACGAAACCATCAACCGAGGGTGGAAAGACCACAGAGGCAATATACTCGGCTCAATATGCCCTTGTCTCAAATTCTACCACAGTTATTGAAGACCAACCTAATAACTCTGAGGGAGGCCCCGAAGAACCCCGACACCACTTCTCCTCAATATAACCCGAATGCCCGCTGCGCCTATCACTCTGATAGCCCATGTCATGATACAAACAACTGTTGGGCTTTGAAAAACAAAGTACAAGACTTAATCAAAGCCAAAGAGATTGAGTTTGATGCTCCAGAGAAACACAACGTCATAATTGCCCCTATGCCCAAACATGGTCATGGGGTAAATGCTGTGGACGATGATTTATTTGTGACCTCCGTGGAAGAAATTTCTACTCCTTTGATGACGGTTAAGAAGAATTTGTTGTTGGCCTGTTTATTTCCGGGTTGTGGCGAAGGTTGCCACGTGTGTTCAATTCTGCCTACTGGTTGCCACTTATTGAAATCAGGTGTTCAACGCCTGATGGATAATAGAGAGATCCTGTTCGAGAAGACTATGATTCCGTTAGTTCCAATTGAAGATGTTGCCATCATAACCATTTCCGCCAATCCTTCCAAGGCTTCCTCGAGAAAGCCTGTTAGGATTACACCCGTTCTAAGAATCTCTCTGTTAATCATTACTATCCCTGGTCCTGTCCCATACACTTCAGACAAGGCTGTCCCATGGCACTATGGTGCTGATGTGCATTACCATGGGGTTAAACAAGACTTTAAAAATGAGGAAGCTGATACTGATGTCAGCAATATTGTCGGGGCCAGCAAGGTCACCAGAATTGGAAGACTCTTTTCTCCCAAGATTTCCCCTCCAACTGTTCAAAAACCTGTTGTCATTGCATCTGCTAGTACATCAACTACTGTCCCAGTTCTTACTCCAGTTATCACTCTTGTCGCCGAGCCATCTGAGACTCGGGGAAAAGAAATCACAGGTGAGCCTGCCCGGACGGAGGCACCTAGAAAGGTTGTGTTGGAAGCCTCTAAACAAGAGATGGAAGAAATTATGAAGATTATCAAGAAGAGCGACTACAACGTAGTCGAGCAGCTGTGGCAGACCCCGTCAAAAATCTCCATGTTATTCTTATTGTTGTGTTCTGAAGCCCATGCAAAGGCTCTAATTTCATTCCTCATGATTGTGCATGTGCCGCAGGAAACTTCTATCGATCAATTCAAAGACTGCATAGCTAGTTTGACTACCGATAATAGGTTTGGTTTCTCAGATGTAGATCTGACTGCTAAAGGAAGAAATCACAATGATGCTCTGCACGTCTCGATCGAGTGCAGGGGAACTACTATGGCCCATGTATTGGTGGATACTGGGTCCTCATTGAATGTTTTGCCAAAGAAAGCATTAGACCGTCTGGACTGTGAAGGTTTGATTCTGAAGCCGAGTAATATTGTGGTTAGGGCTTTTGACGGGTCAAAAAGGATGGTACACGGGGAAGTGGACATCCCTGTTAAAGTTGGCTCTCAAACTTTTGGATCCACCTTCTATGTAATGGAAATCAGACCATCGTATTCTTTCTTGTTGGGTCGTCCTTGGATTCATAAGGCTGTGGCAGTGACTTCAACACTCCATCAAAAGCTGAAATATCCGACAAAGGGGAAGATTGTCACGGTACAAGGTGAAGAGGAGTATATGGTGAGTCATCTCAATTCCTTTCGCTATGTGGAAATGGATGAGGAGTTCATCGAAACCCCTTGTCAGGACTTTGAAGAAGTCCCCCAGACTTTGGCGTCGACTGAAGTTGCTATCGACAAACCTCCGATGAAGATGGATTCCCTCAAGGATGCCAGGGCTGTAATTGAAAAATGTGGGTGTGCAAATTGGGGTCAGCTCCCTGATTTTGCACACAAAACTGACAAGTTTGGTTTGGGCTTTACTGCAGAGGCTCAAAGGGTTGTTCGGCGCGCACTGATTGGAAGACCTCCTCTGCACATCAACAATTAGGGAGTGAATGCAATTGAAGATGATAAAGAGGATTCAGATATCGACAGCTGGATCTACCCAATAACCGATGGTGGCTTGAACAACTGGACAGCGAAAGACTTCATACCTGTTTCTTTTATTCCACAGTAATTGACTTTTGTTTTAAGAGTTGTAATAAACAGTTTGAAACTTTACGGCCCGGTGCCTTGCCCGAGGCACCTTGGCTTTTTTTATGAGGGCTTATTATTTGTCATTTTCATATATCATTAATAAAGCATTGGAAGTTTCTTGCATTACAAATTTTGTGCTCCTTGTTTTTCTTTTTTGTCTCTCACTATATTAAAACAGCTATGCTCTTACACAACCTCACGTATCATAATGCAGATCCATATCCACCATGGATCCCATTGATAACAACTCTGCTACTGCTAGTTATGACTTTGAAAATCCGATCAACCAAGTTGAGGACGAAGGTGAGGATGATTGTGAGGTTCCTGGAGAACTTGCTAGATTGTTACTGCGGGAAGAGAGGGCCATACAGCCTCATGAAGATCCATTTGAATCAGTAAATTTGGGTACAGACGAAGACAGGAAATAGGTTAAGATAGGTGCGAATCTGGACCCTAGTGTCAAATAGAGGTTAATACAAATGCTACGTGACTATGTTGAGATCTTCGCTTGGTCTTATGAAGATATGCCTGGTTTGGACACCAATATTATGGTACACCGCCTGCCAACCAAAGAAGACTGTCCTCCAGTAAAGCAGAAGGTTCGCCGCATGCGTCCTGAGATGTCTAATAAAATCAAAGTTGAGGTCATGAAACAGTTTGAAGCCGGATTTCTAGCTGTCACTTCTTATTTGTAGTGGGTTGCCAATGTTGTTCCGGTGCCTAAGTGTGATACGGTGGCCAGAACTGGACTGTTTTGAAATGCTGGTTTGCATTTTGCGTTTGTGTTTGCAAAGTGTCGCGGTAAGCAAGAGTCGCCACCGTCTTTTATTTTATCCAACAAGGAGAGGAAAAAAGCACAGAAAAATTCCTTTTTTCGAGATATTTATGAGTACGGGGGGGTAGATTATAGAAAGGGAAGGTATTAGCACACTTTCTATCTGTAGTTATCCACGGGCTCTTAGGTACTTGCTCATCATTTTCAAAATTGTTTTCTTTGTGTTTGTGTGATTTGAAAAGCTTTTGTTTGACTTCGATTTAACCCTTGTATCAGTCCTCAAGAGCGTAATGAAGTGTTTTTGAAAACATTGTTTTGTAAAGAAGTGTAAGTGTGAAAAAGTTTGTTTTGATTGAGCAAGTACTTAAGAACTAATCTACCTACTTGAAAAAAAAAGAATCGTTCTATGTTCGTTTCCTTTAGACAGCGCTATCCCACTATTAGTGAGTAGGTAGCACCGTCGTTGAAGTTTTGAGGGTCAATTCGAAAAGGGATGTATGGTCACTAAAGCAATGTTAGGACGTCTTAGTAATAACCCTAAAGTCTTAGATCAATGACCGTTTGCCGAAGGCAACCAAGTGGGAGTGTACCCTAGGAGTGCGCATGTACGAGTGATTCAATTTCAGATTATTTATCTTTGCAAATTTTTTAGAGTTATCTAACCGTTTTACAATTTTCGCATACATTCTTGTCAGGCATCCTAATATCATACATCTAACAGTTAAATATTTGCGGAATTTAAAGTGCGGAAATTAAACTACGCTATTACAAGGCTTCGGGTATTTATATAGCCAAAAACAAACCCTTGAAAAGTAAATCGGTAAATGTAAATAAACGTCCTAATTAAACTATTACAAACCGTAGGCAGTTACATCAATATGATCAATAATAAAAGTAAAGCGCGCGATAAGAAATTAAGAATGAATGCGAACTAGGGTTTTGACCCTTCTAACCTAATTAAAAGAGAAAATGTTTTTTGTTGTTTTTAATATTTTTTTTAAAGAAAAGGATTTAGTTTTAAAAAATAAATGTACAAATAATTAATGATTAAATTAAATAATGAAAATAATTAAATGACCTATTTTGGTTTTTGGTTATTTTAGGAAAAAACAAAATATAATTAAGTTAGTAATAAAACCTATTTATTCTAATTATTTTTAGGTTATTTACAAAATAATTAAAGTTTTTACCTAAAATTAAATCTAATTAAATTAATAAATTTATTGATAAAAAAAATACCTAAATCTAATTGGTGAAAAATATTTTTTTATGATTTTTTTTATAAAAGAAAATAATTATTTGTGTTAGTAAATAAATAAAATAGATTAAAAGAAATAAAAAAAACAAAGAGAAAAGAAATTTGGGCCTGAATAGTATTTGGAGGGGTGCAAATAGCCAAATCTGGGCCCAATAATGGTGAGGTTCGTTTGACTCCTAAGATCCAGCGCTACGCGTTTGACTTGGCTTTTGGTGTTCCCTCCTGAATGGCCATCAGATTTGGCCTCAGGACACTTGGCATGATTGATGATGAGGGAGCATGGTAGTCTCCTGGCTTGTGCACGCATGTAATTGCCTGAAAGAAAATAATATTGAGAAAATTGGGGGACCTGGGATTCGAACCCAGGTCCTGAAGCAATTTCCACGCTACGCTCACCACTGCACCACTTTGCATTTGTTGTACATGGAATACATAACAATAATAATATATGAAAAGTGCAAATACTAAATCAGAAACGCGCGAAATTCAAACACGCCTATGGGAGGTCACCACGTTGGTTGTCTTCTTCCTGGCACCGTGGGTAAAAGTGAAACACTTTTACCTACGGACGTTTGTCTGTAGCTATAGCCCCTGTCATTCTTAAAATCAAGCACAAACATGATAAATAAAAAACAAGGCCATGGTTGAATTCGTCTGGTCCTGTTGGTTTCATTGGTGGCCCTTTTATGGCCCAATTTTTCCTGGATTCAAAAACCCCAAAGCGAGCTATGAAACCCTAACAATGGCACATTCCAGTACATGCCATATAAATGCAATTAATCAATACAGGAAGCTTGCAAATGTTCTATGGATCAATAATATATGGTTAATTCATGCTAATAATTCCTAAATCATGCTAACCGAATTCAAGAAACAAGCAAGGTCGTGATGGACTTACAGTGCGATACAGGGCTTGAAAATGCTTGGTTTCGATTGCTTTAGCTTGCTGAGACTCCCGGGAATTGATTGGGATAGGTAAAGAGTCTTGTATTGGCCTCTAAGTGCAAATTCGATTCACCACTTTTTCTTGATTTACCCAATTTATGTTCTCCTTGTTGCACCTGTTTCTAACCTAGTTTTAGGCCTGCCTCGCTTCTATATGTATTGAGGAGTGAATTAGGTTTGAGAACCTGGTATCAATCTTCCTCCATCAATGAATTGGATTCGTGATTTGATTCACTTTGAAAACTTTCCAAAATTATCCTATTTCAATCTTTTTTTTCACACCATGCCTGGATACGAATTTGAATACTTGCTAGCTGTAATTTAAGACCTGAAACAAGCACAAAATCTTTTGTTTTCAATATTTTGGATTTTATATGATTTGTTTTGATTTAAATTGAAATAATTCAAATAAAAATCAAAATAAATAATAAAAACATGATAATGATAAGTGTCAAAGGCTAGAGCTCGTGGACTATGTTTCCAACTCAAAACAAGTGAAAAAGATTGGGCCCATTTGGCAAAATTTGAAGTTTTAGGCATAGTTGACTTTTGGCAATTTTGCAAAAAAGGTCAACTTCACCGATGCATAACTTCCTCAATTTTGACTCTTTTGCGGTGTTCTTTGACTTTTTAGAAAGCTTGAGATGTCCTCTAATAAACCCTTTTGGTCTCATCTCAATTTGATATTCCATGCTCATGTATGAAGCTTTGACAAAAAAGGTGTTTTTGTTGACTTTCCAAAATGACCTATAATGTCCAAATTCATAACTTCTTGTGAGTGCATATTTTGAATTTGGGAGATGAATATGGATTATAGGTAATTGAATCCTATTCAAAATGAGCTTTTGATGGGTCATTTCTCATAAATTATGAGAAAGTTATGCTTGGTCAAAGTTGAGTTGACTTTTCCTACAATGCCCTAATTTAGCAACTTTTGAGTCTTGATGAATTATGAGCAATACTTAATGAATCATGATCAACCCTTTATCAAATGATGAAATATACTTCAAAATGAGGATGTTGACCAAAAATCTTGAAGTTTGACTGTATGTAGGCCACAGTTGACAATTGATTGAGCAAACTTCCTCTACAAGGCTTGAAACTTGACATGGATGGTCTTGAGAACATATTAGGATATTGGTGAGAATTTGGGATCACTTAGACTCAAGTATCTTGATGCAACATGAAACCCTAATTTGAGGTAGACTTCCTTAGGAGAGGGCTTGTCTGGCCAACCCTTGGACTACCTTGAGCAACTTAGGGATCTTTCTTGAAATGTTTTGAGAAATATAGGAGGGAAAATTTTGGGGTACAACAGCTGCCCCTGTTCAATATTCTTAAACCTGAAGATTTAGATTGGCTTGTTTTGCTTTCGTGATCTGAAGGTGGAAGATGATTGAACACTAGAGTGCCAAGAAATTTGCACTCTCATGAAGTTGTAATTGTCTGTCTTTCGATATCGGGAATGGAATTACATATGACATTTGGAAATTGTTGACGAGGGGATGGGCTTAAAGATGCCATCTAAAGGAGTGTCGATTGCATAAGAGATTCCTTAGTGAGAGCTTGTATACTTGTCGTTTGAGGAAGATTCCGCTGGGGAAGGCTGATCTCTGTCTTGGGAGAAATAGAATTTTAGGAGGTTCAGTTGTCCGTTAATCTACTAGGGAATTAACTCTGGCTTGAAGAAGCGGAAGTGAACTGTGAATCTAGTCGTGTATAGGCTGCATCGCGACCTACTAGGGAAAGGTGAAACCAATCGTTTTTGATAGGTCCGGGTCTTACAGTGTTATGGACTGCTGTCTGGAGATAAGAGAAAAGAAACCTGGATGGTAAGGTTATGAGAAGAAACCTGGATAGTAAGGCTTATTGGAAGGAACCTGGGTAAGGTTGCTTTGTGAGGAGTTTGGATAAAACTGCATCTGAACCGAGAAGGAACCTGGGTAAGGTTGCTTCGAGATAAGTCTGTGTAAAACTTCAGGATGAACCTGGATAAGGTTACTTTGTGATAAGTTCGTGTAAAACTTCAGAATGAACAGGGGTAAGGTTACTTTGAGATAAGTTTGTGTAAAACTTTATAATGAACTAGGGTTAGGTTACTTTGGGCTAAGTCTGATCTTTGTTGGGAGAAGTAGAATTTTAGGAGCTTCGGTCGTCTGTATTCTGCTGGTGAGTCGTCTCTGTTTGAATTTTAGGAACTTCAGTCATCCATATTCTACTGAGGAAACATCTCTGTCGAATTTTAGGAACTCCAGTCGTCCGTATTCTACTGAGGAAACATCTCTGTCGAATTTTAGGAACTTCAGTCGTCCGTATTCTACTGAGGAAACATCTCTGTCGAATTTTAGGAACTTCAGTCGTCCGTATTCTACTGAGGAAAAATCTCTGTCGAATTTTAGGAACTTCAGTCATCCGTATTCTACTGAGGAAACATCTCTGTCGAATTTTAGGAACTTCAGTCGTCCGTATTCTACTGAAGAAACATCTCGATCGAATTTTAGGAACTTCAGTCGTCCATATTCTACTGAGGAAACATCTCTGTCGAATTTTAGGAACTTCAGTCGTCCGTATTCTACTGAGGAAACATCTCTGTCGAATTTTAGGAACTTCAGTCGTCCGTATTCTACTGAGGAAACATCTCTGTCGAATTTTAGGAACTTCAGTCGTCCGTATTCTACTGAGGAAACATCTCTGTCGAATTTTAGGAACTTCAGTCGTCCGTATTCTACTGAGGAAACATCTCTGTCGAATTTTAGGAACTTCGGTCGTCTGTATTCTACTGAGGAAACATCTCTGTAGAATTTTAGGAACTTCAGTCGTCCGTATTCTACTGAGGAAACATCTCTGTCGAATTTTAGGAACTTCAGTCGTCCGTATTCTACTGAGGAAACATCTCTGTCGAATTTTAGGAACTTCGGTCGTCCGTATTCAACTGAGGAATAAACTATTATCCAGTCGTACCCGGGCTTCACAACTTGAATTTTGCGAGAATTTGATTGTATCTTTCCTGAAAGGTAAAGGTTAGTTGTATGTAATGCATGATATGTATCAGAAAATGATGTTCTCAAAATAAATGAGACTGTGTTATATGATGCGTATGCATGTCATGATGTATGGAAATGTGATGTTTTTAGCTAGGGAAAATAAATCCCGGATTGCTGCTGGAGAACAGAGTTGAATTCTTCGTTTTCGCTGGGGATAAAGAATGAAGATGATTGTAAGCATAACCCTGCGGGAGAGGATAACTTTGCTGGGGAATAAACTGATGAGGAAATGACTCTGTGGGGAGGACATACTCTGTCAGAGGATATGTTGATTTGGAAGAATAACCTCAGCCGGGGATGAATTATCGTTGCTGGTGATAATGAAACCTGTTGGGGATTGAGTTTCTGTTTGTAAAAGGAATGAACACTGCTGGAGATGATTTTCCAATGGCGATTTCACTGGGGTAATCTTTTAGACTCTACTGGGATAGTTTTCCAGACTCTACCGGGGATAATTCTCCAAACTTCACTGGGGATAATCTTCCAGTACTGGTGATAGATAAACTCTGCTTGGGGAGAATATCGCTGACTCGTTCGCGGTTGCGAGCCTCAGCTGGGGAGAATGGTGTCCTTTTTTGGACGGCTAACATCACTGTCTTTTTCTCACTCTGCGGGGAGAGAACGTTACTGGGATGCATGCTGAGGATATGACGATGACTCTGCATCAAGACTTTTCTGCCCCTGTATCTGTTGGAGAAAGTGCCTGCGGAGACCTTGTGGATCGAGTATTATCCCAACCTATGAGTTGTTTGGTATCTTTCGATCGAAATGATCAGTCTTCTTCTGGTAGGCAAGTGATAAGGTGACAGGACATAGTCGTATGCTTTGATCCCTAATTTTTTCCTGGACTGTCTTTTCAAATTTTCAGTCCACCGGGATACCCTTTTTTGCCCAAGCTGCCCTTTCGGGTTTTCGACTTGCCGGGTGTACGGATTTTTCATTTTTTTTCTCTCTGATTTTTGCCTAGGCTAGTCAACCTAGCGGGTCTTTGTTCATGCGCAGTATTTTCTGACTATGTCCACGCTCTCAGGGTGTAGGGAGTTGTCACTGTCGGTAGTGTTGTGTTGCCATACTACTAAAAGATGTTCGTTTGATCATGCAAGATTCGTTACTGGAATTTATGTCCAATGCCCCAAGTGATTCAGATGGAGATCTTCCCTTGACTATTTGGCATCTTTGAGAGATTCCTTGAATCTTGACTTGACTGCCCCAGATGATGGACAATGATCATGCCGTTCCCTTTGATTGGAAGTGTTTTTTCCACTTGAAGTGATCCTCTTTGAGATGGTTTTTGTTCACTAGATATTCATCGTGCGAATTTCTCTGTTGTTGAACAAGTAGTCATATGAAAACAATGTTATTTTAAGAATGCAAAGCTTATGTCTGTCTTGAATTTTTGAAAATGCATTTTTCAGTAAAACAGTCAAATTTTATGAAATGTGATGTCAACTCAGGATTTACAGCAAGTCCTACAGGAGTCAGGATACCTTTGTAACAGTAAGCTTTCGAACTAACCCATGCTTCAGCTAGGACTTTTAAGGGTTATAACGTGGCCTGGTTCACGGTTCGAGAAACAAAGGATAAAGGCTCAAAATGTATTTGTACCCACCCGTTCTTCGTGATGTTCTTCGATCCTAAACTCAGCTAATCGTGCACTAGATCCTGTTGGAGTCTTTGCTATGATATTCCAGTGATGGTTCGGATATTGAAAATTCATTTTGAATAGGCAGTCATTTTTGTTGAGGGTTTGTAAGACCTCTTTCTTTTTTATTTTATTATCCCTGTCTTTTTCCTGAACTGTTTCTTTTTGTGATTACAGTCAGCGGGATGCCCCGGTTTTTTCTTAAATCTCCTTCATAGGTTTTAACTTAATGGGCTTTTATTTTTGAGAGATAATGACTGCCCGTCCTTACGATTATACGGATCCATCACCGTCTTTTGTTTCAGAAGGACTTCTTTGATGCCATTCATTGTGCACCTGGATTAACCGAGAAAACTACCCTGCCACAGGTTATAATTAAGGGTTTTAATTTGTGAAAAGAAAAACTCCAATTTCTTTGGCTCAAAGGGGTTGACTAGAGATTATCTTCCTTATAAATCCACTGTTTAGGATTTGAAACAACGCCTGTACCTCGTCAGCGGGGTCTGTTTAAAAGCATACTGTAGAGATTTTGATATCATTTCCGTCATCCTCCCTCTAAAGGCTTAGAGTTTTTAAATCCAGAATTGAACATCACAAAAGGAAATAAGAACGCATTTTTTGAAATAGTGAATACGAATGGATTGATTCAAAACAGACATATGCAATGCATTAATAAAGTAACAAAGTTTGACATGAATAAATATTCGAACAATCAAAAGAAAATTACAAATTGAAAATTCTAAAGAACAAAAGCCCTTCTTGTCAGAACTTGTCACTTCAAATGGTGAGCCTTGGAGGGATGGCAGAAGAAATCAATATGGCCATCTTGTGTGAGTTCCAATTCTCCTTCATTAATCAGGTCTTGAATTTTGTTTCTCAACGCCCAGCAGCTGTTAGTATCATGCCCCGGGCTGTTGGAGTGATATGCACACCTTGCATCAGGATTGTAGTTAGGCGAAGAAGTCTTGGGATTCAGATGAGGTCCTCTCAACGCCACCAGGTTCATCCTCAACAGGTGTTGTAAAGCTTGAGACAGCGGCATGTTGAGCTTGGTAAACTTCCTCTTGGGCATATCCGGCTTACTCTGACTAACCCGTTGTTTATGGCAAGGTTGTGGTTTGATCCTTGGGGTAGTAGCAACTTGGAGAGGTCCATTCTTCACCAAACCAAACCCTTGTCTTCTTAGAGGCTGATCAATGACTTGGTCCCTGGCCTCGACTGTTTGCTTCATACTGTTGTATCTGTCTTGATGAAGCTGGTTGATAATGGTTCTCAGCTCTTCTTGTTCTCGGGCTAAGCCTTGGATAAAAGCCATCTGCCCCAGCATATGGGTTCTTATTACATCTACCTCAGCTTGCAGTTGTTTCAGCCGCTCGTCCTTATTATCTTCAGGACTTTTCTTGACCAAGTTCCCAACAAGGAGTGTTTTCAACTCTTCCTGCCCCTTGGATAGGTTTAGGAAGATTTCCCTGAACTGTGCTTCTTGAGAATGAAGATCTCTATTGCCTTGTTTGAGAGCCATTGCTGAAATAAACAGCGAGAATATGAGAGGCCTGTTATGTAATGATATGTGTGATATGTATGCAATGTTTTCAAGGATCTCGCGAGGTAAACAAGAAACTGTTAGAATTTGAATTTTACAGCTTTGATTGAAGAAACTTTGTGTCGTTAAGAGTCCTTCTTCAAGAGTCAAGCTCACCATATCGAGTAGGTCATAGCCACCAACTCAAGTCATCGTGTTTTGATTTATAGGCGACATTGGCTAGAGGAAAATAAATCCCCTTTGCCCCTTGCTAGACGTCTGATTTACGATAACCTGCATCACAAACTCTTAAGATCCTTTAAATGGTTAAGGAAATGTTTAGGCAATAATGTTATGATGTGTATGCTATGCGTTTAAACAAAAATGTGAGGTGATGCAAACAAGTAAACTCGGTAAGAAATCCAAGTTATTGGATAAGGACTGTAAACAAAACCTGCAAGGAACTCATGTTGTCAGCTAACAAGAATGTGCAAGTAGTTCAAGTTTGAAGGCACACAAGTCACACAAACAGCCTTAAGTTTAGGCTTGCCTGGGGTCTAGGTATTACCCTCTTGAAGTTAAGTTGGTTCAACCTGTCCTAGTAATAGTAACCGGGTTCTAGAGGTTCTCAATATCACTGACCATCCTCGATCGGTCATAGTTCTAGTTTAGTAATCTTTTCTTGTAGCCGGAACCATCTCGAGAGTATGATCTCAATGAGTGTAGCATACTGCTACTTTCTATGGACAAGTTGGTCAATTATAGATTCTAAGGTCAGTTGATGCTTAATGACTCATTAGCAGTCTCATACTCTCCTTGTTGCTCCACAAGGGATATCGGTACCAACTAATGTGCCACATCAACGTAGCTACTGCTTCAACCGTATCGGTCTACATCGTACAGTTCCCTCACAGTCTATTGCTACTTACCTAAAGGGTATCCCCAGATCCGGGATAGGATCTATAGTAACTCCGACTCAAACCCACAAAGATAAAGCAAACAAATCAAACAATTGAAAACAATATGATGAACTAATCCTAAGGTACACCCCACTTTCCCCAACAGAGTCGCCAGTTCTGTGATACGGTGGCCAGAACCGGACTGTTTTGAAATGCTGGTTTGCGTTTTGCGTTTGTGTTTGCAAAATGTCGCAGTAAGCAAGATTCGCCACCGTCTTTTATTTTATCCAACAAGGAAAGGAAAAAAGCACATAAAAATTCCTTTTTTCGAGATATTTCTGAGTACGGGGGGTAGATTATAGAAAGGGAAGGTATTAGCACCCTTTCTATCCATAGTTATCTACGAGCTCTTAGGTACTTGCTCATCATTTTCAAAATTGTTTTCTTTGTGTTTGTGTGATTTGAAAAGCTTTTGTTTGACTTTGATTTAACCCTTGTACCAGTCCTCAAGAGTGTAATGAAGTGTTTTTGAAAACTTTGTTTTGTAAAGAAGTGTAAGTGTGAAAAAGTTTGTTTTGATTGAGCAAGTACTTAAGAACTAATCTACCTACTTGAAAAAAAGAATCGTTCTATGTTCATTTCCTTTAGACAGCGCTATCCCACTATTAGTGAGTAGGTAGCACCGTCGTTGGAGTTTTGTGGGTCAATTCGAAAAGGGACGTACGGTCACTAAAGCAATGTTAGGATATCTTAGTAATAACCCTAAAGTCTTAGATCAATTATCCGAGGCAATAATATCCGAGGCAACCTTTGATCTTTGGACAAAAGGACAACCACTAAAGCACCCTATACTTAATGGTTGTTTACCGAAGGCAACCAAGTGGGAGTGTACCCTAGGAGTGCGCATGTGCGAGTGATTCAATTTCAGATTATTTATCTTTGCACATTTTTTAGGGTTATCTAACCGTTTCACAATTTTCGCATACATTCTTGTCAGGCATCCTAATATCATACATATAACAGTTAAATATTTGCATAATTTAAAGTGCGGAAATTAAACTACGCTATTACAAGGTGTGGTACGGTGGGAGAACTGACTTGGGATTTTGCGTTTGTGTTCGCAAATGTTTCGGTTTAGCAAGAGTCACCACCGACTTTTTATTTTATCCTAAGGAAAGGTCAAAAAGCACAGGAAAGACCTTTGAGATGTTTTCTTGGGTTCGGGGAGTAGATTATAGAAAGGGAAGGTATTAGCACCCTTTCTATCCATGGTTATCCATGGGCTCTTAGTTACTTTCTTAGATCACTTGCCTTTGCTTTTCAATTGTTTGAAATGGTGCTTTGTGTGTGTGGTTTTGAAAATGCTTTGAAAAAGATGCCTTATCTAGGTAACCTTTGTAATGATTCTTGTTTGAATATATACAAAGGTGTATGTCTTTTTGAAAATATATTCCAATGTTTTGAAAGTTGTTTTGAAATTGTTTTGAAGTTGTGTTGTGAAGTGTGTTTGAAAATGGCAAGGATGTTTTGCAAGATTTTGATCAAGTAACTAAGAGTTGTCTACCCTATTTTACTCAAAGATCTTTCTTATGTTTTTAACCCTTTTAACAGTGTTGTTTCACCATTGTATTTGGTGAACAACTTTGTGCTAGGATGTTTAAACGGGACAGGCGCGGCTCATCGTTTAGACCATGATAGCTATAGTGTCAAGTATTTTTGGCAATTTTCTTGAGGGACTTGATCATTTTGTTTAGGCAACTCAGATAGCGTCATCGAGGGACTATGATCTTTTGTTTTGTTTTTGTTTTGCCAAAGTACTTGACATGCATATCATGGCCCATTTTTTAAGGCAACAAGTGGATTGTAACCCTAGGGGTGCAAGTGTGTATTGTGTTTGTTTTTCATGCATTATCATTTTGGATTAGGTCAAACTATTTATTAATTTGATTTTTACATACAAGACCCTAAGTCTAATCATGGCATAATTGAAAGCTTAAAGGTGCGAGAATTTAAATTCTACACTATTACAACATGATATAGGGAGGGGGTACAATTTTGAATTGGGGATTATTTGACAAAAAATTAAATTCTAAATTATTACAACCAAATTGAATGTATAAGGCATAACAATTAAATGTACAATATTTAAATAAATACAATAAATAAGTATTAGATAAAATGTATTATGCAATAAGTTTTTATGCATGTAAAAAAGTTTTTTTTTTTAGCGAAATGTAAATAAATAAAAAGTCAATTTCAATTATTTTTGTTTTTTAGGGCAAAAAACCCTAATTTCTTAAATAAATAGTATTATTTATTATTTATATACAATAATGTATCAATTTGTACAAAAAATAAAAGTATATTGTAAAAAAGGTATTTTTAGTATCAATTATTAATAAAAATAAAAATGTATTATTTTTGTATATATTAAATATATTAAAAAATAAAAATTAATTATTTACAAAAAAATGTATATATTTCAAGAAAATGTTTTCAAATGTGTATAAAATAATAAATAAAAATAAAAGTGTTTTTTACATTGTTTTTAAATTTAAACAAAAAGAATATA
Organism: Vicia faba; assembly: GCA_948472305.1. NCBI lineage: Eukaryota > Viridiplantae > Streptophyta > Magnoliopsida > Fabales > Fabaceae > Vicia > Vicia faba. The sequence continues at coordinate 1,293,422,075 of OX451739.1, read as the reverse complement.
AAGTATTTAATGTATTAATACTAGAAATAATTAAAATAAATACCAAATAAATACAAAAATTTATGAAAATATTTTTTAAGTATTTTTTATATTAGAAAATAAAATATCAAAATCAGAAATGAAATAAAAATGCAAAAAATGACAAATATACAAGAAATGGGTCAGGGGGGTGTAAAAACAAAAGAGGGGGTGCCAAAAGTAAGCCTGTACAGGCCCAGCCCAAAACCAACTTCATCTTCTTCCTTTGAACAGAAACGCGCGCGCTCTGTATACAAAATGCTATCTCCTGATTCCTTGCTTTTTTGACAAAACTCATAACATGAAACTTGTAGAGCATCAAACAACGAATCTAACCATATAAAAAACTTAAGCTAACTCTCAAAGACCAGAGAGAATTTCTCTGGCCCTAATTCTTAACCTAGTTTTTTCTGAAAGTTCATGAACAAAATTCTCCTAGCACGATTAATATAAATGAAAACTAAGCATATGTATGGTTTCAGGGCTATGAATACAACATCTTTCATTCACAAACCTAAGTATAACTATTCCTAAATAGAGAGATAGAAGTTCATGAAATACCTGTTTTAGTTGAGCTCGAGTTGGACAATGCAGCAACTTTCAAGGGTGCTTGAGGTTCTTTTGAGCTTGCTTGATGTCCAATGAAGCTTTCCCAATGCCTAGTTTGTTTTGAAGTAGCCTGAATCGTGCTACAGAACTCAACCTGCAAAGCTTCCAAACAAAAATGTAAATGTGTGTTAATGGTGTTACAGCTGGCAATGGAGGTCTGGAATAGTTCAGGTGAGTTGAATGGAAGGTATTAGAACAAGTTTGAGGCAAAACGCACGAGGGAAAGTGGAGATGGAGGTGGTTCTGCAGGGCTTGCCCTGTTTTGCAGAAAAATGGTGATTTTGTGTACAAGGAGGTTTGAATGGTGAAGAGCTCGTGTTTATGACTCAAAGGGTTGTGTGAAATGTGTTTGAAATCTTTGTGTAAGCTGACTATGGCTGGTTTTTGAGTTGGGAGGATTTGGACCAATTTCTTCTTTGTGAAGCAAGAAAGTGTAACTACTCAATGCAGGCATGTACACTCTATATTGTAAGCTGCATACTTTGCCCTTGATACTTGCAATCTATGGATTTGATCTTGCCTCAGAGATATGGCCCCATGCTTCAAAGATCTTGGTTTGACATAAAGTATAACTTTTCAAAAATGGAACTATGCCTTTTACCATTTAGGGGTTAAACTTGTGTACAATACCCTAATGACCAAGAAAATGCATTAGCTAAATGGATTTGCATTAAATTATGGAGTACAAACTGGTTTTGAGGCCTGTAATTGTGTACAAAGCTATCTTGGTCAGATTTGCAACTTGGTATGAACATGTATTGGCCATGGATCAAAGTGAGTTTTTGCCAACTTCAAGCATTCGATTCTCCCTAACCACAAAGGTGTTTGAGTAGTTCTTGGACAATTTGTAAATCTTGCAACATGTACTATAATCCATCTTTGAAATGCAACTTGAAACTCCAAGTGGAACTATGTGAAAAATGGCCAAGAAGATGGGTCAAAATCCTGCCTAAACTAGGGCAAAATTTCTAAGTTAAAAGTTTTAGATACCCTTGTTCCAAAAATCATAACTTGAGATCCAAGCTTCTTATGAAAAAACTTTGTGAATCAAATTTGTAGGCTTTGTGATGGAATACAACTTTAATGTTGTAATTTTTGTTTGAATCCAATTGCATCTTGGTTAAAAAATGGGACAAAGTTAGGAAAAAATAAGAAAATTTCATAACTTAGAAAATTTCTAAGTTATGAAATTTTTCCATTTTAAACCCTAATTTGCATTTTTAGGTTTCTTGATGAACAAGTTTCATAATTTGACATGTATTGATGAAAAATGACCCTTGGCACTTGGTTTTGACCAAAAAGTCAAAGTTTGACTTTTCAGTATACAGTCAAATTTTGATCAGTTGACTGAACAATTCACCTGTCAATCCTATGCATTTGAGATCTTTTAAACTTGTTGAATGGGTCAAGACAATGTCAATGAGTCCTTGAGTCCATGGTTGAGCTTGATTTGCCATTGGCTAGGTCAAACAGTCAAAAATTGCCTTTGTACAGTCAAAACCCTAAAAATGACCATTTTGCCCTTTTGGTGATCTGATCAAATTTCTTGTGGAATTGTGATCCAAACTTGATCAAATGGTTCATATGAGTTCATAATGTTGATGTGGGTCAAAATTCATGAGTTTTGACTGTCAATTGGCCACAGTTGACTTTTTTCCCAATACAGCTGATTTCTAGGTCAACTGTCCAATTGATTGGGCAAAAATTTGAATCAAGGTTTGAAACTTGGTATGGACAAACTTGTGAGTCCGAAATGAAGTATGAAATTCACTTTGGACATTGTGGGTCAAAACATCACTGTGCAAACTCAAACCCTAATTTAGGTCAACAGTGCAAGGAAGTGTCTTGAGCAGAGCAAACCCTAACTTAATCTTGAGTTCCAAAAGTCTTGTGATGAGAAATGTTGATGAAATGAGAGGGAAAATTTTAGGGTACAACAGTTGCCCCTGTTCAATCTTATTGAACCTGAAGAGTTAGATTGGCAAGTTTTCCTTTCGTGACTCGAAGGTAGAAGAGGATTGGACACTAGAGTGCCTGTAAATTTGCACTCGTCAAAACATAGATGCGGGAATGGGATTAAAGATGCCATTTGGAGATGGTATAATCTTGCTGGAGATGGGCTTAAAGATGCCATTTGGAGATGGTAGAATCTTGCTGGAGATGGGCTTAAAGATGCCATCCAAGAATGTTTGTTGAATTACAAAGTTGTGGGTCAGAAGAATGAGCATCAAAATGGTATTCGTGTATGGAATGCATTTGAACTGTATCTGGAGACTGAGTCTGTATGAGCAAAAGAATGGTGTCCGTGTCTGGAGCGTATCTGAGCTGTAACTGTATTTGAGTTTTGAATGAATATCAGAATGACTGCCGTGTCTGGAGTGTATCTGTATTGTATCTGAATTCTGAATGGGCGACAGAGAAACATCTGTGTATGGAGCATCTATGGGCTGGGGATAAATTCCGAATGAGTGACAGAATGGCAACCGTGTCTGGAGCGTATCTGGACTGTATCCGAAGTTGAGATCTGTATGAGTAGCAGAATGACTTCCGTGTCTGGAGTATATCTGAGACTGTAACTGGAGTTGAGATATGTATGAGTAGCAGAATGACTTCCGTGTCTGGAGTATATCTGAGACTGTAACTGGGATCTGAATAAGTGACAGAATGACTTTCGTGGCGACTGCACTGGGGAGAATCAAACTGCTGGTGTAAAGGTCAGAATGGCATCCGTGTTTGGAGCATATCTGATCTTGAAGTTGATAGTTGACTCTAAATGAGAGATAGAATGGCCGCCATGTCTGGAGCATATCTAGTCTGTATCGGATTGCTGAAGTCTGAATGAGTAGTAGAATGACTGTCGTGTCTGGGGTATATCTATACTGTATTTGACTTGAAATTCTGAATGAGTGATAGAATGACCGCCGTGTCTGGGGTGTATCCATATTGTATCTGAATAATTGTTAACAATAGCCTTTTAATCTCATCCTAAAAAGGGTAAAATGTTAGCTAAAACACAAAGTTATGTTGCATGATATGTATGATGCAATGAATTGTGTTTCATCAATGTTCATAATATATGGATGTAATGGATGCGCATGTAAACTCAGTAGCTGTTTTGCTGAGGAAAATAAATCCTTGATAACTGGAGATAATGAAATCTTTGATTGTTGTCGGGGAAAGTAAATCCTTAACCGATGCTGGGGACTCCAAAAATCTTTGATTATTGAAGATGAGAAATCCTTGCTGACTGCTTGGGGATCAAAGATCTCTGATTATTGAGAATGAGAAATCCTGAGACCACTGTTGGAGATTGAAAATCCTTGGTGATTTGTGGCGATTAACAAGGCCTTTGACGACTTCTGCAGGGAATGAGAATCCTTCATGACCTTCCTGGGAAATAGGGAAAACTCTGGAAAAAAACTCTACTGGGGAGTTAAAACCTAGGAGGCTTCTGCTTGGAGAAATGAGACCGAGAATTTTCGATCTTGCTGGGAGATAACTCTGTGGGGGAAATATTCACTATTCTGGCTCCGCTGGGGATAGGATTTTTCAGGGTTTTCGGGCTCCACTGGGGATCTTGAAGCTTAACTCTGATGGGAATTTTGAAAATTAACTCAGCTGGAGAATCAAGTTTTATAATGCACTGGCTCCGCTGAGGATCTTGAAGTTTAACTCCGCTGGGGAAATATACTCCAAATTTTAGCTTTGCTGAGGATCTGAATGATGTATCGTAGGGGATTTCTTTTGAAATGGCACAAATATATCTTCTTACACCTTCAACCTATCAGTAATTGTCCTTTTTCAATTTCGTTTTATTTGTGAGCAGTGATTATATTCAAATGCATATGCCTATTTAACAAAACATTGGACGTTTTCAAATAAAACACAAGTGTAAAAAGAAAAGAAAGGCAAGCAAATTTCTGCACTTTGAAGTATCTTTGTATTTAACTTTCGTGAATATCTTTGTACAAAGGAGACAGACATCCTAGTAAGAGAATGTTGTCGTAAAAATTGAAAAATTTTATACAAAAGAAAGATGGCTATTTGTAGTAATTCCATGGGATTCCCATTCTGCTATAGCCTTCACAACTCTGAATATCTTGTCCATTTGCTGCTCCGTTCGCTGATGACTGGATTAATCAGAAGCTTGGAGCTTGTTGGTGAAGAGATTGTTCTTAAAGTGATCCGACGAGACATAGTCATACGCTTTAATTCCCTAACTTTTGCCTGGACCGCCCTTTCGGGTTTTCGATCCACCGGGAAACCCTTTTTTGCCCAAGTCGCCCTTTCGGGTTTTCAACTTGCCGGGTGTACAGATTTTTTTGTTTTATCCCTAATTTTTGCCTGAACATCCCTTTCGGGTTTTCGATTCACCGGGATGCCCATTTTTGCCCAAGTCGCCCTTTCGGGTTTTCAACTTGTCGGGTCATTTTATGCGTAATATCTTTTGACTATGTCTGCGTTCGCAGGGTGCAGCAAATTGTTGCCGTCCATGGTGGTCAGAATCATTGCCCCACCAGAAAAGATGCTCTTGATCACAAATGGTCCTTCGTAAGTAGGAGTCCATTTGCCCCTGGGATCACTTTGCGGTAAGATGATCTGCTTGATTACAAGATCTCCGACTTGATATACCTGACGCCTGACTTTCTTGTTGAAAGCCTTGATCATCCGTTTTTGATACGTCTGACCATGACAAACAGTAGTGAGTCGCTTCTCATTGATCAAATTAAGTTGATCAAGCCGGGTCTGAATCCAATCGTCTTCACTCAAACCAGTGTCCTTCATAATCCTTAAGGAAGGAATCTGAACTTCCATGGGTAGAACAACTTCCATGCCATACACCAAAGAAAATGGGGTTGCCCCTGTTGAAGTACGTGGCGTGGTACGATATCCATGTAGAGCAAACGGTAACATCTCATGCCAGTCCTTATAGGTGACTGTCATCTTTTGAATGATCTTCTTGATATTTTTGTTCGCAGATTCAACAGCACCGTTCATCTTCGGCCGATAAGGAGATGAATTGTGATGATAAATCTTGAACTGCTCGCATAGAGCGGTGATCATAGTGTTGTTCAAATTTGTACCATTGTCCGTGATAATCCTGTCGGGGACACCATATCGGCATATGAGGTTCTACTTAATGAAGCGGGAAACCACATTCTTTGTAACAGAGTCATAGGAAGCTGCTTCGACCCATTTGGTGAAATAATCAATAGCGACCAAGATGAAGCGATGTCCATTGGATGTCGTAGGCTTGATCTCTCCAATCATGTCAATGCCCCACATTGCGAATGGCCAAGGAGCTGTCATAATGTTGAGAGGAACAGGAGGAATATGTACCTTGTCAGCGTAGACTTGGAATTTGTGGCAAGTACGGGAATGTTGATGACAATCAGCTTCCATGGTAGACCAGTAGTAGCCTGCCCTTAGAATCTTCTTAGCCATCGTATGTCCGCTCAAGTGGGTGCCAAATGTGCCACTTTGTATCTCAGTCATGATCAACTCTGCTTCAGCTTTGTCCACACAACGAAGTATAACACAATCATGGTTGCGCTTATAAAGGATGCCATTGCTTAGGAAGAATTTGGTAGCAAATATCCTTAAGAACTTCTTGTCATTGACGGAAGCTCCTTCAGGGTATTCTCTAGTCTGGAGATACCTTTTGATTTCATGAAACCAGGGTTGTTTCACTACTTCTTCGGTATTAATCTCATGATAGTGTGCAGGTTCGTCCATTCGCTCGATGGTAATTTGGGGAGCCTCGTTATCCCAGTTGAGTTTAAACATGGAAGACATTGTAGCCAGAGCATCTGCTAGCTGATTTTCTTCTCGCGGGAAATGCCCGAAAGTAATCTGCTCGAAATGAGACAAAAACGTCAAGACATGCTCTTTGTATGGGATAAGATTAGGATGCTTGGTGTCCCACTCTCCTTTGACTTGACTGATAACCAAAGCCGAGTCCCCAAATACGACCAAAGATTTGATTCCCAAGTCTATAGCAGCCTTGAGACCAAAGATGCAAGCTTCATATTCAGCCATGTTGTTGGTACAGTTGAAGCAAAGTCGGGCAGTGAAGGGTGTATGACAACCTTCCGGAGAAATGAGTACCGCACAGATACCGTTGCCAAGTGCATTTGAAGCACCATCAAAGTACAGGGTCCATCGGGATCCTTGTTCAGGTCCGTCATACGGTCCGTTACCTTCAATGTTGTCCAATGTCATGATGTCCTCGTCAGGGAAGTCGAATCTCATAGATTGGTAATCTTCGACGGCTTGATGAGCTAGATGGTCAGATAGTACACTCCCCTTTATATATTTTTGGGTAGTATACTGGATATCATACTCAGTTAGGATCATTTTCCATCTAGCAATTCTTCCAGATAAAGCAGGCTTCTCGAAGATATACTTGATCGGATCCATTTTGGAAATCAGCAAAGTGGTATGAGTCAACATATACTGCCTTAGCCGGCGAGCAGCCTATACCAAAGCGCAGCAAGTTTTCTCGAGCAGTGAGTAGCGAGTTTCACAATCGGTAAACTTTTTGCTAAGGTAATAAATGGCATGCTCTTTTCGGCCAGACTCGTCATGTTGGCCCAGTACGCACCCCATTGAGTTATCCAAAACAGTCAGATACATGATTAGCGGCCTTCCTTCGAAGGGTGGCATCAAGATAGGAGGTTCTAGTAAATACTCTTTGATCTTATCAAAAGCAACTTAACAATATTTGTTCCATTCAACTACCTGATCTTTCTTCAACAGTTTGAAAATTGGTTCGCAGGTAGATGTCAGGTGAGAGATGAACCTGGCGATATAGTTTAAGCGTCCCAAGAATCCTCTAACCTCCTTTTCAGTGCGGGGGGCAGGCATTTCTTGTATAGCCTTTACTTTAGCTAGATCAACCTCAATGCCTTTGTTGCTGACAATAAATCTCAAAAGTTTACCAGACCTAACTCCAAAAGTGCACTTGCTTGGGTTTAGTCTGAGCTTATACTCCTTCAACCTGGCGAACAGCTTTTGCAAATGACCAAGGTGTTCTTCTTCTGTCTGTGATCGAGATATCATGTCATCTACGTAAACTTCGATCTCATGATGTATCATATCATGAAACAAAGCTACCATGGTGCGTTGATAGGTTGCCCCTGCATTCTTCAGTCCGAATGGCATCACTTTGTAGCAGAAGGTACCCCATTGCGTGACAAAAGTAGTTTTCTCCATGTCCTCGGGGGCCATTTTGATCTGGTTGTATCCCGAGAATCCATCCATGAAGGAAAAAACCTTGTGTTGAGCTGTGTTGTCAACCAAGATGTCGATATGTGGCAGTGAAAAATCGTCTTTAGGGCTAGCCCTTTTTAAGTCCCAATAATCCACACACATTCTGACTTTGCCGTCCTTCTTAGGCACGGGCACAATGTTAGCAACCCATTGTGGATAGGAAGTAACAGCCAGAAAGCCAGCGTTGAATTGCTTCATTACCTCAGCTTTGATCTTCTCAGACATGTCGGGCCTCATCCAGCGGACCTTTTGTTTGATCGGTGGACAATCCTCTCTTGTAGGGAGACGGTGGACCACGATATCTGTGTCTAGTCCCGACATGTCTTCATAAGAACAGGCGAAGATTTCAACATATTCGTTCAACAACTGCACTAAGCGCTCTTTGACACTTGGTTCCAGGTTGGCCCCACTTTTACTTCTTTCCTGTCTTCCTCTGTCCCCAAGTTGATGGTTTCTAGCAACTCTTCATGAGGCAGAATAGCCCTCTCTTCTTGTTGCAAAAGTTTGGCTAACTCTCCCGGCACTTCACAATCTTCGTCAACTTCGTACTCAGCATGATTGACCAAATCTTCAGAGTTATCGAAGGCTAAAGCAGAATAGTCACCCATGGAATCCGGAGTGGATGGGTACCTGCATTTGTGAGTGTGGGTGTGTGTAAGGGATATCCATCCTTAAACAAACAAAATGCAAAAGGAAAGAAAATGAACACAGTAGTTTATAGATGAAAAACGTCCAATGATTCATTAAAACATGGCATATGATTATGAAGAAAATCAAGCCCTTACAAATGGACCTACATGCCCCGGGCAAGGCAGAAGGTGAAAATAGTGTGCAAATTGTTTAGTTACTACAGACCATAAATGGGAAATTGTTCAAAGATAAAATTACTGGTTGATAAAGGTGATGGGAATAAAATCCTTTGCTTCCCAGTTGCTTAAACCCCCTTCGACGGTCGGAAAGATCCAATCTTCAAAGTGGCTCTCTTCATCTTCATCTTCTACAACATTGATTCCATGGTGAGAAATCTTGACAGGTGGTCCTCCAGCCTTGGAGCGACGCATAACCTTTTGTCCTGTAGCAGTGAACCCTAATCCAAACTTGTCCGTCTTATGGGGAAAGTCAGGCAATTGTCCCCATAGAGTACTCTTCCCTTTTTTAATTACAGCCTCTGCGTCCTTGAGAGACGCCATCCTAGATACATGCTTGGGAACGACAGGCACCTCAACCATTATCTTCGCAACTGCTACCTCAGGGGAAACTTCCTCAAAATGTTGGAAATGCGTTTCGATGAACTCGCCATCCAACTCCACATAGCGGAAGGAATTGAGATGACTTATCATGTACTCTTCCTCGCCGTGCACTGTTATAATCTTACCCTTAACAGGATATTTCAGCATTTAGTGCAAAGAGGAGGTAACTGCCCCGACATAATGGATCCACGGTCTTCCTAACAAACACGAATATGACGGACGGATGTCCATCACATAAAAGGTGGAGTTGAAAACTTCTGTGCCTACTTTGATAGGAATATCAACCTCTCCATGAACCATTCTTTTGGACCCATCAAAGGCCCTAACAACGATGTTACTAGGTTTGAGGGTCAATCCTTCGCAGTCCAAACGGTCTAAGGCTTTCTTCAGCAGCACATTCAAGGAAGAACCAGTATCAACTAAGACATGGGCGATGGTGGTTCCCCTGCATTCAACTGAGACATGTAGCGCGTCGTTATGTTTCCTTCCTTTGGGAGTCAAGTCAGCATCGGAAAAGCCAAGGCCATTATCAGCAGTAAGACTGGCCACACATTCCTGAAACTGGTCAGCTGAAGTCTCTTGGGGTACATGTGCCACCTTCAAAAACTTTATCAGGGCCTTAGCATGGGCCTCAGAGCAGATTAGAAGGGCCAACATTGAAATTTTAGAAGGGATTTGCCCTAGCTGTTCCACAACGTCGTAGTCACTTTTTCTGATTATTTTCAAGATTTCATCCATTTCTTTCTGAGTGGTTTCAGGGATAACCACAGCATGAGCCTTCATCCTGACAGGCACTTCTAGTATCCCCTTACCCTTATTGGTAGTATCAGCAGATGGTCTTACTTCAGGAGTATCCAATTCTTCAATCATCGGGCCCTGCACAGATGGCCTAACAGGTACAGAAGCTTTCGAGGGCCCGAAAACTACTCGAGGGGGAGCAATCTCCAAAGAAAAAATCTGGCCGCTGCGGGTTATCTTGCTTGTACCCGCAATGTTCCCTATATCAGGGTTTTCTTCTTCAGAATTCTCTTGGACTGCCTCAATTTGTTTGATACCATGATAGAAGATTTCTCCTCCATAGTTCCATGGTATCGTTTTGCTTGATTGGTACGGGACAGGTCCCGGCATGGTGATCTTTAAAGGTACAAATTTAGGGTCGGGTGTAATCCTGACAGGCCTTTTGCAAGCCTTGGGAGGATTGTCGGAAATGGTTATGATTGCAATATCGTTGGTTGAAGTAGCAAAAGTAGCAGGAGTAGTGAAGGTATCAATAGGGGTTTTCTAGAAAAGTATCTCTTGGGTATCCATCAGGCGTTGGACACCTGATTTCAACATTGGGCAGTCAGCTCGTATGTTCAAACAAAAATAACAGTCCTTCCCACAGCCTGGGAATATCCCGGCTTTCATCAACTTCTCTTTAATCACTAGTAACGGGGTTAAAAGATCAGCAACATCAGTAACATGGAGGTCTTCTGTAACGGCATGAACATTGTGACCGTGCTTGGGCATCAGAGCAGATATTACATTGGGCTTCTCAGGAGCATCAAATTTTATTTCCTTAGCATTAATCAGGTCCTGGATTTTGAACTTAAGCGCCCAACAACTATTGGTATCGTGCCCAACACTGTCAGAGTGGTAAGCACACTTGGCATTGGGGTGGTAGGATGGAGAGGAGGTGTTAGGGTTCTTTGGCGCTTCCTTCAGACTGACAACATTCAGCTTCAACAAATGAGGGAGTACCTGAGCGGGCGTCATGTTGATTCGGGTGAACTGTCGTTGTGGCCTTTCTACCCGTTGTTGATTAGGTCTCGACTGATTGTCGCGAGGTTGATCATTTGAAGAATTTTGAATCATCACAGCCCCTACAGTTGGCCGGCGCTCGGTTCTTCCCTGACCCTTCTGAGAATACACAGCAGAGGCTTCCTTCTTAGCTGGGAAGGCTCTCTTAACAGCGGAAGACGCGGAGGTATCTTTTTGAATCTTACCACTTTTAATACCGGCCTCGACCCTTTCGCCGGTCAAAATTAGTTCAGTAAATCCCGCGGAAGAACTCCCGATTAGATGATTGAAGAAGGGGCCAGACAGGGTCCTCAGAAACATGTCAACTAACTCCCTATCTGACAACGACGGATGCACCCTTCCAGCCAGATCACACCACTTCTGGGCATACTCTTTAAACCCTTCATTGGAAGCCATTCCCATACTTTGTAGCTGAGTACGAGTGGGCGCCAAATCAGCGTTGTATTGATATTGACGATAAAAAGCAGCGGCTAAGTCTTCCCAATTGTGAACCTCTGATCTCTCGAGCTGATAGAACTAGTCCAACTGCGTGCCTGACAAGCTGTCTTGAAAAAAGTGTACCCAAAGGTCTTTATCAGACGAGTGGGGTTGGATCTTTCTGACATACGATCTCAGGTGCATCTTTGGATATTTTTGTGTTTTTTGCTCTAATTATTTAATAAAATAAAGTATATAAGTATATATATATATATATATATATATATATATATATATATATATATATATATATATATATATATATATATATATATATATATATATATATATATATATATATATATATATATATATATATATATATATATATATATATATATATATATATATATATATATATATATATATATATATATATATATATATATATATATATATATATATATATTAAAAAATAAAAATTAATTATTTACAAAAAAATGTATATATTTCAAGAAAATGTTTTCAAATGTGTATAAAATAATAAATAAAAATAAAAGTGTTTTTTACATTGTTTTTAAATTTAAACAAAATGAATATAAAGTATTTAATGTATTAATACTAGAAATAATTAAAATAAATACCAAATAAATACAAAAATTTATGAAAATATTTTTTAACTATTTTTTATATTAGAAAATAAAATATCAAAATCAGAAATGAAATAAAAATGCAAAAAGTGACAAATATACAAGAAATGGGCCAGGGGGTGTAAAAAGAAAAGAGGAGGGTGCCAAAAGTAAGCCTGTATAGGCCCAGCCCAAAACCAACTTCATCTTCTTCCTTTGAACAGAAACGCGCGCGCTCTGTATACAAAATGCTATCTCTTGATTCCTTGCTTTTTTGACAAAACTCATAACATGAAGCTTGTAGAGCATCAAACAGCGAATCTAACCATATAAAAAACTTAAGCTAACTCTCAAAGACCAAAGAGAATTTCTCTGGCCCTAATTCTTAACCTAGTTTTTTCTGAAAGTTCATGAACAAAATTCTCCTAGCACGATTAATATAAATGAAAACTAAGCATATGTATGGTTTCAGGGCTATGAATACAACATCTTTCATTCACAAACCTAAGTATAACTATTCCTAAATAGAGAGATAGAAGTTCATGAAATACCTGTTTCAGTTGAGCTCGAGCTGGACAATGCAACAACTTTCAAGGGTGCTTGAGGTTCTTTTGAGCTTTCCTGATGTCCAATGAAGCTTTCCCAATGCCTAGTTTGTTTTGAAGTAGCCTGAATCGTGCTACAGAACTCAACCTGCAAAGATTCCAAACAAAAATGGAAATGTGTGTTAATGGTTTTACAGCTGGCAATGGAGGTCTGGAATAGCTCAGGTGAGTTGAATGGAAGGTATTGGAACAAGTTTGAGGCAAAACGCACGAGGGAAAGTGGAGATGGAGGTGGTTCTGCAGGGCTTGCCCTGTTTTGCAGAAAAATGGTGATTTTGTGTACAAGGAGGTTTGAGTGGTGAAGAGCTCGTGTTTATGACTCAAAGGGTTGTGTGAAATGTGTTTGCAATCTTTGTGTAAGCTGACTATGGCTGGTTTTTGAGTTGGGAGGATTTGGACCAATTTCTTCTTTGTGAAGCAAGAAAGTGTAACTACTCAATGAAGGCATGTACACTCTATCTTGTAAGCTGCATACTTTGCCCTTGATACTTGCAATCTATGGATTTGATCTTGCCTCAGAGATATGGCCCCATTCTTCAAAGATCTTGGTTTGACATAAAGTATAACTTTTCAAAAATGGAACTATGCCTTTTACCATTTAGGGGTTAAACTTGTGTACAATACCCTAATGACCAAGACAATGCATTAGCTCAATGGGTTTGCATTAAATTATGGAGTACAAACTGGTTTTGAGGCATGTAATTGTGTACAAAGCTATCTTGGTCAGATTTGCAACTTGGTATGAACATGTATTGGCCATGGATCAAAGTGAGTTTTTGCCAACTTCAAGCATTCGATTCTCCCTAACCACAAAGGTGATTGAGGAGTTCTTGGACAATTTAGAAAGCTTGAAACATGTACTATAATCCATTTTTGAAATGAAACTTGAAACTCCAAGTGGAACTATGTTAAAAATGGCCAAGAAGATGGGTCAAAATCCTGCCTAAACTAGGGCAAACTTTCTCTGTTAAAAGTTTTAGATACCCTTGTTCCAAAAATCATAACTTGAGATCCAAGCTTCTTTTGAGAAAACTTTGTGAATCAAAGTTGTAGACTTTGTTATGTACTACGACTTTCATGTTGTAAGTTATGTTTGAATTCAATTGCATTTTGGTGAAAAAATGGGACAAAGTTAGGAAAAAATAAGAAAATTTCATAACTTAGAAAATTTCTAAGTTATGAAATTTTTCCATTTTAAACCCTAATTTGCATTTTTGGGTTTCTTGATGAACAAGTTTCATAATTTGACATGTCTTGATGAAAAATGACCCTTGGCACTTGGTTTTGACCAAAAAGTCAAAGTTTGACTTTTCAGTATACAGTCAAATTTTGATCAGTTGATTGAACAATTCATCTGTCAATCCTATGCATTTAAGATCTTTTAAACTTGTTGAATGGGTCAAGACAATGTCAATGAGTCCTTGAGTCCATGGTTGAGATTGATTTTCCATTGGCTAGGTCAAACAGTCAAAAATTGTTTTTTAACAGTCAAAACCCTAAAAATGACCATTTTGCCCTTTTGGTGATCTGATCAAATTTCTTGTGGAATTGTGATCCAAACTTGATCAAATGGTTCATATGAGTTCATAATGTTGATGTGGGTCAAAATTCATGAGGTTTGACTGTCAATTGGCCACAGTTGACTTTTTTCTCAATACAGCTGATTTCTAGGTCAATTGTCCAATTGACAGGGCAAAAATTTGAATCAAGGTTTGAAACTTGGTATGGACAAACTTGTGAGTCCAACATGAAGTATGAAAGTCACTTTGGACATTGTGGGTCAAAACATCACTGTGCAAACTCAAACCCTAATTTAGGTCAACAGTGCAAGGAAGTGTCTTGAGTAGAGCAAACCCTAGCTTGATCTTGAGTTCCAAAAGTCTTGTGATGAGAAATGTTGATGAAATGAGAGGGAAAATTTTGGGGTACAACACAAGTCTTCGGGTACTTACATAGCCAAAAATAAACCCTTGAAAAGTAAAGCGGTAAATGTAAATAAACATCGTAATTAAACTATTATAAACCGTAGGCAGTTACATCAATATGATCAATAATAAATATAAAGCGCGCGATAAGAAATTAAGAACGATGTGAACTAGGGTTTTGACCCTTCTAACCTAATTAAAAGAGAGAGAAAATTTTGTTGTTTTTAATATATTTTTTTAAAGAAAAGGATTTAGGTTTTAAAAAATAAATGTACAAATAATTAATGATTAAATTAAATAATGAAAATAATTAAATGACCTATTTTGGTTTTTGGTTATTTTAGGAAAAAATAAAATATAATTAAGTTAGTAATAAAACCTATTTATTCTAATTATTTTTAGGTTATTTAAAAAATAATTAAAGTTTTTACCTAAAATTAAATCTAATTAAATTAATAAATTTATTGATAAAAAAAATACCTAAATCTAATTGGTGAAAAGTATTTTTTATGATTTTTTTGATAAAAGAAAATAATTATTTGTGTTAGTAAATAAATAGAATAGATTAAAAGAAATTAAAAAAAAACAAATAGAAAAGAAATTTGGGCCTGAATAGTATTTGGAGGGGTGCAAATAGCCAGATCTGGGCCCAATAATGGTGAGGTCCGTTTGACTCCTGAGCTCCAGCTCTACGCGTTTGACTTGGCTTTTGGTGTTCCCTCCCGAATGGCCATCAGATTTGGCCTCAGGACACTTGGCATGATTGATGATGAGGGAGCATGGTAGTCTCCTGGCTTGTGCACACATGTAATTGCCTGAAAGAAAATAATATTGAGAAAAGTGGGGGACCTGGGATTCGAACCCAGGTCCTGAAGCAATTTCCACACTACGCTCACCACTGCACCACTTTGCATTTGTTGTACATGGAATACATAACAATAATAATATATGAAAAGTGCAAATACTGAATCAGAAACGTGCAAAATTCAAACACGCCTATGGGAGGTCGCCACGTTGGTTGTCTTCTTCCTGGCACCGTGGGTAAAAGTGAAACACTTTTACCTACGGACGTTTTTCCGTAGCTATAGCCCCTGTCATTCTTAAAATCAAGCACAAACATGATAAATAAAAAACAAGGCCATGGTTGAATTCGTCTGGTCCTGTTGGTTTCATTGGTGGCCCTTTTATGGCCCAATTTTTCCTGGATTCAAAAACCCCAAAGCGAGCTATGAAACCCTAACAATGGCACATTCCAGTACATGCCATATAAATGCAATTAATCAATACAGGAAGCTTGCAAATGTTCTATGGATCAGTAATATATGGTTAATTCATGCTAATAATGCCTAAATCGTGCTAACCGAATTCAAGAAACAAGCAAGGTCGTGATGGACTTACAATGCGATACGGGGCTTGAAAATGCTTGGTTTCGATTGCTTTAGCTTGCTGAGACTCCCAGGAACTGATTGGGATAGGTAAAGAGTCTTGTATTGGCCTCTAAGTGCAAATTCGATTCACCACTTTTTCTTGATTTTTCCAATTTGCGTTCTCCTTGTTGCGCCTATTTCTAACCTAGTTTTAGGTCTGCCTCGCTTCTATATGTATTGAGGAGTGAATTAGGTTTGAGAACCTGGTATCAATCTTCCTCCATCAATGAATTGGATTCTTGATTTGATTCACTTTGAAAACATTCCAAAATTGTCCTACTTCAATCTTTTTGTTCACACCATGCCTTTATACGAATTTGAATACTTGCTAGCTGTAATTTAAGACCTGAAACAAGCACAAAATCTTTTGTTTTCAATATTTTGGATTTTATATGATTTGTTTTGATTTAAATTGAAATAATTCAAATAAAAATAAAAATAAATAATAAAAACATGATAAGGACAAGTGGAAAAGGCTAGAACTCGTGGACTATGTTTCCAACTCAAAACAAGTGAAAAAGATTGGGCCCATTTGGCAAAATTTGAAGTTTTAGGCATAGTTGACTTTTGGCAATTTTGCAAAAAAGGTCAACTTCACCAATGCATAACTTCCTCAATTTTGACTCTTTGGAGGTGTTCTCTGACTTTTTAGAAAGCTTGAGATGTCCTCTAATCAACCCTTTTAGTCTAATCTCAATTTGATATTCCATTCTCATGTATGAAGCTTTGACAAAAAAGGTGTTTTCATTGACTTTCCAAAATGACCTATAATGTCCAAATTCATAACTTCTTGTGAGTACATATTTTTAACTTTGGAGATGAATATGGATTGTAGGTAATTTCATCCTCTTCAAAATGAGATTTGTATGGGTCATTTCTCATAAATCATGAGAAAGTTATGCTTGGTCAAAGTTGAGTTGACTTTTCCTACAAAGCCATACTTTAGCAACTTTTGAGTCTTGATGAATTATGAGCAATACTTGATGAATCATGATCAACCCTTGATAAAATGATGAAATATACTTCAAAATTAGGATGTTGACCAAAAATGTTGAAGTTTGACTGTATGTAGGCCACAGTTGACTTTTGCCCTAGCATAGTCGATTTTTAGGCCTTTGAGCAATTGATTGAGCAAACTTCCTCTGCAAGGCTTGAAACTTGACATGGATGGTCTTGAGAACATATTAGGATATTTGTGATCATTTGGGATAACTTGGACTCAAGTATCTTGATGCAACATGAAACCCTAATTTGAGGTAGACTGCCTTAGGAGAGGGCTTGTCTGGCTAACCCTTGGACTACCTTGAGCAACTTGGGGAACTTTCTTGAAATGTTTTGAGAAATATGGGAGGGAAAATTTTGGGGTACAACAGTTTCCCCTGTTCAATCTTCTTAAACCTGAAGATTTAGATTGGCTTGTTTTCCTTTCGTGATCTGAAGGTGGAAGATGATTGAACACTAGAGTGCCCAAAAATTTGCACTCGCATGAAGTGGTAATTGTCTATCTTGTAATATCGGGAATGGACTTACAGATGCCATTTGGAAATTGCTGACGAGGGGATGGGCTTAAAGATGCCATCTGAAGGAGTGTCGATCACATAGGAGATTCCTTAGCGAGAGCTTGTATACCTGTCGTTTGAGGAAGATTCCACTGGGGAAGGCTGATCTCTGTCTTGGGAGAAATAGAATTTTAGGAGCTTCAGTTGTCTGTTAATCTACTGGGGAGTTAACTCCGGCTTGAATAAGCGGAAGTGAACTGCGTATCTAGTCGTGTATAGGTTGCATCGCGGCCTACTAGGGAAAGGTGAAACCGATCATTTTTTATAGGTCCGGGTCTAACAGTGTTGTGGACTGCTATCTGGAGATAAGAGAAAATAAATCTGGATGGTAAGGTTATGAGAAGAAACCTGGATAGTAGGTGTTGTACCCCAAAATTTGCCCTCCCTTTTTCTCAACATTTTCTCATCACAAGACCCTTGGAGCTCAAGATCCAATTAGGATTTCCTCTGTTCAAGACTTCTCCTTGCACTGTTGACCCAAATTAGGGTTTGTGTTTGCACAAAGATATTTTGACCTAAAATGCCTAAGATAACTTTCATGCTACATGTTGGACTCCCAAGTTCATCCATACCAAGTTTCAAGTCTTGATTCCAAATTTTGCCCAGTCAATTGGACAGTTGACCTAGAAATCAGCTGTATTGGGGAAAAAGTCAACTGTGGCCAATTGACAGTCAAATCTCATGAAAATTGACCCACATCAACATTATGAACTCACATGGACCATTTGATCAAATTTGGATTACAATTCCACAAGAAATTTGATCAGATCACCAAAAGGGCAAAATGGTCATTTTTAGGGTTTTGACTGCACAAAGGCAATTTTTGACTGTTTGACCTAGCCAATGGCAAACCAAGCTCACATATGGACTCAAGGACCCAATGGAATTGTCTTGACATACTCAACAAGTTCAAAAGATCCCAAATGCACAAGATTGACAGTTGAATTTCCCAGTCAATTGATCAATTTTGACTGTATACTGAAAAGTCAAACTTTGACTTTTTGGTCAAAGTCAAGTGTCAAGATTCATTTTTCATCAAAACATGCCAAATCATGAAACTTGTTCATCAAGAAATCAAGAATTGCAAATTAGGGTTTGAAATGAAGATTTTTCATAACTTAGAATTTTTCTAAGTTATGAAAAACCCTAATTTTTTCCTAACTTTGCCCCACTTTCTCACCAAGATTCATTTGGATTCAAGCAAAAGTCAAAACATGAAAGTTGTAGCCTATTTCAAAATCTACAACTTTGATTCACAAAGTTTTCCAAAAAGAAGCTTGTAGCTCAAGTTACAATTTTTGGAACAAGGGTACCAAACCATTCTTAACTTAGAGAAAATTTGACCTATTTTAGGCAAGGTTTTTACCTAACTTCAAGACCATTTTTCACATACTTCCACTTGGAATTTCAATTTGCATTTCAAAGATGGATTGTAGTACACATTCCAAGTTTTCCAAAATGTCCAAGAACTCATCAAACAACCTCATGGTTAGGGAGAATCGAATTTGGCAAGATGGGAAAAACTCACTTTTGATTTGGCCAAGTTACATGTTCATACATTTGTGCCATTTTGAATTCAGCTTGCTTTCCTTGATTACAGGTCCTATATCCCATTTGCACTCAATAATTTAATGCTAACTCATTGTTCCAAGGCCTTGTTTTATGTGTTTAAGCATTACATGTTAAACTAAGCCATTTTTAGATAAAGCATTATGTCTATTTTAGCAAAAGTGAACTTTATGTCAATTAGCAATCCAAGCAAGTACAGGGCAAATCTCCTTGGCACAAGTTTATGAGCTAATTACACTGATCAAGACTAAGTTGTGCAGCACATTAGGGGGGCCTCTATCAGTCTAAAACTCAACTTGAACATTTGTTGCTTAAAGTTGAAGAAACATAGCATAACAAGACACAACTCTCATTTCAGCAAAAACCAGCTTAGGCAAACTTGTCAAACACATTCCAAACCTCCATCCTGACCTGAGACATAAGCCTATCACCTCGAATACCTCTCCATTCACAGAATCACCATTGAACTGCACAAAAACAGGGCATCCCTGCAGTTTGAGTGGCATAGTTCATTTCCATCGTGCATCTTGGCCAAAACCAGTTCAAACACTTTCCTTACCATCAATCCAAACTATCCAAAGCATTAGAAGTAGACTGTAACTCCTCTAATCAGTTTGGCCATTTTCATTTCTTCCTCTTGCAGGTTGACTTCTACAGCTTGATATAGAAGGTTTCAAAGCATACCAAGTATTGGAATAGCATCCTCACACTTCAAGCAAGCTGTACAAACCATCATCTTGCCCTGAAAGCTCCTCCATTTCCAGACACGATTCCAACTGAACAGGTATATTCATGAAATTCTATCTCTCAATGTAGGCATTATTAGATCTAAGTTTGTGAATGAAAAATGTCATGCTCATGTCCCTGAAACTATACATGTCTTTACTTTCCATTTATTTTGCCTGTGCTATGAGAATTTGAGGTCTGAACATTGATAAAAAGTTAGGTTAAGATTTGGGAATGGAGAAATTCTCTCTAATCTCTGAGAGTTAGGATGAGTTCTTTACATGTCCAGAATCGTGGCTTGATGCTTATCATTTCTTATGTTGTAAGCGCGCGTTTTTTGACAAAGTTTCTGGCCAGAGGTTGAAGAAGGTCCTTTGGGCTGGGCTTGTTCTATCTTTTCTTATTTGCACCCTATTTTTACTTTTACACCTCTTTGGCCCATTATGCTTATTTTCATGATTTTTTGACTTTTTCTTTTTTGTTCTGACTTATTTATTTTCTCTCATAATATTAAAAATATTAAAAATATTTTTCACACCATTTTTGAATTTATTAGGCATTTATTTGTTTAAATAGGTATTTGTACATAAATAAATATATAGATATACTTTTATCCAAAATACTAAAAAAATAATGCAAACGCATTTATTTTCTGATTTTTATTTTATTTTATCTTCTGAAAATATTTTATATAAAATATACTTTTTTTTATAAATATTAAATATTATTGTTTTGTATACATAATATATATTTAGTAAATAATACCAATACATATATATTTATTAGAATATTTAGGACAAAAATATAAAAATATATACATTTTTATTTTATTAATATTTGACATTAAAAATACCTCTTTTATAAATATACTTCATTTTTTTTGTACATAATTATTAAATATTGTACATATTAAATAATTAATACCTTTTTAATTAATAAATTAGGGTTTTGCCCTAAATACATAAAAAACTCAAAAAATAATACTTTTTATTTGACATATAAAAAACACTTTTTTTCATACACATAAAAAAATCATTTTTGCATCTTACATATTTATTTTATTTTTTATTTAATTTGTGCAAATTAAATATCTTGTAATTTCTCAATTTGATGTAATAGTCTAGGTTTAAATTCCTTGTCAAATACCCCCCATTTGAACATTTGTACCCCCCTCCCCCTATATTGTGTTGTAATAACTTAGGAACTTTATTTTTCGCACTTTAATGCTTTCTAATTATACCATGCTAGAATTAGGGTTTGTATGCAAATAAATTAACAAAAATAGTTTGACCTAATTCCAAGACAAACAAGCATGAAAATGGACAACACTAATCACACTTGCACCCCTAGGGTATTCCACTTGTTGTCTTCAATAAATGGGCCATATTGCATGTTAGGTCTCTTTGGGCAAAACAAACACAATCAAATGATCATAGTCCCTCGATGACGCTTTCGAAAGTTGCCTAAAAAATGATCAAGTCCCTTGAAGGAAAAATTGCCCAAAGATACTTGGCACCATTGCAATTATGGTCTAAACGATGACCCGCGCCCGTCCCTTTCACATCCTAACACAAGATTGTCCATCAAATGCAATGGTGGAACAAAATTGTTAAAAGGGTTAAAACATAGCAAAAATCTTTGAGAACTTTAGGGTAGATAGCTCTTAAGTACTTGTCAACTTGCAAAACAAAAACACTTGCCTATTTTTCAAACCACACTTCACAAACACTTTCAAAAAACCTTGAAACATCTTTTCAAAAAGACAAACACCTCTTGTAAAACATTCGAGTAAAGAATTGTTACAAGGGTAGCCTAGACAAGGCATCTTTTTTAAAAAAAAACATTTTCAAAACCACGCACAAAGCACCATTTCAAACAATTGAAAATCAAGGCAAGTTGATCTAAGGAAGTAATTAAGAGCCCATGGATAACCATGGATAGAAAGGGTGCTAATACCTTCCCTTTCTATAATCTACTCCCCGAACCCAAGAAAACATCTCAAAGGTTTTTGCAGTGCTTTTTAAACCTTTCCTTAGGATAAAATAAAAAGTCGGTGGCGACTCTTGCTCAACCGAAACATTTGCGAAAACAAACGCAAAACCCTAGTCAGTTCTCCCACCGTATCATAGAACTGGCGACTCTGCTGGGGAGAAATTTAAAAGTGGAGTAACCTTAGGGATTAGATCACCCTCTTGCATAATTAATTGTTTGTTTTGATTGCTTTATATCTTGGATCTTTTTTGGGTTTGCAATCCTACACCCGGATTTTGGGAAACATTCATAGATAGCAATACGTTGTGGAAACTGTGCGGGGTATACCGACACGGTCGAAGCAATAGCTATATTAGTGCGACATATTTGTGAGTACCGGTAACCCTTGAGTTCAATCAAGGAGAGTACGGGGCCGCTGAGTGATGTCACTAAGCACTAATGACCTAGAACCTTACTTGACCATCTTGGCCTTTTATTAGGGGTAGTGAGATGACCGGCTTTGGTGCAGTCCGAAGTTGGTAGATACTCGATACTACACTCATTGAGGGTTGTTTTCTTGGAATATTTTGGTCGCTAGTTAAGTGGCTAAACCAAAACAATGAACAATGAAAACAATCCAGTGATATTGAGCTCCTTAGAACCCGGTTACTATGTATAGGACAGGTTTTTAAGCTAACTACACTCAAGAGGGTACTTACCTATGAAACCTCATGCAAGCCTGAAACTAGGGTTTGGTGTGATTTGCTTGTACATATGTTTGTGCATACATCATAAACATCATAAAGCATCATATGCATTTACTAACCACTTCAAGAGTTTAGATCTTCATCTTTGTTCTTGTTTTGTAGGTCATGGAAATTCCTCGCAGAAAAACCATCCAAGTCAACCTTGTGAGAATCTCTCCTCAACTCAAGGAGCTCACCTCAAGAATTCCGGAAAGCTCATCCTTCAGTGAAAGACATGGTAGACTTCTCAGCTTAGTCAACACCAACATTGAATAAGACATGATGAAGGTGCTATTCCAGTTCTTTGACCCTCTTCACCACTGTTTCACTTTCCCTGACTACCAGTTGGTACCCACTTTGGAGGAATTTTCTCAACTCTTGAGAATTCCTATCCTTAATCAACTACCTTTCAACGGTACGGAAAAGGAACCAAAGCCTAAAGATGTTGCTCGAGCATTACATCTACAGCCTTCTGACATCAAGGGGCATTGGGAAACCAGAAGCGGCGTCAAAGGATTCTTAGCAAAATTCTTGTTTGAGAAGGCACAAGAATGTTGGAATTCATTGGACCTACAAGCCTTTGAAGAAATTGTGGCACTCCTTATCTATGGGTTGGTCTTGTTCCCAAATCCTGACCAGCTGGTAGATGTCAATGCCGTCAAAATCTTCTTATCCAGAAATCCAATACCAACATTGCTTGGGGACATTCTTCACTCATTTTACACACGAACAATGAGAAAGAGGGGTGTTCTCATGTGCTGTACTCCTCTCCTTGCAAGGTGGTTTATTTCGCACCTTCCAAAATCTGTCTTGAAGAATGACCAAGGCTCAAGGTGGTCCCAACGGTTGATGACTCTTACTCACTCTGATGTACATTGGTGTTCTCGGTCCTGAGAAAATGTCATCATCGTCGACCGTTGTGGAGAGTTTCCTAATGTTCCTTTACTTGGAATCAGAGGAGGTATCACCTACAACCCTTGCCTAGATTTGAGGCAATTTGGATATGCACGGAGGGATGGCCCTCATGACATGTTGATTCCTGACCTAGTTTTTGACTTCGACAACGATGCGCAAGGACTTCGCCAAAGATTCATCAGAGCTTGGGGGAGGCCCAACAAGGTTGATAGCAAGACTCTGGGACACAAGAACTCCATCCCTCTTGAACCTTACCTCAAGTGGGTACGAGCCCGAGCCCATAGTCTAATGATGCCTTATCCTCATGTTCTCCCTGTGATTAAAGAGCCTGTTAAGGAAGGAGAGGTACCCTACACCATCCTAGATCCTGACATGCCTACATCGTGGGAGGAGATGCAGAAGAGTTGGATCCAACTCAAGGAGGAACGGAACACTTTTGAAGCCAGCTTCTACGCTAGTGAGAAGAAGGTTCTAGAGCTTACCCGCCGACTCCATGAGGAAGAGACCCTCAACACCTACATCGCACCAAAGAGGATGCGCAATGTCTTTTTACCTTGAGAAGTTGTTTTTGCAATATTTGGCCCATGGGGCATTTATGTACTAACAAATTTCTTCTTATTAATATGACGTGCGTTCTTTTTTGTCTGCAACAAGTTTGAATATTCTAAATCCTTGAATGCATTGCATACATAAGAATACTGTGATCGGTGGATCTGGAACTGACTGTTTAACGCTGGTTCGCGAAATGTCGCGGAAGCAAGAGTCGCCACCATCTTTTATTTTCTCCAAATGGAAAGGACAAAAGCACAGAAAAATTCCTTAAAGAGATTGCTCTCGGTTTGGGAGGTAGATTATAGAAAGGGAAGGTGTTAGCACCCTTTCTATCTATGGTTATCCATGGGCTCTTAGATACTTGCTCATTTGTGTTTTCAAAAGGTTTGTTTGCTTTTCAATTGTGGGTTTTAAAAAGTTTCTTTGAAAATTCCAGTTCGACTCTTGTATCGGTCCTCAAGAGTGTTTGAAAAAATGCTTTCGAAAGCTTTTTGAAAATGTGTTGGTGTGAAAAGTATTTTGAATTTGTTTTGAAATTTAGAGCAAGTATCTACGAGTTGTCTACCTACCCTAAGGAATTCATCTGTGTAAATGTCCTTTAAAGTAGTGCCATCCCACCATTGAGAGGTAGGTAGCACCACCGTTGGAGGTGTTCGGGTCAATTCGAGGTTCGGGACATGGTGATCACCAGAGCAATGGGAAGACACCTTAGAAGCTACCCTCATGCCAGGTTCCCGGATCATGAGGACTTACTAAGACGTCCTCTACTCGACGATCACCTTTCGAAGCAAGGCAACAGTGAGGCGTACCCTAGGGGTGGTGTGTGCGATTTGTGTGTCGTTTTCATTTGCATTTATCTTGTCATGTTATTGGTGTTCTACGCTTGATTTTATTTTGTCCATACATTCTTTCATGTCTTGATTTAAGAGTTAAAATATTTGCGGGAAAAGTAAATTCTAAGCTATTACAAAAGGCGCGGGTCCACATCGCCAAAATTAACCAGGACCCGATTTGACAAAAAAAATAAATAGACAAAGTAAATAAAGAATTGAAAAGTGCGAGTAATTAAATACATGGCTTCGGGAGAGATACATAATATTAGACGAAGGAAATAAATATGCGAATTGAAATTTAAATCGAAACGAGGGCGTTGGACCCTTTTGCAAAATTAAATTACATGGAATTGATTAATTAAAATTAAAAGAAAGAAAGAACTTATTTTTTGGTATTTTTTAGTATTTTAGGATTTAAATGAAAAGAGAGAGTTAATTAAAATTAAAATAAGAGGCAAACCCTAATTCTAGTCATTTTTTACTTTATTAAGAAATATTGAAGTTTTTAATCTAAATTAAACCTAATTTTTATTTTCATGCAATTTAATTATAAAAAGTAAAATATTTAATTATTTAATATATTTATGAAAGAAAAATAAAAAGGGATGAAAATTATTAATTAAACCTATTTCTACATTTTTTAGATTTTTTTGTTAAAAGTATTAAAATTACAACTTAAATTAAAACTAAATAATTACATGCAAAGTTTATTTATGAAAATACTAGAAATAAAAATATTTTTTATATTTTTTATCTTTTCTGATTTTTTTTTTGTGTATTTTTTATATTTATGAAAATAATTAACCAATTGAATAAAACAATAATTAAAAAGAAGATAAAAAAAATATATGGCAAACCTAGGGGGGTTGTAGTCCCCAACATGGAGGTCTCTCTCTAGCAATTCAGGCCCATTTGACTGTGGCCTTGTTGGACTTTTTCACTAGCATGTAGCGCGTTGACTGCAGCCTATCATGCTCCCTAATTCCTGGCCCTTGGATGGATGAGGTTGGACGCGTGGACATTGGATCTGGAAGGTGCATGATGGTCGTTTTCACTGAAGCTGCATGTGAACGTACATGGAAAAATAATATTGAAACAATGAAGACCTGGGATTCGAACCCAGGTCATGTGCTTTGCCACCCAACACGTATGCCACTAAGCCAATTCACGCATTCTGATTATATTATACAAAAGAAACAATATAAAATAAAACAAGGTTAGTGGGGCCTCCGCGCGCGAAATTTAAACTGGCCCATCGCGTCTTGCCACGATATCATCTTCTTCTTCGTGTTTTATTTTTCTGAAAACAAAAGAAACATAGGCAACGGTTTTCACGCGTTGCCACAGGTATGATACAGAAAAATAGCGAATAGCCCCAGGGGCTCCATAAATTAGGCGCGATGGTGGCTTCTTCTTCGTCCAGTCTTGCTCGTGTCAATGGTGGTACTCAGGGGTTCTAATTTTTCCTCATTCAAAAACCCCTAATTTCCAATCCTGTAAACCCTAGAAAACGAACATGGTATCTTGGCATAGAATGGGTAAAACTTCAATTAAATCATATGATTAGCTTGCAAACTTCATCATAAACATAAACATGACAATAAAATATGTTAAAGATGCATGGATAATGGAAAACAGTTTTGGAATTTCCTTTACCAATTTCAATGGTAACCTTGCGTTTCCTTGAGTATGGGGCTTGGGGAATGATTCAGTTATGTCCTATAATCCTCCAAGAAGCTAATGGAATAGGTTTTGAGACTTGAATCGCCTTGTAAGGGTGTTTTCAGATTTGAGTTTTTAGACAAAATTTTCAGTTTTTCTCTTCAAGTTTCTGAGCAGCTGCGTGTGTATGATCATTAGGGTTGTGTTCTTGGCTTATGTATGAATCAATTAGGTTAAGAAAAACAAATCAAATATCTTGCAATGATGGTTTTTGGAAATTTGATTTTCAAGATCTTTAACCAAATATTTTCCATGTGCTTTTGTATCAATTAAGATCAATTCAATCCAAATCTTTCTATATTGAGCTAGGCACGAAATATTGATGATATAATGTGCACAAAAAGATTGAAAAAATTAGGTTAAGCATTTTTCATATATTTATTTTAATTTAAATGAATTATTATTAATAAAAATCCAAATAAATAAATAAAAAATGAATAAAAACTTCCCTTTGGGCCAAGTGGTCGTGCACATTCCATGGATGATGAATTATGGAAGAAAAATGGGCCCATTAGCAATTTTAGGTCATTTGAATCAATGTTGACTTTTCAAAATATCCAAAAATTTCCCAACTTCTACAAGGCATAACTTGCTCAATATTTAAGCTTTTCTCATGTTCTTGGACATTTTGGAAAGGTCTTTGAGTCCTCTAACCAATGCCTTTGGTCCCATGTCATTTTGATTTACCAATCCCAAGTTATGGCCTTTGACTTAAAGTCCCTTTTTGTTGACTTTTGAAAATGACCTATAATGTTGAAATTGATAACTTTTTGTGAGAGCATTTATTGGACTTGAAGTATGAAGATGAGTTGTAGGAAATGTCTTTCTCTTCAAAATGAGCTTTGGATGGAATTTTTCTGATAATCCATGTGAAAGTTATGCCCTGGTCAATTTCAGTTGACTTTTTCAACTGTCCAAATAAGGAAACT
This sequence comes from Vicia faba, assembly GCA_948472305.1. Lineage (NCBI taxonomy): Eukaryota > Viridiplantae > Streptophyta > Magnoliopsida > Fabales > Fabaceae > Vicia > Vicia faba. Next base: position 1,293,394,601 of record OX451739.1, on the reverse strand, counting down.
CTTGCATTTTGATGATTTTTGAGCCAAGCTTTGAGAATCATGATCAAGCATTGATCAAATGATGTTTGTGGCTTCAAAATGATATGTTGACCAAAAATTTGAACTTTTGACTGTCAAATGACCATTTTGCCCCTACAGTTGACTGTAGTGTAATTAGGGTTTTTGACTGTGCAATTTTGTGCTGAATGTCTTGAAACTTGATATGAGGATGCTTGACCATATTTGTAGGCATATTAGACTTGATTGGACCTTTGGAAACTTCATTTTCTTGACCAAAACAAAAAACCTAATCTTGACTGTATAGGAGGCTCTTGCACTGTGCAACCCTTGGGGAACTTTGAAGCTTGACTTGGCATTTTCTTGAAGAATTATGGGAGGGCAAATTTTGGGGTACAACAGTTGCCCCTGTTCAATCTTCTTAGACCTGAGGATGCAGATTGGCTGACGTGCCTTTCGTAATCCGAGGGTAGAAGATGATTGAACACTAGAGTGCCTTGAAATTTGCACTCACATAGTAGCAGTGATGATGGGAATGGGCTTACAGATGCCATTTGGAGATTGATGAATAGGATGATGGGCTTATAGATGCCATCTGGATGTTGATCGCGTAAGAGATTCCTTAGCGAGAACCTGCATACCTGCAAAAGAAAAAATGAGTACCTGACACGTTGCAGGAGCTGGTTTTCAGATGCTTAGTATAGATGTGTCCTGACTGGTTAAAGGGGCTGAGTCTGGAACTTCAAACGACGATGAATGAATCAGGGATGGTTACTACCTTAGCATGAATGGTAAGAGAACCTTGGGTGATTTAAATTCAACAACACTCGTTGAGAAAATCATGGTGGGAATTACCATCTTCGCAGTATCGGGAAGAGAACCAATAGGAAATTATAATCTCAAAGAAGAGCCTAAAATGGAAATCTCATGCACTGTCGGAGAGAGAACCAATAGGAAAATATAATCTCAAAGAAAAACCTAAAATGGTAATCTCATGCACCGTCGGAGAGAGAACCAATAGGAAAATATAATCTCAAAGAAAAACCTAAAATGGAAATCTCATGCACCGTCGGAGAGAGAACCAATAGGAAAATATAATCTCAAAGAAAAACCTAAAATGGAAATCTCATGCACCGTCGGAGAGAGAACCAATAGGAAATTATAATCTCAAAGAAAAACCTAAAATGGAAATCTCATGCACCGTCGGAGAGCGAACCAATAGGAAAATATAATCTCAAAGAAAAACCTAAAATGGAAATCTCATGCACCGTCGGAGAGAGAACCAATAGGACATTATAATCTCAAAGAAAAACCTAAAATGGAAATCTCATGCACCGTCGGAGAGAGAACCAATAGGAAAATATAATCTCAAAGAAAAACCTAAAATGGAAATCTCATGCACCGTCCGAGAGAGAACCAATAGGAAATTATAATCTCAAAGAAAAAACCTAAAATGGAAATCTCATGCACCGTCGGAGAGAGAACCAATAGGAAAATATAATCTCAAAGAAAAACCTAAAATGGAAATCTCATGCACCGTCGGAGAGAGAACCAATAGGACATTATAATCTCAAAGAAAAAACCTAAAATGGAAATCTCATACACCGTCGGAGAGAGAACCAATAGGAAAATATAATATCAAAGAAAAACCTAAAATAACTTCTACTGAGTCTTCATTAGAAAAATCTGTTTGGAGTCGATTTAGCTGGACTAGAGAAGGCCTTGGACTGGATAAGGAATCTTTGGAGTTGATTAACTGAATCGGTCTAGGTCTTGAAATATGATTGAGGATTTAACTGCATCTTTCCTGAAAGATAAAAGTCAGTCATACGCAATGTATGATATGGATCAAGCAATGATGTTCTCAACATAAATGGGATTTGTATGACATAATGCGTCTATGCATGCTATAATGATGTATGTGATGTTTTATGAATGTATGTTTTCGTCTAGGAAATTAAATCCTTGACGGGTGCCGGGAAGTCATATCCTGGGCTGATGTTGAAGAATAGATTTTGCTTCCGCTGGGGATGATAACTGCAAGAATACCGGTAGGAGAAGATGACTCCGTTGCGGAATAAACTTGGCAAATGGAAGATTCTGCGGGGAGAAAAGATACTCTAGCGACCATGCTGGGAAGCAATACTCTGTGGGAAGAGGGATGCCTTGCTGAGTGTTGATAATAATTTGCTGGAGATACCCTTGTTGTTGGAAGTGTTGATGGACTTCGCTGGGGTAAGAAGACTTCGTCGAGGACGCTCTTTCCGTGGCTTTTGGCTGAGGATAACCCAGTTATATCCTGTTAAGGAAATAACTCTTTGAATAAAGCCGGGAGACGCGTTCGTGCTCTTGCAAGGGTAAGCTTCCAGAATCTACTGGGGATAAGCTTGCTGCTTGGGGGTATGAATTCCAACTTTCCTGGGGAACTAGATTGGATTCTCTTGGGGAAGTTTTGAACTATGTCGAGGAAGCGATTCCTTTGAATGTTGGTCTGCCGCCGGGGAACAATCTTTAGACCAAGACTGTCGGGGATGCTTGTTAAGAATATATGTATACTGCTGGGGAATGTTGGGATCTGCTGGAGGATACCCAATTTCCTTGAGACTTGATAACTCTGCCTGGAGAAGAATGCACGGTTTTGCTGAATCACTCTCTGGGGAATTAATATGTACTGGTCATATTCTTTAGCTGAACCTACCTTGGTACCTTGGAGGATAGAACAATTGGATTGTTTAGACAACTCTTTTATTGCCCCTGTTTCTAGTGTCACCTGCAATTAATTCCTTTGTTTCGTATGCAAATATTTATGAGTTAGCAAATTATTGTCAATGCATATATCACAAATTGAACCTTGGACGTTCTTCGCAAAACAAAACAGGAAAAGAAAAACAATGGGCACTTTTTAACTAAAAAATGTTTTGTATTGATTTTTTTTGAATGGCCTGAAAATAGGCGTTTTGTGTACAAGAGGCTGACGTCCTAGTAAGAGAACACCACCGAGCAAAAGAGTTTATACAAATTTGTGCAAAAGAAAATAAAACAGCTGTGTGAAATGGATGATCCACTGGGTTTCAACTCTGCTATTGCCTTTATAACTCCAAGCGTCTCATCACTTGACGACCTTGGTTGAAGGTGAAGCTGACTGATCGATGCCGTCTGAACTTGCTATAGATATCGGATTCTGGATGCAAGGTGATCCAATGAGACATAGTATTACGCTTTATCCCTAATTTTTGCCTGGACCGCCCTTTCGGGTTTTCAGTCCACCGGGATACCCATTTTTGCCCAAGCCGCCTTTTCAGGTTTTCGACTTGCCGGGTGTACAGATTTTTTTGTTTCATCCCTTCATTTTGCCCGAACCCTTTTGGTTCGACGGGAAGCCCTAATTTTTGCCTAGGCATGTCATCCTAGCGAGTCTTTTTTATGCGTAGTATCTTTTTACTATGTCTGCATTGGCGGGGTGAGGAACGTCGTCACCATCCATGTTGGTCAATATCATGGCTCCTCCTGAGAACACATGCTTAACCACAAATGGCCCTTCGTACGTAGGGGTCCATTTGCCCCTTGGATCACTCTGAGGAAGGATGATTCGTTTGATTACCAGATCCCCAACTTGATATTCCTGTGGTCTGACCTTTTTGTTAAATGCCCTGATCATCCGTTTCTGATACGTATGACCGTGACAGATAGCAGCGAGTCTCTTTTCATCAATGAGGTTGAGCTGATCAAGTCGTGTCTGGATCCAATCATCCTCGTTCAGGTTTGCATCCTTCATTATCCGGAGAGAGGGTATTTGCACTTCGATCGGTAAGACTGCCTCCATACCATAAACCAGAGAGAAAGGAGTTGCCTCGGTTGACGTCCTAGCTGAGGTACGGTACCCATGTAGAGCGAACGGTAACATCTCGTGCCAATCTTTATAAGTCACTGTCATCTTCTGCACGATTTTCTTGATGTTCTTATTAGCTGCTTCTACAGCCCCATTCATCTTCGGTCTGTAAGGAGAAGAATTGTGGTGCTGTATCTTGAACTGTTCGCAGAGCTCAGCGATCATCTTGTTATTCAGATTGGTACCGTTGTCTGTAATAATTCGTTTAGGGACGCCGTACCGACAGATCAGGTTATGCCGAATGAACCGTGCCACAACAGTCTTGGTCACAGTAGCGTAGGATGCTGCTTCAACCCACTTTGTGAAATAATCAATCGCCACTAGGATGAAGCGATGCCCATTGGATGCCGTAGGTTTAATCTCGCTGATCATGTCTATGCCCCACATTGCGAACGGCCAAGGCGCAGTCAGAACATTCAGGGGAACTGGAGGAACATGCACCTTGTCTGCATAAATCTGGCACTTATGGCATGTCCTGGAATGTTGGTAGCAGTCCGCTTCCATTGTGGACCAGTAATATCCTGCCCGTAGGATTTTCTTAGCCATAGTGTGTCCGCTGGAATGCGTACCAAAAGTCCCTTCATGTAGCTCTTCCATGATCCTTTCTGCTTCAGTCTTATCCACACAACGCAGTAAGGTTGAATCATGGTTTCGCTTGTACAAGATGCCGTTGCTTAGGAAGAACTTGGCTGCGAACCTTCTCAGGAATTTCTTATCATTGATAGAGGCACCTTCAGGGTATTCCTGAGTTTCCAAGTATCTCTTCACCTCATGGTACCAAGGCTTCTCAGTCACCAATTCAGTCTCGAGATCGCAACAGTATGCCGGTTCGTCCAGTTTCCAGATGATGATCCGGGGAGCCTCATTATCCCATTTGACCTTGAACATAGAAGACATTGTAGCTAACGCGTCCGCCAACTGATTTTCTTCTCTTGGGAAGTGTTCAAAGGTTATCTCTGTAAAATGGGGAATCATGGTCAACACACATTCTCTGTAAGGAATCAGGTTTGGATGTTTCGTATCCCACTCTCCTTTGATCTGATTGATCACAAGAGCGGAATCTCCGAAGACACTCAGAAACTTAATCCTTAGGTCGATCGCAGCTTGAAGACCCATGATGCACGCCTCATACTCTGCCATGTTGTTGGTACAGTTGAAACATAGTCGGGCAGTGAGCGGAGTATGAGTACCTTGAGGTGATATGATTATGGCGCCGATACCATTTCCCAAAGCATTGGAGGCTCTGCCAAAGTGCATAGACCATCGGGATCCTGGTTCAGGTCCTTCATCCGGTCCAGGTACTTCACAATCTGTCACTATCATGATGCTCTCGTCTGGAAACTCGAAGTTCATTGATTGATAGTCATCTACGGCCTGATGTGCCAAGTGGTCTGCCAATACACTCCCCTTGATGGCTTTCTGGGTTGTATACTGAATGTCGTATTCCGTCAAGATCATCTGCCATCTTGCAATTCTCCCAGACAGAGCAGGCTTTTCGAATATGTACTTTATAGGATCCATTTTTGAGATCAACAAAGTAGTGTGAGTCAGCATATACTGTCTCAGCCGGCGAGCAGCCCATACAAAAGCGCAGCAAGTTTTCTCAAGCAGTGAGTATCGGGTCTCACAGTCGGTAAACTTTTTGCTAAGGTAATAAATGGCGTGCTCTTTTCGGCCAGACTCGTCATGCTGCCCCAGCACACACCCCATTGAGTTGTCAAGCACTGTTAGATATAGTATCAGAGGTCTCCCTTCAACCGGTGGCATAAGGATAGGTGGTTCTTGGAGATACTCTTTGATTCTGTCGAACGCAGCCTGACATTCATCGTTCCAACGTACCACCTGATCTTTCTTCAGCAGCTTGAAGATTGGTTCACAGGTAGCAGTTAGGTGTGATATGAAGCGAGCGATGTAATTCAGGCGTCCTAAAAAGCCTCTGACTTCCTTCTCTGTCTTAGGGACTGGCATCTCTTGGATAGCTTTGACCTTAGCAGGGTCCACTTGAATTCCCTTGTCACTTACCACAAAGCCTAGCAACTTTCCAGATCTTACCCCGAAGGTGCACTTGTTCGGGTTCAATCTCAGCTTGTACAGTTTCAACCGGTCAAACAACTTCTGCAGATGATCTAGATGCTCTTCCTCAGTCTGGGACCTTGCGATCATGTCGTCCACATACACTTCTATCTCATGATGGATCATGTCATGAAATAAAGCAACCATGGCACGTTGGTAGGTTGCCCCAGCGTTCTTCAACCCGAACGGCATAACCTTGTAACAGAAGGTGCCCCACTGAGTAACAAATGTAGTCTTTTCCATGTCTTCAGGTGCCATCTTGATCTGATTGTAACCTGAGAAACCATCCATGAAAGAGAACACCTTATGTTGAGCCGTATTATCAACAAGGACATCAATGTGAGGTAGGGGGAAATCATCCTTGGGGCTGGCCCTGTTCAAATCCCTATAGTCGACACACATTCTGACCTAACCGTCCTTCTTAGGTACCGGCACCACATTAGCAACCCACTGCGGGTAGGAAGTCACTGCAAGGAACCCGGCATCAAACTGCTTCATAACCTCGGCCTTAATCTTCTCAGACATCTCTGGACGCATCCGACGGACCTTTTGCTTAACTGGAGGGCAGTCTTCCTTAGTTGGCAAGTGATGGACCACAATATCGGTATCCAATCCGGGCATGTCTTCGTAGGACCAGGCAAAGATCTCCATATAATCATGTAGCATTTTAGTCAACCGTTGCTTCACGCTGAGCTCTAGGTTGGCACCAATCTTTACCTCTTTCCTGTCTGTCTCAGTACCCAAGTTTATGGTTTCCACTGGCTCTTCATGGGGTTGAATTGCCCTTTCTTCCTGAAGCAACAGTATTGCAAGCTCACCAGGCACTTCGCAATCATCTTCACCTTCGTCTTCGGCTAAGTTGATCGGATTTTCGAAGTCATAACTGGCAGTAGCAGAGTCGTTACCAGTAAGATCCAGAGTGGATTGAAACCTGTATGAGTGAGTGTGTGTGTAAATACAGCTGTTTTGAAATATATGTAAAGGAAAGAAAGACAGAAAAGGAGCACAATATTTGCAATGCGGGAAAACGTCCAAGATTTTCATTCATGATATATGAAATGACAATTTATATTCTCTCACAAATGACACCACGGTGCCTCGGGTAAGACACCGGGCCAAAGAGTTTATTATTGTTTATTACAGATACCAAAAACATAGGAATTCATTACTTAGTAACAAGAGAAACAGATAAGTTGTCCTTTGCACTCCAATTGTTAGATCCACTGTCAGTTGCCGGGTAGATCCAGCTATCAAACTCAGCATCATCTACTTCGTCTTCGTCCCCAATAGCATTTACTCCATGAGCAGGTAGGGGAGCTGTCACCACATTAGGCTTCTCAGATGCCTCAAACTGTACCTCCTTGGCGTCAATGAGGTCCTGCAGCTTGCTCCTTAATGCCCAACAGTCATCAGTAGAATGCCCCGGGCTATCTGAATGGTAAGCACAACGAGCATTCGGGTTGTACTTGGGCGATGCAGTATTTGGAAACTTCGGCGCCTCTCGGACAGTCACTAAATTGGTTGAGAGCAACTGTGGCAAGATCTGCGACAAGGTCATGCTTAACCGGGTAAACTCTCTCCGGGGTCTTTCAACCTTTTGAGGATTAGTTGTCCGGGGAGCGGCAGCAGGCTTAGCAATCATTACCGCACTGACAGATTGGTGGCGCTCAGGTCTCTCTGATTTCCTGGAACCATATACGGCACTAGCCTCCTTTTTGAAGGGTTTCTTTTCAGAACTAGATGATGCACCCTTCGGAATCTTCCCAGACTTCAACCCAGCTTCAATTCTCTCTCCAGTCAGAATCAAATCAGTGAACCCTGCAGACGAATTCCCAATGAGATGGTTGAAAAATGGCCCAGATAGGGTCCCCAAGAACATGTCTACCAACTCCCGATCAGTCAATGGTGGCTGCACCCTGCCAGCCAGGTCTCTCCACTTCTGAGCGTACTCCTTAAAACCTCCGCTTGCACCTAACGACATACCCTGGAGTTGGGTACGTGTAGGGGCAAGGTCGGCATTATATTGATACTGCTTATAGAAAGCAGTAGCCAACTCCTCCCAGGTACGAACCTTGGTCCCATCCAGCTGATAGAACCATTCGAGATGAGTCCCTGAAAGACTCTCCTGGAAGAAGTGGATCCATAAATTCTTATCTGCAGAGTACGGCTGAATTTTCCGAACATAGGACCTTAGATGCAGCTTGGGACAAGACGCCCCGTCATATTTAGAGAAGGATGGTGCTTTGAACTTGTGAGGGATAATCACACCAGTTGACAAACCCAGATCTCCGAAATCCAGCCCAGGTACCTGTTGAACCTCCATAGCTTTCAACCTATCCTCCAGTTGCTTGTATCTGTCTTCTGCCGGAGGGTACTGCTCTTCATCAAAATCTGTCTCGTTGTCGGAGACTACCGGACTAGGAACCCTTGCTTCTGCCTGAGGACTACTCTTGCTGACAGAAGAACCAGCCTCTTCATGCTGCAGAGTATTGCCAAACCTTCGGCCCGAGTTGAACAGAACAGTTCTTCTCTTCTTCTTCTTCTCCTTCTTCAGGAGCATAGCCTTCAGTTCTTCTTGGCCCTGAGCCAAACCCTTGATTAATTCCTGGAATTGTGCATTCTGCACCTGAAGAGCCTTGATTGATGTCTCAGTTGATGCAGAGTCAGGATTCATGATGCTGAAATAAACAGCGAAGAACTGTAAGCAACCTGAAAAGAGGAAAAACCTGCTATGCACATGATGAATGATATGTGTTTATGCAATGCATTCAAGGGTTCGAAAGTTCAAATTTGTTGTAGACAAAAAGGAACACACGTTATCATTAAAGAAATCATTGTTTAATACATCAAAGCCTCATGGGCAAAAGTACAAAAATCAAATCAATCCCAAAATATGTTGCGCATCCTCTTTGGAGCTATGTAAGTGTTGAGATTCCTCTCCTCATGCAACAGGCGGGTGAACTCCAAGACCTTCCTTTCACTGGCATGTAGACTGGTCTCAAGAGAATTCTGTTCTTCCTTAAGCTGGATCCAGCTCTTCTGCATCTCTTCCCAGGATGTAGGCATGTCAGGGTGCTGAATAGTGTAGGACACTTCTCCTTCCAAGACTGGTTCTTTGATCACAGGGAGCATATGGGGGTAAGGCATCACTAACTTCTGGGAGCGGGCTCGTACCCACTTGAGATAGGGTTCCAACAGGATGGAGTTCCTGTGTCCCAGTGTCTTGCTCTCTATCCTACTGGGCATCCTCCAAGCTTTGATAAATCTCTGGCGAAGTCCTTGGGTATCATTGTCGAAGTCAAAAACTATGTCAGGAATTAACATGTCATGAGGACCATCCCTCCGAGCATAACCAAACTGTCTCCAAGCCAGGCATGGGCTATAAGTAATACCTCCTCTGATTCCAAGTAAAGGAACATTAGGGTACTCCCCGCAACGATCAATGATAGTGACATCTTCTCTGGACCTAGGGCACCAATGTATATCTGCATGTGTAAGAGTCATCAACCGTTGTGACCATCTCAAACCCCGCTCATTCTTCAAGACTAATTATGGAAGGTGCGAAATAAACCACCTTCCCAGGAGAGGAGTGCAACACATAAGGACACCCCTTTTCTCATGGTTCGAGTGTAACATGAGTGAAGGATGTCCCCCAGCAACGTAGGTATAGGATTCCTGGACATAAAGATCTGGACAGCACTGATATCAATAAGCTGATCTGGATTAGGGAACAACACCAAACCATAGACAAGGAGGGCCACAACCTCTTCAAAAGCTTGCAAGTCAAGGGAGTTCCAACATTCATGGGCCTTTTCAAACAGAAACCTGGCTAAGAACCCTTTGATACCACTTCTAACTTCCCAATGTCCCTTGAGGTCAGATGACTGCAGGTGCAAGGCTTTAGCAATCTCTTCAAGCTTAGGTTCCTTTTCCGTACCATTGAAGGGTAGCTGATCAAGGATAGGGATCTTCAGGAGCCGGGAGAACTCCTCCAATGTAGGTACCAACTGATAGTCCAAGAAGGTGAAACAGTGATGCAGAGGGTCAAAGAACTGGAACAGGACCTTGATCATATCTTCCTCAATATTGGTATTAACCAAGCTGATGAGGCTTCCATGCCTTTCACTTAATGATGAGTTCTCAGGAATCCTGGATATAAGTTCCTTAAGCTGAGGAGGGATCCTTACAAGACTGACTTGAATTGTCTTTCTACGAACAGTTTCCATGTCCTACAAAACAAGAACAAAGATGAAAATTCGAACCCCTGAAATGGTTAGTCAATGCATATGATGCTGGATGATGTCATGATGCTATGATTAAACACACCACAGATATTTACAAAGACAAACATGTAAGGCACACAAGGCACACAAGACAAGCCCTTAAGGTTTAAGGCCAGCATGGGGTCTGGGTAGTACCCTCTTGAAGTTGGTGGGTTCAACCTGTCCTAATCAAAGTAACCGGGTTCTAAGGTTCCCAATATCACGGGATTGCTTTCATTGTTCATCGTTTTGATTTAGCCACTGAACTGGCGACCGAAATATTCCAGGAAAGCAACCCTCAATTGAGCGTAGTATCGAGTATCAACCAACCTCGGACTGCAGCAAAGTCAGTTATCTCACTACCCTAAAGAGGCCAAGATTGTTCAATTAAGGTTCCTAAGGTTTGTTGATGCTTCATGACACCACGCGGAGGCCCCGTACTCTCCTTGACTGAACTCAAGGGTTACCGGTACACACCAAAGTGCCACATCAACGTAGCAGACTGTTTCAACCATGTCGGTATACCCCGCACAGTTCCCTCACAGCCTTGTTGCTACTTTCTAAGAAGGTATCCCCCAGATCCGGGTTAGGATCTATAGAACTCCCAAGACAGTCCCACAATAATAAAGCAAGCAAGTCAATACAATTGAAAACACAGTTATGAACTAACCCTAAGGTACACCTCACTTTAAAGATAAGTCCCCAGCAGAGTCGACAGTTCTGTGATCGGTGGATCTGGAACTGACTGTTTAACGCTGGTTCGCGAAATGTCGCGGAAGCAAGAGTCGCCACCGTCTTTTATTTTCTCCAAATGGAAAGGACAAAAGAACAGAAAAATTCCTTAAAGAGATTGCTCTCGGTTCGGGAGGTAGATTATAGAAAGGGAAGGTGTTAGCACCCTTTCTATCCATGGTTATCCATGGGCTCTTAGATACTTGCTCATTTGTGTTTTCAAAAGGTTTGTTTGCTTTTCAATTGTGGGTTTTAAAAAGTTTCTTTGAAAATTCCAGTTCGACTCTTGTATCGGTCCTCAAGAGTGTTTGAAAAAATGCTTTCGAAAGCTTTTTGAAAATGTGTTGGTGTGAAAAGTATTTTGAATTTGTTTTGAAATTTAGAGCAAGTATCTACGAGTTGTCTACCTACCCTAAGGAATTCGTCTGTGTAAATGTCCTTTAAAGTAGTGCCATCCCACCATTGAGAGGTAGGTAGCACCACCGTTGGAGGTGTTCGGGTCAATTCGAGGTTCGGGACATGGTGATCACCAGAGCAATGGGAAGACACCTTAGAAGCTACCCTCATGCCAGGTTCCCAGATCATGAGGACTTACTAAGACGTCCTCTACTCGACGATCACCTTTCGAAGCAAGGCAACAGTGAGGCGTACCCTAGGGGTGGTGTGTGCGATTTGTGTGTCGTTTTCATTTGCATTTATCTTGTCATGTTATTGGTGTTCTACGCTTGATTTTATTTTGTCCATACATTCTTTCATGTCTTGATTTAAGAGTTAAAATATTTGCGGGAAAAGTAAATTCTAAGCTATTACAAAAGGCGCGGGTCCACATCGCCAAAATTAACCAGGACCCGATTTGACAAAAAAAATAAATAGACAAAGTAAATAAAGAATTGAAAAGTGCGAGTAATTAAATACATGGCTTCGGGAGAGATACATAATATTAGACGAAGGAAATAAATATGCGAATTGAAATTTAAATCGAAACGAGGGCGTTGGACCCTTTTGCAAAATTAAATTACATGGAATTGATTAATTAAAATTAAAAGAAAGAAAGAACTTATTTTTTGGTATTTTTTAGTATTTTAGGATTTAAATGAAAAGAGAGAGTTAATTAAAATTAAAATAAGAGGCAAACCCTAATTCTAGTCATTTTTTACTTTATTAAGAAATATTGAAGTTTTTAATATAAATTAAACCTAATTTTTATTTTCATGCAATTTAATTATAAAAAGTAAAATATTTAATTATTTAATATATTTATGAAAGAAAAATAAAAAGGGATGAAAATTATTAATTAAACCTATTTCTACATTTTTTAGATTTTTTTGTTAAAAGTATTAAAATTACAACTTAAATTAAAACTAAATAATTACATGCAAAGTTTATTTATGAAAATACTAGAAATAAAAATATTTTTTATATTTTTTATCTTTTCTGATTTTTTTTTTGTCTATTTTTTATATTTATGAAAATAATTAACCAATTGAATAAAACAATAATTAAAAAGAAGATAAAAAAAAATATATGGCAAACCTAGGGGGGTTGTAGTCCCCAACATGGAGGTCTCTCTCTAGCAATTCAGGCCCATTTGACTGTGGCCTTGTTGGACTTTTTCACTAGCATGTAGCGCGTTGACTGCAGCCTATCATGCTCCATAATTCCTGGCCCTTGGATGGATGAGGTTGGACGCGTGGACATTGGATCTGGAAGGTGCATGATGGTCGTTTTCACTGAAGCTGCATGTGAACGTACATGGAAAAATAATATTGAAACAATGAAGACCTGGGATTCGAACCCAGGTCATGTGCTTTGCCACCCAACACGTATGCCACTAAGCCAATTCACGCATTCTGATTATATTATACAAAAGAAACAATATAAAATAAAACAAGGTTAGTGGGGCCTCCGCGCGCGAAATTTAAACTGGCCCATCGCGTCTTGCCACGATATCATCTTCTTCTTCGTGTTTTATTTTTCTGAAAACAAAAGAAACATAGGCAACGGTTTTCACGCGTTGCCACAGGTATGATACAGAAAAATAGCGAATAGCCCCAGGGGCTCCATAAATTAGGCGCGATGGTGGCTTCTTCTTCGTCCAGTCTTGCTCGTGTCAATGGTGGTACTCAGGGGTTCTAATTTTTCCTCATTCAAAAACCCCTAATTTCCAATCCTGTAAACCCTAGAAAATGAACATGGTATCTTGGCATAGAATGGGTAAAACTTCAATTAAATCATATGATTAGCTTGCAAACTTCATCATAAACATAAACATGACAACAAAATATGTTAAAGATGCATGGATAATGGAAAACAGTTTTGGAATTTCCTTTACCAATTTCAATGGTAACCTTGCGTTTCCTTGAGTATGGGGCTTGGGGAATGATTCAGTTATGTCCTATAATCCTCCAAGAAGCTAATGGAATAGGTTTTGAGACTTGAATCGCCTTGTAAGGGTGTTTTCAGATTTGAGTTTTTAGACAAAATTTTCAGTTTTTCTCTTCAAGTTTCTGAGCAGCTGCGTGTGTATGATCATTAGGGTTGTGTTCCTGGATTATGTATGAATCAATTAGGTTAAGAAAAACAAATCAAATCTCTTGCAATGATGGTTTTTGGAAATTTGATTTTCAAGATCTTTAACCAAATATTTTCCATGTGCTTTTGTATCAGTTAAGATCAATTCAATCCAAATCTTTCTATATTGAGCTAGGCACGAAATATTGATGATATAATGTGCACAAAAAGATTGAAAAAATTAGGTTAAGCATTTTTCATATATTTATTTTAATTTAAATGAATTATTATTAATAAAAATCCAAATAAATAAATAAAAAATGAATAAAAACTTCCCTTTGGGCCAAGTGGTCGTGCACATTCCATGGATGATGAATTATGGAAGAAAAATGGGCCCATTAGCAATTTTAGGTCATTTGAATCAATGTTGACTTTTCAAAATATCCAAAACTTTCCCAACTTCTACAAGGCATAAATTGCTCAATTTTTAAGCTTTTCTCATGGTCTTGGACATTTTGGAAAGGTCTTTGAGTCCTCTAACCAATTCCTTTGGTCCCATGTCATTCTGATTTACCAATCTCAAGTTATGGCCTTTGACTTAAAGTCCCTTTTTGTTGACTTTTGAAAATGACCTATAATGTTGAAATTGATAACTTTTTGTGAGAGCATTTCTTGGACTTGAAGTATGAAGATGAGTTGTAGTAAATGTCTTTCTCTTCAAAATGAGCTTTGGATGGAATTTTTCTGATAATCCATGTGAAAGTTATGCCCTGGTCAATATCAGTTGACTTTTTCAGCTGTCCAAATAAGGAAACTCTTGCATTTTGATGATTTTTGAGCCAAGCTTTGAGAATCATGATCAAGCATTGATCAAATGATGTTTGTGGCTTCAAAATGATATGTTGACCAAAAATTTGAACTTTTGACTGTCAAATGACCATTTTGCCCCTACAGTTGACTGTAGTGTAATTAGGGTTTTTGACTGTGCAATTTTGTGTTGAATGTCTTGAAACTTGATATGAGGATGCTTGACCATATTTGTAGGCATATGAGACTTGATTGGACCTTTGGAAACTTCATTTTCTTGACCAAAACAAAAAACCTAATCTTGACTGTATAGGAGGCTCTTGCACTGTGCAACCCTTGGGGAACTTTGAAGCTTGACTTGGCATTTTCTTGAAGAATTATGGGAGGGCAAATTTTGGGGTACAACACATACCATTCATCATGTGCATAAGCAGGTCTCACGCCAGGTTTCCTTATCTGTCTGCTGTTTATTTCAGTAGGATGGATCTTGAGCAAACAGTCAAGGACCTACAGGCTCAAAATGCACAGTTTCAGCAACTCCTGATGACCTTGGCTAAGGGTCAGGAGGATCTAAAGACCTTGCTGGGGAATAAAGACCCAGTGAAAAAGAAGAAAAAGAGACTCGGGGTGGCTACTTTAGGGAGAAGGTTTGAAGGGGAAGCCCGAAGAGTGCTTGAATTTCCTCCTACTTCTGAGGAGGGAACCAGTAAAGGGGGTGTGGATGCGGTACCTTCCGAGTCTGATATGGAAGAAGAGGAGGCTGAAGAGGATGAAGACTATTCTGATCAACAATACCCTCCGACTGATGACAGATACAAAGGTTTAGAAGACAGGTTGGCAGCCATGGAGCTACAAAGAGTGCCGGGTTTGGATTTCGAAGACTTGGGTTTAGTTGTCGGGATTGTGATTCCCCCAAAGTTCAAAGTGCCAATTTTTGTGAGGTATGACGGGTTGTCCTGTCCAAAAATGCATCTCAGGTCCTACGTAAGGAAGATCCAACCTTATACGGAAGATAAGAACCTTTGGATCCATTTCTTTCAAGACAGCCTTTCTAGGGCTCAGCTGGAGTGGTTTTATCAACTAGAGGGAACCAGTGTCCGAAACTGGGAAGACTTGGCCACCGCCTTTTACAAACAATATCAGTATAATCCTAACCTTGCTCCCACGCGTACCCAACTTCAGGGTATGTCACTAGGAACAGGCGAAGGATTCAAAGAATATGCACAAAAATAGAGGGATTTGGCTGGCAGGGTGCAGCCTCCTTTAACCGACCGTGAACTTGTTGACATGTTTCTAGGGACCCTGTCTGGTCCATTTTTCAACCATCTAATTGGTAACTCTTCCATGGGGTTTACCGATTTGATCTTAACAGGCGAGAGAATAGAAGCTGGCATCAAGTCAGGGAAGATTCAGAAGGGTGCCACTGCAAGTGTTGAGAAGAAGCCTTTTAAGAAGGAAACGGCTGTGGTATACTCCCAAAGAAGAGCAGGGAAGACTGAGCGCCGGCCAACTGTGGGGGCCGTAATGATCCAAAACCCTTCAAATGAGCAGCCTCGCTATAACCAGTCCAGACCAAATCAGCAACGGGCGGAACGGCCACAACGGCAGTTCACCCGCATTAATATGACGCCAGCGCAAGTGCTTCCCCATCTGTTGAAGTTGAATCTCGCCACTATCAAAAAGGCACCAAAAAATGTGAATACGTCCTCTCCACATTATCATCCTAATGCTAAATGCGCCTACCATTCTGACAGTGTCGGGCACGACACCAACGATTGTTGGGCACTCAAGCATAAAATCCAAGACCTGATAGAGGCGAAGGAGGTGGAGTTCGACGCCCCAGAGAAGCCGAACGTGATATCTTCTCCAATGCCGAAGCACGGCCGAAATGTCAATGCCATTGAAGAAGATTTGTATGTTGCTGATGTCAATGATCTGATAACTCCGTTGTTAACCATCAAGTTGAATCTGTTAAAGGCCGGGATTTTCCCATGATGTAAAGAAGATTGCTACTGTTGTTACTCTCTGCCGTTTGATTGTCCGTTACTGAAGAAAGGCATCCAAGGCCTAATGGACAGTCGACAAATTTTGTTTGAAAAAGTTTCTGCTATTCCAATCCATACTGAAGATGTCTCAATTATAACCATTCACGTCAATCTTTCCAAGGCCGTCAGAAAGCCTGTTAAGATTACACCAGCTACGAAGTTTGTTCCTTTGAAGATAACAATGCCAGGGCCTGTCCCCTATGTTTCTGAGAAGTCAATACCATGGAACTATGGCGGTGACGTCTACTACCATGGTATTAAACAAATTGAAATAACTGAAGAAAGTTCGGATGAAGAGGAAGCCAGCATTGGAAACATTGCAGGCACGAGCAAAATCACCCGGAGCGGGAGAATATTTTCTCCAGAGATTGCCCCTCCAAGAGCAATCTTTGGACCCTCATCTGTTGACAAGGTTATCCCTGCACCAATAAAACTCTCCGCTAGAACCCCATTGATTGAAGATGTTGTTGTTCCTAGTATTATCCCTCCTACCATTGCTGATAAAGGTAAGGGAACCCAAGATGAGCCCGTCAGGACGAGGGCTCAACCCTTGGTCATCCCGGAAACCTCCAAGAAAGAAATGGAAGAGATCTTGAAGATAATCAAAAGGAGTGATTACGATGTGGTAGAACAATTAGGGCAAACCCCCTCAAAGATCTCCATGTTGGCACTACTACTTTGCTCAGAAGCGCACGCCAAAGCTTTGATAAAATTCCTGAAGGCAGCCCATGTGCCCCAGGAAACCTCTGCAGATCAATTCCAAAATTGCGTGGCCAGCCTTACTGCGGAAAATGGGTTAGGTTTCTCTGATGCCGACCTAACTCCTAAAGGTAGAAACCACAATGATGCTTTGCACATTTCAGTCGAGTGCCGAGGAACAACTCTCGCATATGTCTTGGTCGACACTGGTTCGTCGCTGAATGTACTGCCTAAGAAAGCTTTGGACCGACTAGATTGTGAAGGGTTAGAGTTGAAACCGAGTGATATTGTTGTTAGAGCTTTCGATGGTTCGAAGAGGATGGTCCATGGGGAGGTCGACATTCCCATCAAGGTAGGCACTGAGGTGTTTAAATCTACTTTCTATGTGATGGACATCCGTCCGTCATACTCTTGCTTATTGGGTAGGCCTTGGATACACAATGTCGGGGCAGTCACCTCCTCCTTACATCAGATGTTGAAGTACCCTGTCAAGGGGAAGATCATAACCGTCCATGGCGAAGAGGAGTACATGATCAGCCACTTGAACTCCTTCTGGTACGTAGAGGTAGAGGGTGGGTTCATTGAGACACCTTTCCAGCATTTCGAAGAAGTCCTTCCTGAAATAACAGTAGCAAAGTTGGCAGCTGAAGCACCGAGGCAGATGGCCAGGATGGCATCTCTGGAGGACGCAAGGGCTGCAATAAAGGAGGGGAAGAATTCAGCATGGGGGCAGTTGCCTGATATTCCACATAAAACAGACAAATTTGGATTAGGGTTCACTGCCGCGGGCCAGAAAGCTATGCGCCGTTCGAAGATTGAAAGAGCGCCAATCAAAATTTCTCCCTACGGAATCAACGCTTTGGAGGATGAAGACAGAGAGAGCAGCATCGAAGAGTGTATTTACCCAACTATCAAAGGAGGATTATGCAACTGGGAGGCAAAAGACTTTGTCCCCATCACTTTTATTCATCAGTAATTTATCTGTCAAACATTTCCTATTGGTCTGTAATATTTATTTCCGAACAATCCGTACACTATCTTTTTACCTCATGCCTTGCCCGGGGCATGTAGGTCCATTTGTAAGGGTTTTGATTATTTTCATATCCATATGCCATGTTTAATGATTCATTGGACGTTTTTCATTTGATAAACTGCTGTGTTCATTTTCTTTCCTTTTGCATTTTTTGTTTAAGGATGGCTATCCCTTACACACACCCACACTCACAAATGCAGGTACCCATCCACTATGGATTCCATGGGTGACTATTCTGCTACATCCTTCAATAACTCTGAAGATCTGGTCAGTCAAGCCGAGTATGAAGATGGCGAAGGTTATGAAGTACCAGGGGAACTAGCCAGACTTCTACAGCAAGAGGAAAGGGCCATCTTACCTCATTAAGAGTTGTTGGAGACTGTCAACTTAGGAACCGAGGAAGACCGGAAGGAGGTGCAAGTGGGTGCCAATCTGGAACCAAGTGTCAAGGAGCGCCTGATACAGTTGTTAAATGAGTATGTTAAAATCTTCGCTTGGTCTTATGAAGACATGTCGGGTTTGGACACAGACATCGTGGTTCACCGTCTCCCCATAAGAGAGGATTGTCCACCGATCAAGCAAAAAGTCCGCCGAATGAGGCCTGACATGTCTGAAAAGATCAAAGCAGAAGTGATGAAGCAATTCGACGCTGGCTTTCTGGCTATTACATCTTATCCTCAATGGGTCGCTAACATCGTGCCAGTACCTAAAAAAGATGGCAAAGTCAGGATGTGTGTGGACTACCGGGATTTGAATAGGGCCAGCCCCAAAGATGATTTTCCACTTCCACACATTGACATTTTGATCGACAACACAGCTCAGTATAAAGTGTTTTCCTTCATGGATGGATTCTCGGGCTACAATCAAATCAAAATGGCCCCCGAGGATATGGAGAAAACAACTTTTGTCACGCAATGGGGCACTTTCTGTTACAAGGTGATGCCGTTCGGGCTGAAGAACGCAGGGGAAACTTATCAACGCGCCATGGTAGCTTTGTTTCATGATATGATACATCATGAGATTGAAGTTTACGTAGACGATATGATAGCTCGGTCGCAAACAGATGAGGAGCACCTTGAACATCTAGAAAAGCTGTTTGCCAGGTTGAAAGAATACAAACTCAGGCTGAATCCAAGTAAGTGCACTTTTGGAGTTAGGTCTGGTAAACTTCTAGGATTCATTGTAAGCAACAAAGGCATTGAAGTCGATCCAGCAAAAGTGAAAGCAATACAAGAGATGCCTGCTCCCCGTACTGAAAAGGAGGTTAGAGGGTTCTTGGGGCGCTTGAACTATATTTCCAGATTCATCTCTCATCTGACTTCTACCTGTGAGCCAATTTTCAAACTCTTGAAGAAAGATCAGGTAGTCGAATGGAACGACGATTGCCAAGTTGCTTTTGATAAGATCAAGGAGTATTTGCTAGAACCTCCTATTCTGATGCCACCTGTCGAAGGAAGACCATTGATCATGTATCTGACCGTCTTGGATAACTCAATGGGGTGTGTTTTGGGCCAGCATGACGAGTCTGGTCGAAAAGAGCATGCTATTTATTACCTTAGCAAAAAGTTTACCGACTGTGAGACTCGCTACTCACTGCTCGAGAAAACTTGCTGCTCTTTGGTATGGGCTGCTCGCCGACTAAGGCAGTATATGTTGACTCATACTACCCTGTTGATTTCCAAAATGGATCATATCAAGTATATCTTCGAAAAGCCCGCCTTATCTGGAAGGATAGCTAGATGGCAAATGATCCTAACTGAGTATGACATCAAGTACACCACCCAAAAAGCTATAAAAGGGAGTGTACTAGCTTACCATCTGGCTCATCAAGCTATCGAAGATTATCAACCCATGAGATTCGACTTCCCAGACGAGGACATCATGAATTTGGACAACATTGAAGGTAACGGACCATATGACGGACCCGAAAAGGGATCCCGATGGATCCTGTACTTTGATGGTGCTTCAAATGCACTTGGAAACGGTATCGGTGCGGTACTCATTTCCCCGGAAGGTTGTCACACACCTTTCACGGCCCGACTTTGCTTCAGCTGCACAAACAACATGGCTGAGTATGAAGCTTGCATCTTTGGTCTCAAGGCTGCTATAGACTTGGGGATCAAATCTTTGATCGTATTTGGGGACTCGGCTTTAGTGATCAGTCAAATCAAAGGAGAGTGGGATACCAAGCATCCTAATCTTATCCCATACAAAGAACATGTCTTGACATTGTTGCCTCATTTCGAGCAAATTACCTTCGAGCATTTCCCGCGAGAAGAGAATCAGCTAGCAGATGCTCTAGCTACAATGTCCTCCATGTTTAAACTCAACTGGGATAATGAGGCTCCCCAAATCACCATCGAGCGAATGGATGAACCTGCACATTGTCACGAGATTAATACCGAAGAAGTAGTGGAACAACCCTGGTTCCATGAAATCAAAAGGTATCTCCAGACTAGAGATTATCCCGAAGGAGCTTCCGTAAATGACAAGAAGTTTTTAAGGAAATTTGCTGCCAAATTCTTCCTGAGCAACGGCATCCTTTACAAACGAAGCCATGATTGTGTATTACTCCGATGCGTAGACAAAGCTGAAGCAGAGTTGATCATGACTGAGATACACAGCGGCACATTTGGCACTCACTTGAGCGGGCATACAATGGCTAAGAAGATCCTAAGGGCAGGCTACTACTGGTCTACCATGGAAGCTGACTGCCATCAACATTCCCGTACTTGCCATAAATGTCAAGTCTACGCTGACAAAGTTCATATCCCTCTGGTTCCTCTCAACGTTCTGACTGCTCCTTGGCCATTTGCAATGTGGGGCATTGACATGATTGGAGAGATCAAGCCCACGGCTTCCAACGGACATCGCTTCATCCTAGTTGCCATTGACTATTTCACCAAATGGGTCGAAGCATCTTCCTTCACCTTTGTTACTAAAAATGTGGTTGCCCGCTTCATCAAGCAAAATATCATATGCCGGTATGGTGTTCCAGACAGGATCATCACAGACAACGGTACAAATCTGAATAACACGATGATCACCGCATTGTGCAAACAGTTCAAGATTTATCATCACAATTCATCTCCCTATCGGCCGAAGATGAACGGTGCTGTTGAAGCTGCGAACAAAAACATTAAGAAGATCATTCAGAAAATGACAGTCACTTACAAAGACTGGCATGAGATGTTACCGTTTGCTCTACATGGATACCGTACGACGGCACGTACTTCAACCGGGGCAACCCCATTTTCTTTGGTATATGGTATGGAAGTTGTCCTGCCTATGGAGGTTCAGATTCCTTCTCTAAGGATTATGAAGGACACAGGTTTGAATGAGGATGATTGGATTCACACCCGACTTGATCAACTCAATTTGATCGACGAGAAGCGACTCGCTGCTATATGCCATGGTCAGACGTATCAAAAACGGATGATCAAGGCCTTCAATAAGAAAGTCAGACGTCAAGTGTATCAAGTCGGAGATCTCGTAATCAAGCGGATTATCTTGTCGCAAAGTGATCCCAGGGGCAAATGGACTCCTACGTACGAAGGACCTTTTGTGATCAAAAGCATATTTTCTGGTGGTGCAATGATTCTGACCACCATGGACGGTGACGATTTGCCGCACCCTGCGAACGCAGACATAGTCAAAAGATACTATGCATAGAATAACCCGGCAAGTCGAAAACCCTAAAGGACGGCTTGGGCAAAAATGGGCATCCCGGTGAACCGAAAACCCGAAAGGGCGGTTCAGGAAAAAATTAGGGATAAAAACAAAAACAAAAATCTGTACACCCGGCAAGTTGAAAACCCGAAAGGGCGGCTTGGGCAAAAAGGGGTTTCCCGGTGGATCGAAAACCCGAAAGGGAGATTCAGGCAAAAGTTAGGGAATTAAAGCGTATGACTATGTCTCGTCGGATCACTTCGAAGACAATCTCTTCATCAACCAGTTCCAAGCTTCTGATCAGTCCAGTCATCGGCAGACGAAGCATTGAATGGACAGATATTCAGAGTTGTGAAGGCTATAGCGGAATGGAATCCCATGGAATTATTTCACATAGCCATCTTTATTTTGTATAAATCTTTCAATATTTACGACGAAATCCTCTTACTAGGATGATTGTCTCCTTTGTACAAATATACTCATAGAAAGTTAATACAAATACTTTTCAGAAATTTGCGTCGTTTCCTTTTCTCTTTGCTTTTGCACTTATGTTTTATTTGAGAAACGTCCAATGTTTTGTTAAATAGGCATATGCATTTGAACATAATCATTCCCTTATAAATCAAGGTAGGTGATCACTTTTGAGTTGAAGGTGCAGTCAGATACCTTGATACCCTTTCAAAGGAAATCCAGAGCAGATTTGAAATCCACATTCTTCAGTCAGAGCTTAATTCCCTAAACAGAGTCAGACTTCAGGGTCCTCATCAATGAGAGCTCTCTCAAAACCGATTTCCCCAGCCAAAGAATCCTCCAGAATTCCATTCCCCTCAGAGTTTAAGTTTCAGTATCCCCAGCAGAGCTAAAACTTCAGGCTATCAATCCCTAGCGGAACCAGACTAGTGAACCTTCTCCCCCCAGAAATGCTTCTCACTAGACTAAAGATTCTCAGTCTTACCTTCCCAGCATGAGTCTATTAGGTGTTGAACTCCCCAGTAGAAGTCATCAGAAATTCTCTTAACCTGCAAGTCACCAAGGAAATTCTAAGTCCCCGCAAGTGGTTCTAAGGCCCCTCGACGTTTGAAGGTCTGGTATTCCCCAAGCAAATCTGAAGACTTTCGTGTTCAGTTCATCATTGAACATCCGAAGATTCTCCAGTGAAGATCTCTGCAAGACAGGAATTCCCCAGAAGATTGGTATACAACCCAAGTTCCTTATTCCCCAGCAACAGCCAAGGAATTATTCTTCCCGGCAGCAGTCAAGATGCTTTTATCTTCAGCCATCTCGGGTTCATCTATCCTCCGCAAGACATCTCTCCAGCTTACATGCACATTCATTTACAAATCATATCATATAACATACATTGCATCATGCATTATGACATTGCATACAACTAACCCTCTATCGTTTCAGGCAAGATCAGTCAACAGACAAAGATCATCTTCCGAGATTCATCCAGAAATAGTTCAGATGTGACCCGGACACGGCGACATTCTGATACTTATTCCAAATTCACTCAGATGCAGTTTTACACGGACGCATCATCAGGAAACCCTTGCACCGGTTCCTCCTCCACTTCAAGACTTCTGAAAACAGTTCACGGGTTCTCCAGTAACGGATGATAACCTATCGCTTGTTCAGACTCTTCTCAAGACTTCTGAAAACAGTTTATGGATTCTTCCCAACAACGGATGTTAATCTATCGCTTGTTCAGATGCAACTTTTGAAAACAGTTTACGGACGCTTCCCGACAACGGATTTTGCTCTATTGCTTATTCAACTTCAAGACTTCTGAAAACAGTTCACGGGTTCTCCAGTAACGGATGTTAACCTATCGCTAGTTCAGATTCTTCTCAAGACTTCTGAAAACAGTTTATGGATTCTTCCCAACAACGGATGTTAATCTATCGCTTGTTCAGATGCAACTTTTGAAAACAGCTTACGGACGCTTCCCAACAACGGATGTTGCTCTATTGCTTATTCAACTTCAAGACTTCTGAAAACAGTTCACGGGTTCTCCAGTAACGGATGTTAACCTATCGCTTGTTCAGATTCTTCTCAAGACTTCTGAAAACAGTTTATGGATTCTTCCCAACAACGGATGTTAATCTATCACTTGTTCAGATACAACTTTTGAAAACAGTTTACGGACGCTTCCCAACAACGGATGCTGTTCTATTGCTTATTCAACTTCAAGATTTTTGAAAACAGTTCACGGGTTCTCCAAGTAACGGATGTTAACCTATCGCTTATTCAGTTTCTTCTCATGACTTCTGAAAACAGTTTATGGATTCTTCCCAACAACGGATGCTAATCTATCGCTTGTTCAGATGCAACTTTTGAAAACAGTTGACGGATGCCTCCAGATACGGATGTCAATCTTTTGCTTATTCAGACCCCAGTTCAGAGATGGTCCAAAACATGGACACCTTTCTGATACTCATTCCAGATGGCATCTTTAAGCCCATCCCCGACAAGTTTCTGTCACTCCCCCCGATGGCATCGTTAAGCCCATCTCCAAATGGCATCTCTAAGCCCATTCCCGCATCCATTGCTTTGACAAGTGCAAATTTAAGGGCACTCTAGTGTCCAATCTCCTTTTACCCTCGAGTCACGAAAGGCAAACTTGCCAATCTAACTCTTCGGATTCAAGAAGATTAAACAGGGGCAACTGTTGTACCCCAAAATTTTCCCTCCCTTTTTCTCAACATTTCCTCATCACAAGACCCTTGGAGCTCAAGATCCAATTAGGATTTCCTCTGTTCAAGACTTCTCCTTGCACTGTTGACCCAAATTAGGGTTTGTGTTTGCACAAAGATATTTTGAACTAAAATGCCTAAGATGACTTTCATGCTACATGTTGGACTCCCAAGTTCATCCATACCAAGTTTCAAGTCTTGATTCCAAATTTTGCCTAGTCAATTGGACAGTTGACCTAGAAATCAACTGTATTGGGGAAAAAGTCAACTGTGGCCAATTGACAGTCAAATCTCATGAAAATTGACCCACATCAACATTATGAACTCACATGGACCATTTGATCAAATTTGGATCACAATTCCACAAGAAATTTGATCAGATCACCAAAAGGGCAAAATGGTCATTTTTAGGGTTTTGACTGCACAAAGGCAATTTTTGACTGTTTGACCTAGCCAATGGCAAACCAAGCTCACATATGGACTCAAGGACCCAATGGAATTGTCTTGACATACTCAACAAGTTCAAAAGATCCCAAATGCACAAGATTGACAGTTGAATTTCTCAGTCAATTGATCAATTTTGACTGTATACTGAAAAGTCAAACTTTGACTTTTTGGTCAAAGTCAAGTGTCAAGATTCATTTTTCATCAAAACATGCCAAATCATGAAACTTGTTCATAAAGAAATCAAGAATTGCAAATTAGGGTTTGAAATGAAGATTTTTCATAACTTAGAATTTTTCTAAGTTATGAAAAACCCTAATTTTTTCCTAACTTTGCCCCACTTTCTCACCAAGATTCATTTGGATTCAAGCAAAAGTCAAAACATGAAAGTTGTAGCCTATTGCAAAATATACAACTTTGATTCACAACGTTTTCCCAAAAGAAGCTTGTAGCTCAAGTTACAATTTTTGGAACAAGGGTACCAAACCATTCTTAACTTAGAGAAAATTTGACCTATTTTAGGCAAGGTTTTTACCTAACTTCAAGACATTTTTCACATACTTCCACTTGGAATTTCAATTTTCATTTCAAAGATGGATTGTAGTACACATTCCAAGATTTCCAAAATGTCCAAGAACTCATCAAACAACCTCATGGTTAGGGAGAATCGAATTTGGCAAGATGGGAAAAACTCACTTTTGATTTGGCCAAGTTACATGTTCATACATTTGTGCCATTTTGAATTCAGCTTGCTTTCCTTGATTACAGGTCCTATATCCCATTTGCACTCAATAATTTAATGCTAACTCATTGTGCCAAGGCCTTGTTTTATGTGTTTAAGCATTACACGTTAAACTAAGCCATTTTTAGATAAAGCATTATGTCCATTTTAGCAAAAGTGAACTTTATGTCAATTAGCAATCCAAGCAAGTACAGGGCAAATCTCTTTGGCACAAGTTTATGAGCTAATTACACTGATCAAGACTAAGTTGTGCAGCACATTAGGGGGGCCTCTATCAGTCTAAAACTCAACTTGAACATTTGTTGCTTAAAGTTGAAGAAACATAGCATAACAAGACACAACTCTCATCTCAGCAAAAACCAGCTTAGGCAAACTTGTCAAACACATTCCAAACCTCCATCCTGACCTGAGACACAAGCCTATCACCTCCAATACCTCTCCATTCACATAATCACCATTGAACTGCACAAAAACAGGGCATCCCTGCAGTTTGAGTGGCATAGTTCATTTCCATCGTGCATCTTGGCCAAAACCAGTTCAAACACTTTCCTTACCATCAATCCAAACTATCCAAAGCATTAGAAGTAGACTGTAACTCCTCTAATCAGTTTGGCCATTTTCATTTCTTCCTCTTGCAGGTTGACTTCTACAGCTTGATATAGAAGGTTTCAAAGCATACCAAGTATTAGAATAGCATCCTCACACTTCAAGCAAGCTGTACAAACCATCATCTTGCCTTGAAAGCTCCTCCATTGCCAGACACGATTCCAACTGAACAGGTATATTCATGAACTTCTATCTCTCAATGTAGGCATTATTAGCTCTAAGTTTGTGAATGAAAAATGTCATGCTCATGTCCCTGAAACTATACATGTATTTACTTTCCATTTATTTTGCCTGTGCTATGAGAATTTGAGGTCTGAACATTGATAAAAAGTTAGGTTAAGATTTGGGAATGGAGAAATTCTCTCTCATCTCTGAGAGTTAGGATGAGTTCTTTACATGTCCAGAATCGTGGCTTGATGCTTAACATTTCTTATGTTGTAAGTTTGTGCTAAAAGTCCAGGAATCCAGATGTTTGAATCAGTGTACAAGCGCGCATTTTTTGACAAAGTTTCTGGCCAGAGGTTGAAGAAGGTCCTTTGGGCTGGGCTTGTTCTATCTTTTCTTATTTGCACCCTATTTTTACTTTTACACCTCTTTGGCCCATTATGCTTATTTTCATGATTTTTTGACTTTTTCTTTTTTGTTCTGACTTATTTATTTTCTCTCATAATATTAAAAATATTAAAAATATTTTTCACACCATTTTTGAATTTATTAGGCATTTATTTGTTTAATAGGTATTTGTACATAAATAAATATATAGATATACTTTTATCCAAAATACTAAAAAAATAATGCAAACACATTTATTTTCTGATTTTTATTTTATTTTATCTTCTGAAAATATTTTATATAAAATATACTTTTTTTATAAATATTAAATATTATTGTTTTGTATACATAATATATATTTAGTAAATAATACCAATACATATATATTTATTAGAATATTTAGGACAAAAATACAAAAATATATACATTTTTATTTTATTAATATTTGACATTAAAAATACCTCTTTTATAAATATACTTCATTTTTATTTTATTTTTGTACATAATTATTAAATATTGTATATATTAAATAATTAATACCTTTTTAATTAATAAATTAGGGTTTTGCCCTAAATACATAAAAAACTCAAAAAATAATACTTTTTATTTGACATATAAAAAACACTTTTTTTCATACACATAAAAAAATCATTTTTGCATCTTACATATTTATTTTATTTTTTATTTAATTTGTGCAAATTAAATATCTTGTAATTTCTCAATTTGATGTAATAGTCTAGGTTTAAATTCCTTGTCAAATACCCCCCATTTGAACATTTGTACCCCCCTTCCCCTATATTGTGTTGTAATAACTTAGGAACTTTATTTTTCGCACTTTAATGTTTTCTAATTATACCATGCTAGAATTAGGGTTTGTATGCAAAGAAATTAACAAAAATAGTTTGACCTAATTCCAAGACAAACAAGCATGAAAATGGACAACACTAATCACACTTGCACCCCTAGGGTATTCCACTTGTTGCCTTTAATAAATGGGCCATATTGCATGTTAGGTCTCTTTGGGCAAAACAAACACAATCAAATGATCATAGTCCCTCGATGACGCTTTCGAAAGTTGCCTAAAAAATGATCAAGTCCCTTGAAGGAAAAATTGCCCAAAGATACTTGGCACCATTGCAATTATGGTCTAAACGATGACCCGCGCCCGTCCCTTTCACATCCTAACACAAGATTGTCCATCAAATGCAATGGTGGAACAAAATTGTTAAAAGGGTTAAAACATAGCAAAAATCTTTGAGAACTTTAGGGTAGATAGCTCTTAAGTACTTGTCAACTTGCAAAACAAAAACACTTGCCTATTTTTCAAACCACACTTCACAAACACTTTCAAAACAAACTTTCAAAAAACCTTGAAACATCTTTTCAAAAAGACAAACACCTCTTGTAAAACATTCGAGTAAAGAATTGTTACAAGGGTAGCCTAGACAAGGCATCTTTTTTAAAAAAAACATTTTCAAAACCACGCACAAAGCACCATTTCAAACAATTGAAAATCAAGGCAAGTTGATCTAAGCAAGTAATTAAGAGCCCATGGATAACCATGGATAGAAATGGTGCTAATACCTTCCCTTTCTATAATCTACTCCCCGAACCCAAGAAAACATCTCAAAGGTTTTTGCTGTGCTTTTTAAACCTTTCCTTAGGATAAAATAAAAAGTCAGTGGCGACTCTTGCTCAACCGAAACATTTGCAAAAACAAACGCAAAACCCTAGTCAGTTCTCCCACCGTATCACAGTAGGGCTTATGGGAAGGAACCTGGGTAAGGTTTCTTTGTGAGGAGTTTGGATAAAACTGCATCTGAACCGAGAAGGAACCTGGGTAAGGTTGCTTCAGGATAAGTCTGTGTAAAACTTCAGGATGAACCTGGATAAGGTTACTTCGTGATAAGTTCGTGTAAAACTTCAGAATGAACCGGGGTAAGGTTACTTTGAGATAAGTTTGTGTAAAACTTCAGAATGAACCGGGGTAAGGTTACTTTGGGCTTAGTCTGATCTTTGTTGGGAGAAGTAGAATTTTAGGAGCTTCGGTCGTCCGTATTTTGCCGGTGAGTCATCTCTGTTTGAATTTTAGGAACTTCAGTCATCCGTATTCTACTGAGGAAACATCTCTGTCGAATTTTAGGAACTTCAGTCGTCCGTATTCTACTGAGGAAACATCTCTTTCGAATTTTAGGAACCTCAGTCGTCCGTATTCTACTGAGGAAACATCTCTGTCGAATTTTAGGAACTTCAGTCGTCCGTATTCTACTGAGGAAACATCTCTGTCTAATTTTAGGAACTTCAGTCGTCCGTATTCTACTGAGGAAACATCTCTGTCGAATTTTAGCAACTTCAGTCGTCCGTATTCTACTGATGAAACATCTCTGTCGAATTTTAGGAACTTCGGTCGTCCATATTCAACTGAGGAATAAACTATTATCCAGTCGTACCCGGGCTTCACAGCTTGAATTTTGTGAGAATTTGATTGTATCTTTCCTGAAAGGTAAAGGTTAGATGTATGTAATGCATGATATGTATCAGGCAATGATGTTCTCAAAATAAATGAGATTGTGTTGTATGATGCGTATGCATGTCATGATGTATGGAAATGTGATGTTTTTAGCTGGGGAAAATAAATCCTGGATTGCTGCTGGAGAACAGAGTTGAATTCTTCGTTTCCGCTGGGGATGGTGAATGAAGATGATTGTGAGCATAACCCTGCAGGAGAGGATAACTCCGCTGGGGAATAAACTGATGAGGAAATGGCTCTGTGGGGAGGACATACTCTGTCGGAGGATCTGTTGATTTGGAAGAATAACCTCAGTCGGGGATGAATTATCATTGTTGGTGATAATGAAACCTGTTGGGGATTAAGTTTCTGTTTGTAAAAGGAATGAACTCCGCTGGGGATGATTTTCCAATGGCGATTTCACTGGGATAATCTTTTAGACTCTACTGGGACAGTTTTCCAGACTCTACCGGGGATAATTCTCCAAACTTCACTAGGGATAATCTTCCAGTGCTGGTGATAGATAAACTCTGCTTGGGGAGAATATCGCTGACTCGTTCGCGGTTGCGAGCCTCAGCTGGGGAGAATGGTGTCCTGTTTTGGACGGCTAACATCATTGTCTTTTTCTCACTCTGCGGGGAGTGAACGTTATTGGGACGCATGCTGAGGATATGACGATGACTCTGCATCAAGACTTTTCTGCCCCTGTATCTGTTGGAGAAAGTACCTGCGGAGACCTTGTGGATCGAGTATTATCCAAACCTATGAGGTGTTTGGTATCTTTCGATCGAAATGATCAGTCTTCTTATGGTAGGCAAGTGATAAGGTGACGGGACATAGTCGTACGCTTTGATCCCTGATTTTTGCCTGGACTGTCTTTTCAGATTTTCAGTCCACCGGGATACCCTTTTTTGCCCAAGCCTCCCTTTCGGGTTTTCGACTTGCCGAGTGTACAGATTTTTCATTTTTTATCCCTGATTTTTGCCTAGGCCAGTCAACCTAGCGGTTCTTTGTTCATGCGCAGTATTTTCTAACTATGTCCACGCTCTCAGGGTGTAGGGAGTTGTCACTGTCGGTAGTGTTGTGTTGCCATACTACCAGAAGATGTTCGTTTGATCATGCAAGATTCGTTGCTGGAATTTATGTGCAATGCCCCAAGTGATTCAGATGGAGATCTGCCCTTGACTATTTGCCATCTTTGAGAGATTCCTTGAATCTTGACTTGACTGCCCCATATGATGGACAATGATCATGTTGTGCCCTTTGATTGGAAGTGTTTTTTCCACTTGAAGTGATCCTCTTTGAGATGGTTTTGGTTCACTAGATATTCATCGTGCGAATTTCTCTGTTGTTGAACAAGTAGTCATATGCAAACAATGTTATTTTAAGAATGCAAAGCTTATGTCTGTCTTGAATTTTTGAAAATGCATTTTTCAGTAAAACAGGCAAATTTTGTGAAATGTGATGTCAACTCAGGATTTACAGCAAGTCCTACAGGAGTCAGGATACCTTTGTAACAGTATGCTTTCGAACTAACCCATGCTTCAGCTAGGACTTTTAAGGGTTATAATATGGCCTGGTTCACGGTTCGAGAAACAAAGAATAAAGGCTCAAAATGTATTTGTACCCACCCATTCTTCGTGATGTTCTTCGATCCTAAACTCAGCTAATCGTGCACTAGATCATGTTGGAGTCTTTGCTCTGATATTCCAGTGATGGTTCAGATATTGACAGTTCATTTTGAATAGGCATTCATTTTTGTTGAGGGTTTGTAGGCCCTCTTTCTTTTTTATTTTATTATCCCTATCTTTTTCCTGAACTGTTTCTTTTTGTGATTAGAGTCAACGGGATGCCCCAGTTTTTTCTTAAATCTCCTTCATAGGTTTTGACTTAATGGGCTTTTATTTTTGAGAGATAATGACTACCTGTCCTTACGATTATACGTAACCATCACCATCTTTTGTTTCGGACGGACTTCTTTGATGCCATTCATTGTGCACCTGGATTAATTAAGAAAACTACCCTGCCCCAGGTTATAATTAAGGGTTTTAATTTGTGAAAAGAAAAACTCCAATTTCTTTGGCTCAAAGGGGTTGACTAGAGATTATCTTCCTTATAACTCCACTGTTTAGGATTTGAAACAACGCTTGTACCTCGTCAGCGGGGTCTGTTCAAAAGTATACTGTAGAGATTTTGATATCATTTTCGTCATCCTCCCTCTAAAGGCTTAGAGTTTTTAAATCGAGAATTGAACATCACAAAAGGAAATAAGAATGCATTTTTTGAAATAGTGAATATGAATAGATTGATTCAAAACAGACATATGCAATGCATTGATAAAGTAACAAAGTTTGACATGAATAAATATTCGAACAATCAAAAGAAAATTACAAATTGAAAATTCTAAAGAACAAAATCCCTTCTTGTCAGAACTTGTCACTTCGAATGGTGAGCCTTGGAGGGATGGCAGAAGAACTCAATCTGACCGTCTTGTGTGAGTTCCAATGCTCCTTCATCAATCAGGTCTTAAATTTTGTTTCTCAACGCCCAACAGCTGTTAGTATCATGCCCCGGGCTGTTGGAGTGATATGCACACCTTGCATCAGGATTATAGTTACGCGAAGAAGTCTTGGGATTCGAATGAGGTCCTCTCAATGCCACCAGGTTCATCCTCAACAGGTGTTGTAAAGCTTGAGACAGCGGCATGTTGAGCTTGGTAAACTGCCTCTTGGGCATATCCGGCTTACTCTGACAACCCGTTGTTTATGGCAAGGTTGTTGTTGGATCCTTGGGGTAGTAGCAACTTGGAGAGGTCCATTCTTCACCAAACCAAACCCTTGTATTCTTAGAGGCTGATCAATGACTTGGTCCTCGGCCTCGACCGTTTGCTTCATATTGTTGGATCTGTCTTGATGAAGCTGGTTGATAATGGTTCTCAGCTCTTCTTGCTCCCGGGCTAATCCTTGGATAAGATCCATCTTCCCCAGCATCTGGGTTCTTATTACATCTACCTCAGCTTGCAGTTGTTTCAGCCGCTCGTCCTTATTATCTTCAGGACTTTTCTTGACCAAGTTCCCAACGAGGAGTGTTTTCAACTCTTCCTGCCCCTTGGATAGGTTTAGGAAGATTTCCCTGAACTGTGCTTCTTGAGTATGAAGATCTCTATTGCCTTGTTTGAGAGCCATTGCTGAAATAAACAGCGAGAACATGAGAGACCTGTATTGGAAGACCTGTTATGCAATGATATGTGTGATATGTATGCAATTTTTTCAAGGATCTCGCGGGGTAAACAAGAAACTGTTAGAATTTGAATTTTGCAGCTTTGATTGAAGAAACTTTGTGTCGTTAAGAGTCCTTCTTCAAGAGTCAAGCTCACCATATCGAGTGGGTCATAGCCACCGACTCAAGTCATCGTGTTTTGATTTATAGGCGACATTGGCTAGAGGAAAATAAATCCCCTTTGCCCCTTGCTAGACGTCTGATTTACCATAACCTGCATCACAAACCCTTGAGATCCTTGAAATGGTTAAGGAAATGTTTAGGCAATAATGTTATGATGTGTATGCTATGCGTTTAAACAAAAATGCGAGGTGATGCAGACAAGTAAACTCGGAAAGAAATCCAAGTTATTGGATAAGGACTGTAAACAAAACCTGCAAGGAACTCATGTTGTCAGCTAACAAGAATGTGCAAGTAGTTCAAGTTTGAAGGCACACAAGTCACACAAACAGCCTTAAGTTTAGGCTTGCCTGGGGTCTAGGTATTACCCTCTTGAAGTTCAGTTGGTTCAACCTGTCCTAGTAATAGTAACCGGGTTCTAGAGGTTCTCAATATCACTGACCATCCTCGATCGGTCATAGTTCCAGTTTAGCGATCTTTTCTTGCGGCCGGAACCATCTCGAGAGTATGGTCTCAATGAGTGTAGCATACTGCTACTTTTTATGGCCAAGTTGGTCAATTATAGGTTCTAAGGTCAGTTGATGCTTAATGACTCATTAGAATACCCATACTTTCCTTGTTGCTCCAAAAGGGATATCGGTACCAACTAATCTGCCATATCAACGTAGCTACTGCTTCAACCATATCAGTCTACGCCGTACAGTTCCCTCACAGTCTATTGCTACTTACCTAAAGGGTATCCCCAGATCCAGGCTAGGATCTATAGTAACTCTGATTCAAACCCACAAAGATAAAGCAAACAAATCAAACAATTGAAAACAATATGATGAACTAATCCTAAGGTACACCCCACTTATTAATTCCCCAACAGAGTCGCCAGTTCTGTGATACGGTGGCCAGAACCGGACTGTTTTGAAATGCTGGTTTGCGTTTTGCGTTTGTGTTCGCAAAATGTCACGGAAAGCGAGAGTCGCCACCGTCTTTTATTTTATCCAACAAGGAAAGGAAAAAAGCACCGAAAAGTTCCTTTTTTCGAGATATTTCTGAGTACGGGGGGGGGGGGGGGGGGGGGGGGTAGATTATAGAAAGGGAAGGTATTAGCACCCTTTCTATCCGTAGTTATCTACGGGCTCTTAGGTACTTGCTAATCATTTTCAAAATTGTTTTCTTTGTGTTTGTGTGATTTGAAAAGCTTTTGTTTGACTTTGATTTAACCCTTGTATCAGTCCTCAAGAGTGTAATGAAGTGTTTTTGAAAACTTTGTTTTGTAAAGAAGTGTAAGTGTGAAAAAGTTTGTTTTGATTGAGCAAGTACTTAAGAACTAATCTACCTACTTGAAAAAAATAATCGTTCTATGATCGTTTCCTTTAGACAGCGCTATCCCACTATTAGTGAGTAGGTAGCACCGTCGTTGGAGTTTTGAGGGTCAATTCGAAAAGGGACGTACGGTCACTAAAGCAATGTTAGGACGACTTAGTAATAACCCTAAAGTCTTAGATCAATTATCCGAGGCAACAATATCTGAGGTAACCTTTGATCTTTGGACAAAAGGACGACCACTAAAGCACCCTATACTTAATGACCGTTTACCGAAGGCAACCAAGTGGGAGTGTACCCTAGGAGTGCGCATGTGCGAGTGATTCAATTTCATATTATTTATCTTTGCACATTTTTTAGGGTTATCTAACCGTTTCACAATTTTCGCATACATTCTTGTCAAGCATCCTAATATCATACATCTAATAGTTAAATATTTGCGGAATTTAAAGTGCGGAAATTAAACTACGCTATTACAAGGCTTCGGGTATTTACATAGCCAAAAACAAACCCTTGAAAAGTAAAGCGGTAAATGTAAATAAACGTCCTAATTAAACTTTTACAAACCGTAGGCAGTTACATCAATATGATCAATAATAAAAGTAAAGCGCGCGATAAGAAATTAAGAACGAATGCGAACTAGGGTTTTGACCCTTCTAACCTAATTAAAAGAAAAAATGTTTTTTGTTGTTTTTAATATTTTTTTAAAGAAAAGGATTTAGGTTTTAAAAAATAAATGTACAAATAATTAATGATTAAATTAAATAATGAAAATAATTAAATGACCTATTTTGGTTTTTGGTTATTTTAGGAAAAAATAAAATATAATTAAGTTAGTAATAAAACCTATTTATTCTAATTATTTTTAGGTTATTTACAAAATAATTAAAGTTTTTACCTAAAATTAAATCTAATTAAATTAATAAATTTATTGATAAAAAAAATACCTAAATCTAATTGGTGAAAAGTATTTTTTATGATTTTTTTGATAAAAGAAAATAATTATTTGTGTTAGTAAATAAATAAAATAGATTAAAAGAAATAAAAAAAAAAGAGAAAAGAAATTTGGGCCTGAATAGTATTTGGAGGGGTGCAAATAGCCAGATCTGGGCCCAATAATGGTGAGGTCCGTTTGACTCTTGAGATCCAGCGCTACGCGTTTGACTTGGCTTTTGGTGTTTCCTCCTGAATGGCCATCAGATTTGGCCTCAGGACACTTGGCATGATTGATGATGTGGGAGCATGGCAGTCTCCTGGCTTGTGCACGCATGTAATTGCCTGAAAGAAAATAATATTGAGAAAAGTGGGGGACCTGGGTTTCGAACCCAGGTCTTGAAGCAATTTCCACGCTACGCTCACCACTGCACCACTTTGCATTTGTTGTACATGGAATACATAACAATAATAATATATGAAAAGTGCAAATACTGAATCAGAAACGTGCGAAATTCAAACACGCCTATGGGAGGTCGCCATGTTGGTTGTCTTCTTCTTGGCACCATGGGTAAAAGTGAAACACTTTTACCTACGGACGTTTGTCCGTAGCTATAGCCCCTGTCATTCTTAAAATCAAGCACAAACATGATAAATAAAAAACAAGGCCATGGTTGAATTCGTCTGGTCCTGCTGGTTTCATTGGTGGCCCTTTTATGGCCCAATTTTTCATGGATTCAAAAACCCCAAAGCGAGCTATGAAACCCTAACAATGGCACATTCCAGTACATGCCATATAAATGCAATTAATCAATACAGGAAGCTTGCAAATGTTCTATGGATCAATCACAGCCTTCGCATCTTTAAGGGATGACATCCGGGACATAGGTTTGGTAATGATGGGTACATAAGTCATTGTCTTGGCTGCCGCAACTTCAGGAGAAACCTCTTCAAAGTGTTGGAAAGGGGTTTCGATGAATTCACCATCCAATTCATGTAGCGGAAAGAATTTAGATGGCTTATCATGTACTCCTCCTCGCCATAAACCGTTATAATTTTCCCCTGGACTGAGTACTTGAGCATTTGGTGCAGAGAAGAAGTGACGGCTCCAGCATTATGAATCCATGGTCTTCCCAACAAGCAAGAATAGGAGGAACGGATGTCCATCACATAAAATGTAGAGTTGAAAGTTTGCGTTCCCACTTTAATCGGGATGTCCACCTCCCCGTGGACCATTCTTTTAGAACCGTCAAAGGCTCTGAGAATGATATTGCTGGGCTTCAAGATCAAACCTTCACAGTCTAGTCTGTCCAATGCTTTCTTCGGCAAGACATTTAAAGACGACCCAGTATCAACCAGAACGTGAGCTAGAGTAGTCCCTTTGAATTCCACCGAGACATGCAGAGCGTCATTATGCTTTCTCCCCTTAGATGTTAAATCGACATCGGAGAAGCCAAGACCATTGTCGGCTGTTAGGCTAGCTACACACTCCTGGAACTGGTCCGCGGAGGTTTCCTGTGGCACGTGGGCTGTTTTCAAGAATCAAATCAAGGCTTTAGCATGAGCTTCGGAACAAAGCAACTGGGCCAGCATAGAGATTTTTTAGGGTGTTTGCCCCAATTGTTCCACGACATCATAGTCGCTTTTCTTAATTATTTTCAAAATATCCTCCATTTCCTTTTGAGTGGTCTCGGGGATGACCAAAGGCTGAGCCCTAGTCCTGACGGGCGCTTCTTGGATCCCCTTCCTTTTATCAGCAGCAACAACAGAGGGTACAACCACGGGAGTTACAACTTCTTCAATAACTGGAGTTCTCACAGATATGTTGACCGGTACAGGAGTAACCTTAGGAGCATTTGAGGGTCCGAAGATTGCCCTTGGAGGAGCAATCTCCGGAGATAAAATTCTTCCGCTGCGGGTGATTTTACTTGTTCCAGCAATATTTCCAATGTCAGGAGTCTCTTCATCAGAAATTTCTTCAACTGATTCAATCTGCTTAATACCGTGGTAGAAGATATCTCCCTCATAGTTCCACGATATTGATTTGTTGGACTTGTACGGGATAGGCCCCGACATAGTTATCTTCAGAGGTACAATCTTTGGATCGGATGTAATCTTAACAGGTCTTTTGGAGACCTTGGAAAGATTGGTGGATATGGTAATTATAGCAACATCATTGACAGGAGTCGGTGTAACAGGAGTCTTTTCAAAAAGGATTTCTTAATTATCCATTAAGCGTTGGATGCCTAATTTCAACAACAGACAGTCGGTTGGTAAGGATGAACAAAGACAACAATTTTCTTCACAACCTAGGAAAATTCCAGCCTTCAACAGATTCAGCTTGATTATTGGTAAAGGAGTCATCAAATCATCAACAATAGCAACAAAAAGATCTTCTTCAATAGCATGGGTATTGTGGCCATGCTTTGGCATTAGAGCAGAGATCACATTCGACTTTTCAGGGGCGTCGAATTCCACTTCCTTAGCGTCTATTAAATCCTGAATCTTATTCCTAAGGGCCCAACAATTGTTGGTGTCGTGCCCCAGGTTGTCTGAATGATAAGCGCATTTGGCGTTGGGATGGTAATATGGTGATGAAGTGTTAGGGTTTTTAGGTGCCTCCCTCAAACTGGCAAGGTTTAACTTCAAGAGATGGGGTAGAACCTGAGCAGGTGTCATGTTTATCTGAGTGTATTACCGTTGTGGCCTTTCTACCCTTTGTTGGTTGGTTCTAGGTTTATTGTTTCTGGGTTGATCAGCTGTAGTCTTCTGAATCATTACGGCACCCACCGATGGCCGAAGCTCAACCCTTCCTTGGCCTCTTTGAGAGTAGACAGCTGAGACTTCTTTCTTTGCTGGAAAAGTCTTCTTGATGGCAGCGGAAGCAGATGTATCTTTTTGAATTTTTCCGCTCTTGATTCCGGCTTCAACTCTTTCACCAGTTAGAGTAAACTCGGTGAACCCCGCAGACGAACTTCCAATCAGGTGATTGAAAAAGGGGCCTGACAGTGTACCCAAGAACATATCTACAAGCTCTCTCTCAGATAGAGGTGGTTGAACTCGTCCCGCCAAGTCTCTCCATTTCTGGGCATACTCCTTAAAGCCTTCATTAGAGACCATGCCCATACTCTGTAATTGAGTAAGGGTAGGTGCTAAGTCCGCATTATATTGATATTTTCTGTAGAAGGCAGCAGCCAAATCCTCCCAATTATGCACGCCAGACCTCTCTGGCTGGTAGAACCAATCTAATTGCGTCCCCGACAAACTATCCTGGAAGAAATGTACCCACAGGTCTTTGTCAGAAGAATGTGGTTGAATTTTTATGACGTAGGACCGTAGGTGCATCTTTGGGCAAGACACCCCATCGTATTTAGCAAAAAGAGGTACTTTAAACTTGGGGGTAATGACAATCCCAGAAACCAAACCCAACTCTTCGAAATCCAGCCCAGGCACCCTCTGTACCTCCATGGTTGCCAGACATTATTCTAGATTCTTGTATTTATCATCTGCAGGAGGATACTGTTGTTCTAAATAGTCTTCATCCTCTTCTTCTTCTTTAGCCTCAGACTCAGATGGTACTGTAGCTCCCTTTCCTTTTCCTACCCCTTCATCAGATGTTGACGGGAAATCCAGGACCCTTCTAGTTTGACCTTCAAATCTTCTACCCAAAGTAGCCACACCAACTCTCTTCTTTTTCTTTTTCTCTTTTTCCTTTTCTTTCTCTAGCAGAGCTTTAAGATCCTCCTGACCCTTTGCCAAGGTCATGAGTAGTTGTTGGAACTGTGAATTCTGCGCCTGCAAATCTTTGACCGTCTGCTCTATATCCATCTTGCTGAAATAAACAACAGAGAGATAAGGAAACCTGGTGTGAAGACCTGTTTATGCATATGATGAATGAAATGTATTCATGTAATGCATTCAAGGATTCAGAAAATTCAAATTTGTTGTAAACAAAAAGGAACACACGTCATATTAATAAGATAGAATTGTTAGTACATAAATGCCCCATGGGCAAAATAATACAAAATTCTAAGGTAAAAAGACGTTGTGCATCCTCTTCCGTGCAATGTAGGTGTTGAGAGTCTGCTCTTCATGGAGTCGACGAGTAAGTTCTAAAACCTTCTTCTCACTGGCGTAGAATTGGGCTTCAAAAGTATTGCGTTCTCCCTTGAGCTATATCCAACTCCTTTGTAAATCTTCCAATGATGTTGGCATGTCAGGATGTAGGAGGGTGTATGGAACCTCTCCTTCCATAAAAGGCTCTTTGATCACAAGAAGCATGTAG
The DNA here is from genome assembly GCA_948472305.1 of Vicia faba. Lineage (NCBI taxonomy): Eukaryota > Viridiplantae > Streptophyta > Magnoliopsida > Fabales > Fabaceae > Vicia > Vicia faba. The sequence goes on along the minus strand of OX451739.1, from coordinate 1,293,355,401 downwards.
GGGTAAGGCATCATAAGACTTTGGGCGCGGGTTCGTACCCACTTGAGGTAAGGCTCAAAGGGGATGGAATTCTTGTGTATCAAGGTCTTACTGTCCACTTTGTTGGGCATCCTCCAAGCTCGGATAAACCTTTGTCGAAATCCTTGAGCATCGTTGTCGAAGTCAAAAACCAAGTCTGGAATCAGCATGTCATGTGGGCCATCCCTTTGGGCGTACCCAAACTGTCTCAAAGCCAAGCAGGGGTTGTAGGTAATGCCTCCCCTAATGCCAAGTAGTGGGACATTAGGGAATTCCCCACAACGATCAATGATGATGAAATTTTCTCTGGACCGAGAACACCAATGAACATCAGAATGTGTAAGAGTCATCAATCGTTGTGACCACCTTAAGCCTTGCTCATTCTTCAAGACTGATTGGGGAATGTGAGAAATAAACCACCTTTCTAGAAGAGGAGTACAACACATGAGAACACCTCTTTTCCTCATTGTTTATGTGGGAAATGAGTGGAGGATGTCCCCAAGCAATGTAGGCACAGGATTCTGAGATATGAAAATCTTGAAAGCATTCACATCTATAAGCTGGTCAGGGTTTGGGAACAAGACTAACCCATAGATGAGGAGTGCTACAATCTCCTCAAAAGCTTGCAGATCTAGAGAATTCCAGCAGTCTTGTGCCTTCTCAAACAGAAACTTTGCCAAGAAACCCTTGACACCACTTTTGGTTTCCCAATGACCTATGATATCAGATGGTTGCAAGTATAAGGCTTGAGTAACATCTTCAGGCTTTGGATCTCTTTCCGTACCATTGTAGGGTAGTTGATGGAGAATAGGAATCCTCAGGAGTTGAGAAAATTCCTCCAAAGTAGGCACTAACTGGTAATCAGGAATGTGAAGCAGTGGTGTAGGGGGTCAAAGAACTGGAAGAGAAATTTCACCATGTCTTCCTCTGTACTGGAGTTGACCAAGTTGAGGAGTCGACCATGTCTTTCAGTGAATGGAGAATACTCTGGAATCTTGGAAGCAAGCTCCTTAAGTTGAGGAGGAATTCTCACAAGGTTGACCTGGATTGTTTTCCTGCGGAGTGATTCCATAACCTACAAAACAGGAACACAAATGAAGATCCAAACCCTTGAAATGGTTAGTGGATGCACATAATGCTTCATGATGTTCATGATGTATGCACAAGTATATGTACAAGCAAGTCACACAAGTTCCTAGTTTCAGGCTTGCATGGGGTTTCATAGGTAAGTACCCTCTTGAAGTTAGTTGGCTCAACCTGTCCTATAAATAGTAACTGGGTTCTAAGGAGCTCAATATCACTGGATTATTTTCTGTGTTCATTGTTTCAGTTTAGCCACTTTATTGGCAACCGAAATATTCCAAGAAAATAACCCTTAATGAGTGTAGTATCGAGTATCTACCAACTTCGGACTGCACCAAAGCCGGTCATCTCACTACCCCTAAAAAGGCCAAGATGGTCAAGTAAAGGTTCTAAAAGTCCATTAGTGCTTCATGACATCACTCAGCGGCCCCGTATTCTCTTTGATTAACTCAAAGGCTACCGGTACCCACAAATATGTCGCACTAATATAGCTATTGCTTCAACCATGTTGGTATACCCCGCACAGTTTCCATCATGTATGGGTATTTACCTATGAATGTTTCCCAAATCCGGGTAGAGGATTTCAAACCCAAACAATAGAACCAAATGTAAAGCAATCAAGGCAAACAAGATAAGCATGTAAAGGTGATCTAAACCCTAAGGTAACCCCCACTTTTAGAAATTCCCCAGCAGAGTCGCCAGTTCTGTGATACGGTGGGAGAACTGACTTGAGGTTTTGCGTTTGTGTTCGCAAATGTTTCGGTTTAGCAAGAGTCGTCACCGACTTTTTATTTTATCCAAAGGAAAGGTCAAAAAGCACAGGAAAGACCTTTGAGATGTTTTCTTGGGTTCGGGGGGGTAGATTATGAAAAGGGACGGTGCTAGCACCCTTTTCATCCATGGTTTTCCATGGGCTCTTATTTACTTGTTTAGATCACTTGCTTTTTCTTTTCAATTGTTTGAAATGGTGCTTTGTGTGTGGTTTTGAAAATATTTTAAAAAGAGGCCTTTGTTTAGGAAACCTTTGTAACGATTCTTGTTTGAATATATACAAAGGTGTTTGTCTTTTGAAAAATGTTTCATTGTTTGAAAGTTTGTTTTGGGAAATATTTTGAAATTGTGTTGTGATGTTTTTTTGAAAATAGCAAGGATGTTTGCAAGTTTTGATCAAGTAACTAGGAGTTGTCTACCCTACCTACTCAAAAGTCTTTCCTACACATTTTTAAACCTTTGACATTGTTGTTTTACCATTGTATTTGGTAAACAACCTTGTGTTTGGATATTAAATGGGACAGGCGCGGGTCATCGTATGGTCATGATAGCAATGTTGCCAAGTATCTTAGCAAGTTTTTTGAGGGACTAGATCATTTTTGTATAGGCAACCAAGATAGCGTCATCGAGGGACTATGATCTTTTGTTTTGTTTTTGTTTGCCAAGATACCTAGCATGCATACCATGGCCATTTTTAAGGCAACAAGTGGATGAAACCCTAGGGGTGCTTGTGTGCATTGTATTGTTAATTTTCATGCATTTTTGTCTTGTGTTAGGTCAAGTTATTTGTTTGATTTTGGATTTTTGCATACAAACCCTAATCTTTCTATCATGGCATATTTGAAAGCTATAAAGTGCGTAAAAGTAAATCTATGACTATTACAACATTGATATGGGAAGGGGGATACAAGTTTGAATAGGGGGATATTTGCAAGAAATTAAAACCCTGAGTCAACTATTACAACCAAATTGAACTCATTGTACAAATTGACAAATATTTAAATATGCAATTAAACATAAATATGCAAAAAGGTTTTTTTTTTGGTATTATTTTTATGTATGTAAAAATAAATTATTTAATGTCCTAAAAATAGGAAGAATATTAATGGTTATTTTTGGAAAGGGTAATAAACCCTAATTTTGGTTTAGGAAAATATATATTATAATTATTTATTTATGTACAAGAAATAAATAAATATATATATACAAAATGTTAAAAAAAATTAAATGTGTGAGAAAAATATTATTTAAGTATATAAATAATAAAAATAAAAATATATAATATTTTTGTATTATTTATGAATTTATTTTAAGAAAATAAAAGTATATTATTATAGTAATTATTTCTATGTCCAAAAAATAATAAAAAATAATAAAATAAAATGTGAAAATTTAAGAAAATATTTTTAGTGATTTTTTATATTTAGAAAAAAAACAAAAAAAGTCAGAAATGAAAATAGAAATATAAAATATAAAATAATAATGAAATGGGCCAAGGGGGTGTAAACAGCAAGCTAAGGGGTGCAAATAGCAAGCCAAACCAAGGCCCGGCCCAGATTCCTTCATCCATGTCCTCTAACACAAGAAAACGCGCGCCCATGGTTCAAACTGCTAACTCCTGTATTTGTGCTTAAAAATAAAAACTTGCAACATGAAAGTTATAGAGCATGATCATACGATTCTAACCATATAAAAAACTTAATCTAACTCTCAAAGACAAGAGAATTTCTCTGGCCCTAATTTCTAACCTAGTTTTTTCAGCAAGTTCATCATTCAAATTCTCCCAGCTCAGTTAACTTAAATGAATTCTATGCATATGTACAGCTCAAGGGCAATGAGGACTACATTTTTTATTCACAAACCTAAGCCTAATGATTCCTAAATAGAGAGATAGAAGTTTGAACTTTACCTGTTTCAGTCAAGCTCGAGTATGGCAATGTAGGGGTTGTGAGTGAGGCCTGAGATGCTTGTGAGCTTGCTTGAAGTTCCTTTGAGCTTTCCCAATGCTTAGCTAGCTTTGAACTTGCTTGAATCTCTCTATAGAACTCAACCTGCAAACTCAGAATTTGAAAATGGTGAAGTGTGTAAATGGAGTTACAGTGACTTGGGAATGGTTGGGATAGTTTAGGTAGGTTGTTTAGAAAGTGTTGGAACTGGTTGCAAGCAAAACGCACGAGTGGATTGTGATTTGGCTTATGATTTGCATATCCTGCCCTATTTTGGTAGAAAATGGGGTTTTTGGTGTACAAGGGTGTTTTAGAGGTTGCTAGCTCGTGTTTTTGGCTTAGTATAATGTGTTCAAGTTGGTTCAAATGTTCACAAGCTTTGGTTTTATCAGATTGCAAAGATATGGTCTTTTGGCACAATCACTTGGTTTTGAAGCAAAAGGTTATTTTGACAATGCAAAGGCTTGTACAATCTAGCTTAGGGTCTGCACATAGTTGGTATACTTTTCCCTATCTTAATGGATGTGGTTTTCTGCAAAATATTAAGTCTAATGCTCAAGAAAAACAAAATTGCAAAAGTTGTGCTTTATGTAAATGGCATTGTTGCCTTTTTGCCAAAAATGGATTAATCCCTTGTGTAATCTTCTAAAGCTCAGAACAAAGTCTTGATCCATTGTGTTTGCATTCAATTTTTGAGTGTGGAAGGGTTTAAGGACCTGTAAACCAAGTACAAGCATGGTTGGACAGAATTTGCAACTTGTAGCAACATGAAAAATGCCATGGACAAAAGTGATGATTTGCCAATTTCAATACTTCGATTCTCCATAACCATAAATAATTTTGGAGAGTTCTTGGACATTTTGGAAATTTTGTAACATGCTCTACAATCCATCTTTGAAATGAATTTTGAGATTCCAATTTGAACTATGTGAAAAATTTCCATGAAGATAGGTCAAAATCCTGCCTAAACTAGGGCAAAATTTCACTAAGTTAAAAGTTTCATGGACCCTTGTTCACAAAACCATAACTTGAGATCCAAGCATCTTTTGGGAAAACTTTGTGAATAAAAGTTGTAGATTTTGTGGAGGAATACAAATTTCATGTTGGAAGTTTTCTTTGAATCCAATTGAATCATGGTGAAAAAGTTGGGCAAAGTTAAGAAATTTTCATAACTTAGAAAATTTCTAAGTTATGAAAAATTTTCATTTCAAACCCTAATTTTCAAAATTAGGTTTCTTGGTGAACAAGTTTCATGTTTTGACACATCTTGATGAAAAATGACCCTTGGCACTTGATTTTGACCAAAAAGTTAAAGTTTGACTTTTCAGTGTACAGTTGATTTTTGATCAGTTGACTGGAAAATTCATCTGTCAATCCAATGCTTTTGAGATCTTTTGAACCTTGTGATTAGGTCAAGATGATTCCATTGAGTCCTTGAATCCATGCTTGAACCCAATTTTCCATTGGCTAGGTCAAAAATCAGAAATTGCCCTTCTACAGTCAAAACCCTAAAAATTACCATTTTGCCCTTTTGATGATCTGATCAAATTTCTTGAGGAGTTGTGGTCCAAACTTGATCAAATGGTTCATATGAGTCTATAATGTTGATGTGGATAAAAAATTATGAGGTTTGACTATAAATTGTCCACAGTTGACTTTTTCCCTAATACAGATGATTTCTAGGTCAACTGTCCAATTGACTGGGCAAAAATTTGATTCAAGGCTTGAAACTTGGTATGGGAAATCTTAGAGGTCCAACATGAAGTATGAAAGTAACATTGAGCATTAAAAGTCCAAAAATCCTTGTGCAAACTCAAACCCTAATTTCAGGTCAACAGTGCAAAGAGATGTCTTGAGCAGAGCAAACCCTAGCTTGGTCTTGAGTTCAAAGAGTCTTGTTAGGGGAAACCTTGATAAAATGAGAGGGAAAATTTTAGGGTACAACATCCACCAATTCTGATGCCCCCAGTGGAAGGAAGACCTTTGATTTTATATTTGACAGTGCTGGATAATTCAATTGGCTGCGTGTTGGGGCAGCATGACAAGTCTGGCCGAAAAGAGCATGCTATTTACTACCTTAGCAGAAAGTTTACCGACTGCGAGACCCTATACTCGTTGCTCAAGAAAACTTGCTCCGCTTTGGCATGGGCTGCTCTCCGGCTGAGACAGTATATACTAACTCACACTACCCTATTGATATCAAAAATGGATCCAATCAACTATATCTTCAAAAAGCCTGCCTTGTCTGGAAGAATAGCCAGATGGCAGATGAACTTAACTGAGTATGACATCCAATACACAACCCAGAAAGCAATCAAGGGGAGTGTATTGTAGGATCATTTGGCACATCAGGCCGTGGATAACTACCAATCTATGAATTTTGAGTTCCCGGATGAGAACATCATGTTGGTGACCGACTGTGAAGAACCTGGACCGGATGAAGGACCTGAGGAAGGATCCTGATGGTCTATGTATTCTGATGGAGCCTCGAACGTGTTGGGTAATGGTATTGGCGCTGTGATCATATCTCCAGAGGGTTGTCATACTCCGTTCACCGCCCGATTATGTTTTAACTACACCAACAATATGGCAAAGTGCAAGGCATGTATCCTGGGTCTTCGAGCTGCTATTGACCTGAGGATTAAGTTCTTGAGCGTATTCGGATATTCTTCTCCAGTGATCAGTCAGATCAAAGGCGAGTGGGATACGAAGCATCCAAATCTTATTCCTTACAAGGAGTATGCACTGACATTGCTTCCGCACTTCAAGGAGATAACCTTTGAACATTTCCCCAGAGAGGAGAATCAGTTAGCGGATGCGCTAGCTACCATGTCTTCTATGTTCAAGGTCGGGTGGGACAATGAAGCTCCCCAGATTACCATCGAGAGGTTGGACGAACCTGCACATTATTGTGACATCGAGACTGAAGAGGTAGCAGATAAACCCTAGTTTCATGAAGTAAAGAGGTATCTTGAGGCTCAAGAATACCCCGAGGGTGCATCTGTTAATGATAAGAAGTTCTTGAGAAGGTTCGCCGCGAAGTTCTTCGTCAACAATGGTATCTTTTACAAGCGTAACCATGATTCAACCTTACTGTGATGTGTGGATAAGAACGAGGCAGAAAGGATCATGGCAGAGTTACTTGAAGGTACCTTTGGAACTCATTCCAGTAGGCATACTGTGGCAAAGAAGATCCTACGGGATGGATATTATTGGTCTACTATAGAAGCCGATTGTTATCAACATTCTCGGACCTGTCATAAGTGCCAAGTCTATGCTGATAAGGTGCATGTACCTTCAGTTCCTCTGAATGTTTTGATAGCTCCTTGGCCTTTCGCAATGTGGGCATCGATATGATCGGCGAGATCAGACCTACTGCATCCAATGGACATCGTTTCATTCTGGTAGCAATTGATTATTTTACAAAGTGGGTTGAAGCAGCTTCTTTTGCTATAGTAACCAAGAACGTCGTGGCACAGTTTATCCGACACAACTTGATCTTTCGATACGGTGTACCAGAGAGGATCATTACAGACAATGGTACAAATATCAACAATACAATGATCACCGAGCTCTTCAAACAGTTCAAGATACAGCATCATAACTCTTCTCCCTACCGGCCGAAGATGAATGGGGCTCTTGAAGCAGCTAATAAGAACATTAAGAAAATTGTGCAGAAGATGACGGTGACATACAAAGACTGGCATGAGATGTTACCATTCGCACTTCATGGGTATCGTACCTCAGCACGGACGTCAACAAGGGCAACACCCTACTCTTTGGTGTATGGCATGGAGGCAGTCCTACCCATCGAAGTCCAGATACCCTCTCTCCGGATTATGAAGGATGCGGGTTTAAACGAAGACGACTGGATCCAGACCTGGCTTGATCAGCTGAACTTAATCGACGAGAAGAGACTTGCCGCTATTTGTCATGGTCAGACGTATCAAAAGCGAATGATCAAGGCTTTTAATAAGAAAGTTAGGCGTCAGGAATATCAAGTCGGGGATCTGGTGATCAAACGCATCATTCTGCCGCAAGGTGATCCTAGGGGAAAATGCACCCCCACATACGAAGGGCCGTTTGTGGTTAAGAACATTTTCTTGGGAGGAGCTATGATTCTAACCACCATGGATGGTGACAACCTTCCTCACCCCGTCAATGCAGACATAGTGAAAAAATAATATGCATAAATCAAAGACCCGCTAGGTTGACCGGCCTAGGCAAAAATAAGGGCTTCTCGGCGGACCAAAAGGTTTGGGCAAAAGTAAGGGATGAAAATGAAAAAAACTGTACACCCGGCAAGTCGAAAACCTGAAAAGGCGGCTTATGCAAAAAAGGGTATCCCAGTGGACTAAAAACACGAAAGGGCGGTCCAGGCAAAAATTAGGGATTGAAGCGTTAACACTATGTCCCATTGGATCACCTTGCAACCAGATTTCGGTATCGACTATCAAGCTCAAACGGCGCCAATCAATCTGATCTACCTTCAACCAAGTAGCAAAGTGATGAGATGCTCGAAGATATAAAGTCAATAACAGGGTTGGAACCCAATGGGATTGTTCACATAGTTGTTTTTCTTTGTTTTTCACAAATTGTATGATTTCTATTCTTCAGCGGCGTTCTCTTACTAGGACGTCAGCCTCTCTGTACAAAAAGGCCTATTACAGGCCAACTTCAAAATCAATACAATTCATTTTACAATAAATTTCAAAAAAAAATTGTTTTTCTTTTTCTGTTTTGTTTTGCAAGAACGTCCAATGATTCATTTTTGATATATGCATTTGAAAATAATTGTTGTTCATAAATATTTACATGTGAAACAAGAGACAATTACTCGTAATTCCAGGAACAGGGGAAAACAAGAAATGTCCAAACCTTACAGTTGCTCTACCCACCAGGTATATGGACAGAGACAGCTTGAGAATATGACTAAAGGTACATACACTCCCCACAGGGTAAAAGGTATCTAAAGACAGTGGTGTTAGCTCTCCCCAGCCGAAGTTAATAATCGCGAATGAGTCAGCAAAATTCTCCCCAAGCAGAGTTTATCTATCACCAGCACTAGAAGATTATCCCCAGTGGAGTTTATTTCTTCCACAAGCAGAAACTCAGTCCTCAACAAAGATTCATTATCACCAGCGACAGCAATTCATCCCCAGCCAAGGTTATTTCTCTAAGTCAGCAGATCTTCGGGCAGAGTATCTCCCTTCCCCACAGAGCCATTCTCTCGCCAGTTGATTCTCCAGCAGGGTTATTCTCCCGCCAATTTATTCTCAATTCATCTTCGGTCGTTATCCCCAGCGAGCGCGAAGAACTCAATTCCTTGAACTCTTCAACAGCAGTCCGGGATTTATTCTCCCCGGCTAAAAAACATCACAAGAACATTGCATATTTATACATCATGGCATGCGCATATGCATCATACAGCATAATCTCATTTATTTTGAGAGCATCATTACTCAATACGTGTCATACATCATAACATTACATACGACTAACTCTTTACCTTTCAGGGAAAGATACAACCAAATTCTCACAAGTTTTCTCTGGTTTAGTCGAATCGTTGTTAAGATTTCTATTCCATTTCAAGCTATGAAGCCCGGATCTGACCGGATAATATCTTGATTTCTCCATCATACTATGAAGCCCAGAAATCGACCGAAAAATAGTTGAATCCCCAGCAAATTAACTGTGAAGCCTGGAATCGACCAGATAGCAGTACAAAACACCATGAAGCCTGGAATCGACCAGATAGTGGTACATCTTAAATTCAAGCTATGAAGCCCGGATTCAACCGGATAGTATCTTGATCTCTACAAAACACCACGAAGCCTGGAATCGACCAGATAGTGGTATATCTTTAATGCAAGTTATGAAGCCCGGATTCGACCGGATAATATCTTTAGTTCTGTAAACACCATGAAGCCTGGAATCAACCAGATAATGGTATAAGACGTTGTAAAGCCTGGATTACGACCAGATAACAGCGAAGAGTACTACGAAGCCTAGAATCGACCAGATAGTGGTATATCTTTAATGCAAGTTATGAAGCCCAAATTCAACCGGATAATATCTTGAGTTCTCTAAATACCATGAAGCTTGGAATCGACGAGATAATGGTATAGGATGTTGCGAAGCCTGGATCACGACCAGATAACAGCAAAAGACACTGAAGCCTGGACTTGACCAGATAACAGTATAAGACACTACGAAGCTTGGATTTCGACCAAATAGCAGTTTACTTGGCCAATCACTAAGAAGCCCAGAATCGACCGGATATTAGTGTGCCTTAAATTCAAGTTGAAGCCCAGAGGTGACCGAATAATAACTTAATTCCTTCTGAAGCCTGGATTACGACCAGATAAGAATTGAGAAATTGTGAAGCCTGGAGAACGACCAGATAGCAAGTTTAATATCATCCCCCCAGTAAGTCACTGTGAAGCCTGGAATCGACCAGATAGCAGTCGGTCTTATTTTCCTCAGCAAAATACTGTAAAGCCTGGAGCACGACCAGATAGCAGTTCATTTTCACATCTTCAACCAAGAGATGATTCCCCAGTAGGATAACGGACGACAGAAGCTCCTAAAATTCTACTGCTACCATGACAGAGACCAGCATTCCCCGGCGTGGTCCTCCTCAACAACAGGTATACGGGCTCTCGCAAAGGAATCTCTTATGCAATCGACACTTCTTCTGATGGAATCTTTAAGCCCATCTTCCGATTTCAACTTCCAAATGGCATCTATAAGCCCATTCTCGACATCGCAAGACAGATACCACTTCATGTGAGTGCAAATTTCTGGGCACTCTAGTGTTCAATCATCTTCCACCCTCGGATCACGAAAGGCAGACAAGCCAATCTACATCCTCAAGTTTAAGAAAATTGAACAGGGGAAGCTGTTGTACCCCAAAATTTTCCCTCCCATATTTCTCAAAACATCTTAAGTGAGGTCCTCAAATTGCTCAAGGAAGTCCAAGGGTTGACCAGACAAACCCTCTCCTAAGGCAGTCTACCTCAAATTAGGGTTTCAGTTTGCATCAAGATGTTTGAATCAAAAGGGTACCAAATGCTCATTATTGTGCTAATATGTTCTCAAGATCATCCATGTCATGTTTCAAGCCTTGCAGAGAAATGTTGCTCAGTTAATTGCTCAAAGGCCTGAAAATCGATTGTGCTAGGGCAAAAGTCAAATGTGGCCCACATACAGTCAAACCTCAAGATTTTTGGTCAACATCCTCATTTTTAAGTATTATTCATCATTTGATCAAGGTTTGATCATGATTCCTCAAGTATTGCTCACAATTCATCAAAACCCAAAAATTGCTAAATTAGGGTTTTATAGGAAAAGTCAACTCAACTTTGACCAAGCATAACTTTCTTATACTTTCTCAGAAATGACCCATCCAAAGCTCATTTAAAATAGGATGCAATTCCCTACAATTCATCTTCATCTCCCAAGTTCAAAATATGCACTCACAAGAAGATATGAATTTGGACATTATAGGTCATTTTGAAAAGTCAACAAAAACACCTTTTTTGTCAAAGCTTCATACATGAACATGGAATACTCAATTGAGATGAGAAAAAAGGGTTGCTTAGAGGACATCTTAAGCTTTCTAAAAAGTCCAAGAACACATCTCTAGGGTCAAAATTTAAGGAGTTATGCATTGGCAAAGTTGACCTTTTTTGCAAAATTGCCAAAAGTCAAATGTGCCTCAAATTGCAATATTTGTCAAATGGGCCCAATTCTTTATGCTTGCATTGAGTTTTTAACATGACCCACGACCCATGATCCTTCCCACTTGGCTTTATTTTATTTTTTGCATTTATTTGGATTTTATTTCAATTAAATCAAATAAAATCATGAAAAATATCAAAACTAATCAAAGCTTGAGATTTTGTGCATGTTTAGGCCTCTTATACAGCTGGAAGAAGATTCAAATCATGCAAACTTCAAATGGACACAAAAAGATTGGATTTTCTCAATTTGGAAAGATTTGAATAAAGGATCAAATCTTGAATCAATGATCATTATTGGTAAAGATTTGAAGCCAAATTGCAACCCTAATTCGTTCTAGGGTACATATAGAACAAGTGCAGACCAAAAGAAGGAGAATTGGAGCCGTGAAAAGAGAAGAACAACTTTAAAAAAATCAAGAAAAGGTGAAATCTGATTTCTCAATTCCAGGCTTCTTCAAGCCATTCCAAGCATACCATTCATCTACTGGGCATCCAAGGACTCTATCCCAATCATTAGCAAGCATTTTCGTGCCCAGATACGCGCTGTAAGTCCCCCACGACCTCTATGATTTTTTGAAATCGTATCTCATAAATCAGGCATTGTTAGCATATTTTATGGACATATTCTGAATCCTTGAAACATTTACAAGCTAATGATAATACTCAATTACATTTTTGTTAACCATACAAGAAGTTGCCATGATTAGGGTTTAGGTTTCGTTTTTAGGGGTTTTGCTTGCAGGAACAATTGGCCATGGAAAGTGGTACCATGATGCTCGTGAGGTTGCAACGAGTTGATTGGTACCACTGGAATTGATTTATCATGCAGGGATGAGGTTTTGGAATGGACAAGGGTTGTACCTACGCCCTGTTGTCCATAGGTAAAAATTTCTAAACCTTTAGCAATGGAAGGAGGTAGAAGATGATGGTGTGGCGTGGTGTGAATGGCCCATTCAAATTTCGCGTGTTTCCAGAATCCACTTTTGGTCTTGATCATATAATATTGTTTATTATTTCTCTAACACAAAAACAAGCCAGCTCAGATGGTTATCATGCATTGGAAAAAGGTAAAGGGCCTGGGTTCGATCCCCAGGTCCCCCATATTTGCCAATGTTATTTTCTTTTACATCATCAGGTACGCGCGCATGCATTGAGTCCACCATATGCCATCATCCTTCAACCACCAGATCTCCAGAATTCCAAATCCAACGCCTATCACACGGAGGTCTACCATAGTCCAAGTCAAGCTTGCAGCATGGGATCTGAAGAGTCAACATGGGCCAAGGAATTTTGGGCTCAGAAAATGCAATTAACACCCCCTCTATTGCTACTAAACCAGGCCCATCTCTTTTTTCTTTTATATTTTTCTTTTAGTTATTTATTTTGTTTAAATTTATTTCTTAACACAAATTAAATTATTTTTTATATAAAATCATAAAATCAATTTCATTAAATTAGAATTTAGGTTTTTTTATTTATTTTGTCAAAATTAATTTAATATTTGTTTAATTTAATTTTAGGGTAATTCTAACCTTTTTGTAAATAATCTAAAATCAATTAGAAAATTAGGTTTTGCTCTTGATTATATTTTTATTTCTTTTCATAAAATAACAAAATACAAAAATAGGTCAAATTATTAATTATTTTTCTTAATTTAAATTAGTTAGTAATTAGGTTTGTATTTATTCAATTAAAACCTTATTTTCTCAAAATAATCAAAAACAACGAAAAATGATTTTTCTTTCAATTAGGTTTAGACGGGGTCAAAACCCTAATCTTTTCTCATTCTCGATTCATCGCGCGCGTTTATTATTTTTACGATATTAATGTAACTGCTCATGGAATGTAATAGTTTAATTAGGATTTTTCTCTTATTTATCGTTTTATGGGTTTTTGGCCATGTAATTAATCCCCCCTCCCCGAAGCCTTGTAATAGCGTAGTTTTATTTCTCGCATTTTAATTTTCGCAAATATTAACTGTTAGATGTATGATAATAGGATTGCATGACAAGACTGTATGTTAATTTTAAAATGGTTAGCAAACCCTAAATATGCAAAGATAACAACTGAAATCAAATCACTCACACATGCGCACTCCTAGGGTATACTCTCACTTCGCTTGCCTTCGGTGAACGATCATTAAGTATAGGGTGTTTTAGTAGTCACCCTCCTGTCTAAACAAAGATCAAAAGTCCCGTTCGGAAAGGTTGCCTCGGAAATGTTGCCTCGAATATGATCTTAAGACATTAGGGTTATTACTAAGACGTCCTAACATTACTTTAGTGATCGTACGTCCCTTTCGAATTGACCCTTACACCTCCAACGATGGTGCTACCTACTGTTGGATGAAGATTTTGATAATATTATTAGAAGCCAAGGGAATTGAACGTTTCGATCGAAATGAAACAAAGCGTCATGTTTCGAAATAACAGAAGCAGTGTTTGGAATAAACATATCAAAGCTTGGAGCTTCGAGTGGCAATTATGGGAACATATCTAAATAAGTCTCGAAATGACAACAAGGCTGTGTCTGAGAAGTGCGTTCGAAGCGGAGAAGTACCAAAACATTTGAAATTCAAATGCAAGCGGGACATTCGAAGTTTGAAATTTATGTGTTGGAGCATTTGGAGACACGTGGAAACAAGAGAGAGGCATTGTTCTGCATGTTCTGAACGTGGCATAATCTTATAGCAAGACCGTTATGGTCGAATTAGTATAAATAGAAGTCTTAGTATTAGGATTTCGTGTGTCATATCTATTGTACTAAATACTCAGTAAACATTCAAATTACCACATGGCAAGGGAAACGAATGCAAGAGCAATGTACGTATGATAGCACCACATGTTTATGATTTAATGAAAATCCTTTATCATTCCCAGAACTTTCCTTTATTTTTCTGCCAAATACCATTTACAAGTTTTCTCATTTAAAGTCTTTTTATTCTAAATCTTTTCATTGATGCCTTACATTTAAATGCTTTCTTTCCATTTCAAAAAATTTACATTTCAGAAAACTGTCATACTTTTCATGCCTTTATCTTCAAGTTTTATCCTTCGAACGCCTCTTTTACTTAAAGTCATTTTACAGATTTCTTGCATTAAACGCTTTCTTCGTATTTCGAATCTTTTACGTTCCAGAACATCTTTTACATTAACTGTTTTTATAATTCGAAGCCATTTACTTGTCTTTTATGAATTTTATATGTCTTTACAATTAACATTTATTCATGCAATTTAGTTTTCGCGTACATATACTTTGATTACACCTTTAGATCTTTTAAGAGAGAAATCGAAATAAGTCAAACACCTACACAACACTCTAAATACCAACCATGAATATCTGTTTGATCATGAGAGTTACCCTAATGACCAATAAGTCCTAGGATAAATCTAGTCGATCCTGCGAGTTACCAGAGAAATTGAATAACAGTCAGTAAGTTTATTCAATAGTTTGGAAGACTAGCGGTTGTTTACCAGAAATCACTGGAAACAAATTGGCACACCCGGTGGGACCAATAATTGGACATTAGAAATAAAGATTGTTGAGACATAACCATTATAAAAAAACGTTGGAACCTAAGAAGTTTGCTGTTTTATGAACCTAAGAAGTGGTAAAATAACCAACAGCAACCAACCCTTATCCAGAAGAAAACGTTTGAACAAGATGTCTAATTCTGACAATCAACAAGGGGAACAAAATGCCCCACATACAACAGGCACTAATGTGTCCACTTCGATGGGAACATCTAATGTGATCCCTTCGAATGCATAGTCTGTTGCATCTTCAACCAGTAATATAGCCACCAATGGAGTAAGTGGCATATCAACTAATAGTTCGATCTTAGGAAATACTGGAACCGTTGGTTATCCTGGGGGATTTGTTCCACCATCAGGGACACAATCCCATTTCGCCACTCCACTAACTAGACCACCCGGTTTCGATGGTAATAGAACCAGAAATTCCTCTTATGGAATGCCCACATCTTTTATGGCAGGTTTACACAATTCCACATCGAATTCATCACCACAGTTAGGGTCTGGGTCTGGGGCGAATCAGTTTATGACAAATAACCAAGGGTCAGTGGGTTATAGCATAATGCCTATTTTAACCACAGAAAACCAGTTGGCTTTTAGGCAATTGATGGATGACAGTAACCATAATATGATAGGGGTGTTAGCACAAACAATGTAGGAAATATTTGCCCCAATAGTACAAAATGTGACTGTGACAAACAGGGAAAACGCTGATAACATGAGTCGAATAGCAGATTTCTTTGCTCCCCCAGAAAGGCGTAGGCAGAATCAGGCGGGAATTCGAGCAAACATGCCTGTTGTGGAACAAGTTGCTAACGACCCAATTTATAGACCACCTAGAGAAGAAGTTAACTTGGGGGCAAGGGCACCAAGGCTAGAAGCCCCAATAGTCCCAGGCCCACAAAGAGAAATTATGGAACCAGGGGCAAGGGTCGAAAGGCTGGAATTCCCAGAGTTTCGAGAAGAACAACCTAGGGGGGTTGTCATGGTGGGTCGAAATCAAGATGCTGATGCAGTCGTTCATAGAATTCGAAACGATAACATCTTGGCAGAAAACAATCTAACCACCATGATAGAGAGAGTCATGGCCCAGAATGGCCTCAACACAGGAATGAGGAGGCCAAATTATGCTTCTCCTATATTAGATTTCATAATGCATACTGATTTGCCAAGGGGATATAAAGTCCCTAAATTTACAAAGTTCGTTGGGGATACCAATGAGTCAACAGTCGAACACATAGTCAGATATCTAACTGAAGCGGGAGATATAGCCAATAATGAAGATCTCAGGATCAAATACTTCCCAAGTTCCCTGACTAAAAACGCCTTCACGTGGTTTACCACTTTGCCTCCTGGGTCCATTGATACTTGGGCTCTTTTGGAGAGATTATTCCATGAACAATTTTACATGGGACAGTCGAAAATAAGCTTGAAGGAATTAGCCAGTGTCAAGAGAAAGTTCACCGAACCCATAGATGATTATCTGAATAGATTTAGGCTTTTGAAATCCAGATGTTACACAGTAGTGCCTGAACATGAGTTAGTCGAAATGGCCGCTGGTGGTTTGGATTACTCTATTCGAAAGAAACTAGACACTCAATATTTGAGGGACATGGCTCAGTTAGCCGATAGGGTTCGACAGGTCGAAAGGCTAAAGGCCGAAAAGGCCAGAGTCTTTAAGAATAACAAGAAAGAAAGGATCTCCTATGTTGGAACTGAGGAAGCAGAAGATTATCCCGAATTCGAATTCGAAGAGGTCGAAATCGACCTCGCTGAATTAAAACAGGCACCACCTTACTCCTGCAAATTATTAGTTCCCACAAAAGGGAAACAGATTGTTGAAAATGAGAAGAGTGACACATTCCCAAAGAAGGTTTATACCTTCGATGTCACTAAATGTGACGAGATTTTTGATTTACTTGTCAAAGATGGCCAACTCATTGTGCCATCAAATGTCAAAATACCTCCTTTAGATCAGAGAAAGAATAGAGGATTTTGCAAATATCATAGTTTCCTAGGCCACAAAACCTCACAGTGTTTTCTTTTCAGGGACCTAATCCAGAATGCAATCAAAGATGGCAGACTGAAGTTTGCTGATAAGGCAAAGATGAAAGTGGACGAAGATCCCTTGGACGTCGCAGACACCAACTACTCCGAGCCTGCATGCATTGAAGAGATTAACATGGTGGAAGCTGACCAAATTGATGTCCCAATAGGAGAGAAAGATACTGAAAACGAAAGTTGGGTGATGGTCGAATTCGATAAGGAGGTCACTGAAGACATCCAGAAGATACCAGAGACTTCGATTGAAGCAGCACCTGTAGCTGTTGCAAAAGAAACCCAGGCTACTGAAGGCCGGGAAAATCAAAACCAAGAACTAACACAGGTCACTGAAGGCCTGAGGCTGGAATTGGAGAAAGTCCAAATCACGAAGCCAACTTCCCCTCAGAAGGAAATATGGGACACTCTAGGGGAACCCAGTGGAAAAT
This sequence comes from Vicia faba, assembly GCA_948472305.1. NCBI lineage: Eukaryota > Viridiplantae > Streptophyta > Magnoliopsida > Fabales > Fabaceae > Vicia > Vicia faba. The sequence goes on along the minus strand of OX451739.1, from coordinate 1,293,337,816 downwards.
TTGACTATTTGGTCAAATATTCTGCCCCAGAGAGTTCGAAGGTCCACATTGAAGATATAAAACCCACAGGATGGGGAAATGATGAAGCTGAAGGGGAGGATGTTGAGGTAAACATGGTGGACATGGAAAGACCTCACTCTGAGATGGAGGAGGTAGAAAAATACTTAGAGAAAGAGAAGTATAGAATGGAGGATAATCACGCTGGAGATGCTAGTCTCAAGGATTACCTCATGGTATGCCACAAAGGAGATACAGGCATGATACTGTACCCTAGGTGCAGCATCCTCTGCAATCAGAGAATCGCTGCGAATTTCGAGAGGGTACAGAAGGCTCGAATTGGCAACAATTGGCGCCAGGATAACCAGCTTTTCAGGTGTTATCCCAAGGCTGGAGAAAGTTTGCTGGAGTTTGTGTTTCGTTGCTACAAAGGGGCAACCAAGTGCTTGATTTGCCCAAGGTGTTCTGCCGTGTATGATCAAAGCATGGCCAGAGCTTTCGAAACGATTCCCTTCGCCCCTTGCTGGAACCATCAAGAAACTGTCCAGATGGGCCCATGTTTCGACAGCAGACACAAACAACGAAGGCCTGATAGCCCTCACCCCAAGGCTGCTCGAAGAGTGACTTTCAAACTCCCTGCTGAAGTGCCAACCGACAGATGGTTGCAAGTCAGAAATGACAAAGGCAAAGACAGATGGAGAAACACTGAACGAAATGCACGCCATGCTATGACGTACAGAAGGCAATTCAACATAGCAAAAAGGGAAGAGGTAAGATTAGAAAACTACAAAGGAAGGAACCCCATGTCGAGATCCCAGTGGCGCAGGCAACAAAGGATTCGAAAGGCTGAGAGGGAGGTCGTGGCAAACAAAGGGGTCACTTCAACAAAGAACCAAGGTGAATCTAGCACCAACAAACCAAAAAATCAAACTGAAGACAAACCTCCAGTTAATAGGAGGCTTTTCTCTAAAGTACAATTGGATGAACCAAAGGAATACACTCCAGGCCCAGAAGAAGACGAAGATATGATAACAGATAACTTCGAATCGGAGGGGGAGTCTTCATTCAACCTAAACTGTAACGTGGTATTTGTGCTTCCCTGTGAATTTGGGCAGGAAACCGAAATTGATGAATATGAGGAAGAAGATACCACAGATTTGATGAAGCATAGGCATGTGTGCTACTATGTGATGGACAATGGGGCTGTCGAGGAGCAAAATGCGTTCTTCGAACGTCCAGAACCTGCTATGAAGAACCATCTTAAGCCACTATTTATTCGGGCAAAAGTTGGTGCCCATGGTGTGAACAAGGTTCTAGTGGATGGGGGTGCTGCAGTCAATTTGATACCCCACTTCATGCTGAAAAGACTAGAGATCCGCGAAGGAGACATCAAGCCCCATAATATGGTTTTGTCCAATTATGAGGGAAAAGTGGGCAAAACACTGGGAGTGGTCCAGTTGGAATTGACAATAGGCTCAAGCTGTAGGCCCACCATGTTTATGGTGATCGAAGCCAAGGCCAACTATAACTTATTGCTGGGAAGGGAGTGGATCCATGGCGTAGGGGCAGTGCCTTTGTCAATGCATCAGCGACTAGTTCTATGGAGAGATGATGGAATCGTGGAAAACATCGAATCAGACCAGAGTTACTTTATGTCAACAGTCAATTTAGTTGACAAGAGGGATTATGATAAACATCTGGCAAAGATTGCTCCGTGTGTTCCAAATGACGAAATTAACGAAACCAGAAACGCCCACTACTACATGACCCTTCGCCATGATGGCCTTTACTTGGATAGAACAATAATCAGTGAAGAAGAGGGAGTCGAAAGCACTATACAAAAACGGCCAGCAGGCTGGGACTTCGACAACCTTATCCATGACTGAGTCCACCTTTTTCGAAAGGATTTCGGCCTATATGGCTGAGAACGAATCAAAAGCGGCCTTAGAGGCTGAAATAAATAAATTAACTGTAAAGATGAACGAAGTAAGTGGGGATGGCTCGAAATGCTCACCCTTCAAAGAATTTGAGATGGATCAAAGGTTGGATGCCATCTACGATAAAGAACCCTTAGGCTTCGAAAGGGACCCCATAAACTCAGGTGCCAAAATGTTGGCACAAGATCCACTCGAAGAAGTCAACTTAGGGGATGAAAAAACGAAAAGAATAACCTACATAAGTGCAAAACTTAGCCCAGGCCTCAAGAAGGAAGTAATCGAAGTCCTCAAGAAAAATAAAGATTGCTTCGCATGGGATTATGACGAGATGCCTGGTTTAAAGAGGGAGTTGGTCGAACACAGACTGCCAATCAAAGATGGCAAGAAGCCCATCAAACAAACTCCCAGAAGATTCGCACCAGCGATTCTCACGAAGATTAAAGCTGAGATCGAAAGGTTGCTGCGTTGCAAATTCATCAGAACCACAAGGTACGTCGAATGGTTAGCAAATATAGTACCTGTTATTAAGAAAAATGGTTCTTTAAGAATTTGCATAGATTTTAGGGATTTAAACACTACAACTCATAAAGATGAATATTCCATGCTTGTGGCAGAAATGCTAGTAGATTCTGCTGCAGGGTTCGAATACTTGAGTATGTTAGATGGATACTCTAGGTATAATCAGATTTTCATTGCTGAAGAAGATGTTGCAAAGACAGCATTTCATTGCCCAGGAGCCTTAGGCACCTACGAATGGGTGGTGATGCCTTTTGGTTTAAAGAACGTCGGGGCAACTTATCAAAGGGAAATGAATTCAATTTTTCATGACTTCATTGAAACCTTCATGCAGGTGTATATTGATGATATAGTCATCAAATCTATATCTGCAGAAACACATTTGCATCATTTGAGCCAATCATTCGAGCGAATGAGAAAACATGGCTTAAAGATGAATCCCCTTAAATGTGCATTTTTTGTGCAGGCTGGAGATTTTCTTGGTTTTGTGGTTCACATGAAAGGGATTGAAATCAACCAGAACAAAACCAAAGCCATAATGGAGACGAAAGCACCTACGTCAAAAAGGGAGTTGCAATCTCTGCTAGGGAAAATTAACTTCCTCAGAAGATTCATTTCGAACCTGAGTGGAAGAACCCAAGCTTTCTCTCTGTTACTTCCTTTAAAGCAAGGACAGGCCTTCGAATGGAACGAAGCCCACCAGGAGGCATTTGACAGGATAAAAAGATACCTCTCTCAGCCTCCTATTTTGTCTCCACTCATGGGGGAAGCCCATGAGATTGTACATATCTGCTTCTGAAGTTAGTATAGGTAGTATGTTAGCACAAGAAGATAGAAATGGTATCGAAAGAGCCATATACTATTTAAGTAGAGTACTAAACGATGCAGAGACCAGATATAGCAATTTAGAAAAGCTATGTCTCTGTTTGTATTTCTCTTGTATGAAACTCAAGTATTATATAAAGCCTATTGATGTTTATGTTTCATCTCATTTCGATGTCATTAAACACATGCTTTCAAAACCAATAATGCATAGCAGAGTTGGTAAATGGGCTTTAGCCTTAACAGAATATTCTTTGACTTTCATGCCTTTAAAAGCTGTGAAAGGTCAAGTGATTTCTGACTTCATTGTGGACCATTCTTTGGTTGAGCAGACTGTCATGAGTTACGTCGAAATACAACCATGGAAATTGTACTTTGATGGTTCAACCCACGGGAATGGAAGTGGTCTTGGAGTCCTTCTAATTTCTCCTGAAGGAATTCCAACAAAATTCAAGTATAAATTAGATGGTCCTCGTTGCTCGAACAACGAAGCTGAGTATGAAGCGCTCATTGTTGGACTTGAAGCTTTGTTGGAATTGGGGGCAACTAGAGTCGAAATTAAAGGAGACTCAGAATTAGTGGTCAAACAAATTATAAAGGAATATAAGTGCATAAAGGAAAACTTGATGATATACTTCGTCATAGTCAACAGGATACTAAGGAAATTTGAATACATGGATATTCAACACATACCAAGAATAGAGAACCAAGAAGCAAATGACTTAGCACAGTTGGCTTCGGGTTATAAAGTTTCTACCAGGAACTTTAAGGATTTAGTTGAATTAAGGGGTAGAGTTATGGCTACTAGATTCACACCATCGGATCTGGAAAGTATGAAATTGGGATATGCTGAGAAACAGGGATTCGAAATATTAGCCATAAATACTTTGTCAGATGCAGATTGGCGAAGTCCACTGATGAGTTATTTAGCAAACCCAACTCTGAATGTGGATAGAAAGACAAAATACAGAGCATTGTCATATCTCCTCATGGGGAACGAATTGTTTAAAAAGACCCAAGAGGGCGTATTATTGAAATGCCTAGGAGAAAGTGAGGCATTCTTAGCATTGTCAGAAGTCCACAATGGGGCATGTGGGGCACATCAAGCAGGCCATAAAATGAAATGGCTGTTATTTCGATACGGCTTGTATTGGCCTAGCATGCTCAAAGATTGCATAGACTTTGCTAAAGGATGTGAGGAATGTCAGAAACATGCAGGGATTCAACATGCCCCTGCAAGTGAGTTGCATTCGATCATCAAACCATGGCCATTTAGAGGATGGGCATTGGATTTGATAGGAGAAATAAATTCTGCTTCGTCCAAAGGACAGAAATATATCTTGGTAGGAATATATTATTTTACCAAGTGGATCGAAGCTATACCATTAATAGTTGCTGATCAAAAGGCTATTATTGAGTTTATACAGAAGCACATTATCTATAGGTTCGGATTGCCAGAGAGCATAACCACAGACCAAGGTTCTGTGTTTACTGGTAGAAAGATGCAAGAATTTGCCCAAGAAATGGGGTTTAGATTGCTAACGTCAACGCCATATTATGCTCAAGCAAACGGTCAAGTCGGAGCAGCCAATAAAGTGATAATAGGATTAATCAAGAAACATATTGGTAAAAAGCCAAGAAACTGGCACAAAACTTTGGACCAAATATTATGGGCCTGTAGAAAATCTCCTAAGGAAGCTACTAACACTACACCTTTCCAACTCACATTTGGTCATGATGCAGTGCTGCCAGTAGAAATTCATCTACAATCAGTTCGAATTCAGAGACAAAACGAAATCCCAGCTGCATTATATTGGGAAATGATGATGAATGAATTAGTTGAGTTGGACGAAATTAGATTACATGCATTAGAAATTTTGATGAGACAAAAAGAAAGAGTGGCCAGAACATACAACAAAAGGGTGAAGAAAAAAGTATTCATTATTAATGACTTAGTTTGGAAAGTTATATTGCCCATGGACAAGAAAAATAAAACACTAGGTAAATGGTCACCTCATTGGAAAGGACCTTTTCGAATATTAAAAGTATTCTCAAACAATGCATACGAAATCGAAGAACTGATGGATGATAAGCGTATCCTAAAGGTTAATGGGAAATATTTAAAGAAATATAAGCCACGCCTGCAGGAGATTCGAATAGTAACAACGTAACCAAAATATTATAAAAATGCCAAAATGGCAAGTGGAGATGCCAAAATGGCGTTGTTCGAATATTACATATAAGAAACCAAATTGTAATCAAATAAACACTAAAATTTAGAAATAAGAATTATTTTTCAATCTGTTGAAAGTGCTTCGAAAAGATTCAAGTCTCTGCAGAGCGAAACGCCTGGCTCCTTCCAAGGTTGCCACTTCTCCCTTGAGTTGTTCTGCAGTTTCCATTTCTGCAAGCCCCTGGTTGAGAAGCTCTTCGAATTGGTTACCAGCAGTATTGGTTTCAAAGGCTATTTGTTGTTCTTTAGCCTCCTTAACCTTCTGTTGAAGTTCCAGAATCTGCCTTTCCCAAAGAAGTATGGACTCAGCTCGAGCCTCATAATTAGTTTTCGCCTGCTTTAGATGCATAGCTTGATCCTCAACTTCTTGAGAGAGTTTCGAAGCTTGTTCATAAGCAGCATCCATTGCAATGCGTTTTTCTTGAACCTTCTTGGCAGCAGATTCATCTTGGAGAAGGTAACCAGTTACGTTGTCCAGCAAAGACTGAAGATCGAACAAGATAGTACTAACTGGCAAGGAGCAGGTAGCAAGATTGACCTTTGTAAGCAACTCCTTCATAGTATAACAAGTAGTGCTATCTTGTTTGAGCACTTCGAATATATCCACGTTGAGAATTATTTTCCTGATCTTATTAAGAAGTACAATTCTTTCATCTGTGGGAAGAGGATATCTGGTCGAACTTGTGCCAGCCCTAGCAAGTGGGATGTCCCTTTGAGCCAGCTTTGCCTTCATGTACCCAATAGGGTCATTTCGTCTCAGGAGTGCAAGCTCCTCGTCAGTCATTCGAGACAAAGAGGATTGAGGGAGTTCCACACGTAGGGGAGTCACGTCCATTTCAACCTCCATGGGTTTGTTGGTTGCATCACCATCCCCTTCTTTCGTTTCATGCTCATGATCTTCTTCATCATCATCCAAGTCCACCACTTTGATGTCCTCTTTTTCGCTGCTATTTGCATTGGACTTTGTCCCAGCAGTCGAACCATCATTGGCATCCTCCTCCTCAGACTCTTCGTCTGCAGATTCTTCGTCTCTTTGGCCAGAATCAGCTTTCTCTCCTTCAGTTGGAGTGTCCTTTGGATCCTCTTGAAGGGTTTCAAGAGGGGACTTTTGAAGAGAAGCTCTTTGCAAATCCTCTACAGATGTTTGAAGTGTTGTTTCGTTTGTCTCTTTCAGAGGAGGAGAGGTACTTTGATCATCCAGCTGTTCAGAAGTTCCAGCCAGAACCGCCATATTGGAAGAACCTTTGTTCTGTACAAGGTTGCTGGAATCTCCTTGAGGAGAGGAATTGAGTGGAGCAGCAGCTTTGGATGGTGAGTTCGAAGTAGTGGAAGCTGGATTCAAGATGTTCTGCAAGGAGCAAAAGAATGTTAAAAACATGCACCAAGGTAATAAGAAATTATTATTTTTAAAGAGATTTAAAGTTCAATTTACCTGTGGACTCTCGGAGGAGAGGTTACTAGCTATGCGTTCCAACATTACGTTGGAGGTCGAAGGTGGAATTTTGGATTTGGGTGAGGGAGCAGCATCCCTGGAATCAAGTCCAGAGACACTAGTTGGAACGGTACTTTTCGAAATATCCTTCTTCTGCTTCTTCTTCGAAGCAGTTGGTAAGTTTCCTCCAGCCTTGGGGTCTTCCCCAGTGGTGTTTGATTTTCGCTTCTTGGGAGTAGTAGGAGGAAGTTTGTTGGTCTGAAAAGATTTAAACAAAGAGTTAGATGCAAACCATAAAACATGAGTGAATTCGAAACATCAAGGCTAAGTGATTACCGTTGGAGTTGGAACACTGGTTGTTGTTGGTATTGTTGTTGTTGTTGTTGTTGCAGCAACGGTTGTTGTTTTGGATGGAGTCACTTTGTCAGTGGTTTCGGTAGAGGCTTGAGAGGCGCTCCCTTCTTTCGACTTCGAAGCGGCTGTCTTTATCCTGATGGCTGAAAATCGAAATAATTAAAGCAAAGGTTAAAGATATGGAAAATGAAAAACGTTTGGGATTTTCCCAAACATTCGCACCTGTGCCTTGATTAGATTTAATCGACATGGCAGAAAGGTCGTAACAAAGGTGTCCTGGGAAATCGTGGAGCCAGTGTCGAGCCCATGTCACAGTCTCAGATGGCTTTGGTTTCCTTTGAAGATGTTTGAACATCTCTTTGCAAGTGAACCACCAAGGGTATGGGGGAAACCAAGCCAGAGCCAGTTCTGAGGTAGGTAATCTAGGGAATTTAGGTGGATGCATTTCGAATGCCAACCTATACCTATCCTCAGGTGACAGCCCTGAAGGAAGTTTTAACTTAGAAACTTTTTGTTTGAATTTTTCCTTCAAGGTCTCAGCCGCTTGATGCACAGTGGATTCCAAGCGCGTGGGGTTATAAGTAGTTTCAAAATAATTTTGGAAAGCTTTAATCTCTTTGGCATGAGTAAACATACCTTTCTTGGCTAGTACCTGCACATCGAAGGCATCAATTAGTTTCTGCTGAATTGTAAGAGTATCGAACATATAAGTTTGATAAAACTTGGTCCACCATTCCAGAAACCCCTTAGCTGTAAGATGGGTAGGTTCGAAGGTTATTAGCTCAAACTGGGCAAAGCCTTGGTATTGTTCTTACTGTAATTTGGCTTCCCGTGCCTTGAAAGTTCGCCCATAGGTAATGGCACTCTACGTTTGAAATAAGGGTTCAGGAATTAGTTGGCATAAGCCAAACTGTCTCGAAACAAAATTTGGCTGGTAAGCGAAAAGGAAAATCTGATTCTTGGCAGGAGTTATTCTTGAAGAAATGAGTCTAGGTAGCAAAAAGGCTCTCCATACATCCTGAATCTCCTTACTCTTGACAGCTTCTTAGAGAGCCATGGTGAACCAGGAAGGTCCATGAGCCCTCGAAGCAAAAGGCGCCATGGTCTCTTCGAACTTATGCCTTTTGGAGAATATCATGATGTACTTCGAAAATAGGACTTTGAAGTCGTCTTTGTCGTCATTTGGAGTTAATCTTTGCAGCCTAGTGCCTTCGAATATTCTATCAGTTATCTCAGGGTCTTGTTCATCAATGGTGTTGGCAGTTGACAAGGAGGGTTCGAACATGGCATTTAGCCATAGCTGAAGTAACCAAAAAGGGCCAGCCAACAGGATATTCTTGGAGGTATGAGATTTTAGGCTCGAAACAGCTGACCTTAGGCTTTCATAAAGGTCAACTAAGAGCAATTCACTTAAGCACACTCTTCGATTCTCGTGCAAATCCCTAGCTAGAGGAATAAACCTACTGGCTACCTGTAGGGATCTACTGCAGAAGACGTATCTTGACAGCCATAGGGTAAGGAAAGCAATGTGTTCTACATCAGACACACTGTCTCCTTCAGCATGGTAATGACTGATAAACTTGGAAAAACTTGCTAGTTTGACTTCGAAGTCGATTATACTCGAATGTTCTTTGTTGTCAGGGATATATGTTTCTCCTACTGGCGATAGCCCAGTGATGGCCGCTATGTCGTAGAAGGTAGGGGTAATCATTCCACCAGGGAGATGGAAAGTATTATAGGTACTATCCCAGAAATAGAGGGACGCGAATAGCAAAGGGTGGCTGTAAGTGAAACCAGGCTTCGACAGCTTAATCAAATTGTAGATACCTAATTCTTCCCATTGCTGGGATTTCTTAGCTTCTACCTTCTTGAACCAGTTTTGATAAGCAGCGTCGTAGGTGGGGCAAGATCGAAACGGTTTAAAATTACTTTTTACATAGTCTAATACAAAAGGGTCCTTAGGAGGAACAGTTGGATTTTCCATGGTGTTTGAGCCAGAAGATTCTATTGCCTTAGGGGCGTCCATTTTGTTAAACAAGGGTTTGAAACTATAGCAAACTGGGAAAATTGTCCTGGTATCTTTTAAAATTTCAAAAACCGTAAGAGGGCCCATTAAAGCTAACCTCTTACCAGCAGCGGTAGTAGGAATGAGTACCTGTGATGCATAAAGCATTTCTTTCTCCTTTGAGATCATCTGGGGAGCAAGAACGGATTGACCTTGGTGAGTGATAACTTTACTTTCCATGATAGTTCTTGCGGTCTTTCCTTTCTTCTTGGAGACCTTTTTTAGTTGGGATGAAGTAGAAGAAGACATTTTTGAAGAATGTTGAAAGCTTAGGTTTTTTTTTGGCGAGAGAAGAAGGATAAAAGATTCAGAATATGGAAAGAAAAGAAAAAGACTAAGTTGATGATGTTTTATAATGTGGAAGTTTAAGCATCCTCTGAATAAGGTTGTAATACGTGGAAATCATTGGTTGGTTTGATGAAGAGGTGGCATAAAGTTAACATGGGTAATAGGCGTGATTTAAAGATAATCATTGTTTTGTAACTGCACCATACTGTGCAGTGGCTCCAGGCGGTTAAGGAATCCAAAAAGTGTTATGATTGACGTGACTGGAGTCAAACGTATTAAATGTTACGATGATTTGAAGGTCGCATCAAAATCTTGTGTAGATGTTTAAAATAAGTATTTCTCAGAGAGATCGAAATACATATTTTAAAGGGGCATTTTGTTGGCTGAAGATTTTGATAATATTATTAGAAGCCAAGGGAATTGAACGTTTCGATCGAAATGAAACAAAGCGTCATGTTTCGAAATAGCAGAAGCAGTGTTTCGAATAAACATATCAAAGCTTGGAGCTTCGAGTGGCAATTATGGGAACATATCTAAAGAAGTCTCGAAATGACAACAAGGTTGTGTCTGAGAAGTGCGTTCGAAGCGGAGAAGTACCAAAACATTTGAAATTCAAATGCAAGCGGGACATTCGAAGTTTGAAATTTATGTGCTGGAGCATTTGGAGACACGTGGAAACAAGAGAGAGGCATTGTTCTGCATGTTCTGAACGTGGCATAATCTTATAGCAAGACCGTTATGGTCGAATTAGTATAAATAGAAGTCTTAGTATTAGGATTTCGTGTGTCATATCTATTGTACTAAATACTCAGTAAACATTCAAATTACCACATGGCAAGGGAAACGAATGCAAGAGCAATGTACGTATGATAGCACCACATGTTTATGATTTAATGAAAATCCTTTATCATTCCCAGAACTTTCCTTTATTTTTCTGCCAAATACCATTTACAAGTTTTCTCATTTAAAGTCTTTTTATTCGAAATCTTTTCATTGATGCCTTACATTTAAATGCTTTCTTTCCATTTCAAACAATTTACATTTCAGAAAACTGTCATACTTTTCATGCCTTTATCTTCAAGTTTTATCCTTCGAACGCCTCTTTTACTTAAAGTCATTTTACAGATTTCTTGCATTAAACGCTTTCTTCGTATTTCGAACTTTTACGTTCCAGAACATCTTTTACATTAACTGTTTTTATAATTCGAAGCCATTTACTTGTCTTTTATGAATTTTATATGTCTTTACAATTAACATTTATTCATGCAATTTAGTTTTCGCGTACATATACTTTGATTACACCTTTAGATCTTTTAAGAGAGAAATCGAAATAAGTCAAACACCTACACAACACTCTAAATACCAACCATGAATATCTGTTCGATCATGAGAGTTACCCTAATGACCAATAAGTCCTAGGATCAATCTAGTCGATCCTGCGAGTTACCAGAGAAATTGAATAACAGTCAATAAGTTTATTCGATAGTTTGGAAGACTAGCGGTTGTTTACCAGAAATCACTGGAAACACCTACTCATTAATAGTGGGATAGCATTGTCTAAAGGAAACAAGAACAGAAACATTCTTTTCTAAAGTAGGTAGATGTTAGTAGGTACTTGCTCAAAATAAACTTTTCCACACTTACACTCTTTTCAAACAAATTTTTCAAAAATACTTCGTAACACTCTTGAGGACTGATACAAGGGTTAAAACGAAGTAAATCAAAAACTTTTCAAAACACACAAACACGAAAGAAACTTTTAAAATGATGAGAAAGTACCTAAGAGTCGATGGAAAACCATGGATAGAAAGGGTGCTAACACCTTCCCTTTCTATAATCTACCCCCCGTACTCAAAATCTCGAAAAAGGAATTTTTATGTACTTTTTTCCTTTCCAGTTTGATAAAATAAAAGTCGGTGGCGACTCTTGCTTACCGCAATATTTGCAAACTAAAAACGCAAACCAGTATTAAACAGTCGGTTCTGCCACCGTATCACACTTGCGCTAAAACAAATAGTTCTTTCATCAAAGAACTTCTTCATTTATTTTCAGCTCAACACGTCAAAATGATTTTCATCTAAGAAAATACTTCTGTCAGAACATCATCTGAAACAAATAAATATGCTCATCAGAGTATCAATTATATAAAATATATTTTATTATTATCATCAAAACTCTGAGATATGATCAGAACCAATCTTGTTCTAACAATTTCAAGGGGAGTTGTTCATCATGTTGTTGTGTAATCTCAAGAGCCTTTACAATGGTCCATAGTGCAAATCTTATAAAGGGGGTTCTGCTATGCCATGCCTTCACAATGCAAAATATTTGAGAAATTCAAGACAAAAGATTCATTAGATGCATAACGATTCGATTAAGATTATAAGTAGTGGAAAAGACTTGAAAGTTCAAATTCATTTGAAGGAAAAGAGTTCTTGACTGACATCGCTTTAGTTACTCAGAGTTCAAGAAGAAAAACTATGGTCAACAATTGAAAAAAAACATATATTCATTCAAGATGCATTTTGAGAAGACGAGCACAAGATAAGAAATTCAAAGATAAGTGAATTATGTCAAAGTTTATTTCTTGATTCAACCATGGCTATTATACAATCAAGAACTAGAACACGTACACTTTCAACCATATTCGAAACTCTATTATATGGTACATTGCTACAAGGTTCAATTGCAATAATACTAAATACATCACAAAACTCAAAATTTGCAATTTATCCTACATCTTGAATTAACTTCCTCTTCAAAATATTATCTTTGTGCGCAAGCTATCTTCATGACTAAGCTTCAACTTTGCTTATACGCTTTCAAATGCTTCATGTCCACAATTTAAACTATGCCATGTCCTAGTTACACTGAATCAAATTTAAATGAACCCAAGATTTTGCACCAGTGTTGACATTAACATTGCTGCTGCCTATTTCAGACATGCCCAAACCTGCATTCAACCAAAAACCAGTTCAAAACCAAACTGACAGTCAGACTCAACCGACTCTGCATATAATTTTCAAAATCGTGCCAAAACAGTTCCAGGCGTGCACCAAACTTGAATCCAAATTGTGGCAGCCCTGTCATGTTCATGAACATAATAAACAGCTCAGTTCAATAGTCCACAAGTTCAATCAGAAAAATAGTTTAACAGTTTGCATCAAATAACCAAATAAAATCCAAATGGGACCCTGCATAATCAGAAATCAGTTGTCATTCCTAATCGACCTCTTAATTGTTTTCTAACCGACTGAATGTAACAGAAAATAAATAAAAAACTAACGAGTGTTATTTCTAAACCTTAACTAACTACCTCACTTTATCCTAACTAACAAATAAAACTAACATGTCGTGACAGTTTTTTTCCCAACTAACTTTCGTAACAGTTCAAACAAAAACCTAACAGAATAACAACCAACTTCTAGAACTAACTGATTCAAAAACTAACTCTCCAATAGAGTAACAAAATCTCAACTGCCTATAAACAAAACTTCTAACAGATTTTTCAAGGGCGAAGATCATTATCTAGTTTCAGATTCACAATCATTATTCAACAATAAAAAACTCAGAGAGGATTCATTATCGAAAAAATACAAACTCGCCTTAAAAATGATTCTCTGTAAAAGAAAACTCCTCTGCAAATCTCAAGAAGGCACGATTCTTCAAGCCTCTCTGCAGCTTTAATCTTCATCCTCATCCTCCACACTGATTTCTCAGCAACGGAACCTCCTTGTTTCTCCAACCTTCAGTAGGGAATCTCTACACCTTCCTGGAATCAACATCATCACCAGTTTTTCAAGTTTCTCTGCAATGAATACTTCACTCATCTGCATCACAATAGCAATTCACATAAGTATAAATTCAGAAGCGTACAAAGGGAGAAGAATAGATATAAAGAGAGTAAAAAAAAACTTTTGTACCTCAACACACAGGAGTTTCTAGAATTCTCACTATTTATGAATTCTTTGAAGAAATCGCCGGAGAAGCTCTGAAAGGTAAGTATGCAATATCCATCATCTCTTCATCTTTTGCAACGAATTTGTAATCACGCCATGCGTTTCTTCCTACTGAATCTTAGCCTTAACATTTTGAGCTATGAATCTTCATCATCACTGCTTGAACTCTGTTTGAAGATCTAGGTTTAAATGAATTTTCTATGATTTTTTGATGTTTAAATCAATTAAAATATAAAAATCAGAAAAATAAAAATAAAACAAAAAGATATAGAACATTGGATGAATGTCAAAACGCGTTAGTAATCAAATCCAAGGGATCTGGCGTGCTGTGCATATCATGGTCCTTACTGAATAAAACACTGAATCCATTATTAAATCAAATTTTTTAAAAAAACAAGTGGCGCATTATTATTGGTTGAGAGATGACACATTGGTCATCTTCAACCTCCAGCCACGCGAATTACAGGTCTCTCATACTGTAAAATCAGGAGTTTAGACCTATGCCATTCGCTTCGTCTCATTAAGATAAAAACAACCGTACCCTCGCGAAAAATTTATTTAAGGTGTAGCTTAGTCGATTTACAAAAAACCAGAAGGAAAATTTTGAATAGGGATTTGAAAATTCATGGCCAAAACTCAATTCCAGTTGAAAACAAATGTTGCGACAAGTATCAGAATGATGAGAGCTTCATTATAGTAACAAATTTTAAGAGAATTGATGAAGGAATTTACCTATTGAAGTTCAAATTCAGAGCTCTGAAACTTGACTTGGCTAACACGATTTAGGATGCTTTAGGGCTTGGTTCTTCTTCTGTTATCTTCAGTGAAGTTCAAGGATGAAGAATAAGCAAAGAAAATGGATTGAGGAAGGTTGTAAAACCAAATTCGAAGTTGCAGAAAAGTGGGTTAAGGAGAGAGTTTGGCAGGGTCATTATGGTTGTTCAAGCTTGAGAAAATGAATGCAATATGTCGCTCTATTTATAGATAAGCGAATGGTGCAAAGAATTCAGAGGAAATTTGAAGTTTGGAGGGAAATTGGATCAAGCTCCAAAGTGAAAAAAGTGTGACCCCATGTGCATCAAAACTCAATCAATTCTTGCGTTTTGATCCTTAATTCAACGTTGGGAACTTTTTTAAACATGTTTAAATCAAAAATGCGTGCTAAATTGGTGATTAGAAGCCATATTATGAATTTCAAATTCTGACTTTGGAGAAAACATCAGTTTCAAGGTACCATCTTTGAATCCATGGTGTTCACAACTCAAAGGGTCTTAGGGAATGATTCTTGAAGCAATTGAAATATAAGGTCACAAACTTTAAAATGTCCAAATAATGAGATCAATTGGATACTTGATCTAGGAGTTGTGATGAGTCAAAGTTGAGAAAAATATGCTGACTTTTTGTACTTAGAAAAATTCTAAGTTTTTCTTCAAAAGTGACCTATAATGTTTTGAGTTCAAACAAGGCCTTCCTCCAAAATTTAGCTTTGATCATTTATGCTAGCTTTAAATGGACATCCCAAAGAGCATTGTGAAACTTGAATCACTCAAAATTACCAAGTATTGAAAAAGTTATGGCCTTGTAAAATTGGTGAAGATTCATGAGGTGACCTATAATCTTTTGGGTTCTTAGGGAATCTTCCACTTATTTTCAAGCTTTGCACATAAAATAAGAGTTGAAGTTCACATCCTTAAGATAATTATGGAAAAATAATGGGATCAAGGAGATAAAAATTGACTAAGTTGTGATCTTTTGAAGTCTCATAAGGGAATTTGATGGTCTATCTAGAAGACTTGTAATCTTTTTAAATCATTAAGCATCTTCAACATAAAATTTACTTGAAACTCTTGAAGTGGTTTGTTGATAATATTTTAAAGAGGATCATGTCTTTGGAATTACTCAAAAATCTCAAAATATGAGCAAGATATATCCCTTAGAATTTCAAAACCCTAGCTTCTCAAGCACCAAATTAACTTGGGAACCCCTTTCAATTTTGAGAAACTTTCTTGAACGATCACTTTTTCCATGTGAATAGAAGTTGTTGTGGATGATAATAAGAACCCATAGCAACAATAACCTCTTCTAAATATTAATAATTGAAATAGTTATACACTTATGATCAAGGAATCAAGAACTTGTCCAATTAGGTCAAACTTCTTCCATCAACCCTTGTATCTTTTGACTTTGTTTGACAAATTGAGGCATGATGAATCATAGTAGACCTTGTCATGATGTCACTTTAAAGCATCTTCAATGCTGAAGCTTGAATCTCAATGAAGCTTTGTTGAACAAGGCATGGAAATAAACTCATGAACCTATGAATCCACTTGATGAAATGTGTTGTGCCCTTACCTATAGGATCATCATTTAGAGGAAACATTCATTTTATTTGTTAGTTAAAAGTTAATCAATAAAAAACATGCATGATCACAACATAAAAATCAATGTGCTTGGTGATTTCTCATGAGAAAACCTAAGGATAGGGAGAAGAACCAAACCCAGTTGTGATCTTGATATGATTGAGTTGATATGAGATGATAGAGGAATCTTAGGGGGGGAAATTGGGGTACAACATGAACGTTAGTAAAGGATCTTCTGAACGTGACTTATTCAAGGAAGCTTTGGAGGCCTTCTAAAGCTTTACTTATGATGTTCCAAGTTCTGAAGATGCTGAAGACAAGGTTCTACTGAACGAGTTCTGAAGATCTAAAGATATTCTTCTGAAGATCAAGTGCTGAAGACTGAGAAGGAAATAGTTCTCTTAACAAGCCCTGTAAAGTTCTAATCACTTAGGTTTTAGGATATACATAGTTATGTTCCTTCTACGACATGCTTCATCAATAAATATATCAGAATCCTCTGAAGACGTAGAAGAAGAAGATCAAGACTAAGAGATTCACTTTGATGGTGAGTTATAAGTACATTGTGACCTCTACTATCTAGAGTGGTGAAAGGACAAACCTTTTTGTACTATTGTCTATCAGTCTCACCATGACCGTTGGGAACAATACAGTTGTATTTGTGTTTCCTATTCCACCCTCCAACTAATCTCTTATTTTCATCTATAAATTAAGTACTTGGAAGAATTTGAAATCAACGAATCAGATCAACAAAACTACACTAACCCGCTGCATAAAAACTCTGTAGAGAAATCTTTTGTATAGTTTTATAAATAAGTATGGAGTTGTTGTTCATATCTTACTATCAAAACTTTTGTGTTGTTGTTCTTAAACATTGTGTAATCTTCTTGTGTAGAAGCATCTTTGTATACACATCTTTGTAATCAACTGTTGTTGATAGGTTCCTTGACAGACTTTGTGTAGTCTGGATTCTCAAGAAGACTTTGACTGCAGTCATAGTGATTTGCAATAAGGATCAACGTACTTATTGGGGGTTCCAATAAGGTTGATCGGACTTATTGTGATTGTCTGTAATCAAGTTGATTATAGTGGGTTAAATCCTTGTGTATAAGGCAAATTACCTCGTGGGGTGGATTGGAGTAACTTAGTTAACAGTGAACCAGGATAAAAATAATTGTGTTCATCTATTTTTATTCACTTGTTATCTTTGTGTTTTATGTTGCGAAAAGAATATATTTGGTGCAACACAATCCACCCCCACCCCCCCCCTTTTCTTGTGTTTCTCGCACCTTCAAGAAGAAGATTTAGTGACTGATGAACTTGATAGTTGGGCAGATAAAGATAGTTGTGATGACAAGCCTGCAGTGATTAGGTTTAATGAAGAGGAAACACTTAGAAAGGATTTTTCCTTCAAGGTGGGAATGTAATTTTCATCTGTGAAGCAATTTAAGAAGGCTACACTAGAGCACAATGTGTTGAATGAAAGGAATGTAAGATTTTCCCAAATGATGGGAATAAGTGTAGGGTTATTTGTAAGGACAAAAAGCAAACTATATTTTGTTATGCAACAGAGTTTTAAGAACTACAACATTTAAGATAAAAACATTGTTTCATAAACACAATTGTGGAAGAAAGTTCTACAATAAGAATGACAATGTTGATTAGGTTGCTAGAGTGATTGTAGACAAGTTGAAGAATAATACCAAGATGAAGTTAAATGAAATTGTAGAAGATGTAAGACTAAGAACTGCAACGGAAATCATGGATGTATGGCTTTCAAGCTAGGCAACTAGCTAGACAAGTTTTTGAAGGGGACTCGGCCAAGCAATATAGTTTGTTATGGTTATATGGTGCTAAGTTGAGGAGGGCATCTCAAAGAAACACATTCAGTTTAAACATTGGAAGACCAACATCTGGCTTGCAACCAAGGTTTGAAAGGTATTACATGTGTTTTGATAGGACAAAGAAAGCATTGAAACATGTATGTAGACCATTCATAGGATTATATGGATGTCACTTAAAGATCAAATATGGTGGAATTTTGTTAGGAGGGATGCCAATGACCAGTATCTTCCTATTGCTTTTGGAGTTGTAGAGAATGAAACCAAGGACTCTTAGAGTTGGTTTGTTAAGTTACTTTTTAATGACATTGGTGGTGATAGTAAGCGGTGCTTCATGTCTGATTAATAAAATGTATGTGTAATGGTCTATTGGTGGTTATTGTGGTTGTTTATCATTTTATTTTACTAAAGTTTTGTTTTATTATGTGTACAGGGACTTGTGCAAGTATTTGAGGAAGAATGTCCTAAATTTTAACACAGGTTTTGTCTAAGGAATTTATATGTTAACTTCAAGAAGAAGTTTGGAGGTGGTACATTGTTTGTATATTTGATGATGGTTACAACAAAGAAAACTTATTATGAAGCACATGAAGCTAAGATGACTCAAATTAAGGAGTTGAGTTTAGATGCTTTTGAATGGCTAAATTTTGTACCATGTAAGCATGCATTCCCCTTTTACTTTAAGTGTGATATTCTGATGAATAATCTTAGTGAATCACTCAATACAACTATATTGATGAACGGGGACAAACTTATTATAACCATGTTTGAGTAGATTAGAAATTACCATATGGATAGGTTTGCCACACTTAGGGAAAAGGTAGAAAATTACAAGCAAAACACACTTAAATTATAACTTTTTCAACATAGGGTATTTAATACACATTCTTAAGACTGAATAGTTTCTAAAAGTAAATTATAGGAAACAGCATAATAGTTTTGTAACCATGGACCATCTCCTTTTAAATCAGTTTGATTTACTTTCAGTTTTGACCATTATCAAAATCTTTTACATTTCAAGCGCATTTTACTTTATTTCTTTTGTTTTAATATCAAGATTTTGCCTACGTTGAAATCCTTTCTTTTTACATAAACTTATACAAATTTCAAAAAACTTTATGCACTATGTCTTAGGATTCACTAGTCGATCCTACAATAAAACTTTTATAAGAGATCAGTGGTTGTTTACCAAATTTCACGGCAAGCACTTTCATAATGGATAAATCATATTTTTATTATTTTAGCATGCCTCTTGTTATGAAGAATGTATGGACAATACTGAGATCTACATGGATGATTTGGGGATCAAAACTCGAAGTAATTAATCCAATTTTGAAGATCAAAAAATTATATTTGAACAAATCAGAATGAATAACATGAGGCATAACCTAGAAAAAAAAAGGAACCTTTGGAGTTCAAGGGGGCATGTTTATTGGATTCATGATAACTCATGAGGGAGTGTAGGCTAACATTGATAAATACAAAGCAATACTAGAATGCATATCCTAACTACTAGTAAGGTGGATAATGTCTATATCCCAAATTTTGTCCAAGTTGGTAGATCATACTTTTTCATTCTATCAAGTCCTCAAGAAACAAAAACATTGTAAATGAACCTATAAATGCTAGAAAACTTTCAATAAATTAAATAACCCAATTTCGTCGCGTGCGATTTTTGTGGTTATATGTGCTTAACAGGTTTTGTTGATCATAAAGGGGATCAAAGTAGAATATCATAAACATCATCAAACGCAGAAGAAAATTTGAATAAAATCTAAAAGTGAGAATTTTCTAATGATTGGTTCAAAAGAATTAATAGTTAAATAAATTCATCAAGAAACAGTTCCATCTACTAAAAGTTTGTCTTCAATAAAAAAGTGAGAAGTTTTTTATTATTGGCTTAAGCATCATTAAACGTGTAAATTGAGTTTAAATAAGATATCATCAAATGAAGAAGAAAGTTTGACTTAAATCAATAAGAGAGAAGCTTTTATGTTTGGCTTAATAGAATCAAATGCTAAGAAACTGACATATCTGCTAAAATCTCGACATCTGATCATGTACTTAAGCTCTCTTGTTTTTTCTAGGACCAACTATGTAAATTGAGTGTGTTACTCCTAAAATACTAAAGTCATAAGCACGTTCACTAAGCTCTTTTTTCAAAACTTCATCTATTTACAAACTTCTTCTAAAAATCACTTTGGAAACTAGCCAATATATTTAATAGTTAAAATCGAGTATAATTGATTTTGGAGTCTTTATAATCATTTATGTAGTGCGACTCAGTTCGTAATTGATTATGGAACTAATAGAATCAATTATGATGTGAAATTCACTTAGTAATCGATTTTGGAGACCTAGTAATCAATTATGATTCTGATATCACAAATCTTTACTTAGTGTATATGTCATAACTGATTATGGTTATGGCCTAATCGGTTATGGACTGGATATGGGCCTTTCGAAATTTCCAAATTTGTCTAAATATTTTACTATAAAATGAGGTTTTGTAATAATTTCAAAATAAATATTTTTCCTCTACTCTCACCTTGTTCCTAAGTTTCACACACACTTCAAATATAATTTTAGTGCAGAGACAACACCTGCTTAGTAGATATTTCATGTGTAACTTGTGCTATATTTTTTGATATTTAATTGTATGCCAAGATATGGTTATTAGATTAAACTCTGATAAGATATAAAGGTTGCAAGTTGAACCTTAGATAAAATCTAGGTGTAAGAAGGTAGAGGCTTGATATTATGTTAAAAGTTTGTAACACAATATCAAGCATCTACCTTCTTACATCAAGAAAAACTAATATCTAATATATTAGGCCACTATCACAAAGTTTTTAACACAATATCAAGGTGCCAAACTTGATATTCTATATCAAGAAAATCCTGTGAAAGCTAGATTTGTTGTGAAGGATGGTGGCGGGGTTAGTAGAGCCTTATGAGTTTCAAATGCACTTTGAACCATTTAGAAATAATTAAATCACAAGTCTCAGTAGTCTTTGTATTCAAAATGATACATTTTCCATATACTAACCTATGGTCCATCAATATTGATAGTTCATCCAATAATAATGAAAAGAGGGCATGAATCATCCTTGAAGAACCTAAAGGCTTCAACTTACAATAGACCCTACAATTCAACTTTAAAAGAAGTAATAATCATGTAGAGTATAAAGCTCTGATGTTAGATCTACAATTGACTTAAGTGATGTGGGTGTCACATCTCCAAGTCAATGGTGAATCTTATGTCATTTCGAATCCATTAAAAGGAGAATACCACAAAAAAAAACTAATCTTATGTCATCTTGAATCCATTAAAAGGAGAATTCCAAAAAAAAAAACTTTAATTAGCTACATGAAAAAAGTTAAGTCCCTCAAGGGGGAAATCAAAATCAACATCATTCACATGCCTTAAGGGGAGAATATAAAATTTGGTGAATTAAAAAACATAAGTCTAATGTCTTATTGGCACCGTAATATGGAAAAATATGAGGGGGTTACAATAGTATGATGTCCAATATTGGTACCCTAATGCAATGATTCGTCAGTGGGTCAATTCTTATCAAATAAATAAATACAACATGTATTGAGCTTCTTTAAGATCAAATCCTAATTGGTCAACAATTATGTCTTATGTGTCAAGCATATGAATCGGAGAAAGATTTAGCAGTCGGCCTCTAATAGAAAGATGGATTATACATGAGAATATGATATATCTTATAAGGTGAGGGTCATCTCATCAATAGAGAGA
This sequence comes from Vicia faba, assembly GCA_948472305.1. NCBI lineage: Eukaryota > Viridiplantae > Streptophyta > Magnoliopsida > Fabales > Fabaceae > Vicia > Vicia faba. The sequence continues at coordinate 1,293,316,246 of OX451739.1, read as the reverse complement.
GGGAAGAAAAATGCCTTGAAATGGCATCTCTCAGCTAATGTTGGTAATAGTTTGTGGTCTATACATATGCATCTATCAATAGAGAGAGGGAAGAAAAATGCCTTGAAATGGAATCTCTCAGCTAATGTTGGTAATAGTTTGTGGTCTATACATATGCATCTATCAATAGAGAGAGGGAAGAAAAATGCCTTGAAATGGCATCTCTCAGCTAATGTTGGTAATAGTTTGTGGTCTATACATATGCATCTTCTCCACGTAGCGTCCTTCAGTCCATATGCTAATAGTTTATCCCTAAACCATGTCTTGTTAGGTTGTTCCAAATTCGATATCTTTCGATCGTGGCTGACATACTTTAATGTCTCATGGTACTGCAAAAAAAAAAAGTTGTCCGTGTAATCAATATATATGCTAGTTTTAATTATATAGTTGATGAATAAAATTAAATTAAATATTTACCTCTTTGTTTCATATGCAATGAACATCATGGTCTTGATACCATTGTAGGGGTATAAGTCTAATGAGCCCCTAAGAAATCCTCCATGCATAGAAGTTAGGGTCTAAATTTGAACTTATAAATGACCACGAGTACATGACTTACCCTAAGACCGAAATCCCGAGTCTGAGATTGTCATGACTCATGAGGAAGACTTACCCTAAGACCGAAATCCCGAGTCTGAGATTGTCATGACTCGTGAGGAAAACTCTGAACATCAACGTCTTCTCTAACTTAAAATGTATATATTGGATTCAAACACTCTCATTTCTCTCTACACATAGATAAAAGTTAAACTACTCTACCATATCATAAATGATGCATGTCCCTCATTTCTCTTATAAATTTAAATTAAAAAAATGAGAAACAAACACATAAAAAAATTAAAACATTATTGTCACTCTAGAGGAATTCATCTGAAGAATACACAACATGGTTTTGGAGGAATCCATCAGAAGGGTACAATACTTGGTTTCGAAAGGTGTTTCTATAAGTGTGATTTCAATAATGGCAACTAACACAGGGTTTACAGCATCCAATAATTCTACATAAATAACAAATGCATTATAAATTTAAACATACATGGTATAGTGTGCGAATATTAGAAAATTGTTGTTTTAGCACTTAATTTGGATGAAAAATGATATTGTGCTATTTAGATTTTTTGGAAACATAAACGGGAAAGAGTGTACATAGGTATATTCATACGTTCAGGAAGGATCCTTCCAGACTATATAGCATCTTGATGGATCCTTTTGAAAATGGTCAAAATTGTTATGGTATGAGGTCTCTTAGAAAAGATGGAGGTAGATTGAGAATTCCTCTAATTTATATTATAAATATTTAACTTTTTATTGTTTTATTAAAAACAAATGATTTATTGGATTTAAAATTTTACAATAACATTTATCTATAAGTTTAAATGAATAGATTGGATGTAGTTCATTAACAAATTTTGTAGGAGATGAATTAGTTGAATTAGTTATTAAAAGAATTAAATGATAAATTAGTGGATCAAATTGTCACCTAATAAATTTCATGTCTTAGAACAATCAATGACAGTTGATCGGATTCAATATACACTTTAAGACTCAAAGAATTACAAAGAAATGGAGTGTTGAAGATACACTCCAATTGTTTGTTTATTACCAAAGAGGACATCTGCATAATGACTCAAGTGGGGAAAAAAATATATAGCAAGCAAATCTGCTTAATGACTCAGAATTAAAAAACATCAACAGTTTCTATAAATATCTGATGGTGCCACCTCCATTCAGATTCAGATGCCCTCCACTGCCATTCCAATTTTCACATTGTAGCAACATGTGGGCACTTACCAAGAGTATTCCATAAAATATAGTCTCCAGAAGTAACCTGGGCAAAGAAATAGTACAAGACAATGAATATATAACATTGACATTCGAAGGCACAGAAATAAATTTGGGAGATTTATCAAATATATTTGGGTTGGCCCAAAATATGAATCACTGATCTTACAGACACAAAAACAAACAAATACCTGAGTTGAAAACTCGACTGGTGCTTTTACGGCTGGATAGATGCTTAACTGCAAAATACACATATTATCAGACACACAGCAAAAGGATGATGACTCCTCCTATAATGGTGAATTTGTGATACTTCAACAAAATTATATGGATCTTAATTCTGTCTAAATTAAGAGTGTCAGCCAAAAGTGAAAGAGACTCACATTTTTCGGATCAATGGAAATTCCAGATACTGATGCCCCAACAATCTTGAATGATACCTGCATGATAAGTATATATCTATATAAGAAAACCTATTTGTCACGGAATTGGAACTTTAACGTGCATTCAAAATATGTAAATACTACACTCGGAAAAATAAACGCTGATACTCTAAGCATCAAGCAGCTATCACAGGAAAGTAACAGATTTTAGTGACATGATAAACTGATGTAAAACGATAAGAAAATAATCAAACAGATTTCAGTTAACAAAGAAATGTAAAAGTTCATAAAATACTAAAAGGGAGGCATGTACTTTAGCATAGTTGTATGCTAGCCAGCAAAATGGCTCCTCTAGATCAACAGGAGGAAGATCCTTGTTCATTTTCTCCATCAAATGTTCTTCATTAACCATGTTGCTAGCATTTTCTGCCTCGTTATCACTATCCTCATCAACAATTGTTCCAAAGGGTGGCCTAGAGGAAGACACCACTTGGTTTTTCCATGGTGCAAACTTGACTGTTCCTGGGAATGTCACTTCAATACTTTTTCCACTCAGTCCCCGACCACTTGTCACGATTTTCCATTCAACGGAGTGCTCTGAAGTTGAAACTGTTCCCAAGGAAGGAGTACCGTCCAAGGAAATAATCCTCCTCCTAGGAAAGGGCATAGTCACAGTACAGAACTCCATTGTTAAAGGTGACTTATAACCTTCCATTAGACGTAACTTGAATAGAAATGCACCTTTATCCTCAGACACCATTGACAACTGATAGAATCCCTTTACAGGAGGTCCAAGAGCACAAGTTGCCTGATATCGCATCAACACAAAATTACCTAATGGGGGAGAAAACACCACCCCCTGCTTATCTGGACCTTGGTCTGAAACTTGAGCACACGGATGGTACGATGAAACCTCAATGTTTCCCATGTTTAATCCTGTTAAGGGAAACGATACATCTGGCAATCCTTCCAGATCAGCTCTACAATTGATTTGCCCCGAAATTGATATATTGTCTGGAATCTCATCTCTGTCATACAGAGCCGCGTGAACAATCTCATGAGTCGTGAACAGCATTCTCTGCTTTCCTTTGAATAGGTATGGCTTCCATGCTGGTTGTTTCTGGTCTGTAGGGGCCAAATCTGAAGCAGAAAATCCATTCGCCTTGATGGTGAAAATATTTGAATAATTAAGGTCCAAGGGTGTTCCTGTATATAAAATATACACTAATAGAATAAATTTGCAAGCAACAGGTAATTTCCAGCTTAACTTGTAAAACAACAAAAATATGAGATGAGGAATACCATAATAAAAGGTACCAACCAAAGGGCATTGAACTACTGATAAATGTTCTGAGGGCATCTTTGTCTAAAGGCCTAGACCCCATTTTCGGAGTATCGGCTGTGACAGATCCTTGTCCAGCTGTTCCCATAGGAGAGGAAGAAGGAACTTGTGGAGATATAGGTTTGGCCCGGGAAGATATGCCCATACTACCAGTTAATGAATCAAACAGTCCACCAACAGAAGGAGCTGCAGCTATGATCACTTCAGGTTCTACTATATCACCAGTAATTATGTCACCAATGGCATGTGCAATCATAAATGCCCTGTGAAATGAGAAGCAAAAATTGCATGAAAAGTATATACAATGAAGCAAAATTCCACTGCTATCTATCAGTCTGCAAACAAACTCTCTTTGAACTACACATAAAACCACTGAAGGTGCACTTCAAATACATTGTAACTATAAGAACGGAATAGGGTTAGGGGAATTCTGTTTAGCCAAACAATTCAACAATCTTATAGCCCTATACAACAGGAAATTCTTCAAATACACATCTTATAGCCAAACCACTGAAGGTGCACTTCAAATACATTGTAACTATAAGAATGGAATAGGGTTAGGGGAATTCTGTTTAGCCAAACAATTCAACAATCTTATACAACAGGAAATTCTTGAATTCTGTTTAGCCAAACAATTCAACAATCACATCTAATCTAAAACAATAACTCCTTAATTTTATAACCATTTGCAATTAAAACAACTTCGCATACCCTGTTATTGCCGGAAGTTCAAGTAAAAGGGAAGACAAACTATCATCCAAACCAAGAGAGCTACCACATTCAGGTCTTTTACATAACTTTTCATAAGCCTTTACATGCCTAGGCTCAACCATAGGCAGAACAAGTACACTGTAATGTCCCTTTATATGCAAAACTAAAGGCCACAAAAGATTCTTATCATCCTCCAATTCTTTGTTAACGTAAACACCTATTATATGCCGAGTAATCGGATCATCCACCCAAGAATCCGATCCTACAGTAGAATTACTTTTCCGTATCCCAAATCCTCGCGCAGATCCTTCCCTAAACAAAAACAAAACAAAATCTATTACATTCAATGCACCAATTCAATAATTCAATAGCATTATATATAATAAAGTGATCAAACCTAAGTTTTCTGTGGAGAAAAGCATCGGCTAGGTCAGAGTCAGTAGGTAAAGAAGAGAAAACTTTGTCGCTACTTTCATTGTTGGTTTTGCAAGCACTTCGCCAACGCTTCTCTACTACCGGGAATCTCCTATAACAATAATCGAGATGAATGAAATTGGATCTAATTGAGGAGAGGGTGGTGGTGGTGGTTGTTTACCTGGAGAAAGCGACGGCGTCGACGTTGTTGAGAATCCAGATTGCTCTGATGCTGCAACCACTGGACATTGTTGCTACGACCGAAACAGAAGCAACTATGGTCTATGGCACCGCATCCCTGTTAGAAGTCTCGTGTTCATCGTGTTTTTTACTTTTGAAAAAATATATATTTAGATTAGAAGAGATAGACCCTGATTCAAAATTTAGATTTTGTTTGGAGTTAAAAGGTATTTAATTGATAGTGTATTTTCATCTGATAAAAATTTATCATTGTTACATACTTATTCAATATAATATAGAGATGAATAAGAGAAAGATAAGAGAATGTGGTATTCTATTATATTTTTTAAGAAAGTTTTTTTTTATATTGTAATTTTATTCTTATTTATAGGATATTTGGAAATCATATCACTTAGGAGGGAATACGAAGAAGGAAAAATAAGAATGTAGATGGATATCCACTTTAATATTTATTCATAACACTCCATTAAGGATATTATTAGTCAGCGATTTTCGACTAAGAAAATTGATTATAAACTAAAGGTCATCACCAAGGGCAAAGTATTTTCGACATAACTCATGGTGAGATAAGAGACGTCGACAGGTTACAAAGAAAAAGTCCCTTTGAGACATAACGAAGTTCATAATGAGTTTTGAAGTTGGATCGACATAATGGTTTAAGGTCAATTAATTGGGAGTCAAGTTGATAGAGGGTTGGAAGTCCAAATCGAATACGAAAGCGTTTAACATAGAAGCAGTTCCATTAACGGTTACCAACAAAACGTGGGAGGTCCCCAAAGGGAAGTTTATCACAAACTCCAAACGTGGTTATATAATAACTATCGAACGTGTAGGATAGTAGTTACTTTTTGTTGTTTATTTAAGCAAGTTTTTCATTCATGTTAGAGGTCGCATTTTGTAATATTGTAGGAAAAAACTCAAAGTATCTGCGTCAAGAGAGAAACAAGTCACTTCTGAGAAATGTATGCATGTGTCTACATTTAATTCAAAGCAATTTATTTCAAGTTCAGTTTGTTTATCATTCTATCTTGCAAATTTATCTTTGCTTTTACCTATTTCTGTTTCGAGTCACACTGTGATACGGTGGGAGAACTGACTTGAAATTTTAGGTTTGTGTTCGCAAATGTTTCGGTTTAGCAAGAGTCGCCACCGGCTTTTTATTTTATCCTAAGGAAAGGTCAAAAAGCACAGAAAAGACCTTTGAGATGTTTTCTTGAGTTCGGGGAGTAGATTATGAAAAGGAAAGGTGCAAGCACCCTTTTCATCCATGGCTATCCATGGGCTCTTAGTTACTTGTTTAGATCACTTGCTTTTGCTTTTCAATTGTTTGAAATAGTGCTTTGTGTGTGGTTTTGAAAGATGTTTTGAAAAGAGGCTATCGTTGTGGCAACCTTTGTAATGATTCTTGTTTGAATGTATACAAAGGTGTATTTGTGTTTTGAAAAGATGTTCAATATTTTGAAGTTTGATTTGGAAAATGTTTTGAAATTGTGTTGTGAAGTGTGTCTGAAAATAGCAAGGATGTTTTGCAAGTTTTGATCAAGTAACTAAGAGTTATCTATCCTATTTTACTCAAAGATCTTTCCTATATGTCTTTAACCCTTTTGACAGTGTTGTTTTACCATTGCATTTGGTAAACAACCTTGTATTAGGATATTAAACGGGACAGGCGCGGGTCATTGTATAGACCATGATAGCAATTGTGTTAAGTATTTTTAGCAATTTTTTCCGAGGGACTAGATCATTTTGTTTAGGCAACCAAGATAGCGTCGTCGAGGGACTATGATCTTTTGTTTTATTTTTGTTTTGTCAAAGTACTTGTTCTGGACTGGGCCCGACAGGCCCAGAAGCATTACTAAGGCCCAGTCCAAAGGGACTCACTAAGGACCACACTGGGCAAAGGGGGTCACATCCATGCCCGACACCCTGATGTCCACCTCGACATCTCGATGTCCAACCCCATGCGGTGAAGTCGTGCTCGACATCCTGCCGTCCAGCTCTATGACCTGGCGTCCAGCTCGACACCCGCTGTCCAGCTCGAGGTCTTGGTGTCGAGCTCGGCACCGTGCTGCGCAGCTCGACATGGCCTCGAGCTACCCGGCTAGGGCAGACTCAGTCCACCGTTCCCCCAACGATACTTCGGAAAGACCGCGTCTCCGTCCGCCCGCACTTCACGCAGCACATCCAGGAAGGGGACCACGTGCAGGTCCCCTCTACCCACGTAGAACCTGGCAGTTCCTCCATTGGGCCAAATCCGCCCGGCCCAATGAAGAAACCTTGGCCCAGCACTGGGGGCTATAAATACCCTCTGTTTCCAGAGGGTCAGGTATTGATCATTCTAACCTCAACTCTATTATCTGCTCGTACTCCCACTGACTTTAGCATCGGAGTGCCTTGCAGGTACCCCCCTCCCCCTCCTCGTTCAAAAAGCTTACTGCTCGGAGCCAGCCGTGACGGTCCAAACCTCCTGATCAGGTCAGATCAGTGGCGCCGTCTGTGGGAAACAGCTTCCCCGTCTAACGAACAATTCCAAAGACCAAAGCTCAATTCAATTACCTGTCATGGCTGATCCAGCTCGTGAAGAACAACACACCCGCGTCACCGACACCAACAACGGTCCCGCGGACAAGAATGGACACCTCGACAATCTCGGTGATCCTGGCCGCAATGCCACCCCTGCGACAACCGCCCCTGGACCTTCCACCCGCAGGGACGGGAACACTGCGTCTTCCTCGACGACCCCTCCAGCACTCGAAGACGACCCGGAAGCTCTCGCCTATCGCCGAGCTGCCCGGTTCTATGAAGTCCAAGTCCCTGCCGGGGCAGATGCCACGACTCAGGCACTGTTCGCGGCCATCAACCAGACAAATTATCTCCTATTCGCCCAAGGAGAAAGACTAAGGGCACTTGAAAATGATCGACGACCCCCGAGGAGGCATCAGAGGCCACCATCTCCACCTCCTCGGGTCGAAGAAGTTCGACACCCTACTCCCCCGCGGAGACATTACAGGGAGAACTCTAGGAGCCCCTCTCCCCCACCAAGGCAGAGGCGGCCCCAATATGAAAGACAGCCCGTCATCCCTACCGAAGAACCCAGTCGCGACCCATCAAGGCACGACAGGAGGCACAACAGAGACGGGCGTGTGACCTTCAACCACCGAGCATCACGCTCGAGGGAATCTCAGCACGACCATCGTGCCCGGCATAACTACAGGACCCCTTCTCTTTCTCCGGAGAGGAGCGACGAGGACGACCCCCGCGGTCCCCTGTCGCAGGCCATCATGGACGCACCTATTCCCCCGGGCATGGAGAAGCCCCCACATCTGAAGGAGTATGATGGAGTAGCGGACCCAGTCGACCACATTGACGGGTTCGAAGCCATGCTCCACTATCATAATGTCGGGGGGCCCATCAAGTGCCGTCTCTTCCCCACAACTCTCAGGAAGGCGGCCATGGACTGGTATAAAGGACTCGCCCCGGGCTCCATCACCTCGTGGCGGAACTTGAAGAACCAGTTCGTCAGTTCCTTCACAGCTTCTCGGCGCCATCCGAAGACCGAGGCGGCCCTCGAGGCCATCATCCAAAGACAGGATGAGACCTTGAGGGAATTCATCAACCGCTTCAACCGGGAAGCAATACAGGTCCCCTGCGCGGACCATATGAAAAGGTACTTGCTGGAGAGGGGCCTCCTCCCCGGCACAGAATTCAGAAAGGCTGTGGGTATTGAGCCACCTGCAACTTTTGATGCTCTCCTCGACAAAGCCCGGGCATACATGGACTACGAGGAGAGAGAAGCTGCCAACAGGGCACGAGACTCCAGGGCTCGCAATCATGGCAGCAGCTCGAGACAAGACCCTCCTCCCCGACGGACCAGAGAGAAGAGGAAGGAAGATCGACCCCGGGAGGTCCGGGAACAAAGGGGCCCCTCGGGCCGTTTCACCGAGTACACTCCGCTCACGGCTTCCCGCGAGCGTATCTTGGCGGAGTGTGCTAGCACAGATTTTAAAGACGGTGGCGTCAAGCGTCCCCGGCCAGCTCCTGCCAAGCCAGGAGTAGACAAAAATAAATACTGTCAGTACCATAGGAGTCATGGTCACTTGACAGAGGACTGCGTCCACCTGAAGGACGCCATTGAAACCCTCATCAAAGGAGGGAGGCTTGCACAGTACAGGCGAAACGACGCTCCCTGTCGTGACGCCCACGAAGCAAAGGAGCCCGAAGAAGATGCCCGACCATCTGACGAGTCGGCGCCAATCCAGACCGCCTTCTCGGTAACTAGGCCCGAGGATTTCGAACTTCCCGAGCTCCTGCAGGAGCCCCTGACGACACACAGCAGGTGGGAATACTTCCCCTCCGCCATGGTCATCAACGGGGGCGGGTTCAACGACCTCACCATCAACTCAGCCAAGAGGAAGTTGAACGAACTGGTCGACGCAGCTCCTCCACAAACTGTGACTTTCGAAATAGTGAAGGGCAGATCAGAGCCCATCACCTTCTACTTAGAAGAGCTCCCCGGCGGAGCCCCGAACGCAGTCATCCCCTTGCTGATAAGGGCAAAGATGGCCAATTTTGACGTGCATCGCATCCTGGTCGACGAAGGGAGTTCCGTCGACGTGATGTACACCCAGTTGTTCCGGACCTTGCAACTGGACGACTCACATCTATCTCCGTATATAGGTTCAGACCTTCAAGGCTTCAACGGCTCGACTTCCAAACCTTGGGGATATGTCGAGCTCCTCGTGACGTTCGTGGAAGGAACTGCTACAAGACAGGTGAAGGTCCGCTTCCTCGTCATTGACTGCCCGTCCCTATACAATTGCATCTTGGGGAGGCCGACATTGGCGGAGCTGACAGCGGTCCCCTCAACTGTCCATCTAAAAATGAAGTTCTATACCAAAAGGGCGAGGGTAGCCACCATCCAGGGCGACCTCGCCGCTGCCCGCATGTGATTCAACGCTGCTTCAAGAGGCCGGGATACCGTCGACGTGGGTACTAGCACCAGACCCATCAAGAAGACAAAGCAAGAGCCCGACAGAGCATCTCCCGAGGTAGAAGTTCAGAAGGCTCCACCAAAGGTCGACTCTATAGCCCTCGACGCCCGCTTCGACCAAGACGAGCCATCCAGCGGCGAGCAAATCCCCCTCCGACCTATTCCGGACGGCGATTTCGAACTCGTTCCCCTCGGAGCAGACCCGACCAAGGGAGTGAAGATTGGCAAGGACCTCCCCGACTTGGCCAGGAAGCAAATCAAGGCCTGTCTGCGCGAGAATGCTGATCTCTTCGCCTGGAGCGCTGCAGAGATGCCCGGACTCGACCCTGAGGTCGCCTGTCATCACCTCGCCATTGATTCAGCCGCCAAGGCCGTAGTACAACGTAGGCGTAGGCAGTCTCCAGAAAAAACAGAGGCTGCTGAAAAAGCTGTAAAAGACCTCCTAGAGGCAAATTTTATTTCTGAAGCCCGGTACTCCACCTGGCTGTCAAATGTTGTACTTGTTAAAAAGAATAATGGAAAATGGAGAATGTGTGTTGACTATACCGACCTCAACCGGGCTTGCCCGAAGGATGCATTTCCTCTACCTAACATTGACATGCTGGTCGACAATTCGGCCGGCTACAAGACTTTGTTGTTCATGGACGCCTACTCGGGATACAATCAAATCCCAATGGCCCTGGGCGACAAACGCTGCACGGTGTTCATGACCAGCTCGGGCAACTATTACTACAATGTAATGCCCTTCGGACTAAAGAACGCCGGCGCGACGTACCAACGCATGATGAACAAAGTGTTCAACAAACAGATCGGCGACATGCTCGAGGTATATATGGACGACATGATCGTCAAATCTCGAGCAGATACCGATCACGCAGCTCACCTCAAAACAGTCTTCGCCCAAGCAAGACAGTGCAAAATGAGGTTCAACCCCGAGAAGTGCACATTTGGGGTTAAGGCAGGAAAATTCCTCGGATTCTATCTAACAGAACGAGGGATTGAAGCCAACCCCGACAAGTGTCGAGCATTCGCCGACCTCCCGACTCCAACGTCGAAGAAGTCGATACAGATCATGAACGGCATGTTGACGTCACTATCACGCTTCGTCGCGAAGTCCGCTCAGCACGCCCTTCCCTTTTTCAAACTCCTTCGAAAGGAAGCAGCCTTCGAATGGACCGAGGAGTGCGAGCACGCACTTCGCCATCTGAAGCAGAGCCTGTCTCAACCGCCCGTGTTGTCTCGACCAGATGACGACGAGCCACTATACCTATACTTGGCAGTTTCAAACGAAGCCATCAGTGTCGCTCTTGTCCGCGAGACTCCTGACGGGCAGAAACCTGTCTACTTCACGAGCAAAGCCTTACAAGGCCCCGAGAGCAGGTATCAACAGATAGAAAAGGTTGCTCTGGCACTCGTCAACGCTGCGAGGAGGCTCAGACACTACTTTCTAGCGCACACCATCATCGTGCGAACCGATCAACCGGTGAGGCAACTCCTGGGTCGGCCAGATATGGCGGGCAGAATGCTGAAGTGGTCCCTGGAACTCTCTGAATTCGACATTCAGTACGAGAGCCGGAAAGCCCTGAAAGCACAAGCCTTGGCCGACTTCGTCGCCGAGATGACCAGTAACGACATCCCCCCGGGAAAGGAACACAAATGGACCATCTTCGTCGACGGAGCCTCCAGCTCGTCCGGAAGCGGCGCAGGGATCCTCCTGGAAAACGAAGAAGGGGTGGTAATCGAGCACTCCTTGGTTCTCTCCTTCCCGACATCAAATAACCAGGCAGAATACGAAGCCCTACTCGCAGGACTGAGATTAGCCGAGGACCTAGGAGCCCGCGAAGTTCAAATTTACACCGACTCCCAGCTCGTCGCTTCCCAAGTACAAGGAAGCTACCAGGCCAAGAATGACAACCTCATTGAGTACTTGAACTTAGTCAAAAAACACATGGCAAAGTTCGTACGAGCAGAAATCTCTCATGTTCCCCGCGAGCAAAACACGAGGGCGGACATATTGTCCAAACTCGCGAGCACACGAAAGAAAGGCGGGAATAAATCTGTCATCCAGGAATCTCTGGCACGTCCGAGCATCGAGCCACCCTCGACTACGGTCGAGGTCCACGCCATCGGGGATGCCACGTCTTGGATGACCCCGGTTTATAATTTCCTAACAAAGGGAGAACTCCCATCGAACCAGGCCGACGCTGCCATAATCAAGCGACGAGCATGTTCCTATGTTGTTCTCGAGCAGAAACTGTACCGAAGAGGATTCTCCATTCCCCTCCTGAAATGCATTGACGAGTCCGCCATCCCCGACGTATTGCGGGAGATACACGAAGGTATCAACGCCCAGCACATGGGCGGTAAATCCTTGGCAAGGAAAGCCCTTCGAGCAGGATACTACTGGCCGACGATGCAACAGGACGCCAAGGAACACGTGAAAAAATGTGACAAGTGCCAGAAGCACGGGGATATGCACCTCGCCCCCCCGCACGAGCTGAACACATTGTCGTCCCCATGGCCGTTCGCCTGGTGGGGCATGGATATCCTCGGGCCCTTCGTGCAAGGGACCTACCAGAACAAGTTTCTAATCGTCGCCGTGGATTACTTCACGAAATGGATCGAGGCCGAGGCACTCGCGAAAATCACCTCACACAACATCCTCCGTTTCTACAAAAGAAACGTGCTCGCCAGGTTCGGAATTCCGCAGGCACTTGTGACCGACAACGGCACCCAGTTCACCGACCACGGATTCCGAGACTTCGTCACCAAACTGGGGACCAAACAACACTTCACGTCGGTCGAACACCCTCAAACCAACGGGCAAGCCGAAGCCGCGAACAGAGTCATCCTCCGAGGGCTCAAACGTCGACTCGGCGAAGCCAAAAGAGAATGGGTCGAGGAGCTCCACAGCGTCCTGTGGGCATACCGCACCACGCCCCACTCAACGACGGGAGAAACACCGTTTCGACTGACCTACGGCACCGAAGCCGTCATCCCGGTCGAAATCATGGAACCATCCCGTCGAACGGAGGAGCCCCTCGACGAAGAGATGAATGACGAAGCACTAAGGGATGAACTCGACCTAGTCGAGGAAATCCGATCGGGGGCTGCCCTGCGCGAAGCCACCCTAAAACAACGAGTGGCTCTACGCCACAACGACAAGGTCATCAAGCGCGAGTTCGAAATAGGCAGTCTGGTACTACGCAGGAACCAGAAAGACTCCCGCGAAGGGAAATTGGCCGCGAACTGGGAAGGACCTTACCGCGTCCACGACACCACGGGTACCGGGGCGTACTACCTCGAGCAGCTAGACGGAGAGCCATTACCAAGACCCTGGAATGCTGCTAAGTTGAAGCAGTACTACAGTTAGAAACTGTCAACACCTAGGACCCTCGACCAGCAGCAACCACGCTCGGGCAACGAGGAAAAACGTCCAATTTCGTTTAAGGCTAAGGTACAGGCCCGACACACGACCAAAATGGCACGGCATCGCGCGGTAAACGATGACGATCGATAGTGCCCGACGTGGACAGCTGTACCGAGCCCCACCGTCGTCGTACCCATAAGGCAGAACACCCAGCTCGCGATGGGCAGTTCACGCCAAGGGCGAATCGTCCCTAACGAGCTCCACGCCCGACTGAGCAACCTCGCTCCGAAACGCCCGACATTCCATCAAGAATAACGGGACATCTACAAGGGTCAAAAGAAAATCTCTCCCCTCGAGCGCAACACTTAGGCAACCCCGGCCAATCAAAATAGGGCCGAGATTGCATACAAGTGGAGACGAGCGTATTCGCTCGCCAAATCAAAGCCACCTACGGGCACTCTTCGGGCCCGGGACTTAGGCTAAATTCATACAAGCATGTGATTTCAAACAAGGGCAAAAAATCCAAAATGAATAACAAGGTATAAACGCCCGAAGGCAACAAAGCAATATTAAACCGACCAAGAAGGCCGGCGATGTTTATAACATACAATAAACGGGCACGCAGGCCCAAAGAGTACAAATATCAAGAGCACGCAGGCCCGCTATCCTACTCAGACTTCCACATAATCATCATTGTCGACGCCAGGAGAGTCGGGCGGAGGAATGATCATGCCACCTACAACCCGGTGTGTGTGACCGATACCCTCAGTGACCAGACCGGGGTTTAGCAATGAGAGCTGATCGACTGCAGAATTGAACCCGTCCTCCAGAGCACCGACGCAGTCCGCCTCGAGGAGCCGGATGTGGGCGACCAGCTCCGCCCGACTCTTCAAAGTCACTATGTCCTCGGGCTCATCTTCGGCAGGTTGCAGGACAGCATTCATTTCCTCGACCTGTTTACCCAGGCGTTCGACTTCGGCTGCCAAGCGATCCCTGTCGGCCCGAAGAAACTCCCCTTCCTCAGTCAACCTCCCCGACTTCTCCTTTTCCAGGGTCAGCGCCTCCCTCTCAGCATCAAGCATCACGGTCTGCTCTCGGAACATCTCCTCGGAGCGTTCCAGAGCGACCTTCAGCTTCCGCGAGCTCGCAGTCAGGGTCGCCTTCTCCTGCTCGAGCTCTTCAACACGAGCAGCATCCCCTGCATCCTCAGATAACACCAAAGCCATTTCGGCCATTTTTACCAGCCCGTCCACGCTGGCGGCCAGATACGCCTTCCTTTCCTCTTTGCTCATCTTCTTTATGGCCTCAGCTTCATGGGCGACCACTGTCGGAGGGAATCGCTCGAAAAAGCCCGCCTCTTCGAAGCAAGGGGGGAAGGCAAAAGATTGAACAGCACCGGCATCCTCCCCGACAGTCGAACCGCCTTCCACGCGGGTCCTCTTCCTCTGCGTCAAAACGGCGCTGGGTCAATCTCCTCGACCTCTGGATCTGACGCGGGTCCCGAGCTCGACGTCGAGTCCACCCTCACCGGCTGAGGAGCGTTCGGACTTTGTGGTGGTTCCATTCTCGTCGTCTGTGGGGCCTTCACGACCCTCCTGCCTCGCCTCTGGTCGGTCGATAATTTCAGGAGCCTTTCATGTCGGCTAGCCATCGTACCTGCACGAAATAAAGAAAAAGTCAGTATCGAGCAAACTGCATGAATAAATGACGAATAAAGAATTTCAAGCAAACAACCTAACAGGCGGGTAGCCTGCCTATATGTCGGACATTCCACCAGCGCCTTGGTGTCGATCGGGCGAGACTCGAACGTCGGGTAACCGTCTTTGTCTAGGATATCATCCCCTTCCCGCGTAACCCATCGGGCGGGATGAAAACTGTCGACAAACCGACAAAGAACGTCGTACGCCCGCTGATCTTCCGTGCACATGTCCCCGACAGCAGTATGGAAATAACCTGTCCCATGCTCGTAATGTCGGGACATCCAGTACACCGGGAACTTAGCCCTACGACCTAACACGGGGCTCCCGTCGTCGGCCACCATCGCTTCCCCATCATTGTCGCTCACTGGCCCCTCCTCCTCGAAAAGGGAATCTAAAGCAGAGTCGGTAATTGGGCGTACCACATACCACTTGTCTTTAAACCCCCTCACGGAGTCCATATACATCTTAAACAGTCTCCTCGACTGCTTCAGGGACACCCAGTTGTGCTTCCCTCCTCGGGACTGACGCTGCAGGTGAAATACCCGGAAGAAAAGAGGGATGGTCGCCCCGATCCTCAGGTAGCGACACGTCAACTCAAACGTCCGGATGAAGGCGAGCGAGTTTGGGTGCAGCTGGGACGGGGCCAGCTCCAAGTGCATAAAGACCCCGGTCTGAAAATCAGTGAACGGCAGCCGCAGCCCTAAGTCTTTAAACGCGATCTCATACATCGCGAGGCTGTAGTTCGGATACACCGAGCAAATTCTTGCATTGGTCGACGGAAGCATGACCACGAAGTTCTGCTGGAAGTCGGGCTGGTCTTGACCCTCTTCAATGACAGTGAATGGATGTCGGTCATCCCGGCTATATATCGACGCTGTCCCCCGAGGCTCGACACCCACCCATTCCAGCAATGGGTCGGTCACGGTATCTATTAGGGTGGCCGGCTCGTCGGCACTCTGTTCTTCGCGATCACGACGTCCGGAGGAGCTCGGCTCGTCCGCCATGGTTACCTGCAGAGCACGGGAAACCAATCAGTTGAGCACGAAGTCCTATGCTCGACATAATCATGTCGTCCATACACGACTACACAAGTCCGTTTTCATAAGTGGATGCCTCCCCGACTCTCCTGAATCCGGTGTTCTTCCTCAAACCAACCGCGTGGCCACTCTTCAAGCATGTCAACCCGAGGTATGAACATGGCGAGCCGCACTATGAAGCCCACGGCCACGACCATGAACATACCGGGCACGGTCATGAATCAGGCGCCCCGGATCATGAAGACCCCGGGTAGCTCTGAAGTTTTTCACCTAAAACTATGAATACGTCGGCCACAAACATGCATTTGTCGGTCCTAGACATGAATATGTCGGGCAAAACGCGAGTTTACCGGGCTAATCCCACGCGCACAGTCCTAAAACATCTACAAATTCCAGGAATCATGCATTCTAAACGGAAAAATGAAGAAAGTAGATCACTTACTTGGATCAAAGTATGGGATTTGGCTAAGAAATGGAAGAGTTTGAGACGGGAAGTCGCAACTGGAGAAAGTGTTGAGAGCGGCAACGGAGAGAGAACGGAGAACGGAAAACGTATTATGGGGCCCAAGGATCCTATTTATAGTGATGACGTGGAATACCAAACGTCACCTCGGGCAACCACGGACTCCATCTCCTCGACGCGCTGCTCCCAACGCAATGATGGCCCTACCCCCCTAGGGTGGCGGCACAGCTCCCGAAAGATGCCTCGTGTGCTCGACCGACGCACCCGGTACGGATCCTCCACGCATCCACCACCGAGGACGTCTCCGAGCACGACACGAGGAGGCCCCTCGAGGGCCCACACCTCCATCTCGGGCACGAGACCTCAACGACGGAACAACTTGGTTTCAAGTCATGGCCCCTCGCAAAGGAACCACGACTTGGGGGGCTCCTGTTCTGGACTGGGCCCGACAGGCCCAGAAGCATTACTAAGGCCCAGTCCAAAGGGACTCACTAAGGACCACACTGGGCAAAGGGGGTCACATCCATGCCCGACACCCTGATGTCCACCTCGACATCTCGATGTCCAACCCCACGCGGTGAAGTCGTGCTCGACACCCTGCCGTCCAGCTCTATGACCTGGCGTCCAGCTCGACACCCGCTGTCCAGCTCGAGGTCCTGGTGTCGAGCTCGGCACCGTGCTGCGCAGCTCGACATGGCCTCGAGCTACCCGGCTAGGGCAGACTCAGTCCACCGTTCCCCCAACGATACTCCGGAAAGACCGCGTCTCCGTCCGCCCGCACTTCACGCAGCACATCCAGGAAGGGGACCACGTGCAGGTCCCCTCTACCCACGTAGAACCTGGCAGTTCCTCCATTGGGCCAAATCCGCCCGGCCCAATGAAGGAACCTTGGCCCAGCGCTGGGGGCTATAAATACCCTCTGTTTCCAGAGGGTCAGGTATTGATCATTCTAACCTCAACTCTATTATCTGCTCGTACTCCCACTGACTTTAGCATCGGAGTGCCTTGCAGGTACCCCCCCCTCCTCGTTCAAAAAGCTTACTGCTCGGAGCCAGCCGTGACGGTCCAAACCTCCTGATCAGGTCAGATCAGTACTCAACACGCATAACATGGCCCATTTTTAAGGCAACAAGTGGATGTAACCCTAAGGGTGCAAGTGTGCATTGTGTATTAATTATCATGCATTTTTGTCTTTGTATTAGGTCAAGCTATTTGTTGATTTTGGATTTTTTTTTTCATACAAACCCTAATCTCTAATCATGGCATAATTGAAAGCGTAAATGCGTGAAATAAATCTACCACTATTACAACATGATTATGGGGAGGGGGATACAATTTTTGAATGGGGATTATTTGACAAGAAATTAAAACCCTAATTTTAACTATTACATCCAAATTGAATATTGGCATAAATAATAAATGAATAATATTTAAATAAACAAATTAAATAAATATACAAAATAATATGAATATGCAAAAAAGGTTTTATTTATTTTTATGTATGTAAAAATATTTAATGTAAAAAGAAAGGAATAATAAAAAAGGATTATTATTTTTTAATAAGGGTAAACCCTAATTTTTCTTTAAGAAAATAAATATATTAATTATATTATTTATATACAATAAAATAAAATAATGTATATACAAAAATTGAATATATTTAGAAAAAAGTATTATTTTAAGTATAAATAATAATAATAAAAAGTATAATATTTCTATGTTTTTATTTTAAAATATCTATTAAATAAAATAAAAAGTGTGTGTGTGTGTATATATATATATATATATATATATATATATATATATATATATATATATATATATATATATATATATATATATATATATATATATATATATATATATATATATATATATATATATATATATATATATATATATATATATATATATATATATATATATATATATATATATATATATATATATATATATATATATATATATATATATATATATATATATATATATATATATATATATATATATATATATATATATATATATATATATATATATATATATATATATATATTATATTAATTATGTAATAAAATAAAATAAAATATATAAAAAAATAAAAATATGTTTAGAACAATATTTTTCAGTGTGAATAAAATAAAGAATAAAATAAAAGTATAATTTATATATTATTTTTAAGTTTTAAATAAATAAAATATACTAATTAAATTGTTTTCATGTTAGAAAAAATAAAAATAAAATAAAATAAATGTGAAAATTTATAAAAATATTTTTGAGTATTTTTTTTTATATTTGGGAAATAATAAAATAAAATCAGAAACAAAAATAAAATACAAAAATATAAAACATAAAGAAATTGGGCCAGGGGGTGGATTCAGTAAAAGGGGGGTGTCAATAGTGAGCCAGGACCAAGCCCAGCCCACCACACTTCATCTTCAACCTCTGTTCTTCAAAAACGCGCGCGCCCTGTACACAAAGCTAAATCCTGCATACGTGCTCTAATGCAAAAACACATAACATCAAAGTTGTAGAGCTTTCTAAGACGAATCCAACCATATAAAAAACTTGTCCTAACTCTCAAAGACCAGAGAGAATTTCTCTGGCCCTAAAATCTAACCTAATTTTTTCAGGATGTTCATGGACCAAATTCTCTTAGCATACTTAATTAAAATGAAAATTGAGCATATGTACAACTTCATGTCTATGAATACTACATTTCTTATTCACAAACCTAAGTCTAAATGTTTCTAAATAGAGAGATAGGAAGTTGATAAAAACCTGTTTCATCTGACTTCGTGTATGGCAATGTGGAGCTTTTCAACAAGGCCTGAGATGTTTGGGAGCTTGCTTGAACTTCCCTTGACCTTCTCCAATGCCTAGCTTGCCTTGAATGTGCTTGAACAAGCCTACAGAACTCAACCTGCACAAGCTGAAATCAAAAATGGCAAACCCTATAAATGGAGTTACAGTTAGTGTTTAAGGGTTGGGATAGTTTGGATAGGTTGTATGGAAGGTGTTTGAACAGGTTTGGGGCAAAATGCACGAGCAAATTGTGTTATGGAAAGCAAACTGCAGATGTTGCCCTGTTTTGCCAATGGAAGGTGATTTTGTGCTATGGGGAGTTTTAGGGCTCAAAGGGTCGTGTTTCTGGCTCAAGGGGATGTGAGAAAGATGTTTCAAAAGCTTGCACAAGTTGGTTTTTGCTGATGTTCAAGTTCTAGTGTATTGGACAAATTTCTTCATTATGAAGTAAAGTATGAGAAGTGATGTGAAGCACGCCTGTACAGGCTATCCATCAGCTTGTACACTTTGACCTTGGCCCCTCAAGTTTGTGGATCTGATTTGCTGCACAAGATATGGCTCAATGCTCAAGGATTTAGTTTTGACATAAAGCATGATTTAAGCAAAAATGGAAATGTTACTTTTTCTACTTAGGGATTAATCTAATGTGCAATGTTCTAATGACCAAAACAATGCCTTAGACCAATGGATTTGCATTAAATTAATGAGTGTGGAATTGTTTTGAGGCCTGTAATCTAGTGTAAAGCAAGTTGATTTGAATTTGCAACGTGTATCCATATGAACATGCCATGGATGAAAAGTGAGTTTTTGCCAACTTCAAGCCTTCGATTCTCCCTAACCACAAATGAGTTTGGAGAGTTCTTGGACATTTTGGAAATCTTGCAACATGCTCTATAATCCATATTTAAAATGAAACTTGAGATTCCAAGTGGAACTATGTGAAAAATGGCCATGAAGATAGGTCAAAATCCTGCCTAAACTAGGGCAAAATTTCACTAAGTTAAAAGTTTCATGGACCCTTGTTCCAAAAATCATAACTTGAGATCTAAGCTTCTTTTGAGAAAACTTTATGAATCAAAGTTGTAGATTTTGTGGAGGAATACAAATTTCATGTTGGAAGTTTTGTTTGAATCCAATTTCATCATGGTGAAAATGTTGGGCGGAGTTAGGAAAAATTAAGAAAATTTCATAACTTAGAAAAATTCTAAGTTATGAAAATTTTCAACTTTAAATCCTAATTTGCAAAAATGGGTTTCTTGATGAACAAGTTTCATGTTTTGACACATCTTGATGAAAAGTGACCCTTGGCACTTGATTTTGACCAAAAAGTCAAAGTTTGACTTTTCAGTGTACAGTCAGATTTTGATCAGTTGACTGAAAAATTCATCTGCCAATCCAATGCAATTGAGGTCTTTTGAACCTTGTGAATAGGTCAATATGATTCCATTGATTCCTTGAATCCATGCTTGAGCCTAATTTGCCATTGGCTTGGTCAAAAGTCAGATATTGCCCTTGTGCAGTCAAAACCCTAAAAATGACCATTTTGCCCTTTTGGTGATCTGATCAAATTTCTTGTGGAGTTGTGGTCCAAACTTGATCAAATGATTCATATGAGCCTAGAATGTTTATGTGGATCAAAAATCATGAGGTTTGACTGTAAATTGGCCACAGTTGACTTTTTCCCCAATACAGCTGATTTCTATGTCAACTGTCCAATTGACTGGGCAAAAATTTGATTCAAGGCTTGAAACTTGGTATGGAAAAACTTATGGGTCCTACATGAAGTATGAAAGTCACTTTGAGCATTAGAAGTCCAAAAATCCCTGTGCAAACTCAAACCCTAATTTAGGTCATCAGTGCAAGGAGATATCTTGAGCAGAGCAAAACCCTAATTCTGTCTGAAGTTCAAGGGGCCTTGTGAGGGGAGATCTTGATAAAATGAGAGGGAAAATTTTGGGGTACAACAGCTGCCCATGTTCAATCTTCTTGAACCTGAAGAGTTAGATTGGCGAATTTGCCTTTCGTGACTCGAAGGTAAAAGAGGATTGGACACTAGAGTGCCCGTAAATTCGCACTCGTCAAAATGTAGCTGAGGGAATGAGCTTAAAGATGCCATTTGGAGATGGTAGAATATTGCTGGAGATGGGCTTAAAGATGCCATCCAAGACTTGTTTGTTTAGAATTAGGAGAATGAATGTCAGAATGGTATCCGTATCTGGAACATATTTGAGTTGTATCTGGAGATTGGATCTGTATGAGCAAGGGAATGGCGTCCGTGTCTGGAGCGTATCCAAGCTGTAACTGTATTTGATTCTTGAATGAATATCAGAATGACTGTCGTGTCTGGAGTGTATCTGTATTGTATCTGAAACCTGAAATCTGAATGAGCAACAGAAAGACATTCGTGTTTGGAGTATCTTTGGGCTGGGGAATAGATTTGAATGAGTGACAGAATGGAAATCGTGTCTAGAGCGTATCTGGACTGTATCTGAGGTTGAGATTTGTATGAGTAGCAGAATGACTTCCGTGTCTGGAGTGTATCCGTACTATAATTGGGATCTGAATAAGTGACAGAATGACTTCCTTGTCTAGAGTGTATCTGGACTTTGAAATTGATAGTTGAATCTGAATGAGAAATAGAATGGCTTCCGTGTGTGGAGCGTATCTAGTCTGTATCTGATTGCTGAAGTCTGAACGAGTGACAGAATGGCATCCGCGTCTGAAGCGTATCTGGACTGTATCTTGACTTGAAATTCTGAATGAGTAATAGAATGACCGCCGTGTCTGGGGTGTATCCATATTGTATTTGGGATTTTGAATATTTGTTAAAGATAACTTTTAGTCTTATCCTGAAAAAGGTAAAATGTTAGCTAAAACACACAAAGTTATGTTGCATGATATGTATGATGCAATAAAATGTGTTCTATCAATGTTTATGATATATGAATGTAATGGATGCGCATGTAAGCTGAGTAGCTGTCTTGCTGAGGAAAATAAATCCTTGATAGCTGGAGATAGTGAAATCTTTGACTGCTGTCGGGGAAAATAAACCCTTAACTGCTGCTGGAGATTCAAAACCTTTGATTTACTGAGACTGGGAAACCCTTTGGACTACTGCTGGTGATTGAAAATCCTTGGTAACTTGTGGGGATTAACAAAAGCTTTAACAACTTCTCCGGGGAAATGAGAATCTTTCATGACTTTCCAGGCGGATAATGAAAACTCTGACGATCTCTACTGGGGAATTAAAACCTGGGAGGCTTCAACTGGAGAAATAAGAACAAGAATCTTCGTTCTACTGGGAAATAACTCTGTGGGGAGAACATTTATTTCGTCGAAGAATTCTCAAGATCTTGGGTTGTATGACAATCTACTGAGGATTTATGGAGGGAATTGGATGGTGTTCCACTGGGGTTTAAGATGTGGAGTTTTGGACTCCGTTGGGGAAGAAAGTTTCATCTTCGCTGAGGGTTTATAGTTCAAAGTTTTCTGGCTCCGTTGGGGATTGGGAGTTTGGAAACTTAGTTCTGATGGCAATATGTATTTAACTCCGCTGGGGATATGTATTTCAAGATTTTAGCTCTGTTGAGGATCTGAATGACATACTTCAGGGGATTTCTTCTGGAATAGCCTAAAGACGTTTTCCTATACTTTCAACCTATCAGTAATTATCCTTTCTCATTTCGTTTTATTTGTAAGCAGTGATTATATTCAAATGCATATGCTCATTTAACAAATCATTGGACGTTTTCAAATAAAACATAAGTGTAAAAAAGAAAGAAAAGGCAAGCAAATTTCTACACTTTGAAGTGTCTTTGTATTAACTTTGTAAGTATTTTGTACAAAGGAGACAAACATCCTAGTAAGAGAATATTATCATAAAAAATGAGAAAAATTTATACAAAGAAAGATGGCTATGTGTAACAATTCCATGGGGTTCCCATTCTGCTATAGCCTTCACAACTCTGAGTATCTTTTCCATTCGTTGCCTCGTCCGCAGATGATTGGATTGATCAGAAGCTTGGAGCTTGTCTGTGAAGAGATTGTCCTTAAAGTGATCCGACGAGACATAGTCATACGCTTTATTTCACTAACTTTTGCCTGGATCGCCCTTTCGGGTTTTCGATCCACCGGGAAACCCTTTTTTGCCCAAGTCGCCCTTTCGGGTTTTCAACTTGTCGGGTGTACAAATTTTTATTTATCCTTAATTTTTGCCTGAACCGCCCTTTCGGGTTTTCGATTCGCCGGGATGCCCATTTTTGCCCAAGTCGCCCTTTCGGGTTTTCAACTTGTCGGGTCATTTATGCGAAGTATCTTTTGACTATGTCTGCATTCGCATGGTGCGGCAGATCATCGCCATCCATGGTGGTCAAGATCATTGCCTCACCAGAAAAGATGTTTTTGATTACAAATGGTCCTTCGTAAGTAGGAGTCCACTTGCCCCTGGGATCGCTTTGCGGTAAGATGATCCGCTTGATTATAATGTCCCCGACTTGATATACTTGTCTCTTGATTTTCTTGTTGAAGGCCTTGATCATACGTTTCTGATACACCTGACCATGGCAAACAGCAGTAAGTCGTTTCTCGTCAATCAAGTTAAGTTGATCAAGCCGAGTCTGAATCCAATCGTCTTCACTCAAACCAGCATCCTTCATGATCCTCAAGGAAGGGATCTGAACTTCCACAGGTAAAACAACTTCCATGCCATATACCAAAGAAAAAGGGGTTGCCCCAGTTGAAGTGCGTGCCGTGGTACGGTACCCGTGTAGAGCAAACGGTAACATCTCATGCTAGTCCTTGTAGGTGACTGTCATCTTTTGAATGATCTTCTTAATATTTTTTTTCGCAGCTTCAACAACACCGTTCATCTTTGGCCGATAGGGAGATGAATTGTGATGTTAAATCTTGAACTGCTCGCACAGAGCGGTGATCATAGTGTTATTCAAATTTGTACCGTTGTCTGTGATGATCCTGTCAGGGATACCATACTGGCATATGAGGTTTTGCTTGACGAAGCGGGCAACAACATTTTTTGTAACGGAGGCGAAGGAAGCTGCTTCGACCCACTTGGTAAAGTAATCAATGGCCACCAGGATGAAACGGTGTCCATTGGATGTTGTAGGCTTGATCTCTCCAATCATGTCGATTCCCCACATCCCGAATGGCCAAGGAACTGTTAAGACATTGAGAGGAACTAGGGGAATATGTACCTTGTCAGCATAGATTTGGCATTTGTGACAAGTACGGGAGTGTTGATGACAATCAGCTTCCATGGTAGACCAATAGTAGCCTGCCCGTAGAATCTTCTTAGCCATCGTATGACCGCTCGGGTGGGTGCCAAAGGTGCCATTATGTAGTTCAGCCATGATCTGCTCAACTTCAATCTTGTCCACACAACGGAGTAGGACACAATCAAGATTGCGCTTGTATAGGATATCATTGCTCAGAAAGAACTTGGCTGCGAACCTCCTTAAGTACTTTTTGTCGTTGACTGAAGCTCCTTCAGGGTATTCTTGTGCTTCGAGATACCTTTTAACGTCATGAAACCAAGGTCGGTCCACCACTTCTTTGGTATTAATCTCGTGACAATGAGCAGGTTCGTCCATTCGTTCAATGGTTATTTGAGGTGCCTCATTATCCCAGTTAAGTTTAAACATGGATGACATTATAGCTAGCACATCTGCTAGCTGATTCTCTTCTCGCGGGAAGTGCTCGAAGGTAATCTGCTCGAAATGTGGTAACAATGTCAGGACATGTTCTTTGTAAGGGATGAGGTTAGGGTGCTTAGTATCCCACTCTCCTTTGATTTGATTGATAACCAAAGCTGAGTCCCCAAATACAATTAAAGATTTGATTCCCAAGTCAATGGCAGCCTTGAGACCAAAGATACAAGTTTCATACTCGGCCATGTTGTTGGTGCAGCTGAAGCAAAGTCTAGCAGTGAAAGGTGTATGGCAACCTTCTGGAGAGATAAGTATCGCGTTGATACCGTTGCCAAGTGCATTTTAAGCACCATCAAAGTACAGGGTCCATCGGGATCCTTGTTTAGGTCTGTCATACGGTCCGTTACCTTTAATGTTGTCCAATGTCATGATATCCTCGTCGGGGAAGTCGAACCTCATAGATTGGTAATCTTCGACGGCTTGATGGGCTAGATGGTCAGTTAGTACACTCCCCTCTATAGCTTTTTGGGTTGTGTATTGGATATCATATTCAGTCAGGATCATCTGCCATCTAGCGATTCTTCCGGATAAAGCAGG
The DNA here is from genome assembly GCA_948472305.1 of Vicia faba. Taxonomy (NCBI): domain Eukaryota; kingdom Viridiplantae; phylum Streptophyta; class Magnoliopsida; order Fabales; family Fabaceae; genus Vicia; species Vicia faba. The sequence continues at coordinate 1,293,290,749 of OX451739.1, read as the reverse complement.
CTTCTCGAAGATGTACTTGATCAGATCCATTTTAGAAATCAACAAAGTGGTATGTGTCAACATATACTGCCTTAGCCGGCGAGCATCCCATACCAAAGCACAACAAGTTTTCTCGAGCAGTGAGTATCGGGTCTCACAGTTGGTAAACTTTTTGCTAAGGTAATAAATGGCATGCTCTTTTCGGCCAGACTCGTCATGTTGGCCCAGTACGCACCCTGTGACACCCCAAATAATTCGATTATTAAATAATTAGAATTTTTAATTATTAATTTAATTGGAAATTTAATTATTGGTATTTTGGATTATTGGAATTAATTTAATTAATTAAAGGAAAGAAGTATTGGTGGTGTGAAGAGTGATTAGAGGGTGTGAGGGGTAAAATACTCTACTCTTACTAATTACTAATTTAATTATTTTATTGGAATAATAAAAGGAGTATTAAAAGGAAAAAGAAGAGAAAGAGAGTTATTTTGGAATATTCATCATACGTGCATTTGAGAAGAGGAAAAAGAAGGAGAAAGCCAGAAGCGTCAGAATTCGAAGAACCCACAAGGTAAGGGGTGATTTCGATTAGTTAATTCGTATTATCGATTTAGATATTCAATAGTATGGATCATAGTATGTTAGGGAATCCCGGTTTGTAATTCTAGGGTTCCGTAGAATTGTCCCTATTGCGTCGAATTGTAGGTTGAAAACCATTAGGGTGTCAGATGATAAAAAGGAATGATGAAATAATGTTGTTGATGTTATAATGGTGCAAAATGGATGTGTTTTGGTGTTTCTCATGTTGCAATTCGTATGGGTATGTTTGGAATTGGTTTAGAATGAATAAATGTTGTCAAAAGTGCAGAATTTGACTCTGCGGGTCGTGGGAACCGGTTCCCAGTGGGGAGGAACCAGGTTCCACTGTGTGAATTTATAAAAACTGGCAAAAATGCACGTAGGAACCGGTTCCTGTATAGGTAGGAACCAGGTTCCCATACATTTTTCCAGAAGCGTGATTTTTGAACTTCGCAGGAACCGGTTCCTGCATATGTAGGAACCGGGTTCTGCTGTAACTTTTGAAAAATATTAAACTTTGAAAATTCATAACTTTCAAACCGTAAGTCCGTTTTGAGTGCCGTTTTGGACGTTATTTCTTAAATTTAATGCTCTATTTTATAAAATGAAAATATTTTGAAAATGAGTCAAATCCCGGAATAAGTGATTATTGGCTAACGCACATGGGTGTGTATGTAGCAGTGAACCTGTGATGGATGGATGTATTAGTATTGTGTGAATGAAAGGCATGTTTATGCTGCTAATGATGGTGTGCATGATCGTTGAAATATCATGTTTTTGGTTTTGGTTCAGTTATGATAAATTGATGTATTTCATAGACTGATTTGATGTTGCATGCTAGTGATGTGCATGCATATGCATTGTTTTGGTGAAGTTAATTCCCATTGTGTGGAATTTGACTTGTATTGCCGTTAACTGATACCCGGGTGATGATGGGTGGTTAGGATGGATTCGTGTCCGGGTGTTTATGGATGAATCGATGGTTGCTGTATCCGGTTGATGATGGATCGGTGTTGGGTGACTTGGTCACGTGTTGGTACCACATGCATTGTGTCTGCATTTGTGTTTGCATGGAATTGTAACATGTTAGGATGTCTTCCAGTGTTACAATTCTTTGGTTGATTATTGATTTATGAATAATGACTTGTATGATTGGAACTGCGTGTTGAACCTAAATTTATGCTAAAATGGGTGAAATAATATGCTTGTGATATAATGTTGATTGAGAAGCTTATAATGCATGTTAATTATGAGAAATCTCACCCTTACTTTAACAATTTCAGATTAAAGTTAGCAGCTCAGGAGTTGGTGAGGATGGCTCTAGAGCTATGTTACTTTAAGTCCGCGTGTCAGTGTCGTGCTCTGATAGGTTGTAACACCGGGGAACGTTTAGTTGAGGAATTAGTTATCATTCAATTGTTTCTTTGAATTTCATTGGGAATAATTATATTTTGGTTTATTCCGTTTTGGTTATGGTATTTTTCCGCTGTGTAAGACATGGTCTTAATTTGATTGAATTATTTGAATAATGACCCTCAGTGTAGCATGACTACTGTTTTATTGGAAGTTTTATTTATTTCATAATTGTGACATCCCTTGTTCCGTGTTAACTCTGATGGAATATGTCTTTAATCATTGATATAATTAATATTATTCGGGGTATTTTAGAAGGGGTGTTACACACCCCATTGAGTTATCCAAAACAATCAGATACATAATTAATGGCCTTCCTTCGACGGGTGGCATTAAGATAGGAGGTTCCAGCAAATACTCCTTGATCTTATCGAAAGCAACTTGACAGTCATTGTTCCATTCCACCACCTGATATTTCTTCAATAGTTTGAAGATTGGTTCACAGGTAGATGTTAGGTGAGAGATGAACCTTGCGATGTAGTTTAGGCGTCCCAAGAAACCTCTAACCTCCTTCTCGGTGCGAGGGGCAGGCATTTTTTGTATAGCTTTGACTTTGGCAGGATCAACCTCGATGCCTTTGTTACTGACGATGAATCCCAAAAGTTTACCGGACCTAACTCCGAAAGTGCACTTGCTAGGGTTCAGCCTGAGCTTGTATTCTTTTAACCTGACAAACAACTTTTGCAGATGGTCGAGGTGTTCTTCTTCTGTTTGTGAATGGGCTATCATGTCGTCTACATAGACTTCAATCTCATGATGTATCATGTCATGAAACAAAGCTACCATGGCTCGCTGATAGGTTGCTCTGGCATTCTTCAGTCCAAATGGCATCACTTTATAGCATAAGGTACCCCACTGCGTAACAAAAGTAGTCTTCTTCATGTCTTCGGGGGCCATTTTGATCTGGTTGTACCCTGAAAATCCATCCATGAAAGAGAATACCTTGTGTTGAGCTGTGTTGTCAACCAAGATGTCAATGTGTGGTAGTGGAAAATCATTTTTATGGCTAGCCCTGTTTAAGTCTTTGTAGTCCACACACATTCTGACTTTGCCATCTTTCTTAGGCACGGGCACAATGTTAGCAACCCATTATGGATAGGAAGTAACGACAAGAAAGCCAACATTGAACTGTTTCATCACTTCAGCTTTGATTTTTTCAGACATATCGGGCCTCATTCGGTAGACTTTCTGTTTGATTGGTGGACAGTCTTCTCTTGTTGGGAGACGGTGGACCACAATATTTGTATCCAGCCCCGGCATGTCTTCATAGAACCAGGCGAAGATCTCAACATATTCATTCAACAGTTGAACTAAGCGCCCTTTGACACTTGGCTTCAGGTTGGCACCCACTTTAACCTCTTTTCTGTCTTCCTCTGTTCCCAAATTGATAATCTCTAACAACTCCTCATGGGGCAGAATAGCCCTTTCTTCTTGTTGCAAAAGTCTAGCCAACTCCCCAGGCACTTCATAGTCTTCATCACCTTCGTACTCGCATGATTGACCAGATCTTCAGAGTCACTGAAGGCCATAGCAGAATTGTTACTCATGGAGTTCGGAGTGGATGGGTACCTGCATTTTGTGAGTGTGGGTGTGTGTAAGGAATAGCCACCTTTAAACAAAATGAAATGTAAAAAAGAAAGAAAATGAACACAAAATTTTATAGATGAAAACGTCCATGATTCATTAAAAATGGCATATGAAAATGAAGAATCAAAACCCTTACAAATGGACCTATATGCCCCGGGTAAGGCATAAGGTAAAAAGAGTGTACGAATTGTTTAAAAGTTATTACAGACCAAACAGGAAATGTTCAAAAGGTAAATTACTGATTGATGAAAGTAATGGGAACAAAGTCTTTCGCCTCCCAGTTGTTCAGTCCTCCTTCAATGGTTGGAAAGATCCGGTCTTCAAAATTGCTTCATTCTTCATCATCTTCTAAAGCATGAACTCCATGACAAGTGATTTTCAGTGGTGGTCCTCCAGCCCGGGAGCGACGCACAGCTTTCTGGCTAGCAGCAGTGAAACTCAATCCGTACTTATCTGTCTTGTAAGGAAAATCTGGCAGTTGACCCCACATTGTACTTCCCCCCTCCTTGATTACAGCCTCCGCATCTTTAAGGGATGACATCCGGGACACAGGTTTGGTAATGATGGGCACATCAATCATTGTCTTGGCTACCGCGACCTCAGGAGAGACCTCTTCAAAGTGTTGGAAAGGTGTTTCTATGAATTCACCATCTAACTCCACGTAGCGGAAAGAGTTAAGGTGGCTTATCATATACTCCTCCTCACCATGAACTGTTATGATCTTACCCTGGACTGGGTACTTGAGCATCTGGTGTAGAGAAGAAGTGACTGCCCCAGCGTTGTGGATCCATGGCCTTCCCAATAAGCACGAATATGAAGGACGGATGTCCATCACATAAAAAGTAGAGTTGAAAATTTATGTTCCCACCTTAATTGGGATGTCCACTTCTCCGTGAACCATCCGCTTAGAACCATCGAAGGCTCTAACAATGATGTTACTGGGTTTTAGGGTCAAACCTTCACAGTCCAATTTGCCCAATGCTTTCTTTGGTAGAACATTTAAAGACGAACCGATATCAACCAGAACATGAGCAAGTGTGATCCCTCTGCACTCTATCGAGACATGCAGCGCATCATTATGCTTTCTTCCCTTCGATGTTAGATCGGCATCAGAGAAGCCAAGACCATTGTCGGCTGTAAGGCTGGCTACACACTCTTGTAACTGATCCGCATAAGTTTCTTGAGGTACGTGCGCCGTCTTCAGAAATTTGATCAAGGCTTTGGAATGAGCCTCGGAGCAGAGCAATAGAGCCAACATATATATTTTTGAAGGGTTTTTCCCCAGCTGCTCTACGACATTATAGTCGCTCTTCTTAATTATCTTTAAAATCTCCTCCATTTCCTTTTGGGTGGTCTTGGGGATAACCAAAGTTTGAGCCCTCGTCCTGACGGGAGCTTCTTGAATCCCCTTACCTTTATCAGCAGTAACAGCAGAGGGTACAACTTCGGGAGTAATAATTTCTTCAATCACTGGACTTTGCACAGATATCTTGACAGGCACAGGAGCACTTGAGGGTCCGAAGATTGCCCGTGGAGGAGCAATCTCCGGAGAGAAGATTCTTCCGCTACGAGTGATCTTACTTGTCCCCACATTATTCCCTATGTCAGGAGTTTCTTCATTGGAGATTCCTTCGATTGATTCAATCTGTTTCACACCGTGATAGAAGATATTTCCTCTATAATTCCACGGTATTGTCTTGTTAGACTTATATGGGATAGGCCCCGACATAGTAATCTTCAGCGGTACAAACTTTGGATCGGGTGTAATCTTAACAGGCCTTTTGCAGGTCTTGGAAAGATTGTCGGAAATGGTGATTATAGCAACATCATTGATTGGAGTAACAGGAGTAACATGAGTAATAATAGCAACAGGAGTTTTCTGAAAGAGAATCTCTTGAGTATCCATCAGGCGTTGAATGCCTGACTTCAACAACGGACAGTCAGATTGCAGGGTTGAACAAAAGTAACAATCTTTTTCACAGCCCGGGAAAATCCCGGCTTTCAACAGATTCATCTTGATCATCGGCAACGGAGCCATTAAGTCATTAACAGTAGTAACATGAAGTTCTTTCACAATAGCATGGACATTATGACCATGTTTTGGCATAGGAGCGGATATCACATTAGGTTTTTCGGGAGCATCAAACTCTACCTCTTTGGCATCTATCAAATCTTGGATCTTGTTTTTAAGGGCCCAACAGTTGTTGGTGTCGTGCCCCACATTGTCCGAATGATATGCATATTTTGCATTGGAATGATAATAGGGAGAAGAGGTATTTGGATTCTTTGGCGCCTCTTTCAAGCTTGTAAGGTTTAACTTTAACAGATGAGGGAGGACCTGAGCCGGTGTCATATTGATCCGGGTGAATTGTCGTTGTGGCCTTTCTACCCTTTGCTGGTTAGCTCTGGGTTGACTGCTTCAAGGTTGATCAGTTGAGGAGTTCTGGATCATCACAGCCCCCACCGCTGGTCGGCGCTCCATTCTCCCTTGATTTCTCTGGGTGTGAACAGCAGAAACTTCCTTCTTGGCTGGGAAGGTCTTCTTGATAGCAGTGGAAGCGGAGGCATCCTTCTGAATTTTTCCACTCTTAATGTCAGCTTCGATCCTTTCACCGGTCAGAATTAATTCGGTGAACCCTGCAGATGAGCTCCCGATCAAGTGATTGAAGAATGGACCTGACAGGGTCCCCAAAAACATATCAACCAGCTCTCTATTCGACAATGGTGGCAGCACCCTTCCAGCCAAATCCCGCCACTTCTAGGTATACTCCTTAAATCCCTCATTAGAGGCCATACCCATACTCTGTAGTTGAGTACAAGTGGGCGCTAAATCTGCGTTATATTGGTATTGTCAGTAGAAAGCAGCAGCTAAATCCTCCCAGTTATGAACATCAGATCTCTCAAGTTGATAGAACCAGTCCAATTGCGTTCCCGATAAACTATCTTGAAAAAAGTGGACCCACAGATCCTTATCAGAAGAGTGAGGTTGGATCTTTCTGATGTAGGACCGCAGATGCATCTTCGGACAGGACAAACCGTCGTATTTAGCAAATGTAGGCACTTTGAACTTGGGAGGAATGACAATCCCAGCAACCAATCCTAATTCTTCGAAATCTAGCCCAGGTACCCTTTGTACCTCCATGGCTGCTAGCCAGTCTTCAAGATTCTTATACTTATCATCCGCCGGAGGGTAATACTGTTTGGAGTAATCTTCGTCCTCTTCCTCTTCTTCCTCTTCAGCTTTAGACTCGGAAGATACCGCAGCTCCTTTTCCTTTACCAACCCCTTCGTCAGACGTCGAGGGGAAATCCAGAACTCTCCTAGCCTGATGCTCAAATCTTCTCCCCATAGTGGCCACACCAATCTTTTCTTTTTCTTCTTTTCTTTTTCTTCTCTTTCTCTAACAGTGCTTTAAGGTCCTCTTGACCATTTGCCAAGGTCATGAGGAGTTGTTGGAATTGTGAATTTTGTGCTTGCAGATCTTTAACCGTCTGCTCTATATCCATCTTGCTGAAATAAACAGCAGAAAGATAAGGAAACCTGGTGTGAAGACCTGTTTATGCATATGATGAATGATATGTTATTCATGTAATGCATTCAAGGATTCAGAAATTCAAATTTGTTGCAAATAAAGAGAACACACGTCATATTAATAAGAAGAAAATTGTTAATACATAAATGTCCCATGGGCAAAATATTATAAAATTCTTAATGTAAAAAGACATTGCGCATCCTCTTTGGTGCGATGTAAGTGTTGAGATTCTGCTCTTCATGGAGTTGACGGGTAAGTTCCAAAACTTTCTTCTCACTGGCGTAGAAGCTGGATTCAAAAGTGTTATGTTCTTCCTTGAGTTGTATCCAACTCTTTTGCAAATCTTCCAATGATGTTGGCATGTCTGGATGTAGGAGGGTGTATGGAACCTCTCCTTCTACAACAGGCTCTTTGATCACGGGGAGAATGTGGGGGTAAGGCATCATAAGACTCTGGGCGCGGGTTCGTACCCACTTGAGATAAGGCTCAAGGGGGATGGAATTCTTGTGCCCCAGTGTCTTACTGTCCACCTTGTTGGGCATCCTCCAAGCTCGGACAAACCTTTGTCGAAGTCCTTGAGTGTCGTTGTCAAAGTCAAAAACTAAGTCAGGAATCAGCATGTCATGAGGGCCATCCCTTCGGGCATACCCAAATTGTCTCAGAGCTAAACAGGGGTTGTAGGTAATGCCTCCCCTAATGCCAAGTAATGGGACATTAGGGAATTCCCCACAACGATCAATGATGATGACATTTTCTCTGGACCGAGAACACCAATGAACATTAGAATGTGTGAGGGTCATTAACCGTTGTGACCACCTTAAACCCTGCTCATTCTTCAAAACTGACTGGGGAAGGTGAGAAATAAACTACCTTGCTAGAAGAGGAGTACAACACATGAGAACACCTATTTTCCTCATTGTTCGTGTGTGAAATGAGTGTAGGATGTCCCCAAGCAATGTAGGCACAGGATTCCGAGATATGAAAATCTTGACAACATTTACATCTATAAGCTGATCAAGGTTTTGGAACAAGACCAACCCATAGATGAGGAGTGCTACAATCTCTTCAAAAGCTTGCAGATCTAGAGAATTCCAGCAGTCTTGTGCCTTTTCAAACAGAAACTTTGCCAAGAAACCCTTGACACCACTTCTGGTTTCCCAATGACCTTTGATATTAGATGGTTGCAAGTGTAAGGCTTGAGCAACATCTCCAGGCTTTGGTTCTCTTTCTGTACCGTTGTAGGGTAGTTGATGGAGAATAGGAATCCTCAGGAGTTGAGAAAATTCCTCCAAAGTAGGCACTAGTTGGTAATCAGGAAATGTAAAGCAATGGTGTAGAGGGTCAAAGAACTGGAAGAGAACTTTCACCATGTCTTCTTCAATGTTGGAGTTGACTAAGCTGAGAAGTCTACCATGTCTTTCAATGAAGAGAGAATTCTCTGGAATCTTAGAAGTGAGCTCCTTGAGTTGAGGGGGATCCTCACAAGGTTGACCTGAATCGTTTTCTTGCGAAGAGATTTCATGACCTACAAAACAGGAACAAAGATGAAGATCCAAACCCTTGAAATGGTTAGTAGATGTATATGATGCTTTATGATGTTCATGATGTATGCACAAGTATATGTACAAAAAAATCACACAAGATCCTAGTTTCAGGCTTGCATGGGGTTTCATCGGTAAGTACCCTCTTGAAGTTAGTTGACTCAACATGTCCTATAAATAGTAACCGGGTTCTAAGGAGCTCAATATCACTGGATTATTTTCTGTGTTCATTGTTTCAGTTTAGCCACTTAACTGGCGATCAAAATATTCCAAGAAAATACCCTCAATGAATGTAGTATCGAGTATCTACCAACTTCGGACTGCACCAAAGCCGATCATCTCACTACCCCTAAAAAAGGCCAAGATGGTCAAGTAAGGTTCTAAGAGTTCATTAGTGCTTCATGACATCACTCAGCGGCCCCGTATTCTCTTTGATTGACTCAAAGGCTACCGGTATCCACAAATATGTCACACTAATATATCTATTTCTTCAACCATGTCGGTATACCCCACACAGTTTCTACAACGTATTGCTATTTACCTATGAATGTTTCCCAAATCCGGGTAGAGGATTTCAAGCCCAAACAATAGAACCAAATATAAAGCAATCAAAGCAATCAAGATAAGCATGTAAAGGTGATCTAAACCCTAAGGTTACTCCACTTTTAAAGTTGTCCCCAGTAGAGTCGCCAGTTCTGTGATACGGTAGGAGAACTGACTTGGGATTTTGCGTTTGTGTTCGCAAATGTTTCGGTTTAGCAAGATTCGCCACCAACTTTTTATTTTATCCTAAGGAAAGGTCAAAAAGCACAGGAAAGACCTTTGAGATGTTTTCTTGAGTTCGGGGAGAATATTATGAAAAGGGAAGGTGCAAGCACCCTTTTCATCCATGGTTATCCATGGGCTCTTAGTTACTTATTTAGATCACTTGCTTTTGCTTTTCAATTGTTTGAAATGGTGATTTGTGTGTGGTTTTGAAAGATGTTTTGAAAAGAGGCCATCGTTGTGGCAACCTTTGTAATGATTCTTGTTTGAATGTATACAAAGGTGTATTTGTCTTTTGTAAAGATGTTCAATGTTTTGAAAGTTTGATTTGGGAAATGTTTTGAAATTGTGTTGTGAAGTGTGTTTGGAAATAGCAAGGATGTTTTGTAAGTTTTGATCAAGTAACTAAGAGTTATCTACCCTATTTTACTCAAAGATCTTTTCTATATGTTTTTAACCCTTTTGACAGTGTTGTTTTACCATTGCATTTGGTAAACAACCTTGTATTAGGATGTTAAATGGGACAGGCGCGGGTCATCGTATAGACCATGATAGCAATTGTGTTAAGTATTTTTAGCAATTTTTTCCGAGGGACTATATCATTTTGTTTAGGCAACCAAGATAGCGTCATCGAGAGACTATGATCTTTTGTTTTGTTTTTGTTTTGCCAAAGTACTCAACATGCATAACATGGCCCATTTTTAAGGCAACAAGTGGATGTAACCCTAAGGGTGCAAGTGTGCATTGTGTATTGATTATCATGCATTTTTGTCTTTGTATTAGGTCAAGCTATTTGTTGATTTTGGATTCTTTTTTGCATACAAACCCTAATCTCTAATCATGGCATAATTGAAAGCGTAAATGCGTGAAATAAATCTACCACTATTACAACATGATTATGGGGAGGGGGATACAATTTTTGAATGGGGATTATTTGACAAGAAATTAAAACCCTAATTTTTATTATTACATCCAAATTGAATAATGGCATAAATAATAAATGAATAATATTTAAATAAACAAATTAAATAAATATACAAAATAATATGAATATGCAAAAAAGTTTTTGTTTATTTTTATGTATGTAAAAATATTTAATGTAAAAAGAAAGGAATAATAAAAAAGGATTATTATTTTTTAATAAGGGTAAACCCTAATTTTTCTTTAAGAAAATAAATATATTAATTATATTATTTATATACAATAAAATAAAATAATGTATATACAAAAAATTGAATATATTTAGAAAAAATTATTATTTTAAGTATAAATAATAATAATAAAAAGTATAATATTTCTATGTTTTTATTTTAAAGTATCTATTAAATAAAATAAAAAGTGTGTGTATATATATATATATTAATTATATTAATTATGTAATAAAATAAAATAAAATATACACAAAAATAAAAATATGTTTAGAACAATATTTTTTATTGTGAATAAAATAAAGAATAAAATAAAAGTATAATTTATATATTATTTTTAAGTTTTCAATAAATAAAATATACTAATTAAATTGTTTTCATGTTAGAAAAAATAAAAATAAAATAAAATAAATGTGAAAATTTATAAAAATATTTTTGAGTATTTTTTTTATATTTGGGAAATAATAAAATAAAATCAGAAACAAAAATAAAATACAAAAATATAAAACATAAAGAAATTGGGTCAGGGGGTGCATTCAGTAAAAGGGGGGTGTCAATAGTGAGCCAGGACCAAGCCCAGCCCACCACACTTCATCTTCAACCTCTGTTCTACAAAAACGCGTGCGCCCTGTACACAAAGCCAGATCCTGCATACGTGCTCTAATGCAAAAACACATAACATCAAAGTTGTAGAGCTTTCCAAGACGAATTCAACCATATAAAAAACTTGTCCTAACTCTCAAAGACCAGAGAGAATTTCTCAGGCCCTAAAATCTAACCTAATTTTTTCAGGATGTTCATGGACCAAATTCTCTTAGCATACTTAATTAAAATGAAAACTGAGCATATGTACAACTTCATGTCTATGAATACTACATTTCTTATTCACAAACCTAAGTCTAAATGTTCCTAAATAGAGAGAGATAGGAAGTTGATAAAAACCTGTTTCAGCTGACTTCGTGTATGAAAATGTGGAGCTTTTCAACAAGGCCTGAGATGTTTGGGAGCTTGCTTGAACTTCCCTTGACCTTCTCCAATGCCTAGCTTGCCTTGAATGTGCTTGAACAAGCCTACAGAACTCAACCTGCACAAGCTGAAATAAAAAATGGCAAACCCTGTAAATGGAGTTACAGTTAGTGTTTAAGGGTTGGGATAGTTTGGATAGGTTGTATGGAAGGTGTTTGAACAGGTTTGGGGCAAAACGCACGAGCAAATTGTGTTATGGAAAGCAAACTGCAGATGTTGCCATGTTTTGCCAATGGAAGGTGATTTTGTGCTATGGGAAGTTTTAGGGCTCAAAGGGTCGTGTTTCTGGCTCAAGGGGATGTGAGAAAGATGTTTTAAAAGCTTGCACAAGTTGGTTTTTGCTTATTTTCAAGTACTAGTGTATTGGACAAATTTCTTGGTTATGAAGCAAAGTATGAGAAGCGATGTGAAGCAGGCTTGTACATGCTATCCACCAGCTTGTACACTTTGACCTTAGCCCCTCAAGTTTGTGGATCTGATTTGCTGCACAAAATATGGCTCAATGCTCAAGGATTTAGTTTTGACATAAAGCATGATTTAAGCAAAAATGGAAATGTTGCTTTTTCTACTTAGGGATTAATCTAATGTGCAATGTTCTAATGACCAAAACAATGCCTTAGACCAATGAATTTGCATTAAATTAATGAGTGTGGAATGGTTTTGAGGCCTGTAATCTAGTGTAAAGCAAGCTGATTTGAATTTGCAACTTGTATCCATATGAACATGCCATGGATGAAAAGTGAGTTTTTGCCAACTTCAAGCCTTCGATTCTCCCTAACCACAAATGAGTTTGGAGAGTTCTTGGATATTTTGTAAAGCTTGTAACATGCTCTACAATCTATATTTGAAATGCAACTTGATATTCCAAGTGGAACTATGTGAAAAATGGCCATGAAGATAGGTCAAAATCCTGCCTAAACTAGGGCAAAATTTCACTAAGTTAAAAGTTTCATAGACCCTTGTTCCAAAAATCATAACTTGAGATCCAAGCTTCTTTTGAGAAAACTTTATGAATAAAAGTTGTAGATTTTGTGGAGGACTACAACTTTCATGTTGGAAGTTTTGTTTGAATTCAATTTCATCATGGTGAAAATGTTGGGCAAAGTTAGGAAAAATTAAGAAAATTCATAACTTAGAAAAATTCTAAGTTATGAAAATTTTCAACTTTAAACCCTAATTTGAAAAAATGGGTTTCTTGATGAACAAGTTTCATGTTTTGACACATCTTGATGAAAAATGACCCTTGGCACTTGATTTTGACCAAAAAGTCAAAGTTTGACTTTTCAGTGTACAGTTAGATTTTGATCAGTTCACTGAAAAATTCATCTGCCAATCCAATGCAATTGAGGTCTTTTGAACCTTGTGAATAGGTCAAGATGATGCCATTGAGTCCTTGAATCCATGCTTGATCCCAATTTGCCATTGGCTTGGTCAAAAGTCAGATATTGCCCTTGTGCAGTCAAACCCCTAAAAATGACCATTTTGCCCTTTTGGTGATCTGATCAAATTTCTTATGGAGTTATGGTCCAAACTTGATCAAATGATTCATATGAGCCTAGAATGTTGATGTGGATCAAAAATCATGAGTTTTGACTGTAAATTGGCCACAATTGACTTTTTCCCCAATACAGCTGATTTCTAGGTCAACTATCCAATTGACTGGGCAAAAATTTGATTCAAGACTTGAAACTTGGTATGGACAAACTTATGGGTCCTACATGAAGTATGAAAGTCACTTTGAGCATTAGAAGTCCAAAAATCCCTGTGCAAACTCAAACCCTAATTTAGGTCATCAGTGCAAGGAGATATCTTGAGCAGAGCAAAACCTTAATTCTGTCTGGAGTTCAAGGGGCCTTGTGAGGGGAGATCTTGATATAATGAGAGGGAAAATTTTGGGGTACAACACACACCTTATCCATTTCAAATACCAAAACACCATTTCAAACTTAACACTAAATCTAGGACTCCTGTAGTCGCTCCTGCAAGTAACCTTTAAGTAAGAGGCTAGAGATTGTTCACGAAAAACGCCTGCGAATAAATTAGCACACCTGGTGGGACTCGTTTGTGTTAAGTTCGTCTCAATCTATGCATGAGATTGAGGAGTGGTAAAAATGGTAGATCTTAGAAATCCATATGGAGAATGTTGTACCCCAAAATTTTCCCTCTCATTTTCACACAAAACATACTCCTAGAGGTCCTCAATTGCTCAAGTTGACAAAGGATTAACCAGACAAATCCTCCTCTTAAGACATTAAGCCTCAAACTAGGGTTTCAATTTCAAGCAAGATGGTTGAGTTCCAAGGGTCCAAAATGGTCTCCATTGTCCTAATATACCCTCAAGATCATCCATGCCAAGTTTCATTCCTTGCACAACAAGTTTGCTCAGTCAACTGCTCAAATGCCTGAAAATCAACTGTACTAGATCAAAAGTCAATTGTGGCCCAAATACAGTCAAACTTCAAGATTTTTGGTCAACATCAATATTTTGAAGTAATCTTCATCATTTTATCAAGGGTTGATCATGATTCCTTAAGAAAGGCTCCCAACTCATCAAAAGTCAAAAATGGCAATTTAGGGTTTCTATAGGAAAAGTCAACCAAACTTTGACCAAGCATAACTTTCTCATACTTTATCAGAAATTTTTCCACAAATGGCTCATTTTGAAGAGAATCCAATTACCTACAATTTCTCTTCATCCCTCAAGTTTAAGAAATGCCTCAATCAAAATATATAAGCTCATACATTATAGGTCATTTCAAAAAGTCAACAAAAACACCTTTTGGGTCAAAGCTCCTTATATGAACATGGAAGATCCAATTGAGATGAAACCAAAAGGGTTGTTTATAAGACATCCTAAGCTTTCTAAAAAGTCCAAGCACACCCTCTTAGGGTCAAAAATGAGAGAGATGTGCATTGCTAAAATTGACCAAATTTTAGAAATGTGCATGAAGTCAACATTGATCAAAATTGATTTTTCTTCCAAATGGGCCCATATTTTCTTGTTTGAAACTTGTTCCTAAGATGACCCACGACCCCTGAGATTATCCACTTATTATTTTATTTTTTTATTATTTGATTTGATTTTTTATTCATTAAAATCAAAATAAATTAAATAAAATAATGAAATAATGAAATAAAATCAAAGATTGGATTTTATGAGCATATTATGAGTCTATAATCAGCTGGCAAATCATATAATTCGTGCAAGGACTAATTGGATTGAAAAAGATCATGATTTGGCCAAATTTAAAAATAAAAAATACAAGATGAAGTGGAAGCTCCCTGCAGCCTATATACCCCCAGACGGGCACCGGACGAACAACTGACCTAGTTGGCATCACAACTTGCATGTTCACGAGATCCCTGAAACGATTAAACAGGTTGTCCCTGATAAGGACAAACAACTCATTTTCGTCAGAGGGTTACGACCTTCCTTCTCGAGCAAATTCTCCCCGACCATAAAGTTAAACTTAAGTCATCACCCTTTCACCTAAGGACAATAACTTAGGGGGCTCCTGATCTGGACTGGGCACGCGCTTGCTTCACTATTGGGGAGGCCTAATCCAACACCCTTGCATAAGGCCCAAAGACAAGCAACCCAAGTTAGGGGTCATTGGGAAACTCCTCAACGTATTCGTTGGGGAAAGCGACCCATGTGTCTGTGTCATCGTCATCATACCTGTCCTCCGGAAATCACGGATCCAACACCTATTCTTTCGGAGCAGTTGACCAGGGGGATCCACGTGTTGAATTCCATACACACGTAAGCTCTGACATTCTTCATTGTTGGGCCTCATCATTGCCCAACATTGGAAACCTTGCCCCAGCGTTGGGGGCTATAAATACCCTCTCTCTTGAGAGGGTCAGGTATTGATTCTTTAACTCACATACTCTCATACTTGCTAGCACTCTCCTTGAATCTTACTTTAGCATCGGAGTGTCTTGCAGGTACCCTCCATCTCATCCTCAACTGCTGCTCAACTCCTAGTTTGTAGGCTTTGACGATCCATTCTGGTCAGGTACGATCAATTTCTATATTTTATATAGGGGTGACAAAGCAGGCGGCCCGCCCCGTTTAAGCCCGTCCAAAAGTGGGGCGGGGCGGGACGGGCCAACATAGGAGTCCGAACTCAAAAGTCAAGCCTGCTTCGTTTACTAACGAGTTGGCGGATTGACGGGCCAGCCCGCCAATTTTTTATTTTTTTATTTTACAATTTGATTTAATATATAATTTAGAAATTTCTTAATTATTATCAAAGAAGTCGATAAAGAAATTTTTTTAACAACGCATAATAGAACTTCAAGATGTCTTAAGTTCAAACAATTCAAAAATTTTAATAAATAAAGATCAATTACAACAAAAAAATAAAATAAACTCAAGTACAATAAAAATATCAAAATAAATAAATACATATCATCCTAATTCTATTTAAAAACTAACTACTAAAAGAACCTAATTTAGAATTTACACAAAATCAATAATGATAAGAATAACATTGCATCAATGCATAAAATAGTAATACGTAAAATATCAACATCGAACTTTCTCACTGTTTACGTTATATAGACTCTTATATTGACCGATTCTTTAATAGTTAAATCTTAAATTTGTCACACGTATACACTAATCAAATCCTTCATTTTCTTAAAATCAACATCTATTTCTAAAGAAAACATTTGAACTAATTTATTGAAAACTTAATAATTAAGCATGTCATACATACTAATCAAATCTTTCATTTTCTTAAAATCAACATCTATTTCTAAAGAAAACATCTGAACTAATTTATTGAAAACTTAATAATTATGCATGTCATACATTTGTTCTTTTATTTCAATCAACGCATGTATTAGAAAATTATAGAAAAAATATTACAATTGTTCTGGACTGGGCCTGCCCTTGAACCAACTACTAGTGAGACCCAATCCAAACTTGTCAACCTGATGCGCTGAGCAGTATTTCCCCCGAGCATATCTCGACCACATATGTCTTGTCGACCAAGATTGCTCCCCGTCGGTGCTCACAGAGACCATCTCCAACGAGCACGCGCTCCTCCCGAGCACCTTCCTCGTAGGGCTGACTTCCAACCTCTCCGGATTTCGCTGAGTCTCCATGGTCCCAGAAAGATTGCGTCCCTATCCTCCCTGTCTTGTGGAGGATGTTATCCAGGTAGGGGGACACGTGCGAGTCTCCACTACACACGTAGAACCTGGCAGTCTCTTTGATTGGGCTTGTTTGATCAGCCCAATAAAGAGACATTGGCCCAGCGTTGAGGGTTATAAATACCCTCTCTTCCGAGAGGATCAAGTATTTAACTCATATCTCAGAACTCTTACTTGCTTGCTCATTCCGCTTCTTACTTTACCATCGGAGTATCTTGCAGGTACCCCCAATTTCACTCAACTTCTTTCCGAGCCAACTGTGACGGTCCATCTCTGATCCGGTAAGATCAACAATTATAATTCAATTTGTCTGTATAACAATTTATAATATAATCCTAAGAGATACATGTTGTTTTTAAAATAAAAATTGTTTTAATTCTTAATAAAAAGAGTAAAAACTTAACAAAAAACCTGCGGAGAAAACCCGTCTCAGCCCGCTTTTTTAAGCGAATCGAGCCAACTTAAGGTACCGAACCAAAAACTTTAGCCCAACCCGCCAAAAATAGCAGGTCAAACAGATCAATTCGATGGACCCAATCCGTTTTGCCACCCCTACAATGATATGTGTTTAATACTAAATAAATACATTTAATTAAACACAATATTAACATATTTTATTTTATTAAAAACTAATTTATATAAGTAACATATTTTATGGGGACAAAATAAAAAAATTTAAATGATTTTAACCAAAAAATTGTTCTTTGTGGAGCTTGAGCCCCCTTAGTGTATTATGTGCATTCACCTCTGGCCCCTTTTACTACCCTTAGCCCGTGACAATTAATGCGTCACAAGAGTTAGTTAAATTAAATTTATTTTTGTATTTTTAGCACTACAAAATTACAAGGTACAATGTCCACGGACCTGTCCTGCTTCACTTCACTTTTTCACACGATTGATCAAATTTTAGATTCATACTTTCAATTATGTCTGTATTACCCTCTCAACTATATTCGCTCACCAAGTTATTTTGCAGAGCGAACATTACCCATTTCAAATAGTTAACATCAATAAATCATAAAGACTAACAAAAAAGGCCAAACTAAAAAACTTTTAAACATCAATAAATCATAAAGACTAACAAAAAGACCAAACTAAAAAACCTAAATTATGGCTAGAAGACTAAATTAAGTCTTAGACTACAGTTTAAGTCTCTCACGTGAGCAACCTTGCCATACCAATCTCTTTTATTTTCCAATGCATTTAGTAGGGGTTAGTAAGCCAGACAAATAAAACTTTCAGAAAATATTGATAAACAATATGTTTTTTTTTATGAATAGTGAAAATAAATAACAGGAGATTTTAACACCCATAAAAAAAAAACCCTGCAATTGCTTTGAAAACGACCTATGCATGTAGCGCACAGGAGACTGCGCCCTAAATTAACATATACATATTGAGAACATCTTCCGGTAACATCACCAATTTAATAGTTTACTTACAAGAACATCTTCCAATAACATCACCAATTTACTAGTTTACTTGTAAAAAAAAAAACTATATTTATAAACTTTAAAAATATATTTAAACACAATAACTATCCCGCATCAGCATCCCAAGATGAAAAGAACAAATTCTGCATGTAAAGATAAAGTGTCGTTATTACTGGCTGAGGCCCCAACGTTCTCATCACAGGTTAACCCAGTGTCGGGCAATATTATAACCGAATTATAAATAAGCAGAAAATGATACAAGAATGTTGGGCAGGGTAGGACAATATAAGACCCGAGTAAGACAGGAACTAGAAACATATATAAAACCCAAAGCACAGGTGGAAATTTTGTACTCGCACAGCAATTTGCCATAAAATAATATAAGTACATAGTTTTTTCGGATTCCACAGAGAAGTGTAGTAATTACAAGTAATCTCAACTATAAATACCAGCAAACAATCTGAACTCAGATTGTATATGCAAACCACAATGGGTGCTCTCAATTTAGAAGAATGTCCACTGAAATTTCATTTCATTCCTTATCCTGCACCTGGCCATATGATCCCTCTTTGCGACATTGCTACACTCTTTGCCTCATGTGGTCACCAAGTCACTATCATTACAACTCCTTCTAATGCTCAAATCCTTCTCAAATCCATCCCATCCCACCACCACATCCATCTCCGTACTGTTCCGTTTCCTTCCCTCCAAGTAGGCCTCCCGCTTGGCGTTGAAAACCTTGCCTCTGTTAACAATTTTGAGAACTCCTATAAGGTTCACCAGGCTACCATGTTGCTTCAATTACCAATCAGTCAAATTGTGGAGCAAGACGCACCTGATTGCATCGTGGCGGACTTTATGTTCTTGTGGGCGGATGAGTTGGCGAACAAGCTTCGTGTTCCTAGACTTGCCTTCAACGGTTTCTCCCTCTTTGCCATATGTGCCATGGAATCCCTCAAGGCACAGAACTATGAGTTATCTGTCATTAAGGGCCTTCCTCATTGTATTACCTTGAATTCAACACCACCGAAGGCATTGACCAAATTTATGGAACCATTGCTGGAAACAGAGCTTAAAAGCTACGGGCTCATTGTCAACAACTTTACTGAACTTGACGGAGAAGAGTACGTCGAGCATTATGAGAAAACCATGGGTCACAAAGCTTGGCATCTAGGACCAGTTTCTCTCATTTGTAGGACCACTCAAGAAAAGGCGGATAGGGGGCAAACGAGCGCAGTGAGCGTGGATGAGTGCTTGAGTTGGCTAAACTCAAAGCAGCCAAACTCAGTGCTCTACATATGTTTTGGGAGCCTATGTCATTTCTCTGATAAGCAGTTGTATGAGATTGCAAGTGCAATAGAAGCATCAGGTCACCAATTCATATGGGTTGTCCCTGAAAAGAAAGGGAAGGACGGGAGAAATGAGGCGGACGAAAAATGGATGCCAAAGGGATTTGAAGAGAGGAACACAGGAATGATCATAAGGGGGTGGGCACCACAAGTGGTGATTTTAGGCCACCCTTCTATCGGTGCATTCTTGACGCACTGCGGATGGAACTCCACTGTGGAGGCTGTTAGTGCAGGGGTTCCAATGATCACGTGGCCTGTGCACGACGAGCAATTCTACAACGAGAAATTAATAACTCAAGTGCGAGGAATTGGTGTAGAGGTTGGGGCAGAAGAGTGGAGCATCATCGGTTTCATGGAGAGGAAGAAGTTGGTGGATAGAAACATCATAGAGAAGGCTGTGAGAAGGTTGATGGACAGTGGAATTGAAGCTGACGAAATAAGACATCGTGCACAGGAGTATGCAGTAAAGGCCAAACGAGCTGTTCAAGAAGGTGGTTCGTCCCACAAAAATTTAATGGCATTGATTGATGATCTTAAGCGAGAGAGGGGATATAAGCCATTAGATTCATAGGGATTTCAAAGTTTTAAACATCATTAATTACCATTGTTACTAAACATCACAAAATAATGGCCAAATGAGGCTAAGACCAACAACCAAACATTGTTGTATTGCATTAGCTGTGCAAATGCCTGTTTGGAATTACATTTACAAAGAACAAATTATGATTTTTAGGTGTTTTGATGTATGTACCATATATTACTATTATTATTTAAATGATTAGAAAATAACTCAGCAAAGAATGAAACAACCATAAAAATAAACACATCCTATTTTCCTTGTCCTCAATGTGAAAGAATAATATCTTATTCTCATGCAATGTAACCCCATTTCATAACCGATAAAGTAATGATTGTCATGGCATATTCCAGCATATTCTTATACCATTTTTAAAAAATATTTGTGATGCCTTTATTAGAACCTACTTGAACTAAAATTATTTAACATCTACATTTTTAATTTATTTTTAGCATCAACCTTGTTAGCAGAGTGAGTATCTTTGGGGTAAGCCAAATAGTTACTATATTAATAAAAAAAGGCCAAGCTAAAACACAACATGTGCCAAGCTAAATAAAGCAGAACGGTACCAAAAATAGTATGCATAAAAACTAAAAACAAAGCACCGAGATTGAAGAAATTGTAATATATTCGGAGTCAAAACCCAAGTTAATGATCTTGTTGATAGAGTTTGATGCAAGCTATAACCTTGAGACAATGCATCCACAATAAATTAACCAAGATGTATAGGAGAGGTTTGATGAAAAAGTTTATACATACAAGGTATGGTATAAACTTATCTTTGTCGATCCAGCCATGGACATGAAACAGTGTTAGTGTTAAGTCTATTGTGGTCTTCCCCGACTCAAGGGATAAGTCTGCAGTTGGGCGCAGAGAATAAATGATTTATAGAACAAAAATGAAGAGATAGGCCAAATCTGAGCTAGTCAGCTAGAGCATTCGATGTTGTAAAAAAAGACTAACAAAATGAAGTCACACACATTCTAGTCGAGGAATTTTCTGTTCTTAGTTCTTACAGTGGGGAGGGAGGTACCACAATAGCACTATTTCAAGAAAACGGCTGTTGAGATTGTCTAGTAAAGCATACTCAATGAGTTGAAGTTTGGTTCCATAACTCTTCCTTTTCTGTATGAGGTTTAAAGTAGGACTTCTGTTTTTTTCATACTCAACAAAATCTTAAGTCCTAGATTGCACGTGTTTATTGAATAGAAACTAAATTGCACTTGAGCATTTCTTATATCTTTTGCAAAATTTACAATCAATGACTCGAGTCACCATAATCCATTATGTTTGAAATTTGAATAGAGTCACCATAATCCTTATTATGTTCGGATAGAACTCGTTGTTTATATGATGGAACTTCATAGAGAGTATGATTATTTTTTAGGTCAACCTTATTCTCTTTGTCAATTGTAATAATAAATATTTTTATTATCAGATTTCAGTAATAAAACATATAAAAGACAGCATGGAAATCATGAACAGAAACTGAAAATCTAAAGCTACATTCATGATTCTCCAACATCAACCTAAAGCAGATCAAATTGCATATCTTTATATAAAGTTACAAAAAGTGACAACAAAGCAAATAACTAAAACAAAACAAAAACATAAACTTAATTTGTGCTACTTACTAGAGCAAACTTTTGAGTCCCATGACAATTGTTGAACATTATGGTTGTTGTTGTGGTGAGGGAATTCTCTTATTAACAGGCTTCATCTTGTGGTTACTTCCGTTATTGTCATCGGAAACAGCTTTGGCAAATGCCTCCACAATTCGCCGCTGAGATTCGAGAATCATCTCAGTGCGCTTCATTTCCATATCCATCCGCATAGCTTCAATCTCCCTCGCCATCTCCATCTTCATTTGCTCCATCCTCACAAACCCGTCTCCCAATACCTTGATGGCAGACACAACCTCTCCAAATGGATCTCTTTCTCTTTTGTTACCTAAACCCTTATTTGTGACCGGAGGTGGCGGCGTCGGAGTCCCGTAGTTGTGATGCAGGTTAGGGTTATACTTCTGATCAGGAGGAAATCTTGATTCAGGTTGTGCATTCGGAAACCTAATTCTGAACCCTCCGCCAACACCGCCAACACCACCACCACCGCTACCGCCAACACCGCCAACACCACCACCACCGCTACCGCCAACGAAACCGTTCCTATATAATTTATTGATGCTTCTAGTGTTAGATCCGTGACCGTTTTTGATATCCATGTACAGATCTTGTTCTTGATCTTCTTCATCATCATCATCGGCGCTATCTGAATCGTTGTTTTCAGATTTAACCTGAGAAGGACCTTTCTCCATGGAATCCATGAGTTTAAAGTGAACCCAAGCGGAGTTGAATCGAGTGACAGGAAGTGAGCGAGCACGTTGAATCTCAGTGCGATAACGCTTTCTCAGCTTCTCCATCTTATGCCGGCATTGAACCGGAGTTTTTGCCGGAGAAGCATTGGGGCAACGATGAGAAACAGCGTCAGCCACTTCCTGCCAGTGAGTGGCCTTCAAGTTTCCACGGCCAAGGGAGTACCATTTGTCGCGATACGAATCGATGAGAGCTAGCGTTTCGTCGGGGGACCAGCAAGGAGGAGGAAGGCGGCGAGTGGAAGGTGGGAGAGGGAGTGGGGCTGGGAGAGCGAGGGGGACGGCGATGGGTGGATCTGGAAGAGATGGGAGAGTGGTGTTTGAGGGGGAGGAAGCCATTGAGGAAGAGGAGTGTGGTGGGAGAAAGGGTGGTGTTTGTGGTGATGAGAAAAAGGAATGGTTTAGGTTTGGTGGTGGTGGCGTTTGGTAACATATTTGGGTGGTGGTGGGCGGCAGATTTTGAGATGTGGACAGGATAGGACAAGGGGGACACCACCGAATTGGTGGGGGAAGAGGCTAACGTGCGCTCTGCTAACAACACGCGCACTTACTTCACACGTGATGTTCACATTTTTTTGGGTCAAACCCAATACTTACTGGATGAATTACTTGAACTTCTTTTCATCACTTCTTCAAGTAAGCCAAGTGATGATCTAATAAAAATCTTTCAAAGTTTTAAATCTAGAGTGTTCTTTTTTTAAATGTTTGAATTAGAGTATTTGAATTTGGTGAAGTTCAATAAACAAATATGGTGAGTGTAAATATTTCATTGAATCAAATCAAATTTAAGAATATCAACGATACATCAATACAAACAAAATTATGAAATAGATATGTCAGTTATTTCTTCCTTTGATTCAGTCATTCATCTTACAAATTTATCAAAATATAATGGGACAAATCAAGTTTGAATGTGTAGCGGGAACAAATTTTATACAGATAAATTTAATTTGTTCGATTTCGATTGTATTTGGATTGATGAAATGTGATGTAATGGAGCGGAATAAAATGAAATAAAATTATGTGTATTCATTTGCATTAGTTAAAAGAGGATGAAATTTACCATATTTTTATTCCATTCAATTTGAGAGAATATCGTTTATTAAGTTCTGTTTCATTCTGTTCGGTTAGATTTGAGACTTCACACACAAGAGAGAGTAAATTGTGTGGCTTGGAAAAATATAATTTTGAAAACTTTTAGCAAGTTAAATCCGAGTTTGAAAATATTTTTTAATTCTTAATAGCGGAAAATAAATATCTCAAGTGCATAAATTAAAAAGTTAAAGGAAAAAGGAGAACACCAAGAATTATAAAGGTTCGGTCAAAAATAAAAAGGACTTACTTCTCTTCTCAAGATTTGGTCTTGAGAGTTTTCAATAATACTTCAGAGTTTTTAGTAGGAAAGACTCACGTACCCCTTTATATAAAGAAATGATAGTTGTCCTACAACCAAAATATTATAAGACACACTACTACAAATAAAACATTTCATGACGAAACTTTCACCTCAATTAAAAAAATCGGAGGTATTATGCCAAGGCGCATCATGTTTTATTTTTTTTATAAAAATAAAAACAACATATTTCTTCGGTTTTTAATAAAATCGAGGGAAAAATAAATCAAGACACGCTTTGAATCCCAGCTATTGCATTATGTACTTTTATTTGTTTATAAGTGAATATTAAATGATCTATCTCTTCGATTTTATTAAAAAGCGAGGGATAACATAATCATATTTTACTATAAAAGCACTCGTTAAATAAATTTAGCCCTAATCCTTATGTTTACGAAGTCGCCCCAAACTAGTACTCATCATTCTTTGGGATAGATTGCAAGACAAGAAAAATCTTCAATCTTCTTCTATCGTTGAACAAAATATTTTTATGTCCTTGCAATATATCTCACATAATAATGTTGATGTTGTATTTTTGGAACAACTCTCTTTTAAAGAATATTGAAAAAGTTCCCTATGATAGATTTCAAGTGTAGACAAATATTTTTGCTTCCACGTGAAACAAAGAAGGTTGTTCAACCTTTGAAAAGATATATGCAACAAAATTTGGAATTTTGCAGCGATGATGATTAATATGGATTTTTTTTTAATATTTTGTGTTAACAATGTAATATTTAAAAAAATATATAATTCACTTAGGTTTTATTCTAAAACCGAGAGGCTTTCTTATTTTATTTTATTTTTCTATTTAAAATAGAAAATATGTTTTCCAAAAAACCGAGGTAACATATTACACAGCTACAACAATGAATCTCTACCCTACATTCTTAAATGAACAACACTCAAGATATTGTCAAGACATCAATCCACAACAAAATATCTATCCACCATTATATATCTTTCTTGTGAAAACATTCGCATTGATAACTTTTGCTCAAGATAATGAAATTTTGGAACTAAAAAAAAAACTTGAAAAAGTTCCCTATGATAGGACAAGGGGGACACCACCGAATTGGTGGGGGAAGAGGCTAATGTGCGCTCTGCTAACAAGACGCGCACTTAATTCACACGTGATGTTCACGTTTTTTTTGTCAAACCCAATACTCATTGGATGGATTACTTGAACTTCTTTTCATCACTTCTTCAAGTAAGCCAAGTGATGATTTAATAAAAATCTTTCAAAGTTTTAAATCTAAAGTGTTCTTTTTTTAAATGTTCGAATTGGAGTATTTGAACTTGGTGAAGTCCAATAAACAAATATGGTGAGTGTAAATATTTCACTGAATCAAATCAAATTTAAGAATATCAACGATACATCAACACAGACAAAATTATGAAATAGACATGCCAGTTATTTCTTCCTTTGATTCAGTCATTCATCTTACAAATTTATCAAAATATAATGGGACAAATCAAGTTTGAATGTGTAGTGGAAACAAATTTTACCAAGATAAATTTAACTTGTTCGATTTCAATTGTATTTGTATTGATGGAATGCCATGTAATGGAGCGGAATAAAATGAAGTAAAATTGTGTGTATTCATTTGGAGTAGTTAAAAGAGGATGAAATTTATTATATTTTTATTCTATTCAATTTGGGAGGATATCTTTTTTATTACATTCCGCTTCATTTTGTTCGGTTGGACTTGAGACTTCACACACAAGAGAGAGTAAATTGTGTGGTTTGGAAAAATATAGTTTTCAAAACTTTTAGCAAGTTAAATCTGAGTTTGAAAATATTTTTTAATTCTTAACAGGGGAAAATAAATATCTCAAGTGCATAAATTAAAAAGTTAAAGGAAGAAGGAGAACACCAAGAATTATAAAGGTTCGGTCAAAAACAAAAAGGACCTACTTCTCTTCTCAATATTTGGTCTTGAGAGTTTTCAATAATACTCCCGAGCTTTTAATAGGAAAGACTCACGAACCCTCTTTTACAAAGAAATGATAGTTGTCCTACAAACAAAATATTACAAGACACATTAGTACAAATAATACATTTCATGACGAAACTTTCACTTCAACTAAAAAAAACCTGAGGTAATATGCCAAGGCGCGTCATGTTTTATTTTTTTTATAAAAATAAAAACAACATATTTCTTCGGTTTTTAATAAAATCGAGGGAAAAACAAATCAAGACACGCTTCGAATCCCAACTATTGTGTTATGTGCTTTTATTTGTTTATAAGGGAATATTAAATGATCTATCTCTTCGATTTTGTTAAAAAGCGAGGGACAACATAATCATATTTTACTATAAAAACACTCGTTAAACAAATTTAACCCTAATCCTTATGTTTATGAAGTCGCCCCAAACTAGTACTCATCATTCTTTGGGATGGATTGCAAGACAAAAAAAATCTTCAATGTTCTTCTATCGTTTAACAAAATATTTTCATGTCCTTGCAATATATCTCACAAAATAATGTTTTATATTTTTGGAACAACTCTCTTTTAAAGAATGTTGAAAAAGTTCTCTATGATAGATTTCAAGTGCAGAAAAATATTTCTGCTTCCATGTGAAACAAAGAAGGTTGTTCAACCTTTGAAAAGATATATGCAACAAAATTTGGAATTTTGCAGTGATGATGATTAATATGGAATTTTTTTAATATTTTGTGTTAACAATGTAATATTTAAAAAAATATATATTATTCACCTAGGTTTAAATCCAAAACTGAGAGACTTTCTTATTTTATTTTATTTTTCTATTTAAAATAGAAAATATGTTTCCCAAAAAACCGAGGTAACATATTACACAGCTATAACAATGAATCTCTACCCTGCATTCTTAAAAGAACAACACTCAAGATATTGTTAAGACATCAATCCACAACAAAATATCTACCCACAACTATATATCTTTCTTGTAAAAGCATTGACATTGATAACTTTTGCTCAAGATAATGAAATTTTAGAACTAAAAAAAAAACTTGAAAAAGTTCCCTATGATAAATTGCATGTGCAGAAAAAACATTTTCAATGTTTGGAACTGATAACTTCTTACTTGAAGCAGATAGCTCCTTAGAAGTTGATTGTATGTAGTCCATTGAATTTTAAAATAATGAGCACAAAATGTATTCAACAAGATCTGGATTAGAGAAAAGATGTGGTATTCTCCAAAAACAACAACAATTATGATAACACTACATTTGTTGTATTAATGTAATTTAATGTTCTGTTTACATAATGTAATGTTAACAAAAAGCTTACACACCTTTTACCTCGGTTTTTTTTAACAGAAATTGAGAATAATTTTGGTATGACTATTGAGGATATTTATCATCGCCCTTAAACAAATTTGTATCGTCAATTTCATGAGTACCAACGCTCAAGACACTTCTATTAGTGATCCGCGTGAAACCTAACATACATCCATTATAAAAGCATTTTGAATATCAATAGTTGTTAATGAACCATAACACGACAACTTTGAAGCGTAAAAAACTCAGAATCTTCTCTATAATGGATTGCAATAGTAGAAAATAAATTGGATTTAAGGTTTGTGTTCTTCAATAATCAATTTTTATGGTGTTCTTCTATAATCATATATTCATTCATTTAACTAACCATTTTCTTGTTTTACATCATAAATAAATAAATGCGAAAGGGATCTGGAATATATTGCACCCAACATTTTTTCTTGCACGACATTTCAATGAAATGAGGATCTGACATCTGATCTTCACCAATAATGACGATTATCATATTCCAAATTTATTATATATATTTACAAAAGTATTTTGTGTAAAAAATATAATATTATGGGCAAACAATTAATTTATTAATATTTTGTAGTTTATAACGAGATTAAAAAAAAATCAATCTTACCCCTCGGTGTTATTGGTAAACCAAGAGATTTGAAACACTAGTTTTGAAAATATTAAAAGTGCAGTGGTTGGGATTCAAACTCATGTGCATAAGCATTTTCCCCTTGGTGTTTTAAAAATTGAAGGGTTAAGTTGATACTTGACGCCCTTCGTTACCTCGCTTGTTTATCCGAGGTTAAATTTTGCGTCCGAGGTTAAAAGCGCTTTTTGTAGTATTGACGGATGATATGGGCGTTTACGTCTTTTCTCTAATAACTTGTTGAAAGTGAAGTGGTCAAGCTTCCTTCCAAGCTGTAGATTGAAGCAGTTAGTCTTCTCTCCACAGACCTTGTAGCGGTTAATCTTCAAATTCTAAAAATATTTGAGCTCAATTTTGATTGATAGCATAATTAAATAACCTCTGAAATTTTAACCGGGCTGATCTCAAACCAAGGAAGATTTTTAATATCGACTAATCTTCAACCAATCAAGAACTAAGAGATGATTATCAAAACTAGATAATCTTCAACATATATATATATATATATATATATATATATATATATATATATATATATATATATATATATATATATATATATATATATATATATATATATATATATATATATATATATATATATATATATATATATATATATATATATATATATATATATATATATATATATACTCAATCCCAAACAATAAGCTTTTAACGGGTTTAGCTTAGAACCTCATATATAATCCCTATTTGGATAATATTCAAACAAGGTTTATAAACATAGTTACTTTGGTGAATTTATACAATTCTACCCTTCTAGATTTACAATGGTGACCTCACTCACAAATGGTATTTTCATCACAAAAGCATTTGGCTATAAGAATTAGTGAGAAAAAATTAAAATAAAACTAGAAGAGAGAAAAAGAGTGAGTGTCAATACATAAATTTGTGTTCTGGATGATTTGAAATGACAAAGGTGGCCTCAATTTATAGGTTTGAGGTTCCCCAAAAAAAACATGGCATTTAAGCAAAAAAGTTGTTATCTAATCGATTGAGGCTTTTTCTAATCGGTTAATTTTTAAAATCAACCGTATATAAGTTCCTAATATGGAAGAATAAGATATATAGATGTTGCATAGAATCTGAGTGAATTCAACTTGCCTTGCACCTCAAGTTTGCGCCAATCTAATCCGTTAGCATTTTTCTCCAATTGATTAAATATAGTAAAAAATTCTTTTATGGTTTTTTTACTGATCTCATCCTGTTTTATACAACTTCTAGACCTGTTGCCTTGACTTTTCTTCCAGAGACAGTTAAGCCTTATGGTCAGTAGAGACAACTCATCTTCTCCATCATCAAGATCTTCTTCTGAATCCTCTATCTCTTTTTCTTGAAGAGCGTTGGACTTCTCAAATTTCTTGATGGCCTTGAGCATAATAGCTTTTATCTTCTTCTGCGGTTCATCTTGTTCTAGCTCAATGTCATGACTTCTTAAAGAACTTATTAGTTCTTCTAGAGAAGTGTTATTCAGATCCTTTGCAAGCTTGAGTGCAGTTACCATAGGCCTCCATTTAGATGGCAAGCTTTTGATAATCTTCTTCACACGATCTACAGTTGAATAACCTTTATTCAAAACTCTCAGTCCTGCAACCAAGGTTTGAAATCTTGAGAACATGACTTTAATGCTTTCGTCATCCTCCATTTTGAAAGCTTCATATTTATGAATCAAAGACAACTCCTTAGTTTCTTTAACTTGATCATTTCCTTCATGAGTCATTTTGAGAGAATCAAATATATACTTAGCAGAGTCTCTATTTATGATTTTCACATACTCAGTATAAGAAATCACATTCAACAAGATGGTTCTTGCTTTATAATGATTCTTACAGTCTTTCTTTTATTGATCAATTATAACTTTCCTAGATGTCTCTTTTCAAGTGTCATTTGTGGGAGGTACGTAGTATCGACTACCATATCCCAAAGATCAACATCATGACCTAGAAAGAAACTTTCTAATCTATCTTTCTAGTATTCAAACTTTTCACCATCAAAGATAAGAGGTTTTACATTGTAACTTTTATCGTTTGAATCTGAAGGAGCTTTAGTTGGCGTGGGTTCAACCATTATGTTTCTTCAAAGAAAAACTCCCCTGAATCTTTATCTTACACGGTTAAGTGTTTGATACAATCAATTCCAGAACCGGAGCTCTGATGCCAATTTAAGGTGTGAGAAACACAAGAAATAAGGGTTTGAATTAGGTTTCACCAAAAATAATTTTGAATTCTTATTCGATGATGAAAGACCAACTTAACCTTCAACATAAAAATAAATGAACACAATTATTTTTTTTATCATGGTTCACTATTAATGAAGCTACTTCAGTCCATCCCTCAAGGTGATTTCGCCTTCAACAAGGACTTAATCCACTATAACCAAAATGATTACAGATAACCTACAATAAGTTAGATCAACCTTATTGGCACCCCTAATAAGTCTGTCGGTCCTTATGGAAAATCTACTCAAGCCGCAACAAAAGTCTTATTGAGATCATACCTTCACTCAGTATCATAAGGTATCAATGAACAACCGTTGAGTTCTTTCAATGTGTTACAGATTACTTCTTGTAAGCAGATTACACAAACGTTTCAGTACAAAGAAAACACCTAAGTGTTTTACAGTAAGTTACGAGCAACAACTCCTTGCTTATTTACAAAACTATACACATAAGATTTTCTCTAAAGAGTTTTCATAGTGCTTTGTGTAGTTTTGCTTGAGCTTGATTTAATCTAATATATTTTGTGTAATGTTGATTCTTACTTTTCTTCAGCTTCCAAGTCTTCCTTTTATAACTTGTAAAAGAGATCTGTTGAAAGGGTAGAAAGGTAATCAGAAATCCAACTGTTTATTCTCAATGGTCATAATGAGAGTGGTCACTGTATAGTACAGGAAAGACATGCCCTTATGCCACCCTAGAGAGTAGAGTTCACATACACTTTATGTATCTTTTGTACACCATCACACATTAACCATTTGAACTTTCTTCTTATCACCAGAGGCTTCAGATATTTGAATGTTAAACACTGAAGCTTGTTATAGAAGAATCACTTTTAAGTCTTAGAACCCAAGTCTTGGAGTTTTCAGAACTTTTCACACAAAACTTTGTTTTCAGAGTCTTTAGCACTTGGTTGTAAGAACTTACTTGTCTTCAGATCATCAAAACTTGTTCAGCAGAACATCGTCTTCATAATCTTTAGAACTTATAACATACAAAGTAAAGATTTAGAAGGCCTCCAAAGCTTAACCATAAAGTCACGATCAGAACCTCTTGTACTAACGTTCCTAAGATACGTTCCAGAAGATATATTCAAAATCTTGACTTCAAATGTAACATGTAACCACATGTTTTCATCCAGTAGTGTATGTTTAGAACCTAATTACGTCACACGCCTTGATACCTGAGTCAGAACATTACAACAACAACTACACACTAGAACAAACCATTAGTGTATACAATTTTTCATAAAGATAACATGTAAAGTTATCATCAAAATCTTAAGGCCAGATGTAGAAACACTTTTTGTTCTTAAACCCAAGTCACAAAAATGTCATGTGATCTAACAAAATCTTTCCTTGATAATACTTGTGGTACAATTACCCTTTGCCCTTATATATATATATATATATATATATATATATATATATATATATATATATATATATATATATATATATATATATATATATATATATATATATATATATATATATATATATATATATATATATATATATATATATATATATATATATATATATATATATATATATATATATATATATATATATATATATATTGAACATAAGGCATAAACTGTGTCACCCTTGTCTAGTTCAATATTGGGCCCTTAGACATTTATCCTGTTATGCATGATGGGAAAATTCCATCTAGGTCACTCGTGTCCCTCATCACGCTTTGTGAAGTACCCATCAAATGTCTTTATGGTCATCCAGTTATGGACAATGTTTGATTAGCAATAAAGCACTTGACTCTATATCTAGGGTCCATAGCAGTTTCAGGTCGAAGGGTGGTATATACCACTTATCACTATGAGAATAACTTATGACACCTTGCATAATATTTTATCTAGTATTCTCATAGCGGGTCAATCCAGTATAAATATTACTCATAATATTTATGCTTATGTCAAGACTTGATAACTCTTTATCCATGATCTATGAGATGTGATCATCAATCTATCTACATAATAATCTTAATGCTTTAATGTTATCCCACTTTACAATAAAGCTCAACTACATATACTTTAAGAATATTGTCATTATGTTTAATGGGATCTCATGATTAAGTCACACTTAACATTTCATTAAATAGACGAACTATTCTAGGGACTTTATTATTTTGGAAAAGCAAACATAATAAAGAAATGCATTTTATTATTAATACATAATTTGATACCAGTACCAAAAATATTGGCCTCTAGGGCTTACACCAACAATATCATGTTAAACGAAGGAGAAGATAAAACAAGAATAAGAGGTGTCAAATATAATCAAGTCAGAAGAAATGTTATATTAAATTTATCACATAAGACTCTCTAGCATCAAAAGTTAATCACACAAGATAGGCTCAAGGAAAGGCAACAAGATAAGCAAACCAACCTTAGGAAATTCACTTAATTGTATCAACAATTAAACACATAGAAAGGATTATAAAATAGAGGATATGGACTCTACCTCATGGCATCTCATACAAGTAAAATAGTGAAGGACAATCCCTAAATGGTTGCATAAGTGCACCTCTAAACAACTCATCAATCAAAACAAACTTCTACACAAATGGGCATGCATTGTGCCAAGCAAAACAACATTTAGGAGACTTCAAAAATAATTTGGAAATGCATTAAATCATCATGAAGTCAGTCACTTACGAGTGCCTTAGAGTTCCTAAAGAGTGTGCAAAACATTACTCAAAGCATAACCTCAAACATCCACTAAACATCTCACACATTGATCAAGCAAATTAGGCATCAAAAAAGTAATTCAAACATGGACCAAATGGACACAACAAGACATCAAATAACCATTCAAACTTCCTATATTCATGTGCCTAATTGTGTGAAAGAGTTTGAATCAAATGGCATTTAGAAAGATTATCAACCAAAATCCTAATTCAAAGAATAGGTCAAACAAAAACATCTCATCATAAAATCAAAATAAAATAGTAAAGCAAATTGAAAATAAAAATAAAATTCATCAAGAGTTAAATAAGACCTAAAAGCATCAGGAAAATATTTTTGTGAAATTTTTTTAGATAAGAGAACAATTAAAATGAAAAAAGAAACAAAAATAATCGATTCGCAAGGCAGGGGTGCAAAATTGGTTTCTAAAAAAAGAACTAAAATTCAGTGTAATTGGCAATAAGGCCCATTAAGATGGGGTGCGCAAACAAAATCACGCCAGCCCCAAACCAAAAACCTCACTAACTCTCTTTTCGTTTTTAATAATTGTTTTAAAAATAAAATAAAAAAAAAAAAACTTAACAGCAAAGGACGTATCATATCCAAATTAATAGAAAAAAATTCTGACTCCATTAATATAACAAAAAAGCGCAAATAAAAAAGTGTGGAAAGATAAAACAAAAAAAATGGCATGAGCCAATCGCATGTAGCCACATCATCATCTTCTTCATTTAAACACAACAACCACCCAAGCAAGCTCTATTTCCATGGCTTTTCATCCGGAAACTCCACCATTTTTGGTGGCTATACTCCATCAAAAAATGAAAAGTAAAGCACTAATCCACTCCATTTCACGTGTAGATCACACATGTGCCATTAGATTCAACAAATAAACATTGCAACATGGTGAAAATCTATCACGAAAATAGATACACAAAACTAAAATCAACAAAAACTCAAGGATTCGACACATATATGCTGCTCTAGACCACTGCCTACAGGTTGTAGGTCTTCAGATGCAAAATGTTCATGTCCTAAACATGGCAACTAGCATGAGATTTGAAGAGTTGAAGTACTTACCAAGTGGAGAAAGGTCCACTGCCTTAGTTCCTTGCACAATTAGGGAGAAGAAAAATCTACTCCACTCCTTCAGCAATCCTAACGAAGTATAAGGAACCAGAAAGAAGAAAATGCTTGAAGTTCTTGAGAAGATTTGAAGAGAACATTTACTTGTGAGTGAGAGAGCAAGCTTTTTTTTTCCAGATCTGAACTTCTTTGAATCCTGTAGCTTGCTTGGTTAAAGGTGTGTAAAGAGTTATATCGTGAGCTCTTGGTGTGGTTAAAGAGTTAACTTGAGGTTAAAAATTCTGTTGGAGGGTATTTGAGTGAAAACAAAAAATGAAAAAAAGTGAGTAATGGGCTATGTTTTGTGTTGTTATGGTCAGCTCCGTGTATCATTTTTTTGAATTAAAAGAGAGTGAAGGAAGGTGTGAAAGGGACTGGTCGTGGGAGAGAGTGGAAGCAAGGTTTGTTATGCCTTTTGGTATTTATTCTTTTGGCAAGAATGCAATAAAATATGCATGCATGTGATAATGCTTTGCCGGGTCATTTTCAGTAATATTTGGGGGTGGTATGTGTGTACAAAAGAGAATCAAGGAGCATGTTGTTAGCTAAATTGAGAGAATGTGCCAAAACAACAACAAACTCATGCAATTCAAAACAAACAAATAGCCAACTTTGATTGCTAGTATCTTGTGGAATTCTAAACCATTTTGTGAGATCTTTAGCCCAATGGAAATAGTGAAATAACATGAACAAGTTTCATGTTGACAAGATTTTGAAATGATTCCTGGTGTAGCGGTAGAAATGTTCAAGACTAAGTCATTTGATTGATTAGTCTTCATACAAATCAAAATAAAAATCGTCACCGCGCTTTATTGTTTCCAAAGGAATAGGAAAAGAGCGAATAACCCAAAAAGGGGAGAAGATTCAAGGTAAGGGGGTTGGTTATGCAAAGGGAAGGTATTAACACCCTAAACATCCACGGTACTCCGCATGAACCTCTTTGTAAAATTTGTATATTTTTGCTATAAAAAAAGTGTTGTATATGAAATGGATGGTGGAGGTGAGAAAAGAAGTATTTTTATGATTTTTGCACCCGCCGCGGTTGCAAACCTTTAGTGCCTACGTACCACCTTTCGTGCAATAGGGGATCAGGGTACATGTAGTTCCTCTTTTAAAAATTTGAAACACAAATGTGTTGGTTAATTTTATAAGATAAAACATCATCGTCATTGTCCGTGTGGAAAACATATCTACTACCCATAATTATGAGAAAGGAGAATTTGCATCATCTCAAAGTGGAGGATATGGCTTGGATTTTAAAATCAACAATGTCTCACTCAACACCCAAGTGGAAAATATCTATATTCCCTACATATTGTAGAAATATAGTTGTTTGCATCACTACAAGGATTGACAAGAGCCTAATCTTTTAAGAAAAAGCTTAAAGGTAAAAAGCCAAGATGGCAAAATGGTTTGAAATGAGATTGGTTGACTTTTAGTCTTCTCACAAAAAATGTCAAGGTATTATTAAGTTGATTGAAGTTTATTTAGGAAAAGATTTTGAAAATGCATGGACCTAAGTCCAAGTTTATTATGAAAGTGTTTAAGTTTTAAAACAAGAAGGGTTTTCAAAAGGAGGGAGAAGATTTTTGAAATTAAAGAAAATGGGAGGAGAAGAAGAGACTATCCTAAAACATTGGATAAAAGCTAAGGATAAGGACCATCTAACCAACAAGAAGCCAAAACTTGACATTATGAGCCAAGATAGAATTCTCATTCTTTGGATTGAAACCAAGCAAGCAAAGATACTAGACCTCTTGAGAGAACCAAATTTCAAGTGTATTAAGTCTTCACAAAAATTGGGCAGAGTAACAGCTGTATACGGGTGAATTCCAGATTACAAACAGAGAATGTAATCACAAAAACCTGCACACAAAAACAAACAAACAACCCAATGTCTTGAGGTAAACCTCAAGAACTCCAGACAAAATAATCAGATAAAATCACAAAGTCTCCAAGATAGGCCAAGGTTTCTAATCCTAAGTCCAAGAAATAGTCCACTACTCCATCATGCCAAGGATAGTAACCAAAT
Source organism: Vicia faba (assembly GCA_948472305.1). Classification (NCBI taxonomy): domain Eukaryota; kingdom Viridiplantae; phylum Streptophyta; class Magnoliopsida; order Fabales; family Fabaceae; genus Vicia; species Vicia faba. The sequence goes on along the minus strand of OX451739.1, from coordinate 1,293,254,884 downwards.
AGTCCAAGTACCATTAAGAGTTTTTTAGGGTTTAAGTTGGTTATTAAGTATCTTAGGAAAATGAAAAAGAAAAACTCAAGTGAGCAAAGTAAAAAGGACAAGAAAATAAATGCTCAAATGAGCAAAGATAAAAATGGCATGAAATGTAAAAATGCTAAAAAATGAATAGTGCATAAAGCATAAAAGAACAAAAGCATAAAATAAAACAAGTCAATAATTAGTGGTTAGTTGGATGACCATCTTGAAACTTGCATTTGGAACTCATTAGAGGATTGGTAGAACCAAAGCCTCCACACAACAAGTTGCATTTGCTTTTTGTCAAGTATATCATCCATTTGGAATTCTCACAAGTGCCATTTAATGATCAACGATGTTTAAGTGATCCGCGTTGACCAAAGGTGTTGTAGATCCATTAGAGAATTGGTAGAACCAAAGCCTCCACACAATGAATCTCAAGGTTATTGGATCAAAGAGATCAAATTAACATACTTGCGCTATGTTAAGCAATCGTAAGTGGACTTATATAGAAGTCGCACTTATTTTGAGGCCGATAAATAGCAATCTATGCACCATTTGTTTTGAGACATGATATAGAGATCATGCTCCAACAACATTTAGTGCAATGAGAAGGGGATGAGATGAAGGGGATTTAGGGTAAAAAGAAAAACCACATTTGAATTAATATTTAATACAACTATTATTAAAATTATTCATCCATTTTTTTGTGGAGTTAAACTCAACACCATGAATCCAATGATGTTAATAAAGTCATGACCAAAAAATCAACCCAAGACAGCCAGAAAATATTCACAAAATGATATAACATTTAATATATATATTAAAGGATTAAAAAAATGTTAAAATAAACTAGAAATAATGGAGAAAATATCAATTATGTTCAAATTATTCAAGAGAGTAAAAATTAAGCCATAGAAAAATAAAAAATGGACCCAAGTATTTTTATAAAAATTTTAGTAATTTTTAAAAGTCAGAAACTATTTTTAAACCATTTAAAATTGCTAAAACAAACATAAAATGGATCAAAAATAGTAAACCTCTACATAAAATTCCATAAAATTTCCAGAAAGTCAAAAATGTGCAAAATAATATTTATGATTTTTTTCAGAATTAAAAAATGTTAGAAAGTATTTTTTAAGTAATTAAAAGAAAGCAAATAATACAAAAAATATAAAAAATACCAAATGTTAAAATAAAAATGTGAAAAAATATTCATGAAATTAGAAATAATTCAAAATATTTTTTGTGAATTTTTCATAATTTTTGGATAAAAAAAGAGTTATGAATTTTTGAAAATTTAATCAAATAAAATATAAAATTAGAAAATAAAATAAAACCAAAAAGATGTGGACCATCAGATCAAAGTCAAAATGCATTAGTAAGCTAATCCAATGGACCAGGCGCGTTGTGCTTAATATGGACCTTAGTGAAACACACATGTAATCAGAAAAAGGGCAACCAATGAAATTAAAACGCTTGACACGCTATCATTGGCTGAGACGAGATATGTCATCGTCTTCAACCTCCAGACACCCTACAATGGGGATTTTGTGAGATCCTTCAAATGGAAAAATTAGGATCCCTGGCTAGCATCATTGAACTCGTCTCTTCAAGACGATTCTAACACAACCATCGCGCCAAATTTATGTAAAGTTTGGAGAGAGATATAAATCAAAACACAGAAAAATAGCGAGCACCTTCAATTTGAGATTTCTCTCTCAATTCTCAATGGATTTAAAAATTGTAAGCAGCATTAGAATCAGACAAAGGAGTAGAACAGATTAGTGCTTGATTTGGATCCAATTGGTGGAGAATTCTACCTTTTCGAAGTTCAAGTAAGAAGCTCTGAAACTGGACTTCTATAGCTTGGATTATGGGTCGTTTTGATTGGTTTAAGTGCTGGAGAGTTTGTATGAAGTTCAAGGATGATGAATGCGCAAAGAATTTTGGAAAAGGAAGCTTAAATTTCAAAAACTGAATTCAACAAAAGTGGGTTCGTGTGAAGTTTTGGCAGGGTGTTCTTGGCTCTCTAAGCTTGGGAAGTTGAATGGGGGATGACCCTCTATTTATAGGGAATCAAATGGAATGCTTAAGCGTGTGGAATGATGCAAATTGGAGGGAAATCGTGTGGATCTGCATCATGAAGAAAGTGTGACCTGATTTGCATCAAAACTCATCAAATCCTTACGTTTCAATGCTCTAATCCACTTTGGAAACTTGATTAAACATGTTTAGATCACAAACGCGTGTTAATTTGATGTTTAAAGGCCAAAACATGGATTTCAAAATCTGACTTATGGTGAAACTTCAGTTCCAAGTTACCAAGTTCAGTCCAATGGCATTTTCTCCTCAAGGGGTCTTAGGGCAAAATTCTTGATGCTTTGGAAAGATGAGGTAACAAGCTTTGCAATGGAAAAAATAATGGAATCAAATGGATACTTGAGCTGAAAGTTACATGGAGTCAAAGTTGAAGAAAAAGAGTTGACTTTCCATACTTAGAAAAATTTCAAATTCTTCTTTAAAAATGACCTATAATCTCTTGCATCCAACACATGGTCTTCCATTTAGAATTTGCTTTTGACCAAAAAAGATGGAATGAATTAGACCTCTTGAATGACACTTTGCAATTTGAACCACTCAAAATCTCCAAAAATTGAGCAAGTAATGACTTGTTGAAGTTGGCCAAAAATCATGAAATGACCTATAATCTCTTGCATTCTTAAGGCAACTTCCATCCATTTTTTCACTTTGCACATGAAAGAAGGCATTAAGTACACATCCTTAGGATCATCATGAAAAAAGAATGGGCTCAAGGTGATAAAAACTGACCAAGTTATGATCATTTGAAATTTCATATGAAAAATGAGGGATTCATCTGGATGACTTGTAATCTTTCTTCTCCACCAAATTCTTTCCACATGAAAGCTCCTTGAAACTTTTGAAGTGATTTGTTGGTAACTCTTTGAAGAAAAGAATGTTTTTGGAATCACTCAAAAATACCAAAAGATGAGCAAGATATGCCCCTCTTAAGTCCAAAACCCTAGCCTCTAGATCAAGAGAATGCTTGGTGGAACTTTGCCAAGTTTGAACAAACTTTTTGTGCCAATATTCTTCCTTTGTGAATATAATTTATTGAGGATGATGATGAGGACTCATGGCCACCAAGACTACTTCTATACCAACTTCAAAACAACTTCAATGGGGAGGTTTGAATCTCTCAAGCTTTTGACTTGGGCATGGAAATAAACTCCTGAACCCATGATGCAACTTGCTAAACCTTATTGCCTTTACCTATGTTATAAACAAGCAAGACAAACCAATATTGTGTTTTGTTAATTTAGAATGAAAATCAAAGCAAAAATATCCATGATCACCAAAGAAAACAAGTCAAGGTGCTTGGTAACTCCTCAAAGAGCAAGGCTAAAGATAGGGGGAAGAACCAAACATCCTAATGTGATTTTGAGGTGATTGAAACAATGTGGTATGATGAAGGGATCTTAGGGGCAAAAATTGGGGTACAACAGCTGCCCTTATTTAAGTTTCTTCTATCCGGAGATACGAAGGTTAAAAATCTTCGTGTCGACGTGATTGAGGATACTTAAATATAAAATAAACCCTGTTTTTGGCCCTAAGATGCCATGCAAATATTTATGCATATGAATGCGTATGAATGGAACAAGAGAGATGCAAAGTAACATTGGGGATGAAACATGGAATGTAGAAACAAAAGAGCAATCCCACCAGGAAAATAAATCACTGGTAAACCACAAGAAAAGAATCAGAGAAGAGGATACCAAGCATCGACGTTCACTATCGATGTACTATCAACGATCACTGAATATATCATACCACCTCTGTTCACTGACGATGAACTATCAACATTCACTGAAGATAGCAAAAAGATAAGAAACACCAACGTTCACTGCCGATGTACTACCAATGTTCACTGAAGGTAGAAAGAGAAAACATATCATATCACCATCGTTCACTGACGATGAACTATCAACGTCCACTGAAGATAGCAAAAAGATAAGAAACACTGATGTTCACTGTCGATGTACTACCAACGTTCACTGAAGGTAGAAATAGAAAACATATCAAGTTTCCCCAAGATTCTGGTGTTTTGCCAAGAACGGGCCTCAACCTCTTCTTCAACCAAGGGAATCTTCCTGGAAAGGGTAATACGTAATTTGTCTCAAATAAAGAGACTCCCACTTATTGTCAAGGGGATTTCCAAAAAGGAATGACTTTCTGGGATAGCAATATAACTTCTCGGGGACATGCCACGATATTCCTGCTGAGGAGATAAAGTCTTCCTGTGCAAAATAAATGCACAAACCAAAACTCAAAATTTTCAAAAAACCACAAATGCAATTAAGAAATACACTGGAGCAAGACGGCCAATGCAAATTCATCCTTTGAGAAATAAAATCAAGAGGGAAAACCAAATTCAACTAAGCAAAGAGCGCTGCAGGAAAAGTCAGAACATTATATCAATGAACGATGATTTTTAGCAACACATGATGTATGTATGAATGTATGAGTGATATCGTGCATATGCTGGTAAAAGGATACATAATCGGTACAAACAAACAAAACCGCCTCAGGTACTAACAACAATGGGCTAAACTTCAACCAGAAAGATCAATCCAAGAAAAGTAAAAGCAACTGCGGAAACTAAACCCATTTCCTGCCTTAACTTTACTGAGGAGAAACATAATCTGGATGTAGCCAAATCAAACAAATATTGGGATAAAACATCCTTCTTCCGGTTTCATCGGAGAAAACAGTTTCCCAAAAGCAACATGCCTACTGGAGATTGCGAGACCAGCCTCAAATAAAGCAGACTGACGCCGACACAACCAAACCTCATTGGGGGATTCAAGCCTACCTCCCTGGAGAAAACTTCATCACGAGTACTGATTCCAACAAGAGATGCCCTGGGATAACCTTCCCGAGAAATCAAGAAGTCAACAATAATGCTAAAACTGCAAAAAGAGCAACATCCCCGCACACCAAGGAAATAAAACCTTTCATAATATGAGGAAAGACTTCGCTGGGGAAACTGGGACAGAGACTTCTGACCATGCAATCCCAAAATCAAAAGCGAACCAAGACTTGACTGGGGAAAATGGGATCACACACCCAATTGTACCTTGCACCCACTGATATCATCTTCAACTATCTGAGAAACACACAAAGATTACACACCTTCCAGCAAAATGACCTGAGAAAACTTTCATGGAGGGAGTAAATCTTCTTAAAACAACCGGAGTTTGTTCATTCTTGGGATCACCATTCTTGTTGTCATTGTTTCATCACAAATCCCAAAGTAAATTGAATTGTAAAGATCTCTTCTCTTTTTTTGAAAAGTTAATTTTGCTTCTTTTAATCTTTTTGCTTTAACAGTTATTATCAGTAATAAATAAAGTATTTGCAAGCTAAATAAAAATAAGAACACAAAGAATTGGGCAAAATCTCGAATTTCATTAATAGAATGGTAGGCTGCGAATGGCGAGACTCCATGGATGATTACAAAGTTTGGGAAATGGTAATACATAATGGAAAAGATACATTGAGATACAATGACCATTATCCCCCCTAACAACTTTTGAAATCCTGAGCAGCAGCTTTTGTTGAAGTATGGTAAGGATCCGAGAAGATTGTTGCTTCAACGATCAAGTCTTGTCTGACGTAGTTACTTGCCAAGAAAGTCCCTAACTTTTGCCTAAGCTGCCCTTGCGGGTTTTTAACTTAGCGGGAAATTCATTCTGTTTATGTCTCTAATTTTTGCCTAGACCACCCTTTCGGGTTTTCGACCTACCGAGACGCTCCTTTTTTGCCTAAGCCGCCCTTTCGAGTTTTCAACTTAGCGAGTTGTTCTTTTATTTCTTTAGGAGAAGATTTCTTGACTGCGTCAGCATTCATGGGATGTGGGAACTCCTCGCCATCCATAGTTTCAAGAATTAATGCACCACCAGAGAAGGCTTTCTTGACAACATACGGGCCTTCAAAATTGGGAGTCCACTTGCCCCTAGAATCAGTGTTGAAAGACATGATCTTCCTGAGCACGAGGTCGCCTTCTCTGAATTCACGAGGTTTGACCTTTTTGTCAAATGTTTTCTTCATTCTTCTCTGATATAACTGCCCATGACATAAAGCTGTCATCCTCTTCTCTTCAATCAAATTCAATTGGTCAAACCTGTTCTGAACCCATTCAGCCTCTGTTAATTTGGCTTCCATTATCACACGCAACGAGGGAATCTCTACCTCGACAGGGAGTACAACTTCCATTCCATACACTAGAGAAAACGGGGTTGCTCCTGTTGAAGTGCAGACAAATGTTCGATATCCATGTAGAGCAAAAGGGAGCATTTCATGCCAATCCTTATAAGTGACAACCATTTTCTGGATAATCTTCTTGATATTCTTATTAGCAGCTTCAACAGCCCCATTCATCTTTGGCCTGTATGGAGATGAATTGTGATGGACAATCTTGAATTCTTCGCACAGTTCAGTCATCATCTTATTATTCAAATTTGAGCCATTGTCAGTGGTGATTCTGCTCGGCACCCGGCATATAAGATTGTTTTTGATGAAACTCACAACCACTTGTTTGGTGACATTGGCATAAGAAGCAGCCTCTACCCATTTGGTAAAGTAGTCAATTGCTACCAAGATGAAATGATGTCCATTCGAAGCTTTTGGTTCTATCATCCCAATCATGTCAATACCCCACATAGAGAAAGGCCATGGGGAGGAAATCACATTGAGAAGTGTCAGAGGCACATGGATCTTATCTGCGTAAATCTGGCATTTATGGCACTTCTTTGCAAATTTGTAACAATCAGATTCCATTGTCAACCAATATAACCTACCCTTAGCATCCTTTTAGCCATTGAATGTCCATTAGCATGAGTTCCAAATGAACCTTCATGGATCTCATGCATCAACATGTCTGCTTCGTGTCTATCCACGCATCTGAGAAAGACCATGTCAAAATTCCTCTTGTACAACACATTTTCACTGAGGAAGAAACTGCCTGCCAATCTTCTCAGTGTCTTCCTATCTTTCTTCGATGCACCAAACAGGTATTCCTGAGTCTGAAGAAAATGCTTGATATCATAATAGCAAGGTTTTTCATCTGCTACCTCCTCTATCGCAAACACATGAGCGGGTCTATCTAGCCGTCAAACTGTAATTCGGGGTATATCATTCCAAGTATTCACTTGGTACATGGAAGCCAGAGTTTCCAGAGCATCCGCCATTTGATTTTAATCCCTAGGAATGTGATGGAATTCAACTTTATTGAAGAATGGTAGTAATCTTCTAGCATAATCTTTGTAAGGGATCAAACCAGGGTGACAAGTGTCCCATTCTCCTTTAATTTGATTTATTACCAAGGCTGAATCACCATAAACATCTAGAATTTTGATTCTGAGATCAATAGCTTCCTAAGGACCCATGATGCAAGCCTCATATTCCGCCATATTATTAGTGCAATCAAATGTTAACCTCGCGGTAAAAGGAATATGCGATCCATGAGGAGTAACAATCACATCACCAATTCCTTTACCATAAGCATTCACAGCTCCATCAAATACCATACTCCAACGAGATTCAGGGTTGGGGCCCTCCTCAGGCAATGGTTCATCACAATCTTTCACTTTCAAGAACATCACATCTTCATCGGGGAATTCATACTCTGCAGACTGATGATCTTCCATTGGCTGGTGAGCAAGGTAATCTGTCAACACATTACTTTTGATAGCTTTTTGAGTGCGGTATTCGATATCATATTCAGATAACAACATCTGCCAGCGGGAAATTCTTCCAGTAAGAGTAGGATTTTAAAAAATATACTTGATTGGATCCATTTTGGAGATCAACCAAGTAGTATGATTCAACATATACTGCCGCAAATGCTTTGTCGCCCAGGCCAAATCACAACATGTTTTTTCTAGCATAGAATACCGCGAATCACAATCAGTGAACTTTTTACTGAGATAATAAATGGTGAACTCCTTCTTCCCTGTTTCATCCTGTTGTCCCAGAATACAACCCATGGATTTATCCAACACTGTTAGATACATAATCAACGGTCTTCCTTATACGGGAGGGAACAAGATAGGAGGTTCAAGAAGATACTCTTTAATACTTTCAAATGCCCTTTGGCAGTCATCCGTCCACACACAACCTTGATCTTTCTTTAACAATTTAAAGATCGGTTCACACGTTGCAGTCATGTGAGAAATAAATCTGGAGATATAATTCAAACGCCCGAGGAAACCCCTGACTTGCTTTTCAGTTCTTGGTGATGAAATTTCTTGAATTGCTTTGAATTTGTCAGGGTCAACTTCAATTCCTTTCTGGCTAACAATAAAACCCAACAATTTCCCCGATCTAACTCCGAAGGTGCATTTATTTGGATTCAAGCGGAGATGACACTTCCTCAAACGCTGAAACAACTTCAACAAATCTTCTATATGCCCTTCTTCAGTTTGGGATTTGGCAATCATATCATCAACATATACTTCGATTTCTTTGTGCATCAGATCATGGAATAGGGTTGTCATAGCCCTATGGTACATTGCACCAGCATTCTTCAACCCGAAGGGCATCACTCTGTAACAGAATGTTCCCCAGGGTGTGATAAATGTTGTTTTTTCCATGTCCTCTGGAGCCATTCTTATTTGATTATACTCGGAAAATCCATCTATGAACGAGAATACCTTGAATTTTGCTGTGCTATCCACTAACATGTCAATGTGAGACAATGGAAAATCATCTTTTGGACTAGCTTTATTTAGATCTCTGTAATCTACGCACATGCGGACTTTTCCATCTTTTTTTGGTACTGGGGAAATATTGGCGATCCATTGAGGATATACTGATGTCACAAGAAAACCAGCATTAATCTGCTTTAGGACATCCTCTTTGATTTTTACTGCCATATTCAGGTGAGTTCTTCTCAACTTTTGTTTAACTGGCGGACACTCTGGCTTCAACGGCAAACGATGCTCGATAATGTCTATATCTAGACCAAGCATATCTTGATAAGACCAAGCAAAAATATCCACACATTCTTTCAACAGCTCAATCAACCCGCTCTTTACATCAGGATGCAACGATGCTCCAATCTTGACTTCCTTCGGATCTTCTTCTGAACCCAAATTAACCACTTCCAAAGGCTCTTTGTATGGATGAATGGTATTTTCCTCGTGCTCAAGCAACCGTGATACCTCTTCTGGAATCTCATCATAATCCTCTTCTTCAGCCCCAAACACAGGACATTCAAAGTTGGAAGAGGGTGCATGGTCATTGTATTCAACGAGTTTTTTAATTAATCTGCACATATGATTTATGATTGTTTTTAGAAACTAACACATATAATAAGTGATCATGCAGATTAATTTTCAGTTATTATTTATTTTGAAAGGCTTCTGTTTTTTTTATCATTACCATTTCCCAAGAAAAAGGTAGAAAATAAAAGACATAATTTTGGAAGCAAATATAACTTTTATTAATGATCTTAACAGTTATAGCAAACAGATAATCCCTACAACATCAATACTTCCACCTTGGGCAGAGTGAAAGCTTTTCAAAAGAAAGAAGAAGATTAACAAAACAAATTATTTTGAAACATGTATGCAAGAAGGAATATGAATGGTGACCCAGTTCTGAACTCGGGCCCCATGCGTCACATAATTCGGTACTTCCTGTTCTGCTTCATCCTCTTCAAGAGCATTAATTCCAGAACCAATTGGATGGAGGTTGCCTCCGCTGCGGAAAACATCATGATAACCGTTCATAGAAAACTTTGACTTCAAACTTTCGCCTTTGCCATTCCTCGAAGAGAAACCCAAGCCAGTTCTGTTCTTGTTCACGGGTGGATCCATAAGTCGTCCCCACACTGCATTACGACCATTGCACACCACCTGCTGCGCATCCTTCAGGGAAACCACAGAATTATCATTCTTCATTATGTTGTCAATGGATAAAGCTTGGAACTGGGTTCCAACAGCAGCCTCATCCGCTTCTATAATACTGAAAGAGGATAGATGGGATATCAACAATGCCTGCTCCCCATTTATGATCACTACCTTCCCTTCACGCACAAATTTTAGCTTCTGATGTAGAGTTGAAGTGACATCCCCTGCTTCGTGTATCCATGGCCATCCTAGAAAATAACTATATGCGGGAATAATGTCCATTACCTGGAAAGTTATCAAGAACAAGTGCGGTCCTATATGGATGGGCAAGTCCACTTCACCGATGACAGACTTCCTTGACCCATCGAAAGCCTTCACAATGATACCACTCGGGCACATAGGTGTTCCTTAATACTTTAACTTCCTGAGAGTACTTATCGATATAACATTCAACGCAGATCCGTTATCAATCAGCACATTGGATAGAGAATCATTCTTGCAGTTCATAGATATGTGGAGGGCCAGGTTGTGATTCCTCCCTTCATCTGGTAACTCATCATCACAAAAACTCAAGTTGTTACATGACGTAATGTTTCCAATTACGTTGATGAATTGATCTAAAGGCATGTCATTCTCTACAAAAGCTTGGTCTAGTACTCTCATCATTGATTCTCTATGAGCGGAGGAATTCATCAATAAAGCTAAGATGGATATCTTTGAAGGAGTCTGTAATAGCTGGTCCACAATTTTGTAGCCACTCATTTTAATTATCTTCAAGATATCATCCACTTCTTTCTCCAATGTAGCTCCACTAGTATCTCTTGCATCCTTTTTAGGATCATCGTTCTCAGCAATTTTCTTTCCAGCAACAACATCTCTTCGAATAACCGGCGCAAACACACGACCACTACGGGTCACCCTGCTATTATCAGCTATATTTCCAACGTCTGGCATCGGCTGGATGGGAACTTCCACCCCATCTTCCAAGATTGTAGTGTTGTATTTGTAAGGCACAATCTTATCTGATTTATAAGGAACAGGTCCTGGCAGACTAATTACCAATGGGGTAACAGCTGGTTTGCTATGGTACTCCATCTCAAGGTGAGCGGGTGCACCAAAACAAGGTACAATGACATTTACACGTTCCTCAACACAATCATCCATCAAAAGGTCACTTCTAGCAATCAAATCTTTGTCTGAAGAGAAATACTCATCTGCAGAGGCATACTCTTCCTCTGACTCTTCTCCCGTCAAACAAACTTCAACCATATCAATCTCGTGATAATCATCTCTATGACCTATGATCTTGATAGTTCCATTGTCTAACAACAATTGAACGCCCTCTCTTACAATATAACATCCTCGGGGGTCTCGACAACAAACTATGCAAGATCCATATTGGTGTTCCACCTGACTAGCAGTACAACAGAAGGTAGCATGTAACTGCACGAGATCCTCATTCAAATACTCCACATCAAAAATTCTGAATTCACCGGGACATCCAAAAACCATATTCACTTCCTCTTCATATTCTGCCCTAGGCCTGATTATATGGATTAAACCTTCATCCATCATCTCTTCTAAATCAGCCTTTATCTTCTCGCAACCCTGTATATTTGTACTGCAAATAGCGCAACCGGCATGGTCATGCGTATAATAACTGAATTCACAGAGGTCTGCATGCATTTTCACCAAATCCCCTCTAACTTGATTAATGTCAAAAATCTGGAAGTCACCTGGACAACCGACCACCATATTCACAACACTCACTCCCCCATGCTTGGGCAGAGGATTGCCTTTCACATTAGGTCCCATGTCTTTGAAAGATAGAATTCCGGACTTCACCAACCTTTGCACTTCAGTCCTCAAAGGATAACAATTTTCAACACTATGCCTTGGTGCTCCCTGATGAAAGGCACACGCCTGGTCCGCTTTGTAATACCAAGGAAATGGTGATGGTACTGCTGGAGGTGGTCGTGTCTGGACCAACTTCTTCTGAATCAATGCTGGTAGTAGCTCTACATAACTCATGGGAATAGGGTCGTAGTTCTCCCTTCTCTGATTATTCCCTTAGTTCCCATGCTGGGACTGTCTTTGATAAGTAATGGTAGTTAGAGCGACATTCATAATAGGGGTCACTGAAGCAACTTGCTGGTGACGTTGATAATTCCTTCTAGGAGAATTTACTCTCCTCTCTTGTATGACAACATTGGTATCCCCATCTTTCTTCTTTGTGAACCCATAGGCTGTCTTTTTCACACCTCCAGATCCTTCACCCTTTGTCAAACGGCCTTCTCTTACTGCCTCTTCTAGGCGGACACTCATTCCTACCATCTCTGTAAAATCACTTGGGCACTTGCTACCATTCTTTCGTAGTAGAAAGCGCTTAGCATCTTCAGAAAAATTTTAGTCATTTCCTTATCCTCCATAGGAGGAATTACTTGTGCAGCCACTTCGCGCCATCTCTGCGCGTACTCTTTGAACGATTCTCTGTCTTTCTGAACCATGGCCCTAAGCTAGTCCCGGTCAGGCGCCATGTCCACATTGTACTTGTATTTTTTTATGAATGCTTCTCCCAAATCATTAAAGGTATGGATGTTGGCGCTGTCCAAACTCATGTACCATTTCATTGCTGCGCCAGTCAGACTATCTTGGAAAAAGTGAATCAGCAGACGCTGATCATCGGTGTGGGTAGACATTCTCCTCACGTATATCACCAAGTGAGCACGAGGACAAGTGTTTCCCTTGTACTTCTCAAACTCCGGGACCTTGAACTTAGCAGGCACTTTAACATTCGGGACCAAACACAGCTCATTCACATTCTGCCCAAATAGCTCTTTTCCCCTAAGAGCCTTCATCTCCCTTTGCATTCTATCAAACTGCTCTTGGAAATCATCCATTATGTCATAAAGGCCCAAATCTTCACTTGGCGGAGGGAAAGGACGACACACATCTTCATTAACAAACATAACCAAATTCACCGAAGGAGGTGCAGCAGGAACAGTGTGCACCACAGGAGGTGCTAGAGTAACAACATTTGGAACCACTGGAGCATCTTGGGGGCCCAAATTGAAACCTTCAGGTGCAAAATTCTCTGGAATTCCCCACGGATAACCCTGAGGCATACGGTTTTGAACAACAGTCGGAGTATCAGATACAGGAACAACAAGGACTTCAGTATTTGCCCTCGTTGGTTGAGGTTGAACACTCGGTGGCTGATTCTGAGCAACCACCAGAGCTTCCATCAGAGTAGTCAAGTTGGCCAAGCCAGCCTTCAAAGCAGAAACTTCTTCATGCAGCTCACGATTCTCCTGTTCCAAGGTTTTCATCTTCTTTTTGAAGTTAGCCCGAGTGTTGTAGTGATGAGTCAGCTTGCTGAATGAAGCAAAAAGCTGGGTAAGGCACCTGGGTATGCATAACAAATGCAAGAAATATGTGTAATATGATGCATGACATGCAATGCACATGATTACTTTTACTTTATTATTTAATATTTCAAGGGATTTAACGTTTATAGACATATTGCAAATATCAAAATAATAACGCATTTGAAATACTGAAAACTTTTATTATAATAACTTCAAAATGGGTTACAAGTTTCAATGATCCCAAGTACAAGATGAAGATACAATCTAAAAATCCTGAGAGAAAGAAACTGATAGAGATCAATATGTACTGTGATACGGTGGGAGAACTGACTTGGGATTTTGCGTTTTGTGTTCGCAAATGTTTCAATTTAGCAAGAGTCGCCACCGACTTTTTATTTTATCCTAAGGAAAGGCCAAAAAGCACAGGAAAGACCTTTGAGATGTTTTCTTGGGTTCGGGGAGTAGATTATAGAAAGGGAAGGTATTAGCACCCTTTCTATCCATGGTTATCCATGGGCTCTTAGTTACTTGCTTAGATCACTTGCTTTGCTTTTCAATTGTTTGAAATGGTGCTTTGTGTGTGGTTTTGAAAGATGTTTTGAAAAGAGGCCATCGTTGTGGCAACCTTTGTAATGATTCTTGTTTGAATGTATACAAAGATGTTTTTGTCTTTTGAAAAGTTTTCAATGTTTGAAAGTAGGGTTTTGAAATTGTGTGGAGAAGTGTATTTTGAAGATAGCAAGGATGTTTTTGCAAGTTTTTGACCAAGTAACTAAGAGTTATCTACCCTATTTTACTCAAAGATATTTCTTATGTTTTTAACCCTTTTAACAGTGTTGTTTCACCATTGTATTTGGTGAACAACCTTGTGTTAGGATGTTTTACGGGACAGGCGTGGGTCATCGTATAGACCATGATAACAATGGTGTCAAGTATTTTTGGCAATTTTCTTGAGGGACTTGATCATTTTGTTTAGGCAACTCAGATAGCGTCATTGAGGGACTATGATCTTTTGTTTTGTTTTTGTTTTGCCAAAGTACTTGACATACATATCATGGCCCATTTTTGAAGGCAACAAGTGGATTGAAACCCTAGGGGTGTAAGTGTGCATGTGTGTTATTTTCATGCTTTGTTTTTTCTATTAGTGATTGTCTACTTGTTGATTTTATCTGGCCATACATATCCTATTTACTAGCAAGCATATAAAAGTAATAAAGCGCAGAAAGATAAAATCCTACACTATTACAACCATATTGAATTTCATGAAAATATAAAGGCAAAAATAAAATAAAAGCAATAAAAATGAGGGTCTTTCGATTGAGGCAGAAAACCCTTCGATTATGCACTTTTTGGCTCTCTTCGATTTGGCCTGAAAAGGGTGAAGGCATGACTTTTGACTGAGGCCTCACGGTCAGCATGTTGTGCCTTTCGATTGGGACCAGTGGGACAGCATGTTGTACCTTTCGATTGGGACCAGTGGAACAACATGTTGTTCCTTTCGATTGGGACCAGTGGAACAACATGTTGTTCCTTTCGATTGGGACCAGTGGAACCAATATAAGATGTAATCTGCCTTTCTGCCTCCTTCGATTGGGCCTGGAGTCAGTGAGGAAGCCTGAGGCTTCGTTTCATACTCATGTCTCCTGTTTATTTCGTTTGAGATATTAAATAGCAACATGGCCTAAGGCCATGCTATCATTACCTCAGGGCCAGGTTAGTTCTTAAAGCATTTGTAATAAACCAAAGAGCAAAACCAAAAGGAGAGGCAATAAAAACAAACTAAAAGGATGGAAACGAAAAGGTAACAAACACTACGTACATGCTTGAAACGAAAAGGAAGCTTATTTACATGTTATGCTAGAAATGAAGGGTTCAAGGTTAAGAATGACTTACCTTGCTTGAGGCTGGAACGTGTGCTAGGCCTTTAAGTGGTTTCCTTGAATGCTTCTGGATTCGAAGGGAGGAACCAGGGGTTATGTCTTTGATACTGGATTCGAAAGAGAAGAACAAGTGTGAGGTTCTTCCTACTGGATTCGAAGGGTAACAAGGTATATGGATGTTTCAGATTCTAAGGGGATAAGTGTTTGGATTCTGGGTATGTGTTTGATGAGTGTTTAAGTGTTTGAGAGCTTTATGGTGTTTGAGAATTTTTTGAAGATTCGTTCGCCTGGCCAAAAAGTCCTCCTAAACATGTGTTGGAGCCTCTTATTTATAGGCAAAGTTAGCTTAAGCTTTTGGAGGGAAAACAAAATAATTTGAACAATTTGAGTAAACTGCTCTTTGTAGCCTTCGAGGGACAGTGCTCGTATGCTATTTCGGTGCAAGAATGGGGCAGTGTTTCAAGACTGCTGTGCAGCAGTTTTGGCCAGTGTACCATGCCTGAACTTGGCAGCAAGCATCTTTGAATATTTCATCCTTTCATTTTGACCCTCCTTCGGCCAGATTCTTCTTCCAAACATATTGTTTGACTTTCCTCCAACAAGTGTCTTTCGAATGAATCACCTTTGTGCATCGTTTGAAGGGGCCAAATGTGTCCTTCGAATGGACTAGTAAGGTGTACCCTTCGACAGAGACTCATATGTATGCCCCTCAATTCCACCATTATATGTCTTTTGAAGGGGCCATCAATCATGTGCTGAAGTTTGTCAAGGATGGAAATGCAGCATACTAAAGAGAAATGTTGTCCAGTCGAAGCTAGTACAAACATAGTCAATGTCTTGTCGAAGCCTGCATGGAGGAGGTATAAACTTTGTGACTCCAAGCAAGCACACAAAAGGTCAATGCTCAAACAAAGACTTGCACGAAGGGAGCCACATGCCCAAACGAAAGAGGCATGCAGGAGGCAAAATGTCCAGATTCGAAAGAGGCATACATGAGGCAAAAAAGTGCAAATCGAAGGACACCAAAAGGGAGCTTTTTGCCTTGGAATCGAAGGAAGTTATAGGAGGCTTTGTACCTTGTGCATGCTAGCAAGGGGGATGCCTTTTGCGTGCAAGTTATGGCTCAAATGAAAGTTTGTATGTAACTAGTCATTACTTTATGAGTCAAGGAAAGCATGGAGGGAAAGTTTGTATAGGCATGCAAGCATCAGACATCCAAACGAAACATGCAATAGGCAGTCATGGCATTGTGAACCCAGTAAGGCCAGAGATGCAATCGAAGGTGGCATGTAGGAAACTCCTGCCTTGTAAATCAAAGCCAGCGTGCCAGAGGCCATCGCCCAGTCGAAGGATGCAACCAAAGCCTGTATCAAAAGAGGCCAAAAGGCCAATCGAAGGAGCTGAAACAAAGAACACTTGTATTTCTCCAAATTTTGTCAAAATCATATTTTTATCTATTTTCTCCCTTTTTGACAGTTTCCTTTTAATTTTGGTACTGGAAAATTCCAAAGTACTTGTGCAAGCTTGAACCTTGAGAATCCTTGTGAGAAAGGCCTTGAAGAATGAGAGGGCAAATTTTGGGGTACAACATGTACGCTGGCGCTTCCCTGTGAGCCTGGCAATCTGAGCTCTCAACCTCTGGTTTTCTTCCACATGCCTGATGGCAACCTCCTTCCAATCACTCGGATCAGGAAATGAGCAATCAACACCTGCTTGAGGCTTAGGAGAAAATAAATCCCCTTGCCTCTCCATAGACTCTACCGCTCGACTCTCAAGGATCTCGATCAAATCATCTTTCTCCTTTAAGTATGATCTGTAGGAACTCTCTAAAGTCTGGAACTTGTTCTTCCAAGCATCCCTTTCCTGTTGCATCCTGACTAAAGCAAGCTGCAACTCTTCTAGATCATCTAATAAAGGAGGAGTGGTCTTCACAAACAGATCAGGCATGGGTGTCTCTTGAGTATACGACATCTTCAATTGGATGGCTCTCGATCGGGACCACTGAAGATATGGCTCCAAAGAAACATCACCCCTAAGTCCTAAATCTTTCCTACTCTTCTTATGAATATGACGCCAGGCCTTCACAATCTGCTTCCTAGCTTCCCTGTGGTCTTATCCTTCCTTCAGAAAGAAACTACTCAAATGGATAATGTTCGGCTTATCTCTCATCAGATAACCAAGCTGTCGCTGTGCAAGAACAGGGTTATAGTTAATTCCTCCCTTTGTACCAAGAAGAGGTACATTAGGGAAACTACCACAACTGTCAATAATCTCTACATCCTGATAAGCTCGATGATACCAATCAATATCTGAGTGAGTAAGTGCCATGATCTTAGGAGCCCAACTAGGTTCCTTCTTGACATCCCAAAAAGTATCAGACTGAGGCATATGAGAGATGAACCACCGGTACAACAAAGGCGTGCAACAGATAATCATTCCCCCATGATAAGAACTCCAAAGATGAACAGAGTAATAAGCATCACCCAACAGTGCAGGAACTGGGTTTCCAATCATGAAAATCCTGATGGCGTTAATGTCGACAAACTTGTCCACATTAGGAAACAAGAATAATCCATAAGCAAGCAGAGCAAAGGTGGCCTCAAAGGCGACCATACTCTTCATTCTGGCAAAGTAACGAGCTTTTTCCAATAAGAACTGAGCTGGTAATCCTCTAATCCCTCCTTTAGTAGTCATATGGGCTTCCACCTCAGACTTCCCCAGATGAATCAAAGCAGCAATCTCATGTGGTTTTGGCTCGCCCTCCAAACCAGTAAAAGGAACACGATCGGTAACAGGTAAATCCAATAGATAAGAATACTCCTCCAGTGTAGGCATCAATTGATAATCGGGAAAAGTAAAGCAGTGATACATCGAATCATAGAACTGGACCAAGGTCGAGAGAATACCCTCCTTCATCTTCAGCTTCATGAGAGAAATGATGGATCCATACTTCTTCCGAAAGTCTGCAGAACAATCGATCTCTGGAATTAGACTGATCAACTAATCTATCTTGGGATCTTTGAATCTGTATTTCCTGGTCTTTCTCTTTCCAGAATCCATGGTTAAAAGTACCCGAGGTATTCACAAATAGTCAACCTTTAAATCCCTAGAAATATTATTTTCTTCAAAAGATGCTTATGAGTGCATGGATGCATAATGCAACAATCACACACAAGATCACACATATAGGGTTCATAGGTTCAACGTCACGAGCATGAGGTTGAAGGTACTACCCATAAGGTATTAGTCTAAGAGTTATCACCTGCCGAACAAGGTTCTAGAGGTTCCCAGAGTCTACATCCTTCCTTCGGATATTACCAACTTCTCGATTAACTCGGTAATTAGTAATATTCTTAAGAAAGACTCGTCCGAGCATAGTATCGCGTGACAACTATTTCCGAATTACTCCGTCATAGCTTCCGCACTACACCTAAAAGGCCAACATGGGTTTGGTATTCTACGGTCCTCAGTTTCAGCAGGCTCCCAGGTTGAAAGCAACACGTCTTCCTGATTATTCGGTAAACGACACTATAGTCAAAGGGGCCTCCACTGACTGGGGGATCTCATGCCTCCTTTTTTGGGATTACTCCCTCAAAGTTAACATGACTATGTCGCCCGTCCTATCTTAGAGTTTGCCGAAGTCCGGGTATAAGACTTATGAGTAATAACCAAGCACCCTGAAAACCAGGAAAATCCAGACAAACATATATACAAAATATAACACATAATCAACAACAACACATATACATATATAAACAAAGATAGGCTCAACCCACTTAGGGATGGACCAGAAAGAGGTCAATCTGTCCCCAGTAGAGTCGCCATTTTTCTGTAACGGTAGAAATGTTCAAGACTAAGCCATTGGATTGACTAGCCTTTATACAAATCAAAATAAAAATCGCCACCGCGCTTTATTGTTTCCAAAGGAATGGGAAAAGAGTGAATAACCCAAAAAGGGGGGAAGATTCAAGGTAAGGGGGTTTGTTATGCAAAGGGAAGGTATTAACACCCTAAACATCCACGGTACTCCGCAAGAACCTCTTTGTAAAATCTGTATACTTTAGCTATAAAAAAAGTGTTGTATATGAAATGAATGGTGGAGGTTAGAAAAGAAGTATTTTTTATGATTTTTTCACCCACCGCGGTTGCGAACCTTTAGTGCCTACGTACCACCTTTCGTGCAATAGGGGATCAGGGTACACGTAGTTCCTCTTTTAAAAATTTGAAACACAAATGTGTTGGTTAATTTTATAAGATAAAACATCATCGTCATTGTCCGTGTGGAAAACATACCTACTACCCATAATTATGAGAAAGGAGAATTTGCATCATCTCAAAGTGGAGGATATGGCTTGGATTTTAAAATCAACAATGCCCCACTCAACACCCAAGTGGAAAATATCTCTCTTCCCTACATATTGTAGAAGTATAATTGTTTGCATCACTACAAGGATTGACAAGAGCCTAATCTTTTAAGAAAAAGTTTAAAGGTAAAAAGCCAAGGTGGCAAAATGGTTTGAAATGAGATTGGTTGACTTTTAGTCTTCTCACAAAAAATGTCAAGGTATTATTAAGTTGATTGAAGTTTATTTAGGAAAAGATTTTGAAAATGCATGGACCTAAGTCCAAGTTTATTATGAAAGTGTTTAAGTTTTAAAACAAGAAGGGTTTTCAAAAGGAGAGAAAAGATTTTTGAAATTAAAGAAAATGGGAGGAGAAGAAGAGACTATCCTAAAGCATAAGATAAAAGCTAAGGATAAGGACCATCTAACCAACAAGAAGCCAAGACTTGACATTATGAGCCAAGATAGAATTCTCATTCTTTCGATTGAAACCAAGCAAGCAAAGATACTAGACCTCTTGAGAGAACCAAATTTCAAGTGTATTAAGTCTTCACAAAAATTGGGCAGAGTAACGGCTTTATATGAGTGAATTCCATATTACAAACAGAGAATGTAATCACAAAAACCTGCACACAAAAACAAACAAACAACCCAATGTCTTGAGGTAAACCTCAAGAACTCCAGACAAAATAATCAGATAAAATCACAAAGTCTCCAATATAGGCCAAGGTTTCTAATCCTAAGTCCAAGAAATAGTCCACTGCTCCATCATGCCAAGGATAGTAACCAAATAGTCCAAGTACCATTAAGAGTTTTTTAGGGTTTAAGTTGGTTATTAAGTATCTTAGGAAAATGAAAAAGAAAAGCTCAAGTGAGCAAAGTAAAAAGGAAAAGAAAATAAATGCTCAAATGAGCAAAGATAAAAATGGCATGAAATGTAAAAATGCTAAAAAATGAATAGTGCATAAAGCATAAAAGAACAAAAGCATAAAATAAAACAAGTCAATAATTAGTGGTTAGTTGGATGACCATCTTGAAACTTGCATTTGGAACTCATTAGAGGATTGGTAGAACCAAAGCCTCCACACAACAAGTTGCATTTGCTTTTTGTCAAGTATATCATCCATTTGGAATTCTCACAAGTGCCATTTAATGATCAACGATGTTTAAGTGATCCGCGTTGACCAAAGGTGTTGTAGATCCATTAGAGAATTGGTAGAACCAAAGCCTCCACACAATGAATCTCAAGGTTATTGGATCAAATAGATCAAATTAACATACTTGGGCTTGCAATCATAAGTTTGAGCCACAAATGATTATTTATTCGAATCTGGACAAAATTTAGCGCTATGTTAAGCAATCGTAAGTGGACTTATATAGAAGTCGCACTTATTTTGAGGCCGATAAATAGCAATCTATGCACCATTTGTTTTGAGACATGATATAAAGATCATGCTCCAACAACATTTAATGCAATGAGAAGGGGATGAGATGAAGGGGATTTAGGGTAAAAAGAAAAACCACATTTGAATTAATATTTAATACAACTATTATTAAAATTATTCATCCATTTTTTTGTGGAGTTAAACTCAACACCATGAATCCAATGATGTTAATAAAGTCATGACCAAAAAATCAACCCAAGACAGCCAGAAAATATTCACAAAATGATATAACATTTAATATATATATTAAAGGATTAAAAAAATGTTAAAATAAACTAGAAATAATGGAGAAAATATCAATTATGTTCAAATTATTCAAGAGAGGAAAAATTAAGCCATAGAAAAATAAAAAATGGACCCAAGTATTTTTATAAAAATTTTAGTAATTTTTAAAAGTCAGAAACTATTTTTAAACCATTTAAAATTGCTAAAACAAACATAAAATGGATCAAAAATAGTAAACCTCTACATAAAATTCCATAAAATTTCCAGAAAGTCAAAAATGTGCAAAATAATATTTATGATTTTTTTCAGAATTAAAAAATGTTAGAAAGTATTTTTTAAGTAATTAAAAGAAAGCAAATAATACAAAAAAATAAAAAATACCAAATGTTAAAATAAAAATGTGAAAAAATATTCATGAAATCAGAAATAATTCAAAATATTTTTTGTGAATTTTTCATAATTTTTGGATAAAAAATAAAAGAGTTATGAATTTTTGAAAATTTAATCAAATAAAATATAAAATCAAAAAATAAAATAAAACCAAAAAGATGTGGACCATCAGATCAAAGTCAAAACGCGTTAGTAAGCTAATCCAATGGACCAGACGCGCTGTGCTTGATATGGACCTTAGTGAAACACATATGTAATCAGAAAAAGGGCAACCAATGAAATTAAAACGCTTAACACGTTATCATTGGCTGAGACGAGACATGTCATCGTCTTCAACCTCCAGACACCCTGCAATGAGGATTTTGTGAGATCTTTCAAATGGAAAAATTAGGATCCCTGGCTAGCATCATTGAACTCGTCTCTTCAAGACGATTCTAAAACAACCATCACGCCAAATTTATGTAAAGTTTGGAGAGAGATATGAATCAAAACACAGAAAAATAGCGAGCACCTTCAATTCGAGATTTCTCTCTCAATTCTCAATGGATTTAAAAATTGTAAGCAGCATTAGAATCAGACAAAGGAGTAGAACAGATTAGTGCTTGATTTGGATCCAATTGGTGGAGAATTCTACCTTTTCGAAGTTCAAGTAAGAAGCTCTGAAACTGGACTTCTGTAGCTTGGATTATGGGTCGTTTTGATTGGTTTAAGTGCTGGAGAATTTGTATGAAGTTCAAGGATGATGAATGCACAAAGAATTTTGGAAAAGGAAGCTTAAATTTCAAAAACTGAATTCAACAAAAGTGGGTTTGTGTGAAGTTTTGGCAGGGTGTTCTTGGATCTCTAAGCTTGGGAAATTTAATAGGGGATGACCCTCTATTTATAGGGAATCAAATGGAATGCTCAAGCGTGTGGAATGATGCAAATTGGAGGGAAATCGTGTGGGTCTGCATCATGAAGAAAGTGTGACCTGATTTGCATCAAAACTCATCAAATCCTTGCGTTTCAATGCTCTAATCCACTTTGGCAACTTGGTTAAACATGTTTAGATCACAAACGCGTGCTAATTTGATGTTTTAAGGCCAAAACATGGATTTCAAAATCTGACTTATGGTGAAACTTCAGTTCCAAGTTACCAAGTTCAATCCAATGGCATTTTCTCCTCAAGGGGTCTTAGGGAAAAATTCTCGATGCTTTAGAAAGATGAGGTAACAAGCTTTGCAATGGAAAAAGAATAGAATCAAGTGAATGCTTGAGCTGAAAGTTACATGGAGTCAAAGTTGAAGAAAAAGAGTTGACTTTCCATACTTAGAAAAATTTCAAATTCTTCTTTAAAAATGACCTATAATCTCTTGCATCCAAACATGGTCTTCCACTTAGAATTTGATTTTGACCAAAAAATATGGAATGAAGTAGACCTCTTGAATGACACTTTGCAATTTGAAACGCTCAAAATATCCAAAAATTGAGCAAGTTATGACTTGTTGAAGTTGGGTAAAAATCATGAAATGACCTATAATCTCTTGCATTCTTAAGGTAACTTCCATCCATTTTTTCACTTTGCACATAAAATAAGGCATGAAGTACACATCCTTAGGATCATCATGAAAAATGAATGGGCTCAAGGTGATAAAAATTGACCAAGTTATGATCATTTGAAATTTCATATGAAAAATGAGGGATTCATCTGGATGACTTGTAATCTTTCTTCTCCACCAAGTTCCTTCCACGTGAAAGCTCCTTGGAACTTTTGAAGTGATTTGTTGGTAACTCTTTGAAGAGAAGAATGTTTTTGGAATCACTCAAAAATACCAAAATATGAGTAAGATATGCCCCTCTGAAGTCCAAAACCCTAGCCTCTAGATCAAGAGAATGCTTGGTGGAACTTTGCCAAGTTTGAACAAACTTTTTGTGCCAATATTCTTCCTTTGTGAATAGAATTTGTTGAGGATGATGATGAGGACTCATGGCCACCAAGACTACTTCCATACCAACTTCAAAACAACTTCAATGGGGAGGTTTGAATCTCTCAAGCTTTTGACTTGGGCATGGAAATAAACTCATGAACCCATGATGCAACTTGCTAAACCTTATTGCCTATACCTACATTATCAACAAGAAAGACAAACCAATATTGTGTTTTGTTAATTTAGAGAGAAAATCAAAGCAAAAATATCCATGATCACCGAAGGAAACAAGTCAATGTGCTTGGTAACTCCTCAAAGAGTAAGGCTAAATATAGGGGGGAGAACCAAACATCCTAATGTGATTTTGTGGTGATTTAAACAATGTGGTTTGATGAAGTCATCTTAGGGGAAAAAATTGGGGTACAAAACTTGGAACCACCTCAAAATTTCCCCCAAAAGTGCTTCCCTGAAGCTAACCATTGACATTTAAAATTCAACAATTCAAGTTAGTGATTTTGAAGGCTTCTAACTTGAATTCTAATGGATCAAATGAAGAGTTCTTTGGATCAATAGAAATAGAAAAAGCTACTCTATAAATATGGTGTTTATTGCAAAATCAAATGATGCTTGAATCATAGAGAAAAATAGCTTGTAACACATGATGATAAACCTGATTGAATATCTCCAAAATTTCTCTAAGTAATAATGCTCAAATATGAATGAACACCTCTCTTCGTGCTCAAATATCTTACAATTCATCACGTAACACGGTGGGAGAACTGACTTGGGTGTTTTGCGTTTAATCGCAATTGTTGGAGATAGCAAGAGTCGCCACCGACTTTTCTTTTATCCAATAAGAAAAGGTTGAAAAGAACAGGAAAGACCTTTCGAGATATTTTCTTGAGTTCGGGGGGTAGGTTATGAAAAAGGAAGGTGTTAGCATCCTTTTCATCCGTAGTTATCTACGGGCTCTTAGTTGCTTATTAGATCACTTGCTTTTTGTTTAAAAGTGTGTTTCTGATGTGGGTTTTAAAAGTATTTTGAAAAGGAAAGTCTTTGTAATGGTTCTCGTCTCTATAAGAACGCGTACAAAGTGTTTTGTCTTTTGAAAAATGTTTCAAAGTGAAGTGTTAGTGTATAAAATGTTTTTGTTGTGAGCAAGCGAGCAACTAGAAGCAACCTACCTACTCAAAAGGTCTTAAACGTTCTTTTCCTTCTCCTTTAGATGTTGTTATCTTACCATTGTTTTGGTAAGAAACCCCATCGTTGGATGTGAAGGGACGGGCACAGGACGTTTTATATAGTCATCGAAGGCAGCCTATGGGACGTTTTAGCAGTGTTGTTTAGGGACTAGATCATTTACCGAAGGAAACATTGAGGGTCATCGAGGGACTAAGATCTTTTATCGGGGGTCTTTGCTAAAATGCCCATATTCGAGGGACATGACTATTTTCCAAAAGACAACAAAGTGTGATTACCCTAAGGGTGCAAGTGTGAATGGCGTGTTTGATTTACATGCATTTAGTCTTGGTTAGGGTTATCTATTTGTTGATTTTATGTCTTGTCATACAAACCCTAATTACTAGCATTTATATTTGAAAGCGATAAATTGCGAAAATGTAAAGTCCTACGCTATTACATTATTTAGGGATGGGGGTACAAATTTACAAATGGGGGTTTGCAAGAATTTTAAATCTTAATTGTCTATTACAACCATATTGAAATCTACAATACAATACAAGAAAAGGATTTGTTTTGAAAGTGATTTTTTTGTCTTAATAAATTTAAAGGAAAATAATTATTTAATAAAAGAAAATATTTTTGATGTCTTTTTATGTTAATAAAAATGGTACTAATGCTAAAAATAAAAAAATATGAGAGAAAAAGGAAAAATAATGAGAAATAGGATCAACATGTTGTTGAAAGCAAAATAAAAGGGATCAGAAGTTCTGATACCAGGCGCGCTGTGGTTTAGAAAGAAACGCCAGAGGAAACCAGAAGTTCTGGGTTGATGCACGCTAAAGTCCTGAAAGAAACGTTAGAGGGACAAACAGAAGTTCTGGGTTGCTATGCGCTGAAGTTCTGAGTGTCAAAACAATGAGAAAAATCCTAGAAGTTATGTGCGCGTTAAAAAAAGTAAGGAGTCTAGAAATTCTGGTGCTGTGTCAAACAATGTGAAAACCTAGAAGTTCTGGTGTGTTAAAAAAACAGTAAGGAGTCTAGAAATTCTGGTGCTGTGTCATAACAGTGTAAAAACCTAGAAGTTCTGGCGTGTTAAAAAAACAGTAAGGAGTCTAGAAATTTTGGTGCCGTGTCATAACTGTGTGAAAACCTAGAAATTCTGGTGTGTTAAAACAGTGAGGAGAACTCAGAAGTTCTATGTTGTGCTAAAATAGTGGGAAAGAAAAACCCAGAAGTTCCGTGTTACACTTTGCCTCCTTCCTTATATTAGCCAGAACATCTGCAACTTATTCAGTTCTTAACAACAGCAAATCAGAAAGATAAAAGCACGACAGTTTATAGAAGTTCTAATCCTAATTCTGAGCCTAGCTTTATTCAAGAAGTTCTGATCCACAGTTTTTCTACTTATACAATGATATGGACAACATTAACACTATGATATTTACATATTTAATGATGTTCTGAATGAAAAATTCAAAGTCAGAAAGACTTACCTTGAATCTGAAGCGTGTGTTTGGGACTTGAGCTGCCGCCTTCAGATGTTTTGGGGTTAGCAAGGAACAGAACAAAATGTTGTGTTCTTTGATTCAAAGGGAAGAACAAAGGTTTTATTTTGTTTAGGAATTCTGGGTTTACGAATGTTTGACTGATTTCTTTTCTCTCTTTGATGATTCTCTCTTTTCAAAAGCCATCCCCTTGAACGTGTGATGGAGCCACTTATTTATAGATGGGTTTGTTGTGGTTTTGGGGGAAAAACAAATGGGATTCTAAACCTTTTTGGCATACTGATCTATTGCTTTTTAAACACAGCTTTTGTATGCTAATTTGGTGCAATTATGGGGTTTGAGAAAAACGCAGGCGTGGACTGGATTAACAACACTTTGGAGTGTTACGGCAGCTGGTGGCAGGACTGTGCTATAGCAGTGTAGCAGACTGCTCAAACGAGGATTTGGGATTTAGTGATATTCTGATCGCAGAAGACTAGAGTGAGATTTGAAGGGTGAGGCTCTGATCGAAGCATATAGCGAGTCTCCATATGCTGAAGAGTCATGTTCTTATTGAAGAATCATGTTCTGAACCGTGTTTGCAAATTATGACTGTACTCGCGTGGAGGCTGGCCCAAAAGTTCTAAAGTATCATATTCTCTTAACACTTAGAAAATTTTCTAAGTGTTTAGAAATTTGATTTTTCAAAGAAATTTTTTACTTCTATTTTTTGATGAACCAATTTCATATCCTGATGAAATATAATTTTTGAAACTTGATTTTTGATCAAAAAGTCAAAGTTTGACTTTTTAGTGTGCTTTTGACCATTTTGCCCTTGTGAATGACTTTCTTGGAAAATTGTAATCTGAGACTTGAAACTTGCCAGAAGCAGACCTGAGGGTCCAGGATAATATTTTGAGAAATGAGAGGGCAAATTTTTGGGGTACAACAGCTGCCCCTGTTCAATCTTCTTAAACCTGAGGAGTTAGATTGGCAAATATGTCATTCGTGACTTGAAGGTGGAAGATGATTGAACACTAGAGTACGCCGAAATTTACACTCTGATGATTTTGAAGTTGAAGTGTAAGGAATGGGCTTAAAGATTCCATTTGGAGAAATGCTGAAGAGTTGGCGGAGATGAGCTTATAGATGCCATCCAAAGGTGATTGTTGACAGAAATTAGGCTGAGTCTAAGTTTGACTTCAACTGGGACAAGAATCAGAGTAAACCTTTGGAGTGATTTATCTGAACCAGAGAAGATTTCTACTGGGGAAAGAATCAGGATAAACTATTGAGAGATTTAAACTGAACCAGCAGGGGTCTAGAAAAGAATCAGAATAAATCTTGGAGCAATTTATCCGAACCAGAGAAGATGTATGCAGGAGAGAATCAGGATAAATCATTGAGAGATTTAAACTGAACCAACAGAGGTCTTAGATGTTCTTTAACTGGAAAGAATACGAATAAATCTTGGAGCGACTTATTTGAACAAGAGAAAGATGTCTGCGGGAAAGAAACAGGATAAACCGTTGAGAGATTTAAACTGAACCAACAGGGGTCTGGAAAAGAATCAGAATAAATCTTGGAGCAATTTATCTGAAACAAAAAAGATGTCTAACTGGGGAAAGAATCAGGATAAATCGTTGAGAGATTTAAACTAAACCAGCAAGGGTCTGGAAAAGAATCAGAATAAATCTTGGAGTGATTTATCTGAACCAGAGAAGATATCTGCAGGAAAGAATCAGGATAAACCGTTGAGAGATTTAAACTAAACCAGTAGGGGTCTGGAAAAGAATCAGAATAAATCTTGGAGAGATTTATTTGAACCAGAGAAGATGTCTGCAGGAAAGAATCAGGATAAACCGTTGAGAGATTTAAACTGAACCGGCAGAGGTTTGAAGTGAGTAGATAGTCAATTTAGTCCTGTTTCGAGAATTGATCTAACATTGATTTGTTCACAGATAATTGCCTTGACTTGTTGGAAATATGTTGATAATAATTTTCTGTTGATTGATCTTTCCTGAGAAGATAAATAGTTAGTTGTATGCAATGACATGATGTATGAAATGCGTGGTATAATGATGTTTCCTAAAAAAAATGAGATTGTGATATATGTATTTGTGTTGTCAATGTTTATGATGTATGACTGCAATGTATGCACATGTAAGTTGTTCTGTTGCAGTGTTGCTGGATTAGGGAAAATAAATCCCTGACTACTGCTGGGAATGAGGAGTGTAAGTATTCCTATTTTGTCGAAGTTGAAGCGTTGATGGATGGGTTTCCATTATTAGAGAAGTAAAACATGTTGGGTAAGAGAAACACTGTGTACTGCTTGTGGGCTTTGTGAAATCCTGCTGGGGAATCCTGAGAAGCTGTGCGACTTTCACTGGGGAATCTTTGGAGCGGTAACTAGAAGTTTTGCTCCGTCGGGGATGTGAGAGTACCTGATACCATTAGGCTGCATACTGTAGATATGACAACGT
The DNA here is from genome assembly GCA_948472305.1 of Vicia faba. Classification (NCBI taxonomy): domain Eukaryota; kingdom Viridiplantae; phylum Streptophyta; class Magnoliopsida; order Fabales; family Fabaceae; genus Vicia; species Vicia faba. The sequence continues at coordinate 1,293,226,227 of OX451739.1, read as the reverse complement.
CCCTGTAGTAGGATGTTCTTGCTTATGCTCTGTTTAGAGAAAGTATCTGCGGGGATTTTGTGGAACGGTCCATAGATATTATCTTGTTTCTTAAAGCCATTAGTAATTGTCTTTCTGTTTAGTTCTCCCTTTTTTAGGCGTTCATTTATAAACAGTAATTACGTTCAAATGCATATGTTCAAAAATAAATACCAGACGTTTTTGCAAACAAAACAGGAGAGTAAAAGAAAAACAGATAGTTTTGCACTTTTAAAGGAATGTTTTTGTATTAACTTGAATAAGTATTTTGTACAAAGAGACGAACATCCTAAAAACTGATACAAAGAAAAGATAGCTATGTGAAATAAATCCATGGGGTTCCCACTCTTCTATAGTCTTCGGGTTTCTGAGCGTCTCATCTACTTGTTGTTTTTTCTGAAGCTGATTGGATTGATTAGACTCGTTTGAGTTTGAAGACTGATGTTGAAGATTGGTTGTAAGGTGATCCAACGGGACATAGTCATACGCTTCAAATCCCTAGTTTTTCCTGGACCATCTGTTGTACCCCAAAATTTGCCCTCTCATATTTCTCAAGACATTGCAAGAAAAATCTCCAAGTTGCTCAAGTTTGCTCAAGAGTTGGACAGTCAAGCTATCTCCTAAGGCAGTCAACCCCAAATTAGGGTTTTGTGTTCCATCAAGATACTTGAATCCAAATGACCTAAAGTGCTCCCCAATGTCCTAATATATTCTCAGGGTCATCCATGTCAAGTTTCAAGCCTTGCAGAGGAAGTTTGCTCAGTCAATTGCTAAAAAGGGTCCAAAAATCGACTGTGCTAGGACAAAAGTCAATTGTGACCTATAAACAGTCAAACTTCAAGATTTTTTGTCAACATTCTCATTTTTAAGGATATTTCATAATTTGATCAAGGGTTGATCATGATTCATCAAGGATTGCTCAAAATTCATCAAGACTCAAAAGTTGCTAAATTAGGGTTTTGTAGGAAAAGTCAACTCAACTTTGACCAAGCATAACTTTCTCATACTTTATGATAAATGACCCATCCAAATATCATTTTGAATAGAATAAAGTTTCCTACAATCCATCTTCACACCCCAGGATCAAAAAATGCACTCACAAGAAGTTATGAATTTGGACATTATAGGTCATTTTTGAAAGTCAACAAAAGCACATTTTTTTCCAAAGCTTATAACTTGAGCATGGAATATCAAAATGAGATGAGACCAAAAGGGTTGGTTGTAGGACATCTCAAGCTTTCTAAAAAGTCCAAGAAAACTTCCAAAATTTCAAAATTGAAGAAGTTATGCAATGTTGAAGTTGCGCATTTTTGCAAAATTGCCAAAAGTCAACTATCCCCAAAACATCAGATTTTGTCAAATGAGCCCATTCTTTTCCACTTGATTTGAGCTTGCATCATTGTCCACGTGTCCTAGCTTCAGCCATGTGTCCGTTTATAAATTTTATTATTTTATTTGATTTTTTATTGAATTATTTCATTTTAAATCAAATTAAATCAAATAAAATCCCAAACTTTGATTACATGAGATTTTTTGCTATTTTCAGGATTGGATTCTCATCAATATCATCATCAAATTCGTATCACACAAGATCATGTGCAAAAATATGGTTTTTTGACAAATTTGGCAAGTTTTCAAAAGTGAATCAAATCAAATATGGGTGCATTGATTTAGAGAGATTGGATTCATGATTCTTGACCTAATGCATTCCATCATACATAAGCAAGAGAGGCACATGTAAATAGAGGTTGGAAGCTGCAAGGACAAGCAAAACAAAACTTGAAAAAGTGGTGAAAAAGTGAGAACTCAAAATCATAGCAAGAGAGATTTTCAGAAGCAAAGAGCTATCACAATCGATTGCTGGGTATTCACTCAACCTTCTGGGATCAAAAGCACGCATTTTCCAACCTCTTATAGCGCTGTAAGCATCACGTTACATAACTCTGCATTTGAATTCGCAAATCATTATTCCTGCATCTTTTGTACAAACTATTTGCATATTCATAATCCTCATCAAGTTTCTAAGCATTTTGCATTATCCAATTTTATTTATGTGGCCTATGCTGTGAGGTACCATAACTAAGGTTTTGTGGTTTGTTTTTGGGTATTTCTATTGCAAGAAAAATTGGTTGTTGAGAAGGGCATGGTTGTGACCGGGATGATGAGACAAGCACAACCCGGCCCTTAGAATTTATTTCCATGGCCTATAGCAGATTTTGGAGGAGGCGCGACTTGTAGCGACGGCTTGTGTCTGTAGCTATAAGTTTTTACAGGTTTTTAGCTACGGATGGGGGTTGAAGATGATGCGTGGCGAAGCATGATTCGCCCATTCAAACATGGCGCGCTTAATTTTGTTGTGCTGGCATATTAGTTTGTTTCCTCTTATTATTATTATTTTGTATATAATTAACAAATGGAACACAATAGCCAATATGACCAACAGGACCTGGGTTCGAATCCCAGGTCCCCCATGCGCTTTGTTATTTTTCTTCTTCATGTAATCAGGTGCAGATCTAAGCTTGCAGCTCACCATGTGCCTTCACACGTCCAACAGCCAGATGGCCAAAGGCCAGATCTGGTGATCAAGGGATGATGGTCCACCATGGAACCAAGTCAACATGCACCCACTGGATCTCACAAAGTCAGCAAAGGGCCAGTTCGTTTGGGCCTAAGGATTGCTTCTCAAACCACCCTTTTCAGGCCCAAACCCCCTATCTCTTTCTATTTCACTTATTTTATTTAATTGTTTTAATTATTTTCATTATTAACTAACCAATCAAATTTTATTTTTCTCTATAAAATTAAAACCACAAAAATATTTTCTTCATAAAATCGAATTTTAATTTTTATTAACAAATCCATTAATTAATTTAGGCTATTAATTAGAAATAACTTTAATACTTTTTTTTTTTTGTAAATAATTAAAATCAATTAGACTTAATTAGGTTTTTACTAACATTAATTTATTTTATTTTATTTCTTTAAATACCAAAAACCCAAAAATATTTATTTTCATTAATTAATTAATTAATTTATTAATTCAATAATTAACTTAGATAATTTCTTTCTTAAAATAAAAACAAAAAAAATCTTTTCTTTAATAACAAAGGGTCAAAACCCTAGAACTTGCGCTCGATTTAATTTTCCCGCACGCGATGTACTTATTCAATACTGTATTTGTTCCCGGAATGTAATAGATAATTAGGACCATTTATTTGTTTTTATCGCTTTATTTTTTTTCCCGCATTTTAATTTTAAAGGGTTGTTTTTGGCGATGTAAATACCCGACGCCTTGTAATTTAATTTCCCGCAAATTATAACTGTTAGATGTTTGGTAATAGGAATGCATGACAAAATTGAATGTTTTAACCTAAAATCAAATTAGATCACCATTAACATGTACAAAGAAAAAATTAACTGAAAACAACACACTCGCACATGCGCACTCTTAGGGTACACCCCACTTGGTTGCCTTCGTACGCGGTCATTGAGTATAGGTCACTTTAGAGGTCGCCCTCTTGTCCAAAGATCATATTTGCCTCGAAACGGTTGCCTCAGATATGACTGCCTCAAAACAAATGATCTAAGACATTAGGGTTACCGCTAAGGCGTCCTAACATTGCTTTGGTGACCACAAGTCCCTAATTCGAATTGACCCTTTAAACTCCAACGACGATGCTACCTACTCATCAATAGTAGGATATCATTGTCTAAAGGAAGATAGTATAGAACAATTCCTTTTTCGAGTAGGTAGATGGTTCTTAAGTACTTGCTCTTTCAAAAAACAAAAACTCTTTCACACTTACACTTTTCGAACAAAGTTTTCAAAAACACTTCATATACTCTTGAGGATAGAAGCAAGAGTTAAATCGAAGTTTCAAAACAAAAAACTTTTTTCAAATCCACAAGCATAAAGAAAGCAATTTTGAAAACAATGAGCAAGTACCTAAGAGCCCGTGGATAACCACAGATAGAAAGGGTGCTAACACCTTCCCTTTCTATAATCTACCCCCCGAACCCGAGAAACATCTCGAAAAAGGAATTTTTCTGTGCTTTTTTCCTTTCCTTGTTGGATGAAATAAAAGTCGGTGGCGACTCTTGCTTACCGCGACATTTTGCGAAAACAAACGCAAAACGCAAACCAGCATTCCAAAAAACAGTCAGTTCTTTCCCACTGTATCACATAACTGGCGACTCTGATGGGGACGCTTAAAAGTGGGGTGTACCTTAGGAATAGTTCATAATGTTTTCAATTTCTTGACTTGTATGATTTATCTTTGTGGGCTTGAATCGGAGTTACTATAGATCCTAACCCGGATATGGGGGACACCCTTTAGGTAAGTAGCAATAAACTGTGAGGGAACTGTACGGCGTAGACCGATATGGTTGAAGCAGTAGCTACGTTGGTGTGGCACTTTAGTATGTACCGATATCCCTTGTGGCGCAACGAGGAGAATATGGGTCTGCTAAGGGGTCATTAAGCACCAACTGACCTTAGAATCTTTAAATTGACCAACTTGGCCATAGAACAGTAGCAGTATGCTACACTCATTGAGACTAAACTCTCGCGATGATTTCGGCCGCAAGAAAAGGTTGCTAAACTGGAATTATGACCGATCAAGGGTAGTCAGTGATATTGAGATCCTCTAGAACCCGGTTACTATTTTTAGGACAAGTTTGAACCAACTGAACTGAAAGAGGGTAGTACCTAAGCTCCTTGCCAGCCTGAAATCTAAGGGCTCTCTGTGTGACTTGTGTGCCTTTACCATGTTTGCTATTTGTGGATACTTGTGGTGTGCTTTCTATCATGACATCATGATATCATAACATTGCATACATCTTGCATTGGACTAACCTATTTCAAAGACAAGAGGGATTCATCTTTGTTCTGTTTTGTAGGTCATGGCACCTATGCGTAGGAATACCATCCGGATCAACTTTGTCCAGGTTCCCATTATGCTCAAAGAATTGGTTGCAAAGATGTCTGATACTACCTCCTTCATCAGAAGACATGGGCATCTTCTTAGTTTGGTCACCTCCAAATTGGACGAGCAGATGATGAGTGTCCTAGTCTAGTTCTTTGATCCACTGTACAATTGCTTTACTTTTCAGGACTACCAGTTGGTCCCCATGTTAGAGGAGTTCTCTGATCTGCTCGGCATCTCTAATCTGGAGCAGACCCCGTTTACAGGTTGGGAGAAGATCCTTAGACCGGAAGAGATTGCTTCAGCCCTTCATCTGACAAAGGATGAGGTAATGTCAAACTGGGAAACTAGAAGTGGAGCAAAGGGCTTTCTGACTAAGTTCTTGGTTGGTAAGGCTAATTATTCCAGGGATAGTCTAGACTTCCAGGCATTCGAAGATATTCTGGCTCTTCTGATATATGGCTTGGTATTGTTTCCTAACTCTGACTCCTTTATTGATGTGAATGCGGTAAAAATCTTCATCTCTGGTAATCCTGCGCCCACTCTCTTGGGTGACATTCTTCATCAGCTTTATGCCCGTACTGCTCGGAAGAGGGGAACCTTGATGTGCTGTGCTCCATTGTTGGTGAGGTGGTTTATTTCGCACCTCCCCAAATCAGTTTTAAAGAACAAAGAAGGCATGGGCTGGGCTTGTAGGGTTATGTCTCTCTCTCACAATGACATCATTTGGACTATTAAGGGTATGGACGAGGTGGCCGTTATTGATCGCTGTGGGGAATACCCCAATGTTCCACTGATAGGAACCAATGGAGGAATTACCTACAATCCATGCTTAGCCTTACGTCAGTTTGGGCGTGCTAGGAGGGAAGGACCTTATGAGTTGCTAATGCCTAGTATTGTCTTTGATTTTCAAGGGGATAGTGACGAGCAACGCCGCAGATTCATAAGAGCTTGGGATAGAGTACACAGATCCAATCCACACGAGTTGGGTGCGAAGACTTCTCTACCAATGGAACCATATCTCCGATGGGTTCACATACGTGCCCAAAAGCCGGGAATGCCCTATGAAGCCATCTTACCTATCATTGTTGAAGTTGCTGATGAGGAAGGGGTTCCTCCTACTATCTTACACCCTTACATGCCTACTGACATTAGGGCATTGAAGAGGTCCTGGATGCAGCTAAGGGAAGAGCGGGATACTTATAGAGAAAAGTATCACAAGCAAGAGCAGAAGATTCATAAGTTAACTAGGCAGCTGGAGAGGAGCAGATCATCAACGACTACGTCAGCACTAAAGGCAAACGACCATGGGAGCACTGATGTCCTTTGATTATTTCCAGTTTTTATTTACTTTTAAGTATTTCCTTTCTTGTAACGCCTTAAGGGCAATTTGTGGAACAATTGAATTTCAAGTTTATCTAATAAAAGTGTGTTTCATGTCTTGGTTACGAATTTGAATCTCTTGACGTCTTTGAAATCATAGCATGCGCATTTCATTCCATGCACCTCATAACAGGTACCCTTACAGATTTTCTCATCTTCTTCGCTGTTTATTTCAGCATCATGTCTTCTGAACCATCAACTGAACAAGCAATCAAGGCTCTGCAGGCTCAAAACTCCTAGTTCCAGGAATTGTTCATGAATTTGGCTAAGGGTCAGCAAGATCTGAAGGCCCTTATCTTGAAAGAGAAGAAGAAGAAGAAGAAGACGGTCCTATTTAACATGGGCCACAGGTTTGGAAACAGGCTAAGATATGAAGTTGATTTGACCACCTCATATGGAGGGAAAGATAGCCAGGAAGAAAGGAGGGCTCCTAGCCCTGTGGTCTCAGACAACGAGACGGACTTCGACGAAGACCAGTATCCTCCGGCTGAGGATAAATACAAGCAACTGGAAGACCGGTTGAGTGCGATGGAAGTTCAGAAGGTGCCTGGTCTGGACTTTGGTGATCTGGGTCTGTCATCTGGGGTGGTGATTCCCCACAAGTTCAAAGCATCAGCCTTTGCTAAGTATGACGGAGTTTCTTGTCCGAAACTGTACCTCCGGTCGTATGTAAGGAAGATACATCCGTACACCGCTGATAAAAACCTATGGATCCACTTCTTTCAAGACAGTCTCTCAGGGACTCAGCTTGAATGTTTTTACCAGCTAGAAGGAGCCAGTATCTGTAGTTGGAAAGATTTGGCTGCTGCTTTCTACAAGCAGTACCAATACAATGCCGACCTCGCTCCCACACGCACCCAACTCCAAGGCATGTTAATGGGTGCGGGCGAAGGTTTCAAAGATTATGCTCAGAAGTGGAGGGACCTCGCTGGAAGAGTGCAACCACCCTTGGCTGATAGGGAGTTAGTTGATATGTTTCTGGGGACCTTGTCTGGTCCGTATTTCAACCATCTGATTGGAAGTTCTTCGTCCGGGTTTACGGAGCTGATTATGACCGGGGAAAGGATTGAGGCTGGTATTAAGTTTGGTAAAATACAGAAGGGTGCTTCATCAGGCACCGAGAAGAAGCCTTTTAAGAAGGAATCCAGTGTTGTTTATAGTTCAAAAAGTCAGAATAGACCTGAACACCACTAAGCTGTTAATGCGGTTATTATTTCAAGACCTGCTAGTGCTCCTCAGTGCAACAATCAGCCAAGGGTCGAGAAACCTCGAAGATAATTCACTCAGCTCAACATTACTTTATCTCATATTCTGCCACAATTATTGAAAACCAACCTGGTGACTCCGAGGGAGGCCCCGCAGAATCCCAACACTACATCTCCAAAGTACAACCCTAATGCCCGTTGTGCTTTTCACTCTGATAGCCCGGGGCATGATACAGATGATTGTTGGGTTTTGAAGAACAAAGTACATGACTTAATTGATGCTAAGGAGATTGAGTTCGAAGCACCTGAAAGACCTAATGTTGTGACAGCTCCTATGCCCAAGCATGGAGTAAATGCTATAGAGGAAGACTTGGTTGTGGTTTCTGTGAAGGATATTGCTACTCCATTGATGACTGTAAAGAAGAACCTTTTGTTAGCCGGTTTATTTCCAGGCTGTGACGAAGGTTGCCGTATGTGTTCTGTCCTACCTACCGGTTGCCATCTTTTGAAGTCAGGTGTCCAACGCCCGATGGATAATAAAGAAATTCTGTTTGAGAAGACTCTTGTTCCTTTGATCCCTGCTGAAGAAGTTGCTATTATCACCATTTTCGACAATTCTTCCAAGGCTTCCTCGAGAAAGCCTGTTAGAATTACATCTGTTCCAAGAATCGCGCCGTTGATCATCACTGTTCCAGGGCCTATCCCCTATACATCTGATAAAGCTGTCCCTTGGCACTACGGGGCTGATGTTTATTATCACGAAGTTAAACAAGATTTGGATGCTGATACTGGCGTCAACAACATTGTTGGACCTGCCAAAGTCACCCGCAGCGGAAGACTTTTCTCCCATGATATCTCTCCACCAACTGCCCGGAAACCTGTTGTTGTTACACCTACCAGTGTACCTGCTACTATTCCTGTTCAAGTTCCCATTCTTACCCCTGTTACCGAGTCGTCCGACACTCGGGGCAAAGGACCACTGATGAGCCTACCCGGACAGAGGCACCAAAGAAAATTAATGTTGAAGCCTCTAGACAAGAGATGGAGGAAATTTTGAAGATCATCAAAAAGAGAGACTACAATCTAGTCGAGCAGCTAGGGAAAACCCAATCCAAAATCTCCATGTTATCACTATTGCTATGCTCAGAGGCCCATGACAAGGCTCTGATTGCTTTCCTGAAGACTGCACACATACCTCAAGAAACATCAGCTGATCAGTTTAAAGATTGTGTGGCTAGTCTGACTGTTGATAATGGGTTGGGTTTCTCTGACGCCGATTTGACTGTTAAGGGGAAGAATCACAATGATGCCCTGCATGTATCCATTGAATGCAGGGGCACCACTCTTGCTCATGTATTGGTGGATACTGGTTCCTCATTGAACGTTTTGCCTAAGAAAGCTCTAGACCAGTTAGACTGTGAAGGATTGGAGTTGAAACCAAGTAACATTGTTGTTAGGGCCTTTGATGGGTCAAAGAGAATGGTACATGGAGAAGTTGATATCCCGATTAAAGTTGGTTCTCAGGTCTTTGCATCTACTTTGTATGTGATGGACATTCGGCCATCCTATTCTTGTTTGTTGGGTCGCCCATGGATCCACAAAGCCGGGGCAGTGACGTCTACGCTCCACCAGAAGTTAAAGTACCCAGTGAAAGGGAAGATTGTGACAGTACAAGGAGAGGAGGAGTACATGGTGAGCCACCTCAACTCTTTCCGATATGTAGAAATGGATGGGGAGTTCATTGAGACCCCATTCCAACATTTTGAAGAGGTTCCCCAGACGCTGGCATCAACTGAGACTGTTGTTGAAGATCCTCCTTTGAAGATGGCTTCCTTCAAGGACGACCGGGCTGTTGTCGAGAAAGATGGGTGTGCAAATTAGGGATAACTCCCTGATTTTGCACAGAAGACTAACAAGTTTGGTTTGGGTTTCACTGCGGAAGCTCAAAAGGCTGTTCAGAATGAACGAATCGGAAGACCTCCCTTGTTCATCAGCGATTTAGGAGTGAATGCCATTGAAGACGATGTTGAAGAGTCTGAGTTCGACAGTTGGATCTATCCTACTACTGATGGAGGACTAAGCAACTGGACCGTAAAGGACTTCATCCCAATTTCTTTTGTTACCCAGTAATGAGACTTTTGTTTTGAATTTGTAACATACAATGTTTTAAACTCTTCGGCCCGGTGTCTTACCCGGGGCCCCGTGGCTTCGTTTGTGAGGGCTTTATGTGTGTCATCTACATATATCATTAATAAAAGCATTATACTTTTCTTGCATTTTAAATTTTGCGCTCCTTGTTTTCTTTTATTACATATTGCAAAACAACTATTTTACACGTACTCACATATACAGGTCTACATCCACTCTGGATCCCACTGGTAACGACTCTGCTACTGCCAGTTAGGACTTCTAAAGTCCGATCAACTTAGCCAAAGACGAAGGTGAAGACGATTGCGAAGTGCCTGGTGAACTTGCAAGACTGTTACTTCAGGAAGAGAGGGCTATTCAGCCGCACGAAGAGCCGGTGGAATTAGTAAATCTGAGTACGGAGGAGGACAAGAAAGAGGTCAAGATCGGTGCAAATCTAGAAGCTAGTGTGAAGCAACGGTTGATTCAGATGCTGCGTGACTACGTTGAGATCTTTTCCTGGTCTTATGAAGATATGCCTGGGTTGGATACCGATATTGTGGTTCACCGCCTGCCTACCAAGGAAGACTGTCCTCCAGTAAAATAGAAGGTTCGCCGAATGCGCCCGGATATGTCTGAGAAAATCAAGGCTGAAGTTATGAAATAGTTTGACGCCGGTTTTCTAACAGTTACTTCTTACCCGCAGTGGGTTGCCAACGTGGTTCCTGTGCCGAAAAAGGATGGTAAGGTTCCAATGTGTGTCGACTATAGGGACCTGAACAGGGCAAGCCCCAAGGATGATTTCCCTCTACCTCATATCGATGTTTTGGTTGACAATACCGCACAACATAAGGTATTATCCTTTATGGATGGTTTCTCCAGTTATAATCAGATTAAAATGGCTCCCGAAGACATGGAGAAGACAACTTTTGTTACTCAGTGGGGTACCTTTTGCTACAAGGTCATGCCTTTTGGATTGAAGAATGCTGGGGCAACGTATCAGTGTGCCATGGTCGCTTTGTTCCATGACATGATCCATCATGAGATTGAGGTATACGTCGACGATATGATTGCAAGATCCCAGACTGAAGAAGAGCACCTTGACCATCTGCAGAAGTTATTTGACAGGTTGAAATTGTACAAACTGAGGTTAAACCCGAACAAGTGCACCTTCAGGGTGAGATCTGGTAAGCTGCTGGGTTTCGTTGTAAGCGATAAAGGTATTCAGGTGGATCCTGTAAAGGTGAAAGCTATACAGGAAATGCCAGTTCCCCAAACAGAGAAAGAAGTAAGAGGCTTTCTGGGATGTCTGAACTACATTACCCGATTCATCTCGCACCTGACTGCTACTTGTGAACCAATCTTCAAGTTACTGAGGAAAGATCAAGTGGTACGATGGATTGATGAATGTCAGGCCGATTTCGAAAGGATCAAGGAATATCTCCAAGAGCCACCCATTCCGATGTCTCCAGTTGAAGGGAAACCTTTGATTTTATACTTGACAGTACTCGATAATTCAATGGGGTGCGTGTTGGGGCAGCATGACGAGTCTGGCAGAAAAGACCATGCTATTTATTACCTTAGCAAAAAGTTTACCGAATGCGAGACCCGATACTCGTTGCTCGAGAAAACTTGCTGCGCTTTGGCATGGGCTGCTCGTCGGCTGAGACAGTATATGCTGACTCACACTACTCTATTGATATCAAAGATGGATCCAATCAAGTATATCTTCGAGAAGCCTGCCTTGTCCGGAAGAATAGCAAGATGGCAGATGATCTTGACTGAGTATGACATCCAATATACGACCCAAAAGGCAATCAAGGGAAGTGTGTTGGCAGACCATTTGGCACATCAGGCAGTGGATGATTACCAGTCTATGAACTTTGAATTTCCGGATGAGAATATCATGTTGGTAACTGATTGTGAGACACCTGGACTGGATGAAGGACTTGAGGAAGGATCCCGATGGTCTATGTACTTTGATGGAGCTTCCAACGCTTTGGGCAATGGCATTGGCACCGTGATCATATCTTCTAAGGGTTCTCATACTCCGTTCATCGCCCGACTATGTTTCAACTGCACCAACAATATGGCGGAGTATGAAGCATGCATCATGGGTCTTCGAGCAGCAATTGACCTAAGGATTAAGTTTCTAAGTGTTTTCGGAGATTCCGCTCTTGTGATCAGTCAGATCAAAGGCGAGTGGGATACGAAACACCCAAATCTTATTCCTTACAAGGAGTATGTGTTGACCTTACTTCCGCACTTTGAGGAGATAACCCTTGAACACTTCCCGAGAGAGGAAAATCAGTTAGCGGACGCGCTGGCTACGATGTCTTCTATGTTCAAAGTCAATTGGGACAACGAAGCTCCCCGGATTATCATTGAAAGACTGGACGAACCTGCACATTGCTGTGTGTTGTACCCCAAAATTTTCCCTCCCATATTCTTCAAGAATTGCAAAGAGCATGCTTCAAAATCTCCCCAAGGTTTGCACAGTTCAAGGGCCTCCTAACAGTCAAAAACTAGGGTTTTGGTTCTGACAAAGAAAATGAAGTTTCCAAGGGTCCAATCAAGTCCCACATGCCTACAAACATGGTCAAACATCTTCATACCAAGTTTCAAGACTTACAGCACAAAATTGCACAGTCAAAAACCCTAATTGCACTACAGTCAACTACAGGGGCAAAATGGTCATTTGACAGTCAAAAGTTCAAATTTTTGGTCAACATCTCATTTTGAATTCATAAACATCATTTGATCAATTCTTGATCATGATTCTCAAAGTATGGCTCAAAAAGTCTCAAGATGCAAAAGTTTCCATATTTGGACAGTTGAAAAAGTTAACTGTAACTTGACCAAGGCATAACTTCCACATGGTTTATCAGAAAAATTCCATCCAAAGCTCATTTTGAAGAGAAAGACATTTCCTACAACTCCTCTTCACACTTCAAGTCCAAGAAATGCTCTCACAAAAAGTTATAAATTTCAACATTATAGGTCATTTTCAAAAGTCAACAAAAAGAGACTTTAAGTCAAAGGCCATAACTTGAGATTGGTAACTCAAAATGACATGGCACCAAAGGCATTGGTTAGAGGACTTCAAGGCCTTTCCAAAATGTCCAAGAACATGATCAAAGCTTAAAAATTGAGCAAGATATGCCTTGTGGAAGTTGGGAAATTTTTGGGAATTTTGGAAAGTCAACTTTGCTTCAAAGGCCTTAAAATTGCTAATGGGCCACATTTTCTTCCAAGATTCATCATCCAAAGCATATGCACGACCATTTGGCCCAAAGGGGATTTATTTCATCATTTTTATTTATTTATTTGAATTTTTAATTACTATTAATTCATTTAATAAAATAAAATATGACAAAAATACTAAACAAATGTATGTGAATCTTTTTATGCAGTATAATCACTCATGATTCACTCAAGATTCGTGCACAACTCAAATTGGGAAGATTGGCTATGATTGACATCAAAATCACATGAAAAAAGATTGAAAAAAATATTCCATTAAATCCAATATTTGATTCATGATTGCATTGATCTTTTGATTGAAAACTCAACCCTAATTCATTCCATACATAAGCCAGAAGCTAGACCTAAAGCTAAGGACCTAAAAGCTGCGCCACACTTCATAAACAACTTTGCACTTTTTCAAGAATTTTCAAAAACTGAAACCACGACTCCAAAGCTTTTCAAGGCAAAATACCAATTGCAATAGCTTGCAAAAGCTTCACTGAACCTAACTGCACTCTTTTACAATCCTCACGCACCCAGAATTGGTACCTAGCAATCAAATTGTCTCATCTTTTTTGCATAATCGTATTTCATCATTCATGCCATAATTTTGAGTTCTAATGCTTGTTTTGTATTAGTCTTATCATTCTGAAGCTAACCATATTGTTTAATTGAGTTTTGCTTGCCTATACGCGAAATAACCATGGAAGCTTGCTAGGGTTACGAAACTGTAAAATTGGGCGTTTACGTATACTGTAAAATTAACACGCCCCAGTACCATGGCCAGAATCAGGATGCTTGGACGAATTTAACACACTAATCGCGCCTAATTTATATAGCCATATGGGCTATTCGCTATTTCCGAAAAGACTGCATTTTGGGGGGGTTTAAAACCCCCGCTAATCCTTTTTTGTTTCAGGGACAACGAAGAAGAAGATCAGGTGGCACGACATGATTGGGCAATTTGAATTCAACGCGTGTTTTTTTGTTTCTAGGCCACTAACGCTAATTTTCGTTTATATTATTTATTTGTTATTTTAGATACAACACGCGTTGATGGTTCAGTTGGTGGAGGATAACGTTGGTAAGCCTTGGGACCTGGGTTCGAACCCCAGGTCCCCCTTCTTATTTCCATATTTTTCTTCTAAACGTGTTTCTATGTAGCTCGTTCCCTGAGGTATACCATGCAGCCTCATGATCTGCCATGCCACACGTCCCATGGCATCAGTCCAATGGTCCAAATCTAAGGCCTATGGAAGGATGCAGTCAACGAGTCCACACGTGATTGCCAGAAGTCAACAAGGCCAGGAGTCACATGGGCCTAATTGCTGGCCAGACACCTCCAAGTTGGGACAACAAACCCCCCCATTGTTTGCTTTCTTTCATATTTTTTTATTTCTCTATTTTTATTTGTTTAATTTAGTTTTGATTTAATTCTCTAAATTATTTTCACAAAAACATAAAAAATATAAAAAAAATCAGAAAGTCACAAAATAAAATATATTTTATTTAAATGCTATTTTATAAATAAATGTTATCAATTAATTTAGTTTTAAATTCTAGGATTAATTTTAATATTTTCTTAATAAACTAAAAAAAATGTAGAATTAGGGTTTTGATTATTTTTATCTTTTTCCTTTTTTCACCATATTAATTATTAATTATTTATTTTTGTAAATCAATTTGTATTAATTAATTAGGTTAATTCTAGGTTTAACTTTAACATGTTTTTTTTAATAAATTAAAAATAGCTAGAATTAGGTTTAAATTCCATTTAGTTCTCATAAAAATCCATAAATACAAAAAACTCAAAAAAATAATTTCCTTTCTCGTTTAATTTAATTAATTTCCTAATTTGATTTAATTTCCTAAAAAAGGGGTCCAACACCCTCGCATTCGATAGTAATCCCAATTCGCGCACTTATTTTATTTCCTCTTTTTTTATGTAATTCTCCCAAAGCCATGTAAATCGGACATTTATATTTCCCGCACTTTATTTTATGTCAAATCGGGTCTTGGATTAAATTTGGCGATGTGGACCCGCGCCTTTGTAATAGCGTAGGAACCTTTAATTTCTGCATCTTTTTTAACTGTTAATAAATTTGCATGCAAGAATGAATGTCAAAATAAAAGCAACGCGTAGATCACCAATACACGACAAGACAAAATATTTGAAAACGACACACAAATCACACACCACCCCTAGGGTACGCCTCACTGTTGCCTTGCCCCTCGAAAGGTGATCGTCGAGTAGAGGATGTTTTAGTAAGTCCTCATGATCCGGGAACCTGGCATGAGGGTAGCTTCTAAGGTATCTTCCTATTGCTCTGGTGATCACCATGTCCCGAACCTTCGAATTGACCCGAACACCTCCAACGGTGGTGCTACCTACCTCTCAATGGTGGGATGGCACTACTTTAAGGACATTTACACAGACGAATTCCTTAGGGTAGGTAGACGACTCTAGGTACTTGCTCTAATTTCAAAACAAATCAAAATTACTTTTCACACCGACACCTTTTCAAAAAGCTTTCGAAAGCAATTTTTCAAACACTCTTGAGGACCGATACAAGAGTCGAACTGGAATTTTCAAAGAAACTTTTTTTAAAACCCACAGTTGAAAAGCAAATAAACCATTTTTGAAAACACAAGTGAGCAAGTATCTAAGAGCCCATGGATAACCATGGATAGAAAGGGTGCTAACACCTTTCCTTTATATAACCTACCTCCCGAACCGAGAGCAATCTCTATAAGGAATTTTTCTGTGCTTTTGTCCTTTCCATTTGGAGAAAATAAAAGATGGTGGCGACTCTTGCTTCCGCGACATTTCGCGAACCAGCGTTAAACAGTCAGTTCCAGATCCACCGATCACAGAATTGGCGACTCTGCTGGGGACTCTTATAAAGTGAGGTGTACCTTAGGACTAAGATCACTGTGTTTTCAATTGCTTTGACTTGTTTGCTTTAAATTGTGGGACTGTCTCGGGAGTTCTATAGATCCTAACCCGGATCTGGGGATACCTTCTTAGAAAATAGCAACAAGGCTGTGAGGGAACTGTGCGGGGTATACCGACATGGTTGAAGCAGTCTGCTACGTTGATGTGGCACTTTGGTGTGTACCGGTAACCCTTGAGTTCAGTCAAGGAGAGTACGGGGCCTCCGTGTGGTGTCGTGAAGCATCAACAGACCTTAGGAACCTTAATTGAACCATCTTGGCCTCTTTAGGGTAGTGAGATAACTGACTTTGGTGCAGTCCGAGGTTGGTTGATACTCGATACTACACTCAATTGAGGGTTGCTTTCCTGGAATATTTCGGTCGCCAGTTTAGTGGCTAAATCGAAACGATGAACAATGAAAGCAATCCCGTGATATTGGGACCCTTAGAACCCGGTTACTTCTAATAGGACAGGTTGAGCCCACCAACTTCAAGAGGGTAATACCCAGACCCCATGCCGGCTTAAACTCTAAGGGCTTGTCTTGTGTGACTTGTGTGCCTTACATGTTTGCCTTTGTAAATATTTGTGGTGTGTTTAATCATAGCATCATGAAATCATCCAGCATCATATACATTGACTAACCATTTCAGAGGTTCGAATCTTCATCTTTGTTCTTGTTTTGTAGGTCATGGAAACTGTTCGCAGAAAGACAATTCAAATCAGCCTTGTAAGGATCCCTCCTCAGCTTAAGGAGCTTATATCCAGGATTCCCGAGAGCTCTTCATTCAGTGAAAGACATGGAAGACTCATCAGCTTGGTCAATACCAACATTGAGGAAGATATGATAAAGGTCCTGTTCCAGTTCTTTGACCCTCTGCATCACTGTTTCACCTTCTTGGACTATCATCTGGTACCTACATTGGAGGAGTTCTCCCGGCTCCTGAAGATCCCTATCCTTGATCAACTACCCTACAACGGTACAGAAAAAGAACCCAAGCTTGAAGAGATTGCTAAAGCCTTGCACCTACAATCATCTGACCTCAAGGGACATTGGGAAGTTAGAAGTGGTATCAAAGGGTTCTTAGCCAGGTTTCTGTTTTAAAAGGCCCATGAATGTTGGAACTCCCTTAACTTACAAGCTTTTGAAGAAGTTGTGGCCCTCCTTGTCTATGGTTTGGTGTTGTTCCCTAACCCAGATCAGCTTATAGATATCAGTGTTGTCCAGATCTTCATGTCCAGGAATCCTATACCTACGTTGCTGGGGGACATCCTTCACTCATGTTACACTCGAACCATGAGAAAAAGAGGTGTCCTTATGTGCTGCACTCCTCTCCTGGGAAGGTGGTTTATTTCGCACCTTCCACAATCAGTTTTGAAGAACGAGCGAGGTTTGAGATGGTCACAACGGATGATGACTCTTACACATGCAGATATACATTGGTGCCCTCGGTCCAGAGAGGATGTCACTATCATTGATCGTTGCGGGGAGTACCCTAATGTTCCTTTACTTGGAATCAGAGGAGGTATTACTTACAACCCATGCCTGGCTTGGAGACAATTTGGTTATGCTCGAAGGGATG
Organism: Vicia faba; assembly: GCA_948472305.1. Taxonomy (NCBI): domain Eukaryota; kingdom Viridiplantae; phylum Streptophyta; class Magnoliopsida; order Fabales; family Fabaceae; genus Vicia; species Vicia faba. Next base: position 1,293,208,808 of record OX451739.1, on the reverse strand, counting down.
GTCCTCATGACATGTTAATTCCTGACATAGTTTTTGACTTCGACAACGATGCACAAGGACTTCGCCAGAGATTTATCAGAGCTTGGAGGATGCCAAGTAGGATAGACAGCAAGACACTGGGGCACAGGAACTCCATCCCATTGGAACCTTATCTCAAGTGGGTACGGGCCCGCTCCCAGAAGTTAGTGATGCCATATCCTCATGTGCTCCCTGTGATCAAAGAGCCAGTCTTGGAAGGAGAGGTATCCTACACCATTCAGCATCCTGACATGCCCACGTCCTGGGAAGAGATGTAGAAGAGCTGGATCCAGCTTAAGGAAGAACAGAATTCTCTTGAGACCAGTCTACATGCTAGTGAAAAGAAGGTCTTGGAGCTCACCCGCCTATTGCATGAGGAGAGGAATCTCAACACCTACATAGCTCCAAAGAGGATGCGTAGTGTCTTTTGGGATTGATTTGCTTTGTAACTTGTGCCCATGAGGCTTTGATGTACTGAACAATTATTTCCTTAATGATAACGTGTGTTCCTTTTTGTCTACAACAAATTTGAAATTTCGAACCCTTGAATGCATTGCATAAACACATATCATTCATCATGTGCATGGCAGGTTTTCTTCTTTTCAGGCTGCTTACCGTTCTTCGCTGTTTATTTCAGCATCATGAATCCTGACTCATCATCAACTGAGATGTCCATCAAGGCTCTTCAGGCGCAGAATGCGCAATTTCAGGAACTAATCATGGGTTTGGCTCAGGGCCAAGAAGAGCTGAAGGCTCTGCTCCTGAAGAAGGAGAAGAAGAAGAAGAAGAAGAGAACTATTCTTTTCAACTCGGGCCGAAGGTTTGACAACACTCTGCAGAATGAAGAGGCTGGTTCTTCTATAGGAAAGAGTAGTCCCCAAGGGGGAAAAGGTCCTAGTCCAGTAGTCTCTGACAATGAGACTGATTTTGATGAGGAACAATATCCTCCTGCAGAAGACAGATACAAGCAGTTGGAGGACAGACTGAATGCAATGGAGATCCAACAAGTGCCTGGGCTGGATTTTGGAGATTTGGGCTTATCTACTGGTGTGATCATTCCTCATAAGTTCAAAGCACCATCTTTTACCAAGTATGACGGGGCGTCTTGTCCCAAGCTACATCTCAGATCCTACGTGCGGAAGATTCAACCGTACTCAGTGGACAAGAATTTGTGGATCCACTTCTTCCAGAAGAGTCTTTCAGGGACTCATCTCAAATGGTTCTATCAGCTAGATGGGACCAAGGTTCGTAACTGGGAGGAGTTGGCTACTTCTTTTTACAAGCAGTGTCAATATAATGCCGACCTTGCCCCTACACGTACCCAACTTCAGGGTATGTCGCTAGGGTCAAGCGAAGGTTTCAAAGAGTATGCACAGAAGTGGAGGGATCTGGCTGGCAGGGTGCAGCCTCCGTTAACTGACCGGGAGTTGGTAGACATGTTTCTGGGGACCCTATCTGGGCCATTTTTCAATCATCTTATCGGTAACTCGTCTGCAGGGTTTACTGATCTTATTCTGACTGGAGAGAGAATAGAGGCTGGGATGAAGTCTGGCAAAATTCAGAAGGGTGCATCTGCAAGTTCTGAGAAGAAGCCCTTTAACAAGGAGGCTAGTGCTGTATATGGGTCTAGAAGACAAGAGAAACCTGAGCGCCGCCAATCTGTCAACACGGTGATGATTGCTAAGCCTGCTGCCGCTCCTCGGCAAACCAATCCTCAAAGGGCTGAAAGACCTAGAAGGGAGTTTACCCGTTTGAGTATGACTCTATTACAAATCTTGCCGCAGTTGCTGTCCACCAACCTAGTGACTGTCAGAGAGGCCCCGAAGGTTGTGAATACTGCTTCCCCCAAATACAATCCCAATGCTCGCTGTGCTTATCACTCCGATAGCCCGGGGCATTCCACTGATGACTGTTGGGCCTTAAGGAACAAGCTGCAGGACCTTATTGATGCGAAGGAGGTACAGTTTGAGGCATCTGAGAAGCCTAATGTAGTGACAGCTCCCCTGCCGGCTCATGGAGTGAATGCTATTGGGGATGAGGATGAAGTGGACGAAGCTGAGTTCGACAACTGGATTTACCCGGCAACCGACAGTGAACCTAGCAATTGGATTGCAAAGGACAACCTACTTGTTTCTCTTGTTACTGAGTAATGAATTCTTCTGTTTTGGTATCTGTAATAAACAATAAATTGAACTCTATGGCCCGGTGTCTTACCCGGGGCACCGTGGCTTCATTAGTGAGGGTATATTAATTGTCATCTCATATATCATGAATAAAGATCTTGGACATTTTCTCGCATTTCAAATCTTATGCTCCTTTTCTTTCTTTCCTTTCTTTATATATTGCAAAACAGCTGTATTTACACACACTCACTCATACAGGTTTCAATCCACTCTGGATCTCACTGGTAACGACTCTGCTACTGCCAGTTATGACTTCGAAAATCCGATCAACTTAGCCGAAGACGAAGGTGAAGATGATTGCGAAGTGCCTGGCGAGCTTGCAAGACTGTTACTCCAAGAAGAGAGGGCAATTCAACCACATGAAGAGCCGGTGGAAACAATAAACCTGGGTACTGAGGCAGACAAGAAGGAGGTAAAGATTGGTGCCAACCTAGAGCTCAGCGTGAAGCAACGGTTGACTCAGATGTTACATGACTATATGGAGATCTTTGCCTGGTCCTACGAAGACATGCCCGGGTTGGATACCGATATTGTGGTCCATCACTTGCCTACTAAGGAAGACTGCCCTCCGGTCAAGCAGAAGGTCCGCCGTATACGTCCAGAGATGTCTGAGAAGATCAAAGCCGAGGTTATGAAGTAGTTTGACACCGGTTTTCTTGCAGTGACTTCTTATCCTCAGTGGGTTGCTAATGTGGTGCCGGTACCAAAGAAGGACGGTAAGGTCAGAATGTGTGTCGACTACAGGGATCTGAACAGGGCCAGCCCCAAAGATGACTTCCCCTACCTCACATTGATGTCCTTGTTGACAATACAGCTCAGCATAAGGTGTTCTCTTTCATGGATGGTTTTTCAGGTTACAATCAGATCAAGGTGGCACCTGAAGACATGGAAAAAACTACCTTTGTTACTCAGTGGGGCACCTTCTGCTACAAGGTCATGCCTTTTGGACTGAAGAACGCTGGGGCAACCTACCAACGTGCCATGGTTGCTTTATTTCATGACATGATCCATCATGAGATAGAAGTGTATGTTGACGACATGATTGCAAGGTCCCAGACTGAGGAAGAACACCTTGATCATCTGCAGAAGTTGTTTGACCGGTTGAAATTGTACAAGCTAAGGTTGAATCCAAACAAGTGCACCTTCGGGGTAAGATCTGGAAAGTTGCTAGGCTTCGTTGTAAGTGAAAAGGGTATTCAAGTGGATCCTGCCAAGGTTAAAGCTATCCAAGAGATGCCAGTTCCTAAGACAGAGAAAGAGGTCAGAGGCTTTTTAGGGCGCCTGAATTACATTGCTCGATTCATCTCACACCTGACTGCTACCTGTGAGCCAATCTTCAAGCTGCTGAAGAAAGATCAGGTAGTACGTTGGAATGATGAATGCCAGGCTGCTTTTGACAGAATCAAGGAGTATCTCCAAGAACCACCCATCCTTATGCCACCGGTTGAAGGGAGACCTCTGATACTATACCTAACAGTACTTGACAACTCAATGGGGTGTGTACTAGGGCAGCATGACGAGTCTGGCCGAAAAGAGCACGCCATTTATTACCTTAGCAAAAAGTTCACCGACTGTGAGACCCGATAATCACTGCTCGAGAAAACTTGCTGCGCTTTGGTATGGGCTGCTCGCCGGCTGAGACAGTATATGCTGACTCACACTACTTTGTTGATCTCAAAGATAGATCATATAAAGTACATATTTGAAAAGCCTGCTCTGTCTGGGAGAATAGCAAGATGGCAAATGATCTTGACAGAATACGACATTCAATACACGACCCAGAAAGCCATCAAGGGAAGTGTATTGGCAGACCACTTGGCACATCAGGCAGTAGACGACTATCAGTCAATGAACTTCGAGTTTCCAGATGAGAGCATCATGATAGTGACTGATTGTGAAGTACCTGGACCGGATGAAGGACCTGAGGAAGGATCCCAATGGTCTATGCACTTTGACGGAGCCTCTAATGCTTTGGGTAACGGCATCGGCGCTGTAATCATATCCCCTCAAGGCACTCATACTCCACTCACTGCCCGGCTATGTTTCAACTGCACCAACAACATGGCGGAGTATGAGGCATGCATCATGGGTCTTCAAGCTGCGATCGACCTAAGGATCAAATTTCTGAGTGTCTTCGGAGATTCCGCTCTCGTGATCAATCAGATCAAAGGAGAGTGGGATACGAAACATCCGAATCTTATTCCTTACAGAGAATGTGTGTTGACATTGATCCCCCACTTCACGAAGATAACCTTTGAACATTTCCCAAGAGAGGAGAATCAGCTGGCGGACGCGTTAGCTACGATGTCTTCCATGTTCAAAGTCAAATGGGACAATGAGGCTCCCCGAATCATCATCTGGAAACTGGACGAACCGACATACTGTTGTGATCTCGAGACTGAATTGGTGACTGAGAAGCCTTGGTACCATGAGGTGAAGAGATATCTGGAAGCTCAGGAATACCCTAAAGGTGCGTCTGTCAATGATAAAAAGTTTTTGAGAAGGTTCGCAGCGAAGTTCTTCCTTAGCAACGATATCCTGTACAAGCGAAACCATGATTCGACCTTACTGCGTTGTGTGGACAAGACTGAAGCAGAAAGGATCATGGAAGAGTTACATGAAGGGACCTTCAGAACATATTCCAGTGGACACACTATGGCAAAGAAGATCCTTCGGGCATGGTATTTCTGGTCCACCATGGAAGCTGACTGCTACCAACATTCCCGGACATGCCATAAATGCCAGATTTATGCAGACAAGGTGCATGTTCCTCCAGTTCCTCTAAATGTTCTGACTGCGCCTTGGCCGTTTGCAATGTGGGGCATAGACATTATCGGTGAGATTAAACCTACGGCATCCAATGGGCATCGCTTCATCCTGGTAGCGATTGATTACTTCACAAAGTGGGTGGAGGCAGCTTCCTACGCTATGGTAACCAAGACTGTTGTGGCACGGTTCATTCGGCATAACCTGATCTGTCAATACGGCGTCCCAGAAAGGATCATTACAGACAACGATACCAATCTTAATAACAAGATGATCACTGAGCTCTGCGAACAGTTTAAGATACAACACCACAACTCTTCCCCTTATCGACCGAAGATGAATGGGGCTGTAGAAGCAGCAAATAAAAACATTAAGAAAATCGTGCAGAAGATGACAGTGACTTATAAAGATTGGCACGAGATGTTACCGTTCGCTCTACATGGGTACCGTACCTCAGCCAGGACGTCAACCGGGGCAACTCCTTTCTCCTTGGTTTATGGTATGGAGGCAGTCTTACCGATTGAAGTGCAGATACCCTCTCTCCGGATAATGAAGGATGCAAATCTGAGTGAAGATGATTGGATCCAGACACGACTTGATCAGCTAAATTTAATTGACGAAAAGAGACTTGCTGCTATCTTTCATGGTCAGACGTATCAGAAACGGATGATCAGGGCATTTAACAAAAAGGTCAGACCACAAGAATATCAAGTTGGGGATCTGGTAATCAAGCGAATCATCCTTCCTCAGAGTGATCCAAGGGGTAAATGGACCCCTACGTACGAAGGGCCATTTGTGGTTAAACATGTGTTCTCAGGAGGAGCCATGATTTTAACCAACATGGACGGTGACGACCTTCCTCACCCCGCTAATGCAGACATAGTAAAAAGATACTACGCATGAAAAAGACCCGCTAGGCTGACATGCCTAGGCAAAAATTAGGGCTTCCCGGCGAACCAAAAGGGTTCGGGCAAAATGAAGGGATGAAATGAAAAAAATCTGTACACCCGGCAAGTCGAAAACCTGAAAAGGCGGCTTGGGCAAAAATGGGTATCCCGGTGGACTGAAAACCCGAAAGGGCGGTCCAGGCAAAAGTAAGGGATAAAGCGTAATACTATGTCTCATTGGATCACTTTGCATCCAGAATCCGGTATCTACATCAAGTTCCGACGGCACCGATCAGTCAGCTTCATCTTCAACTAAGGTCATCAAGTGATGAGACGCTCGGAGATATAAAGGCAATAGCAGAGTTGAAACCCAGTGGGATCATTCATTTCACACAACTGTTTTATTTTCTTTTGTACAAACTTGTATAAATTCTTTGGTTCGGCGGCGTTCTCTTACTAGGACGTCAGCCTCTTGTACATAAATGCCTATTTCACAGGCAAATTCAAAAATCAATACAAATATACTTTTCAGCTAAAACTGCCAATTGTTTTTCCTTTTCTGTTTTGTTTTGCGAAGAACGTCCAAGGTTCAATTTGTGATATATGCATTGACAATAATTTGCTAACTCATGAATATTTGCATACGAAACAAAGGATTAATTACAGGTAACATTAGAAGCAGGGGAAATAAAGAGTTGTCTAAACGATCTAATGGTTCTGTCCATCAAGGTATCAAGGTAGGTTCAGCTGAAGAACACAACCAGATATCTTAATTCCCCAGAGAGTGAGCCAGCAAGTCAGTGCACTCCCCCCAAGCAAAGCTATTATCAAACTTAAGGAAGTTGGGTATCCTCCCGCGGATCTCAACATTCCCCAGCAGTATATATGCATTCTTAACAAGCATCCCCGGCAATCTTGGTCTAAAGATTGTTCCCTGGCAGAATACCAGACATTCAGTGGAGTCACTTCCCCGATACAGTTCAGAACTTCCCCAGGAGAGTCCAATCTAGTTCCCAAGGAAAGTTGGAATCCATCTCCCCAAGCAGTAAGCTTATCCCCAATAGATTCTGGAAGCTTATCCTTGCAGAGCACGAACGCGTCTCCCGGCTTTATTCAAAGGTTATTTCCCTACCAGGATATAACTGGGTTATCCTCAGCCAAAAGCCACGGAAATATCGTCGTCAACATAGCCTTCTTATCCCCAGCGAAGTCTATTAGCACTTCCAACAACAACGGTATCCCCAGCGAAGTTACCATCAACATTTCAGCAAAGTGCCTCTCTCCCCACAGAGTATTGTTTCCCAGAAAGATCGTTAGAGTACTTTTCTCCCCGCAGAGTAATCCATTCGCCAAGTTTATTCCCCAACGAAGTTATCTTCTCCTACTGGTATTCTTGCAACTATCATCCCCAGCGGAAGCAAAGATCTATTCTTCGACATCAGTCCAGGAGTTAACTTCCTAGCACCCGTCAAGGATTTATTTTCCTAAGACAAAAAGATACATTCATAAACATCGCATTTCCATACATTATAGCATGCATAAACGCATCATACCTTACAATCTCATTTATGTTGAGAACATCATTGCTTGATCCATATCATGCATTGCATATGACTGACCTTCACCTTTCAGGAAAGGTCCAGTTAAGTTCTCAGATGCTCAAGACCTAGACCGGTTCAGTTAAATCGACCCTAAGATTTTCCTGTTTCTTATCCAGTTAAAGGCCTTCTCTGGTTCAGTCAGATCGACCCTAAGATCTCCCTGTTTCTTATCCAGTTGAAGATTTCAAGACCTAGACCGGTTCAGTTAAATCGACCCTAAGATTTTTCTGTTTCTTATCCAGTCAAAGGCCTTCTATGGTTCAGTCAGATCGACCCTAAGATCTCCCTGTTTCTTATCCAGTTGAAGATTTCAAGACCTAGACCGGTTCAGTTAAATCGACCCTAAGATTTTTCTGTTTCTTATCCAGTCAAAGGCCTTCTCTGGTTCAGTCAGATCGACCCTAAGATCTCCCTGTTTCTTATCCAGTTGAAGATTTCAAGACCTAGACCGGTTCAGTTAAATCGACCCTAAGATTTTCCTGTTTCTTATCCAGTCAAAGGCCTTCTCTAGTCCAGCTAAATCGACCCCTAACAGATTTTCCTGATAAAGACTCAGTAGAAGATATCCAAGATTCTCTCAGCGTTACTGTTGAGGTTGAAGTTGTCCAAGATTCTCTCAGCGTTCCTGTTGAGGTAGCAATCGTCCCCAGATTCTCTCAGCGTTCCTGTTGAGGTAGTAATCGTCCAAGATTCTCTCAGCGTTACTGTTGAGGTTGAAGTCGCCCAAGGTTCTCTCCCCGTTACTGCGGAGGTAGTAATCGCCCCAAGATTCTCTCATCGTTCCTGTTGAGGTAGTAATCATCCAAGGTTCTCTCACCGTTCCTGTTGAGGTAGTAACCATCCCTGGTTCATTCATCACCTTTTGAAGCTCCAGATCCGGCCCCTGTAACCAGTCAGGACACATCTACACAAAAAGTTTGAAGACCAGCTCCTGCAACAGGCCAGGTAATCATTTTCTTTTGCAGGTACGCAAGTTCTCGCTAAGGAATCTCTTACGCGATCGACGCCCAGATGGCATCTATAAGCCCATCCACCTATCCATCATCTCTTAGCATGGCATCTATAAGCCCATCATCCTATCCATCAATCTCCAAATGGCATCTATAAGCCCATTCCCACCATCACACTACTATGTGAGCGCAAATTTCTGGGCACTCTAGTGTTCAATCATCTTCCACCTTCGGATTACGAAAGGCACGTCAGCCAATCTGCATCCTCAGGTCTAAGAAGATTGAATAGGGGAAACTGTTGTACCCCAAAATTTGCCCTCCCATATTCTTCAAGAATTGCAAAGAGCATGCTTCAAAATCTCCCCAAGGTTTGCACAGTTCAAAGGCCTCCTAATAGTCAAAAACTAGGGTTTTGGTTCTGACAAAGAAAATGAAGTTTCCAAGGGTCCAATCAAGTCCCACATGCCTACAAACATGGTCAAACATCTTCATACCAAGTTTCAAGACTTACAGCACAAAATTGCACAGTCAAAAACCCTAATTGCACTACAGTCAACTGCAGGGGCAAAATGGTCATTTGACAGTCAAAAGTTCAAATTTTTGGTCAACATCTCATTTTGAAGCCATAAACATCATTTGATCAATTCTTGATCATGATTCTCAAAGTATGGCTCAAAAAGTCTCAAGATGCAAAAGTTTCCATATTTGGACAGTTGAAAAAGTCAACTGTAACTTGACCAAGGCATAACTTCCACATGGTTTATCAGAAAAATTCCATCCAAAGCTCATTTTGAAGAGAAAGACATTTCCTACAACTCCTCTTCACACTTCAAGTCCAAGAAATGCTCTCACAAAAATTTATCAATTTCAACATTATAGGTCATTTTCAAAAGTCAACAAAAAGAGACTTTAAGTCAAAGGCCATAACTTGAGATTGGTAAATCAAAATGACATGGCACCAAAGGCATTGGTTAGAGTACTTCAAGACCTTTCCAAAATGTCCAAGAACATGATCAAAGCTTAAAAATTGAGCAAGATATGCCTTGTGGAAGCTGGGAAATTTTTGGGAATTTTGGAAAGTCAACTTTGCTTCAAAGGCCTTAAAATTGCTAATGGGCCACATTTTCTTCCAAGATTCATCATCCAAAGCATATGCACGACCATTTGGCCCAAAGGGGATTTATTTCATCATTTTTATTTATTTATTTGAATTTTTAATTACTATTAATTCATTTAATAAAATAAAATATGACAAAAATACTAAACAAATGTATGTGAATCTTTTTATGCAGTATAATCACTCATGATTCACTCAAGATTCGTGCACAACTCAAATTGGGAAGATTGGCTATGATTGACATCAAAATCACATGAAAAAAGATTGAAAAAAATATGCCATTAAATCCAATATTTGATTCATGATTGCATTGATCTTTTGATTGAAAACTCAACCCTAATTCATTCCATACATAAGCCAAAAGCTAGACCTAAAGCTAAGGACCTAAAAGCTGCGCCACACTTCATAAACAACTTTGCACTTTTTCAAGAATTTTCAAAAACTGAAACCACGATTCCAAAGCTTTTCAAGGCAAAATACCAATTGCAATAGCTTGCAAAAGCTTCACTGAACCTAACTGCACTCTTTTACAATCCTCACGCACCCAGAATTGGTACCTAGCAATCAAACTGTCTCATCTTTTTTGCATAATCGTATTTCATCATTCATGCCATAATTTTGAGTTCTAATGCTTGTTTTGTATTAGTCTTATCATTCTGAAGCTAACCATATTGTTTAATTGAGTTTTGCTTGCCTATACGCGAAATCACCATGGAAGCTTGCTAGGGTTACGAAACTGTAAAATTGGGCATTTACGTATACTGTAAAATTAAGACGCCCCAGTACCATGGCCAGAATCAGGATGCTTGGACGAATTTAACACACTAATCGCGCCTAATTTATATAGCCATATGGGCTATTCGCTATTTCTGAAAAGACTGCATTTTGGGGGGGTTTAAAACCCCCGCTAATCCTTTTTTGTTTCAGGGACAACGAAGAAGAAGATCAGGTGGCACGACATGATTGGGCAATTTGAATTCAACGCGCGTTTTTTTGTTTCTAGGCCACTAACGCTAATTTTCGTTTATATTATTTATTTGTTATTTTAGATACAACGCGCGTTGATGGTTCAGTTGGTGGAGGATAACATTGGTAAGCCTTGGGACCTGGGTTCGAACCCCAGGTCCCCCTTCTTATTTCCATATTTTTCTTCTAAACGTGTTTCTATGTAGCTCGTTCCCTGAGGTATACCATGCAGCCTCATGATCTGCCATGCCACACGTCCCATGGCATCAGTCCAATGGTCCAGATCTAAGGCCTATGGAAGGATGCAGTCAACGAGTCCACACGTGATTGCCAGAAGTCAACAAGGCCAGGAGTCACATGGGCCTAATTGCTGGCCAGACACCTCCAAGTTGGGACAACAAACCCCCCCATTGTTTGCTTTCTTTCATATTTTTTTATTTCTCTATTTTTATTTGTTTAATTTAGTTTTGATTTAATTCTCTAAATTATTTTCACAAAAACATAAAAAATATAAAAAAAATCAGAAAGTCACAAAATAAAATATATTTTATTTAAATGCTATTTTATAAATAAATGTTATCAATTAATTTAGTTTTAAATTCTAGGATTAATTTTAATATTTTCTTAATAAACTAAAAAAAATGTAGAATTAGGGTTTTGATTATTTTTATCTTTTTCCTTTTTTCACCATATTAATTATTAATTATTTATTTTTGTAAATCAAATTGTATTAATTAATTAGGTTAATTCTAGGTTTAACTTTAACATGTTTTTTTTAATAAATTAAAAATAGCTAGAATTAGGTTTAAATTCCATTTAATTCTCATAAATATCCATAAATACAAAAAACTCAAAAAAATAATTTCCTTTCTCGTTTAATTTAATTAATTTCCTAATTTGATTTAATTTCCTAAAAAAGGGGTCCAACGCCCTCGCATTCGATAGTAATCCCAATTCGCGCACTTATTTTATTTCCTCTTTTTTTATGTAATTCTCCCAAAGCCATGTAAATCGGACATTTATATTTCCCGCACTTTATTTTATGTCAAATCGGGTCTTGGATTAAATTTGGCGATGTGGACCCGCGCCTTTGTAATAGCGTAGAAACCTTTAATTTCTGCATCTTTTTTAACTGTTAATAAATTTGCATGCAAGAATGAATGTCAAAATAAAAGCAACACGTAGATCACCAATACACGACAAGACAAAATATCTGAAAACGACATACAAATCACACACCACCCCTAGGGTACGCCTCACTGTTGCCTTACCCCTCAAAAGGTGATCGTCAAGTAGAGGATGTTTTAGTAAGTCCTCATGATCCGGGAACCTGGCATGAGGGTAGCTTCTAAGGTATCTTCCTATTGCTCTGGTGATCACCATGTCCCGAACCTTCGAATTGACCCGAACACCTCCAACGATGGTGCTACCTACCTCTCAATGGTGGGATGGCACTACTTTAAGGACATTTACACAGACGAATTCCTTAGGGTAGGTAGACGACTCTAGATACTTGCTCTAATTTCAAAACAAATCAAAATTACTTTTCACACCGACACCTTTTCAAAAAGCTTTCGAAAGCAATTTTTCAAACACTCTTGAGGACCGATACAAGAGTCGAACTGGAATTTTCAAAGAAACTTTTTTTAAAACCCACAGTTGAAAAGCAAACAAACCATTTTTGAAAACATAAGTGAGCAAGTATCTAAGAGCCCATGGATAACCATGGATAGAAAGGGTGCTAACACCTTCCCTTTCTATAACCTACCTCCCGAACCGAGAGCAATCTCTATAAGGAATTTTTCTGTGCTTTTGTCCTTTCCATTTGGAGAAAATAAAAGACGGTGGCGACTCTTGCTTCCGCGACATTTCGCGAACTAGCGTTAAACAGTCAGTTCCAGATCCACCGATCACACTGTGACATTGAGACTGAAGAGGTAGCAGATAAACCCAGGTTTCATGAGGTGAAGAGATATCTTGAGGCTCAGGAATACCCCGAGGGTGCATCTGTTAATGACAAGAAGTTTCTGAAAAGGTTCGCGGCGAAGTTCTTCATCAGCAATGGCATCCTTTACAAGCGTAACCATGATTCGACCTTACTGCGATGCGTGGATAAGAACGAGGCAGACAAAATCATGGCAGAGTTACATGAAGGTACTTTCGGAACTCATTCCAGTGGACATACCATGGAAAAGAAAATCCTTCAGGCAGGATATTATTGGTCCACTATGGAAGCTGACTGTTATCAGCATTCTCGGACCTGTCACAAGTGCCAAGTCTATGCTGATAAGGTGCACATACCTCCAGTTCCTCTGAACATCTTGACAACTCCTTGGCCTTTTGCAATGTGGGGCATCGATATGATCAGCGAGATCAGGCCTACAGTGTCCAACGGGCATCGTTTCATCCTGGTAGCTATCGATTACTTTACGAAGTGGGTTGAAGCAACTTACTTTGCTACTGTAACCAAGAACGTTGTGGCACGGTTTATTCGGCATAATCTGATCTGTCGATACGGTGTACCAGAGAGGATCATTACGGACAATGGTACCAATCTCAATAATAAGATGATCACTGAGCTCTGCAAGCAGTTCAAGATACAGCATCACAACTCTTCTCCTTACCGGCCGAAGATGAATGGGGCTGTAGAAGCGGCTAATAAGAATATTAAGAAGATCGTGCAGAAGATGATGGTGACGTACAAAGACTGGCACGAGATGTTACCATTTGTTCTTCATGGATACCGTACCTCAGCACGGACGTCAACATGGGCAACACCTTATTCCTTGGTATATGGCATGGATGCAGTCTTGCCCATTGAAGTTCAGATACCCTCTCTTCGGATCATGAAGGATGAAGGTTTAAGCGAAGATGACTGGATTCAGACTCGGCTTGATCAGTTGAACTTAATTGACGAAAAGAGACTTACTGCTATTTGTCATGGTCAAACGTATCAAAAACGGATGATCAAGGCATTTAACAAGAAAGTCAGACGACAAGAGTATCAAGTTGGGGATCTGGTCATCAAGCGCATCATATTACCACAAGGTGATCCCAGGGGCAAATGGACCCCTACTTACGAAGGGCCATTTGTGGTTAAGAACATTTTCTCAGGAGGAGCTATGATTTTAACCACCATGGATGGTGACGACCTTCCTCACCCCGTCAATGCAGACATAGTGAAAAAATACTACGCATAATCAAAGACCCGCTAGGTTGACTGGCCTAGGAAAAAATAAGGGCTTCCCGGCGAACCAAAAGGGTTCGGGCAAAAATAAGGGATGAAAACAAAAAAAAGTGTACACCCGGCAAGCCGAAAACCTAAAAAGGCGGCTTGGGCAAAAAAAGGGTATCCCGGTGGACTGAAAACCCGAAAGGGCGGTCCAGGCAAAAATTAGGGATTAAAGCGTAACACTATGTCTCATTGGATCACCTTACAACCGGACTTCGGTATCGACTATCAAGCTCAGACGACATTAATCAATCTGATCTACCTTCAACCAAGTAGCAAAGTGATGAGATGCTCGAAGACATAAGGGCAATAGCAGAGTTGGAACCCAGTGGGATTATTCACATAGCTGTTTTGTTTCTTTTTCACAAATTGTGTAAATTCTATATTTATTCGGCGACATTCTCTTACTAGGACGTCAGCCTCTTGTACAAGAACGCCTATTTACAGGACAAACTTCAAAATCAATACAATTCATTTTCAAAGAAATTTCAAGCTATTTTTCCTTTATCTGTTTTGTTTTGCAAAGAACGTCCAATGTTCATTTTTGATATATGCACTTGACATTAACTGCTGCTCATAAATATTTGCATGCGAAACAAAAGACGATTACTGGTAATATCAGAAACAGGGGCAATGAGAATTGTCCAAACTGTACAGTTGCTCTGTCCACCAGGTACAAGGTAAATTCAGTTGAAGAATATAGCTAAGGTACTTTCACTCCCCACAGAGTAAGACAGTAATGATAACTCTCCTCAGCTGAGACTCGCAATGTGAAGGAACGAATCGGTAATATTCTCCCCAAGCAAAGTTTATCTACCATCAACACTGAAAAGGCTTAATATCCCCGACAGTCTTAATATTCCCTAACGGAGTATAAGAATATTCAAAGGCAGAATACAAGATGTCCCCAGTGGAGTTAAAATTTTCCCAGCGCAGTCTGAAAAATCTTCCCCAGTAGAGTTGAAGAATCATCCCTAGTAGACTCTGGAAGTTCATCCCCGGCGGAGTATAAAAATAAATATTCCCAGCCGAGTTTGAAGGAAGATTGTCCCCAACAAAGCTCAAAGGATTATCCCCATAAGAGCCTAAAAGGTTATCCCCAGTGAAGTCGCAGTTGAAAGATCATCCCCATCGGAGTTCTTTCCTTTCACAAATAGGAATTCAATCCCCAACAGGATTCAGTATCACCAGCAACGGTAATTCGTCCCCAACGGAATTTATCAGTGGAATCCTCAGCAGAGCATCTCTTCCCCTTAGAGTAATCTCCTCATCAGTATATTCCCCAACATAGTTATCCTCTCATGCAGGTCTATTCTCACAATCATCTTCCTTCGTCATCCCCAGCGGAAACGAAGAATTCAACTCTATTCTCCAACAGCTATCCGGGATTTATTTTCCCCAACTACAAACATCATATTCTCATACATCATGATACATGCATATACGCATCATACAACACGATCTCATTTTGAGAACATCATTGCTTGACATATATCATGCATTGCATACGACTGACTTTTACCTTTCAGGAAGGAGGCAGTTAAGTTCTCAGCTATGTCGAAGAACTGGACCGGTTCTTAAATCTCAACTGAATTATCATCGGTTGAATTTCAGATAAGGTTCTCAATCTCGACAATATTCCTCCGTCATAGTGTGGACGAGTTCTACAATCTCAACGGTATACTACGTTGAAGACCAGACAGTTCCTAGATCTTGATGTTTTCCTCCGTCATAGTGTGGACGAGTTCTACAATCTCAACGGTATACTACGTTGAAGACCAGACAGTTCCTAGATCTTGATGAAGATGTCTCCCTCTGTCATAGTATGAACGAGTTCTACAATCTCAACGGTATACTATGTTGAAGACCAGACAGTTCCTAGATCTTGATGTTTTCCTCCGTCATAGTGTGGACGAGTTCTACAATCTCAACGGTATACTCTGTTGAAGACCATACAGTCCTTAGATCTTGATGAAGATGTTTCCCCCAGTTGAGTTATAGACAAGTTCTTAAAACTCAGCAAAGATGTTCTCTCAGCTGAGGTACATGCAAGTTCCTAAATCTCAATAAAAGTTAGACTTCCCCAGCGGAATCTTCTACAACAACAGGTATGCAAGTTCTTGCTAAGGAATCTCTTATGCGATCGACACTCCTGCAGATGGAATCTTTAAGCCCATCCTCCCGCCAGCAATCTCCAAATGGCATCTGTAAGCCCATTTTCGACATCACAAGGCTGATACCATTTCATGCGAGTGCAAATTTCTGGGCACTCTAGTGTTCAATCATCTTCCACCTTCGGATCACGAAAGGCACGAAAGCCAATCTACATCCTCAGGTTTAAGAAGATTGAACAGGGGCAGCTATTGTACCCCAAAATTTTCCCTCTCATATTTCTCAAGACATTGCAAGAAAAATCTCCAAGTTGCTCAAGAGTTGGACAGTCAAGCTATCTCCTAAGGCAGTCAACCCCAAATTAGGGTTTTGTGTTGCATCAAGATCCTTGAATCCAAATGACCTCAAGTGCTCCCCCAATGTCCTAATATGTTCTCAAGGTCATCCATGTCAAGTTTCAAGCCTTGCAGAGGAAGTTTGCTCAGTCAATTGCTCAAAGGGTCCAAAAATCGACAATGCTAGGGCAAAAGTCAACTGTGACCTATAAACAGTAAAACTTCAAGATTTTTTGTCAACAATATCATTTTGAAGGATATTTAATCATTTGATCAAGGGTTGATCATGATTCATCAAGGATTGCTCAAAATTCATCAAGACTCAAAAGTTGCTAAATTAGGGTTTTGTAGGAAAAGTCAACTCAACTTTGACCAAACATAAATTTCTCATACTTTATGAGAAATGACCCATCCAAAGCTCATTTTTAAGAGGATACAATTTCCTACAATCCATCTTCACACCCCAGGATAAAAAAAAGCACTCACAAGAAGTTATAAATTTGGACATTGTAGGTCATTTTTGAAAGTCAACAAAAGCACCTTTTTTGCCAAAGCTTATAACTTGAGCATGGAATATCAAAATGAGATGATACAAAAAGTTCTGGTTAGAGGACATCTCAATCTTTCTAAAAAGTCAAATAACACCTCCAAAAGTTCAAAATTGAAGAAGTTATGCATTGTTGAAGTTGAGCATTTTTGCAAAATTGTCAAAAGTCAACTATCCCCAAAACTTCAGATTTTGTCAAATGAGCCCATTCTTTTCCACTTGATTTGAGCTTGCATCATTATCCACGTGTCCTAGCTTCATACATGTGTCCATTTATCAATTTTATTATTTTATTTGATTTTTTATTGAATTATTTCATTTTAAATCAAATTAAATCAAATAAAATCCCAAACTTTGATTACATGAGATTTTTAGCTATTTTCAGGATTGGATTCTCACCAATATCATCATCAAATTCGTACCACACAAGATCATGTGCAAAAATATGGTTTTTTGACAAATTTGGTAAGTTTTCAAAAGTGAATCAAATCAAATATGGGTGCATTGATTTAGAGAGATTGGATTCATGATTCTTGACCTAATGCATTCCATCATACATAAGCAAGAGAGGCACACGAAAATAGAGCTTGGAAGCTGCAAGGACAAGCAAAACAAAACTTGAAAAAGTGGTGAAAAAGTGAGAATTCAAAATCATAGCAAGAGAGATTTTCAGAAGCAAAGAGCTATCCCAATCGATTGCTGGGTATTCACTCAACCTTCTGGGATCAAAAGCACGCATTTTTCAACCTCCTATAGCGCTGTAAGCATCACGTTACATAGATCTGCATTTGAATTCGCAAATCATTATTCCTGCATCTTTTGTACAAAATATTTGCATATTCATAATCCTCATCAAGTTTCTAAGCATTCTGCATTATCCAATTTTATTTGTGTGGCCTATGCTGCGAGGTACCATAGCTAGGGTTTTGTGGTTTGTTTTTGGGTATTTCTATTGCAGGAAAAATTGGCTGTAGAGAAGGGCATTGTTGTGACCAGGATGATGAGATAAGCACAACCCTGCCCTTAGAATTTATTTCCATGGCCTATAGCAGATTTTGGAGGAGGCGCGACTTGTAGCGACGACTTGTGTCCGTAGCTATAAGTTTTTACAGTTTTTTAGCTACGGATGGGGGTTGAAGATGATGCGTGGCGAAGCATGATTCGCCCATTCAAACATGGCGCACTTAATTTTGTTGTACTGGCATATTAGCTTGTTTCCTCTTATTATTATTATTTTTTATATAATTAACAAATGGAACACAATAGCCAAGTGGTAAGCGTGCTTGCCAATGACCAACAGGACCTGGGTTCGAATCCCAGGTCCCCCATGCGCTTTGTTATTTTTCTTCTTCATGTAATCAGGTGAAGATCTAAGCTTGCAGCTCACCATGTGCCTTCACACGTCCAATAGCCAGATGGCCAAAGGCCAGATCTGGTGATCAAGGGATGATGGTCCACCATGGAACCAAGTCAACATGCACCCACTGGATCTCACAAAGTCAGCAAAGGGCCAATTCGTTTGGGCCTAAGGATTGCTTCTCAAACCACCCTTTTCAGGCCCAAACCCCCTATCTCTTTCTATTTCACTTATTTTATTTAATTGTTTTAATTATTTTCATTATTAACTAACCAATCAAATTTTATTTTTCTCTATAAAATTAAAACCACAAATATATTTTCTTCATAAAATCGAATTTTAATTTTTATTAACAAATCCATTAATTAATTTAGGCTATTAATTAGAAATAACTTTAATACCTTTTTTTGTAAATAATTAAAATCAATTAGACTTAATTAGGTTTTTACTAACATTAATTTATTTTATTTTATTTCTTTAAATACCAAAAACCCAAAAATATTTATTTTCATTAATTAATTAATTAATTTATTAATTCAATAATTAACTTAGATAATTTCTTTCTTAAAATAAAAACAACAAAAAAAATCTTTTCTTTAATAACAAAGGGTCAAAACCCTAGAACTTGCGCTCGATTTAATTTTCCTACACGTGATCTATTTATTCAATATTGTATTTGTTCCCGGAATGTAATAGATAATTAGGACCATTTATTTGTTTTTATCGCTTTATTTATTTATTTTTCCGCATTTTAATTTCAAAGGGTTGTTTTTGGCGATGTAAATACCTGACGCCTTGTAATTTAATTTCCGCAATTTATTTCCCGCAAATTATAACTGTTTGATGTTTGGTAATAGGAATGCATGACAAGATTGAACGTTTTAACTTAAAATCAAATTAGATCACCATTAACATGTACAAAGATAAAATTAATTGAAAACAACACACGCACATGTGCACTCTTAGGGTACACCCCACTTGGTTGCCTTCGTACGTGATCATTGAGTATAGGTCACTTTAGAGGTCGCCCTCTTGTCCAAAGATCATAGTTGCCTCGAAACGGTTGCCTCGGATATGATTGCCTCAAAACAAATGATCTAAGACATTAGGGTTACCGCTAAGGCGTCCTAACATTGCTTTGGTGACCGTAAGTCCCTAATTCGAATTGACCCTTTAAACTCCAACGACGATGCTACCTACTCATCAATAGTAGGATATCATTGTCTAAAGGAAGATAGTATAGAACGATTCCTTTTTCGAGTAGGTAGATGGTTCTTAAGTACTTGCTCTTTCAAAAAACAAAAACTCTTTCACACTTACACTTTTCGAACAAAGTTTTCAAAAACACTTCATATACTCTTGAGGACAGAAGCAAGAGTTAAATCGAAGTTTCAAAACAAAAAACTTTTTTCAAACACACAAGCACAAAGAAAGCAATTTTGAAAACAATGAGCAAGTACCTAAGAGCCCGTGGATAACCACGGATAGAAAGGGTGCTAACACCTTCCGTTTCTATAATCTACCCCCCGAACCCGAGAAGCATCTCGAAAAAGGAATTTTTCTGTGCTTTTTTCCTTTCCTTGTTGGATGAAATAAAATTCGGTGGCCACTCTTGCTTACCGCGACATTTTGCGAAAACAAATGCAAAATGCAAACCAGCATTCCAAAAAACAGTCAGTTCTTTCCCACCGTATCACACCGTCCTTTCGGGTTTTCAGTCCACCGGGATACCCTTTTTTGCCCAAGCCGCCTTTTCAAGTTTTCAGCTTGCCGGGTGTACATATTTTTTTGTATTTATCTCTAATTTTTGCCCAAACCCTCTTGGTTCGCCAGGATGCCCTAATTTTTGCCTAGGCCAGTCGCCCTAGCGGGTTTTTGTTCATGCGTAGTATCTTTTAACTATATCCGCGTTTACAGGGTGCGGAAGGTCGTCACCGTCTATAGTGGTTAAGATCATTACCCCACAAGAAAATAGATTTTTTTTATCACAAACAGTCCTTCGTATGTAGGAGTCCATTTTCACCTGGGATCACCTTGTGGCAGTATGATACACTTGATTACCAAGTCACCATCCCGATATACCTGACGTCTGACTTTCTTGTTAAAAGCTTTAATTATACGCTTTTGGTACATCTGGCCATGGCAGACATCCGTAAGCCTCTTCTCATTAATCAAGTTTAGCTGGCCAAGTCGAGTTTGAATCCATTCATCTTCACTCAACCCCACATCCTTTATGATTCTCAGAGAGGGTATTCGAACTTCAATTGGTAGGACAACTTCCATGCCATATACGAAGGAGAAAGGAGTTGCCCCGGTTGATGTGCGCTCCGTGGTACGGTAGTCGTGGAGAGCAAATGATAACATCTCATGCCATTCCTTGTAGGTCACTGTCATTTTTTATATGATCTTCTTGATGTTTTTATTAGCGGCTTCCATAACGCCATTCATCTTCGGCTTGTAAGGAGAAGAGTTATGATGCTGGATCTTGAATTGCACGCATAGTGCAGTGATTATAGTACTATTGAGATTGGTACTATTATCTGTAATGATTCTTTCTGGAATACCATACCGTCAGATAAGATTCTGTTTGATGAATCGGGCTACAACGTTCTTGGCAATAGAAGTGAATGAAGTTGCCTCGACCTACTTCGTGAAGTAATCAATGGAAACCAAGATGAAGCGGTGTCCATTAGAATATGTAGGTTTGATCTCTCCAATCATGTCAATGCCGCACATTGAGAATGGCCAAGGAGCAGTCGGGATGTTTAAAGGAACCGGAGGCACATGTACTTTGTCAGCATAAATCTGGAACTTGTGACAAGTTCGTGAATGTTGATAACAATCCGCTTCCATGGTGGACCAATAGTATCATGCCCGTATGGTCTTTTTAGCCATCGTATGCCCACTAGAATGGGTGCCAAAGGTACCTTTGTGTAAATCATCCATGATCTTGTATGCCTCACTCTTGTCTATGCACCGAAGCAAAGTAGAGTCATGGTTGCGCTTGTAGAGAATCCCATTACTGAGGAAGAACTTAGCAGAGAATCTTCTCAGGAATTTCTTGTCATTGACTGAAGCTCCCTCCGGATACTCTTAGGCCTCGAGATATCTCTTAATTTCATGGAACCAAGGCTTGTCCACTAGTTCATCAGTACCGATCTCATGACAATAAGCTGGTTCATCCATTCTCTCGATGGTGATCTGAGGAGCCTCATCATCCCACCTGATTTTGAACATGGATGACATAGTGGCTAGCGCGTCTGCTAGTTGATTTTCCTCTCGTGGAAAATGCTCAAAAGTAACTTCCTCAAAATGTGGGATCAATGTCAACACATGTTCTTTGTAAGGGATGAAATTAGGATGCTTCATGTCCCATTCTCCTTTGATCTGATTGATGACTAAGGCTGAATATCCAAATACACTTAAGGACTTGATTCCCAAATCTATGGCAGCCTTGAGACCCATAATACACACTTCATATTCCGCCATATTATTGGTACAGTTGAAACACAATCTAGCAGTGAAGGGAGTATGGCATCCTTCATGGGATATGATCACAATGCCTATGTCGTTGCCGTGTGCGTTGGAAGCTCCATCAAAAACCAAGGTCCATCGGGATCCTTTTTCAGGCCCGTCATATGGTCAGAGTTCTTCACAATTGTTTACCACCATGATGTTTTCGTCTGGGAATTCGAACTTCATGGACTGATAGTCATCCATAGCCTGATGAGCAAGGTGATTGGCTAGCACACTGCCCTTTATTGCTTTCTGGGTAGTGTATTGAATGCCGTATTCAGTCAAGACCATCTGCCATCTTGCTATTCTTCTAGAGAGGGTGGGCTTCTCGAATATGTATTTAATTGGATCCATCTTTGATATCAATAAGGTAGTATGGGTCAACATATACTATCTTAGCCGGTGAACAGCCCATGCCAGAGCGCAAAAAGTTTTCTCGAGAAGAGAATATCTGGTTTCACAGTCGGTAAACTTTTTGCTCAGGCAGTATATTGCATGCTCTTTTCAGCCAGACTCGTCATACTGCCCCAGCACACACCCCATTGAATTTTCCAAGATAGTTAGATACATGATCAAAGGTTGTCCCTCGACTGACAACATCAAAATGGGAGGCTCTTGAAGGTACTCTTTGATCCAATCTAAGGAATCCTGGCAGTCGTCGTTCCATTCCACCACTTGATCTTTTTTCAGTAATTTGAAAATTGGTTCACAAGGAACAGTTAGATGGGAAATGAACCGGGCGATATAGTTTAGCCGTCCTAAGAATCCCCTAACTTCCTTCTCAGTGCGAGGAGCAGTAATTTCTTGTATTGCTTTCACCTTTGCAGGGTCCAGTTCAATACCTTTGCTGCTGACAATGAAGCCTAAGAGTTTAACGGACCTCACTCCGAAAGTGCATTTATTCAGATTCAGCCTTAGTTTGTATCTTTTCAGTCTTTCAAACAGTTTCTGCATATGGTAAAGGTGTTCCTCTTTAGTTTGAGATTTGGCTATCATTTCATCCACTTAAACTTCTATCTCGTGAAATAGAGCTACCATAGCACACTGATAGGTTGCCCGAGCGTTCTTCGACCCGAATGGCATGACTTTGTAATAGAACGTGCCCCAATGTGTGACGAAAGTCGTTTTTTCCATGTCCTCAGGTGCCATTTTGATCTGGTTGTATCCGGAGAAATCTTCCATAAAGGAAAATACTTTATGTTGTGAGGTGTTATCAACCAGAATATCAATGTGGGGAAGCGAAAATCATCCTTGGGGCTTGCCCTATTCAAGTCTCTGTAATCCACACACATATGTACCTTACCGTCTTTTTTAGGCACTGGAACAACATTGGCAACCCATTGTGGATAGGAGGTGACAACTAAGAATCCATCATTGAACTGCTTCATGACTTCAGTCTTGATTTTCTATGACATTTCTGGTCGCATGCGACGAACCTTCTGTTTTACTGAAGGGCAGTCTTCTTTTGTCGGCAGAAGTTGGACCACAATATCAGTGTCGAGTCCTGGCATGTCTTCGTATGACCAGGCAAAGACCTCAACATAGTCATATAGTAACTGAGTTAAGCGCTTCTTGACATTAGGCTCCAGATTGGTACCTACCTTGACTTCTTTCTTGTCCTCTTCGGTACCTAAGTTAACTATTTCCACTGGCTCTTCGTGGGGCTGTATGGTCCTTTCTTCCTGTTGCAATAACCTGGCTAGTTCCCCTGGTAACTCACAATCTTCCTCACCTTCTTCTTTGGCTTGGTAGATTGGATTTTCAAAGTCACAACAGGCCATAGCAGAATCGTTACCCATGGGATCCTGAGTGGGCGTGGATCTACATTTCAATATGTGAGTGTGTGTAAGAGCATAGCTATCTTTGAAAATAAAAAAGAAAAACAAAAAGCGTAAAATTTTGCATGCAAAAACGTCCATGATTTATTGATGACATATGAAGATGAAATAACAACCCTCACAAATGGACCGTTGTGCCTCGAGTAAGACACAAGGTTTTAAGGTCTAAATTGTTTAATTATTACAAGTCCTACAAGAAAATTAAAAGACAATTACTCTTGGATAATAGTAATAGGGACAAATTCTTTGGCTTCCCAATTGTTGAGTCCTCCGTTGACGGTTGGAAAAATCCACTCATCCATGTCACAACTGCTATCACTGTCTTCCACTGTGTTGACTCCCCGATTGTTTATACGTAAAGGTGGCCCCCCCGGCGCGAGTTCGTCGAACAACTTTTTGGGCCTCCGAAGTAAAACCCAAACTAAATTTGTTGGATTTGTAGGGAACATCTGGAAGTTGACCCCAGATGGTACATCCTCCTTCCTCAACCACTGCTTTAGTATCCCTCAGAGAGGCCATTTTCAAAGGCGGTCTGGTAACCTTCGGAGTCTTGGTTGTAGTCTTGGTCACTGCAACTATTTGTTGGACCTCTTCAAAATGCTGACATGGAGTTTCAATGAACTCACCATCCATTTCTACGTACCTGAAAGAGTTCAGGCGGCTAACCATATATTCCTCCTCCCCATGGACAATGATGATTTTCCCTTGACTGGGTACTTCAACATCTTATGTAAGGTATAAGTGATGGCACCAGCACCATGAATCCAGGGTCGGCCCAATAGACATGAATAGGAAGGGAAAATATCCATCAAATAGAAAGTCGAATCAAAAGTACGAGTTCCAACTTTTATAGGGATGTCAACTTCTCTATGAACTGTCCTCTTAAAACCATCAAAGGCCCTCACCATAATGTTGCTAGGCTTTAAAGTAAGTCCCTCGCAGTCTAGCCAGTCAAGAGCATTTTTGGGCAAGACATTAAGCGATGAGCCCGTATCAACCAAAACATGGGCTAGCATAGTGCCCCTGCACTCAATGGAGACGTGCAAGGCATCATTGTGTTTCCTTCCTTTGGGAGTCAAGTCGGTGTCAAAAAATCCCAATCCATTACCAACAGTTAGACTGTCCACACAATTCTCAAATTGGTCAATGGAAGTCTCTTGGGGCACGTGGGCGGTCTTTAGAAACTTTACCAAGGCTTTGGCATGGGCCTCAGAATATAAAAGTAAGGCCAACATTGATATTTTCGAGGGGGTTTGCCCCAACTGTTCCACGATGTTGTAGTCGCTTTTCTTGATTATTTTTAGTATCTCTTCTATCTCCTTTCTAGAATCTTCTGGAATATCCTCTGGACGCGCCTTCGTCTGGACAGGCTCAGATAACACCTCCTTGCCCCTTGTCTTGGTCGTGAATATAATAGTAGGATTATCAATAGGAGTATCACTGGGAATGATGGTAGGAGAGGTAGCGAGAATAATTACATGAGTAACAATGGTCTTTGGAGAGATCTCAGGTGAGAATATTCTTCCACTTCTTGTTATCTTACTAGTCCCAACGATATTGACGACGTCAGGATCAGTGTCTTTCTCAATTTTGTCTTAGATAGCCAACAAATCTTGCTTGACGCCATAGTAATAGATGTCAGCCCCATAGTTCCAGGGAACACCTTTATCCGAAGAATATGGTATTGGCCTTGGCATAGTGATGATTAGGGGAGCAGACTTTAGAATAGATGTAATCCTAACGGGTCTTTTGGTGGAGACCCTGGGAGGATTGTCGGAGATGGTGATTATTGAGACATCTTCACAGGAATTTATGATAAGAGGAACGTTTTCAAACATGATTTCTTTGTTAGTCATTATGATGCGGTGGGAGAACTGACTTGAGGTTTTGCGTTTTTTGTTTGCAAATGTGTCGGGTTAGCAAGAGTCGCCACCGACTTTTATTTTATCCAAAAGGAAAGGTAAAAAAGCACAGGAAAGACCTTTGAGATTGTTTTCGGGTTCGGGGGGTAGATTATGAAAAGGGAAGGTGCTAGCACCCTTTTCATCCATGATTTTCCATGGGCTCTTAGTTACTTGTTTTAGATCACTTGCTTTGCTTTTCCAATTGTTTGAAATTATGCTTTTGTGTGTGGTTTTGAAAGTATTTTGAAAAGAGGCCTTTGTCTAGGAAACCTTTGTCATGATTCTTGTTTGAATGTATACAAAGGTGTTTGTCTTTTGAAAAATGTTCCAATGTTTGAAAGTTGTTTGGAAATGTTTTGAAATTGTGTATATGTTTGAAAATAGCAAGGATGGTTTGCAAATTGATCAAGTAACTAGGAGTTGTCTACCCTACTCAAAGATCTTTCCTACACATTTTTAACCCTTTGACATTGTTGTTTTAACATTGTATTTGGTAAACAACCTTATCTTTGGATGTTAAACAGGACGAGCGTGGGTCATCGTATGACCATGATAACAATATTGCCAAGTATCTTAGCAAGTTTTGAGGGTCTAGATCATTTTTGTTTAGGCAACCAAGATAGCGTCATCGAGGGACTATGATCTTTTGTTTTGTTTTGTTTTGTCAAGATACCTAGCATGCATACCATGGCCATTTTAAGGCAACAAAGTGGATGGAACCCTAGGGGTGCTTGTGTGCAATGTGTTGTCATTTTTCATGCATTTTTGTCTTGTGTTTAGTCATGCTATTTGTTTGATTTTGGTCTTTACATACAAAACCCTAATTTACTATCATGCATATAAAAGCAATAAATGCGTAAAGTAAATCTAGACTATTACAACATTATTATGGGGAGGGGGTACAAGTTTGAATAAGGGGATATTGCTCAAAATAAAACCCTAAAACTATTATTACAACCAAATTGAAATATTGCACAAATAAATAAATAGACAAATATTTAAATGTACAAATAAATATAAATATGCACAAATGTTTTTGTATTTGTTTTTATGTATGTAAAAATGAATTTATTTATGTCTCAAAATAAGAAAAATATTATGATTATTTTTTTGGAAAGGGTGGAAACCCTAGTTTTTTGGTTTAAAAGAAAATATATATCTACTATTTATTTATTCATTTTTATGTACAAGAAAATAAATAAAAATATATACAAAAATGTTAAAAATTAAATTATGTGAGAAAATATTAATTTGAGTGTATATATAATAAAAATAAAAAAAATATAATATTTTTATATTATTTATAAATTTATTTAAGAAAATAAAAGTATTTAACCTAATAAACTATTTTTTTGTCATAAAAAATAATAAAATAAAAATGTAAAAATTAAGAAAATATTTTTGGTGATTTTTAATATTTAGAAAAAAATAATAAAGTCAGAAATCACAAAAGAAATGAAAAATAATATAAAATATAATAAATGGGCCAAGGGGGTGCAAAAAGTAAGCAGGGGGTGTCAAAAGTCAAGCAAGCCAGACCCAACCCATGTCCCACTTCGTCCCTGTCCTTGAGACAGAAATACGCGCGCGCCATGTACAAACTTGTATCTTCTGCATATATGCTTAAAAACAAAATCTTGCAACATGAAAGTTATAGCTCATCATCACACGATTTTAATGATATAAAAAACTTGATCTAACTCTCAAAGACCAGAGAGAATTTTATCATCCCCAATTTCTGACCTAAAAATTTCAGCATGTTCATCATCTAAATTCTCCTAGCTCAGTTAATATAAATACAAGCTATGCATATGTACAGCTCAAGGACATTAAGGGCTACATTTTTGCTTCATAAACCTAAGCCTAAGGATGTCTAAATAAGGAGATAGAAAGTTGGAAATTACCTTGTTCAGTCAAGTTCGAATATGGCAATTTAGCAACTTTGAATGAGGCCTGAAGGTCTTTTGAGCTTGCTTGATGTTCCCTTGACCTTTCCCAATGCTTAGCTTGCTTTGAAATGGCTTGAATCTCCCTATAGAACTCAACCTACAAACTCAGAAATTGAAAATGGTGAAGCTTGAAAATGAAGTTACAGTTGCTTGAGAAGGGTTTGGATAGTTCAGATGAGATGTATGGAATGTGTCTGAAGTGGTTCAAGACAAAACACACGAGGCAATTTGGTTTTGGCCTGAGTTCTGCAGAGCTTGCCCTGTTTGGGCAGAAAATGGGGTTTTTTGTGCTTAAGGGTGTTTTAGGTGCTATGAGCTCGTGTTTCTGGCCTTAGACAATATGTACAACTTGTTTGAAATGATACAAAACTTTGTTCTTATCAGATGGAAGAGTTATGGACCTTTTGCAAGGTTTCTTGTTTTTGAAGAAAAAGTGAGTTGACAAAGGCAAAGGCTTGTACAAGCTAGCTCAGGGTCTGCACATAGTTGGTACACTTTTCCTGATATTTGTGGAGTTGGTTTGCAGCAAAAGCTTTGGTCCATGGCTCAAGATAAACAAAATTGCATAAAGTGTGCTTTATGGAAATGGTATTGCAACCTTTATGCCATAAATGGATTAATTCAATGTGTAATGCTCCATAGCTCAGAATAAGACCAATATCCATTGTATTTGCATTTAATTAAGGAGTGTGGAAAGTATTAAGACCTTTAAAACAAGTACAAGCATGCTTTGGACATGTTTGCAAGTTGTAGCAATGTGCAAAATGCATTGGACAAAAGTGATAATTTGTCATTTTCAAACTTTCAATTCTACCTAACCATGAATGATCTTGGAGAGTTCTTAGACATTTTGGAAAGGTTGTAACATGATATATAATCTATATTTGAAATGTATTTTTATATTCCACTTGGAACTATGTGAAAAGTTTCCATGAAGATAGGTCAAAATCCTGCCTAAACTAGGGCAAAATTTCAAGTTAAAAGTTTCATGGACCCTTGTTCACAAAATCATAACTTGAGATCCAAGCATCTTTTGGGAAAACTTTGTGAATAAAAGTTGTAGATTTTGTGGAGGAATACAACTTTCATTTTGGAAGTTTTTTTTGAATCCAATTGCATCATGGTGAAAAAGTTGGGAAAAGTTTGGAAAAAATAAGAAATTTTCATAACTTAGAAAATTTCTAAGTTATGAAAATTTTCCATTTTAAACCATAATTTCCAAAATTAGGTTTCTTGGTGAACAAGTTTCATGTTTTGACACATATTGATGAAAAATGACCCTTGGCACTTGATTTTGACCAAAAATTCAAAGTTTGACATTTCAGTGTACAATTGATTTTTGATCAGTTGACTGGAAAATTCATCTGTCAATCCAATGCATTTGAGATCTTTTGAAACTTGTGATTATGTCAAGATGATGCTATTGAGTTCTTGAAACCATGCTTGAACCCAATTTTCCATTGGCTAGGTTAAAAATCAGAAATTGCCCTTCTACAGTCAAAACCCTAAAAATGACCATTTTGCCCTTTTGAAGATCTGATCAAATTTCTTGAGGAGTTGTGGTCCAAACTTGATCAAATGGTTCATATGAGTCTATAATGTTGATGTGGATCGAAAATTATGAGGTTTGACTGTAAATTGGCCATGGTTGACTTTTTCCCTAATACATCTGATTTTTAGGTCAACTGTCCAATTGACTGGGCAAAGATTTGATTCAAAGCTTGAAACTTGGTATGAGCAATCTTAGGAGTTCAATAGGAAGTATGAAAGTCATATGAGGCATTGGAAGTCCAAAAATACATGTGCAAACTCAAACCCTAATTTCAGGTCAACAGTGCAAGGAGATGTCTTGAGCTGAGCAAACCCTAATCCTGTCTGGAGTCCAAGCAGTCTTGTGAGGAGAATATTGATAAAATGAGAGGGAAAATTTTTGGGTACAACAACCATCAAACGCTGGACACCTATCTTCAGTAACAAACAACCATTGAGTAGAGACATGCATAAGTGACAACTTTCATCACAACCCGGAAACAGGCCGACTCGCAGTAGATTATATTTAATGTTCAAAAGAGGAGTGGTTAAATCATTCACGGAGGAAAAAAAACACTCATCATAAACAACATTGACACCTTGGCCGTGTTTGGGCATTGGCGCCATTATCACATTGGGCGTTTCTTGGGGATCAAACTCAATCTCTTTCGCCTCGATAAGGTCTTGTATCTTATTCTTCAAGGCCTAACAATTGTTTGTATCATGGCCAGGGCTTTCAGAATGATAGGAACATCGAGCATTCGAGTTGTAGCAAGGTGAAGCTGTATTGGGATTCTTGGGAGCTTCCTTTAGTGTCACCAGATTGGACTTCAAAAGATGTGACAGAACTTGGGACAAGGTCATATTGATTCAGGTGAATCGTCTCATGGGCGCCTTTGGCCTATGTTGATAGTTTCGCTGCTGATTTGGTACATGATTAGAAATGATAACAACCCCTACCGTCGGGTGACACTCAGTTTTATTTTGATTTCTATGGTCATATGCAACACTGAATTCCTTCTTTCCGGTAAAAGGTTTCTTCATCGTGCTCGAGGATACATCTCTTTGAATTTTGCCACTTTTTATACCGGCTTCTACCTGTTTACCAGTCATGATTAGTTCAATAAACCCAGCCGAGGAGCTTCCAAACAGGTAGTTGAAGAATGGACCAGATAGCATACCTAAGAACATATCCACCAATTCTCTGTCAGATAGAGGGGGTTGAACTCTTCCCGTGAGATCCCGCCATTTTTGAGAATAGGTTTTGAAACCTTCACCTGCACTCATAGACATGCCTTGCAATTGTGTTAGAGTGGGAGCTAAGTCAGCATTATACTGGTATTGCTTGTAAAAAGCGGAAGCCAAATCTTCCCAATTGCGAATATTGGCCCCTTCCAACTGATAGAACCAATCCAACTGCGTCCCCAGCAAGCTTTCTTTGAAGAAATGCACCCATAGGTTCCTATCCGTAGTATGGGGTTGAATTTTCCTGACGTATGACCTTAAATGCATCTTTGGACAAGAGACATCATCATACTTAGAGAAAGTGGAGACCTTGAATTTCTGTGGGATGATAACCCCTGAGATAAGTCCTAGCTCTTCAAAATCCAACCTGGGTACCCTCTGGATCTCCATAGCATTGAGGCGATCCTCCAACTGCTTGTATTTGTTGTCAGCTGGAGGATACTGCTCTTCAGAGTAATCAACCTCTTCTTCTTCTTCAGACTCTAGATGGTCGTTCACTTCCTTGTTTTTCCCTTCTTGATTGTCTCCTTCACTTGACGAGGTTGCGAAATCTAGAGTTCGTCTGGCTGGTCCTTTGAACCTTCTTCCCAGATTCAAAACATCGGTCGGTTTCTTTGTTTTCTTCTTCTTTTCTTTGATCAATAGAGTTTTCAAATCTTCTTGTCCTTTTTCTAGAGCCAAGAACATTTGTTGTAATTGGGCGTTCTGCGCTTGGAGATCCTTTACTATCTGTTCAATATCCATCTCACTGAAATAAACGGTAGAAAGATAAGGAGACCTGTTGTAAGAAACCTGTTTGTGTTATGATGAATGAAGATGCATATGCAAATGATTTCAAGGAGATTAAAGATTTAAATTTGCTTTAGACAAAAAAGAACACACGTTGCATTAATAAATCCAAGTTTGAGTACATCACTCCTCTTTGGGCTTACAAAATAAAAATACAAGAACTCCTAAGACAAAAAGGTTGAATGCATCCTCTTTGGCGCGATGTAGGCGTTCAGACTCCGCTCTTCATGAAGCTGCTTGGTGAGTTCCAGAACTTTCCTCTCGCTGGCGTAGAATTGGGCTTCGAAAGTGTCCTGTTCTTCCTTTAGCTGAATCCAATCCTTTTGCAAGTCTTCGAGAGAGGTAGGCATGTTAGGATGAAGGACAGTATACAGTATATCTCCTTCAACCACAGGCTCCATGATGACAGGGAGGATGGAGGGGTAAGGCATTACGAGACTCTGAGCACAAGCTCGTACCCACCTAAGGTAAGGCTCAAGGGGAATGGAATTTTTGTGCCCCAATGTCCTACTATACACCTTGTTTACCATCCTTCAAGCCCGTATAAACCTCTGACGGTAGCCTTGACCATTACTTTTGTAGTTGAACACCACTCCCTAGATGAGCATATCATGAGGACCACCTCTTCGTGCGTATCCAAACTGTCGTAGAGCTAAGCAAGGGTTATAAGTGATACCTCCTCTAATGTCAAGCAGAGGGACATTAGAGAATTCCCCACAACGGTTGATGATAGTAATGTCCTCAAATGATCGAGAATACCAGTGGATATTCGAATGTCTGAGTGACATCAGCCTATTGGACCACCTCAAACCTTGCTCATTATTCATAACAGATCAGGGGAGATGCGAAATAAACCATGTAGCCAATAGAGGAGTACAACACATGAGGGTTCCTCTTCTCTTCATGGTGCGAGAGTGGAGAGAATGCAAGATATCTCCCAATAAAGTAGGCACTGGATTGTGAGATAAAAAGACTTTGACAACATTCACATCTATAATATGGTCAGGATTTGGAAATAGTACCAACCCATATATGAGAAGAGCCAAAATTTCTTTGAACGCTCGTAAATCCATATTGTTCCAACAGTCTTGAGATTTTTCCAATAAGAACTTGGATAAGAACCCTTTTACACTACTTCTTGATTCCAAATTAGTCGTGACATCGGATTGTTGCAAGTGTAAAGCTCGAGAAACCTCTTCAGGGCTCGGTGAAACAACGCGGCCGGAACCCGTCATCTGGATGTAATGAAACATCAATGAAGTTGCCACCGAACGTATTTTATCCCGCCTAAAGGGAAAGGTAAACATCGAGAAAACCTAAAAAGGGAGAAATCACGGTCTTTCGACTGAGAGATCGGGTAAGGGAGTCTGTTACGCGAGGGGAAGGTATTAGCACCCCACACGCCCGTAGTACCCTACGGTATCCACTCTTGTTGTCTAATCTAATGGGTATGGTCAAAACCTATGTCTATGGCTTAAAACTGAAAAGGGAATGCATGTGAAAGAAAAAGAAAACAATGTAGGGAAAATAGAAGTTGTGCTCGATCGGGCCCTACCCCAATGCCTACGTATCCCTTTTAAGGAATCAGAGCAGCCGTAGTTTGGTTTATATATTTTGGTTGGTTTGTGTTTTTTAGTTAAGACAACAAAAACAGTCAAGATGGCAAAACATCAAATAAAACAACAAACAAATGAGATGGTAAAACATCGACTAAACAATAACATAGTAACATGTCAAAGATGGCGAAACATCAAATGATAAAATATCACACCTAACAATGACATTGAGAATCAAAGTAGGATAACAAACATATGCAATGGCGAAACATCGACTTCAA
Organism: Vicia faba; assembly: GCA_948472305.1. Classification (NCBI taxonomy): domain Eukaryota; kingdom Viridiplantae; phylum Streptophyta; class Magnoliopsida; order Fabales; family Fabaceae; genus Vicia; species Vicia faba. The sequence continues at coordinate 1,293,176,129 of OX451739.1, read as the reverse complement.
ACAAATGTGCGATGGCGAAACATCGGCTAAAAGATAACAAGGTATCATGGAAAAGATGGAGAAACATCGATAAAACGGATGACAAAACATCACACCTAATAATGATATTGAGAATCAAAGTAGGATAACAAACATGTGCGATGGCGAAACATTGGCTTCAAACAAATATGAAATGGAGAAACATCGACTAAGATAACAAGATATCACGACAAAGATGGCGAAACATCGACAAAACAGATGACAAAACATCACACCTAACAATGATATTGAGAATCAAAGTAGGATAACACACATGTGCGATTGCGAAACATCGGCTCAAACAAATGTGTGATGGCGAAACATCGGCTGAGATAACAAGATATCACAGTAAAGATGGCGAAACAGCGATAAAACGGATGACAAAACATCACACCTAACAATGATATTGAGAATCAAAGTAGGATAACAAACATGTGCGATGGCGAAACATCGGCTTCAAACAAATGTGCGATGGCGAAACATCGGCTGAGATGACAAGATATCATGGCAAAGATGGCGAAACATCAATAAAACAGGTTTAAAAACAAAGCCAAGAGGCACACAAACAAATAAGATTGGTTTGTATCTTTTACCTTGAAGAAGGGTTTGAGTTTATTAGAGGTGTTTTATGATTTGCTAAGAAAACAATTTTTGTTTTAAGATGCAGAATGCAAAGAAAGGAAAAAAAACTAAGGGAAACTAGCCTAGCACTATTCCTAGTGTTATCATACAATTATCGACCCTAAGGTTGAGGATAAAGGAAAACCCTACCTTAAACGACATGCTAAAGGAAGCTTAACAAAACTATCCTATGGGGAACATGCACTGAGAGCGAAGTCGTGATCTCAATTTCTAAATTGAGTGACTTATCGATCAACAATTAAAGAAGAAAAACAATAAACATCTTATAGGGAACATGCACTGAGAGCGAAGTCGTGATCTCAATTTCTAAACTGAGTGACTCATCGATCAACAATTAAAGAATAAAAATAATAAACATCCTATAGGGAACATGCATTGAGAGCGAAGTCGTGATCTCAATTTCTAAATTGAGTGACTCATCGATCAAAAGCAAACACAACACATGTATCAGACAAAAACCAGAGGGCCTCCTGACATATATCAGCAACAGAGGTCCCATCATGCAATCATAGAACTATGAAAAATGAAAATGGAAGAAAGGAAATAGTGCAATATCAAACGGATAACTATCTGTAGCAACTGAGCAAGAATAAAAGAAACCCAGAGAACTTCAAGCAAGCTGGCATCAGTAGACAAATCAAGTAAGAAATTACGCCATCGAGATATAAGTATTTGAGATTTTCAGATATGAACATATCCCATGGGCAATGTATAACATTCATAATCACATGCGTATATATCCTGCATAAACCATCAAACATGCTAAGCACAAGAATAGTGCCAATATAATAAATTGTGTTCCACAAATAAAGTGAAACACAGTAGCCTCAAGCCAAAAATGGAAACTTTCCTCAAAGTACCTCGCACATTTAGTAGCCAAGTTAGTATTACCATAAATAGAATGATGATTTACATAAGGGATGGATGGTGACACCATGATGAAATGAGAAAACATGATAGCAACTATCAAACATTAGTCATGATAGACAAAAGGAAACAGGCATAGGCACAATTTGGTCAAAAGAATCAGAGGAATGTTGCTCCTTTCTATCACCATATTGAATTGACAATTGAATATCAATAAAGGATCATAGGAGCTTGAGAAGAATACAATAAAAAACCATGAAGTTCAGTAGCAAACACATTTCAACCATTCTCAATTAAATTATCACAGCTCACAAACACAATAGAAGAGGGATTCCACACAGTGCATCAAAAAGGTTCAAACATTCAAACATGGGGAATTAAGTAAAATGGATTGAGTTTATTTGGATGAACATATTCAACATGATCATTAGGTGCCCAATTATAGGCCTCACTCAAGTTCACTGGCCATCAACAATATGCAACAAGATATGCAACATCAATTGGGTACCTTCACTTCAAAAATGCATCAAAAATAGAAACAAGGATCAATAATTCAAACCAAAAAAATCTTAACATATTTGAAGTACGTGGAAGTCATAAAGTAAGCCTTATGTTGATGAATGATTGAGGAGAAGATCAAATGAGGCTCAAAGTTCAAAACTAGTTGGCAAAACTACCAAAACTAGACAAGTTTTCAAAATAATTCATGGAAAAATATCAAACCAAGTCAAATAATTCAAGGAAAATGGTTTTCAGATCCTCAATGAATTCATGAACCATAATCAAGACCTAAGTTCCATTGAAAATCTAGGGCATAATGGTTTTGAAAAAGAAACTTGCACAATAAGCAACAAAACCCTAATATTTTGATTTTTAATCTTAAATATTGGTTAAATAAGATCAAAATTGAAACAATTTAAACCAATATCATGCAAATCACAAGGAAACCATGAATGTCATAACACATATTTTTCACATTTTTTGAATTAAAGAAAAGTCAAAAGTAAAATCAAATTCAAACAATTAATCAATTAAACAAATAATCACATCTCAAAATGAAATTCTAATCAAAAATCAGAAAAAACATCCAAATAAAATTATATTCAAATTTTAGAATTAAAAACACACATCCCTGATTTTTTATGGAATTTTTGAATTAAAGGAAATATTAAAATAAAAATCAAACAAACAATTAACAATTAAACTATTATTTAATGGCAAAAATGTAAACCCTAGCCAAAAGTCACAAAAAGGTCAAAATAAAATTATATTCAGATTCTATGATTAAAAATAAGCTTGTATGATTTTTTTGAGATATTTTTAATTAATGGAAGTATTAAAATTAAAATTATGAAACAAATATTTCAAATAAACCTCTCAAATTAAGTTTCTAATAAAAAAAAGAAAAAAATGCCAAACAAATTTAAGAATCAATTTCTACATTATTTTATGAGTTTAAAATAATTTTTGTGGAATTTTTCAAATCAAATAAATATTAAAACAAAAATAAACACTAAACAAATAATTAAATAATAACACAAATTTTTAAACCAATCAAAACATTTTCAAAAATTAAAAAAAAAAAAAACACAAGGTCGGGAATATTATCTTTAGGTTTCCTGATTTTTTAAATAATTTTTCAACCATTTTGGAGCAAGGAATAAAATCATGAAAATCAATTTATGAAATAAAATTCAAATGAATTAAAGAAACAAGCCAGCCAACCAGAGGAGGCCATGCAATCATCTTCAACCTCTACCTAGGGCAAAAACGCGCGCGTGATCAAGTTCATCACCTCATGTTCCAGTCAACATAACATGCTCAATCCTACACCATTTTTCGTGATATTTTGCGCAAATTAAAGCCAACATATCATACTTCAACATGCAATTCGAATCATATCAAATAATTAACCATGGATCAAGAATAGATCGTGTGAAAATGTCAAAAACTCACTGAACAGAAAAATTTCAGATGCATCATTCATGCGCATCTTATCAAATTAAAAGCTCTGAAGCTACAAAAACACTTAATGAACTTCAAACAACATGATTATGAACTCAAATCACACAATGCACGACTAGAAATCAAGATCCAAAGTTAAGAATTCAAACCTTTGAGGCAAAAATGAATCTATTGTCTCCTTCACTCCAGTTGCAAACCAAGCATCGATCTACAATCCTTATCACTTGGAGAAGAGAATGCAAGAAGAATCAACCAAAACACGCAAGGGAATTGAGAGAATCGAAGAAAATTGCAGAACAAGTAGTTATGGAGTTTTTTGAATTCAGGGATGAAATGAAGCACGATCCCCCGTTTAAAGAGGCTTGCTTCTCAATATATAGAGCATCAAGAGGGGGGTAGGATATGTTTTTCACACTGAAAACAGTTAGAAAGAATGAATTCCTCTTTTTGCCAAAATCAAGTGTGCACATGCAACCCTCAAATCCCTCGTGCGTTTGCTTGCATTTTTTGTGCATTTCAATCCATTTTATCTCAGGAAGAGATTAGCAAAATAATTAAGGCTTAAATCCTTGTATTAAGCAAGTGTTGGTGATTAGGCATTTTCATGCCACTTTTTGCAAAATCACGAGTTTCCCTTGCATTTGCCCATGTGCAGCTCAAACTTTGGCATGATGGGTCTTGGTACATTGCATATTAGTCATGGGCCAAGTTTGAAGTGAAACAAATGGCCACAAATCAAGTTATCAAGAATTTGCAATTTGCAGGGTATGCATGAATTTAATGAAATGCCTCCAAATTCTAAGGTCCACAACTTTCTCATACTTTTGAATTTGGACACAAATGAGGACAATTGGAAAGGTATTGAAAAGATCTACAATCCATTAGTTTTTAGTTTTTGCAATTGAATCCATTAAGGCCCTCAAAATATGACATGAAATTCACTAAATTTGGAAAATGACCTATAATTTTGTGACTTCCAAAGACCATAATTCTTGATTCCTTGCCAATTTGGACATAAGACCAAAAGGAGATGAAATATCATCCTCTTGTATTTCTAATCATGTTTCATTTTCATTTTTTTGATCAAAGGTGAATAAAATGTGAAATTTTGAAATTAAGTCCTTATTTTCCAAAATTAGAAACTTTTAGGGTTTCTTCATGAACAAGTTTCAACCCAAACCTCAATCTCTTTGATCCAATGATCAAAATGGACTTGAAATATGAAAACTAAATCCTTGAATTGATGGTTGACCAAAAGTTCACTTGGTCAACCTTGACTTTGACTGATTTTAACCAAAATGACCATTTGCCCCTTTGAATCAATTGATCCACTTCCCTTCAAAATTGATGATCAAGACTTCAAACATCTGATCTTCCAAATATATAGAGGTCATGCACAAAGTTTCACTTCAAAATTCTCATGAAATCTTGACGAAATCCCAAACCCTAATTTTGGTTAACACCTTAGGAGACTGATGTATCATCTTCAAAACTTCAAATCCTCTGGGCATCTTGGCCAATTTCTTGTACAAAGACTTTCCAAATACCAATGAGATGTTGTAGCTTCCAAATCAAGATTTGCACATGCATCAATAGCCTTGCTCAAACAAAACCCTAATTTGACTGGTGAATCCCAAGAGATATTCCTCTTATAAATCAAACACAAACTTCAATCCTCTGATGATCCAAAGAGATGGATAAAATATCTTGAGATATGCAATAACTTTTGAGCTTGAGGAAGACTTGATAACTAAAGTACTTTGATCCCACCACAATGTATGAATGCAATGAAATATGATATTCATGATGAAACATAAGCCTAAATCAAGAGGGTAAATTTTGGGGTGCAACAACTGCCCCTATTCAAATATCTTCAACATGATAAGTGAGAAAAGTGACAACTTTTGAAAGTTCAGAGTTGAAGATGATTGAATACAAAAGAACCCGAAAATTTACACTCTTGAAGAAGGGAGAAACAGAAATAGAAAACCACCAAGACATGCGTCAGAATGAAGCTGTAATGCAGGTTGCAACAGAATAAAACAAAGAAGAGTAGACGCAACTAAACTTCCGGACATACGTGCCAGGGCAAAACTGGGCTTCAAAAAAGGGTGAGATAAAACTCAAATCAAAGAGTATAGGCGAAACTAAGCTCTGGAAAAGAAAATGTACGTGGGTGAGAAGACGAAACTATGGGCTCGACCCAAAGCAAAGTGGCTAGAGTGCGTGATTCTAGGAACACTTGCTAATCTCAACTAAGATAGACAGTATGAAGGAACTGAAAGAATCCTAGAAAAGAGGAACAAAAGCGATACGAAACTCGACTCAAAAACCAGTTAGACGAAACCAAACTAGATGAGTACCAGGATGAAACTGGATTTCATGCACAGGCGACGAGGCGAAACTCAACCCATAGAAAAGTGATGAGAGTGCATGTTTCTCAGAGCACCTGCCGGTCTCAGATCAATGGATAAACAGTGACGAAAACTGATAGAAGAATCCAAGGAACAAAAGAGACTGATCTCAAACCAGGGACGCAGTACAAACACTACACTCGATAAACGAACACCGTCAAAGGGTCCAAGGCATGAAAGCAAAAACGAGACGAAACTCGACTCAATAACTAGTTAGGTGAAACTAAACTAGATGATTACCAGGACGAAACTGGATTTCATGCACAGGCGACGAGGAGAAACTCGACCCAAAGCGAGAGTGATGAGAGCGCATGTTTCTCAGAGCACCTGCTGGTCTCGGATCAATGGATAAATAGTGACGAAAACTGATAGAAGAATCCAAAGAACAAAAGAGACTGATTTCAAACCAGGGACATAGTACGAACACTGCACTCAGTAAGCGAACACCATCAAAGGGTCCAAGGTATGAAAGCAAAAAAATGAGACAAAAATCGACTCAATAACTAGTTAGACGAAACTAAACTAGATGAGCACCAGGACGAAACTGGACTTCATGCGCAAGGTGAGGAGACGAAACTCTGAGCTCATCCCAAAGCAAGGAGATTAGGGCGTACACCTAAAAACCTGCTGAAAGCGAATATCAGGATGAAACTGGTATTCGAAAGGTGCATTAATAGACATTGGAATGAACTGTAGAGGGTAGTGAAGATTAAACCCGAGAAGACCGCTCCAGGGTGAAACTGAATTATAGTCAAGAGTAGACACTCAAATAAACAAATGATTGACGTCAAAAGGATATTGGTATGGGGAGGAAACTGAGATAATGAGGACGAAGACCTCGCTGGGGATTCAATCCGAAGTATTAGAAAATTCACTGGGGACAACAGAAACAAAAATGGCTTATGTTCCGATGCATGTTTGAATTCTTTCTATATAACGCAATGCTCCATATAATGGAAATACTACGCGTTTCGGTAGATGCAATGTAATGATGCATGTTTAAAAGTTTCACTGGGGAAATGGCCAATTGAGAAGCCAAAAACCAAGAAGTCAGAATCTGACAATGACTTGCAAAAATAAATTGCAAAATCCAAAGGAGGGGAGAAAATATGGGGAACCGCTAGAGAGGGAACCTTGAAGAGATGAAGCTTCGCGGGGAATAACAACCGAGCAACTAGTAGAAAACGAGCCACAAACATTGAGAGGAGCTGCAAAAATAAATTGCAAACTCCTAGGGAAGATCAGGTCGACACTGTAGCTTCTGGAGAGGGACGCCATCTGAAGATTAGACATTGAGGGAGAAGATCAGGGCAAGACTGTAATCTCTGGAAAAGACAGCGCATGGTCGTGTTGAGGATGATACCAAGACAACAAACCCGACGTGAGAGGTGAAAACCTTTGCTGGGGGAATAAAGCTCTACTGAGGAGACGAGACTTCACCGGGGAGACAAAACTCTGTTGAAGATTCTTGTTGGAGAGATATTTTTGGAATGCAACCAATGGATAGATCATGCAGATAGTCACACAGTATCGACCTCACTGGGGATAAGGAAATATCCTATCATAAGGATGCCCCAGTCAGCAGATCGACTGAGAAATGAGAGGTCATGGTGAGGGATCTCTGTTGGCAACTTTGTTGGGGATTTGAAACTTCTTCAGAATGTGAGTTCCCCTTTAAACAACTCCACTGGGGATATGCGACATATCCAAGCTTGAAGTCTCAGAATGAAGTCTTTAAAAGAAGATTCCTGGGTCAACAAAACTTTGCTGTGGAAACGAAACTTCACTGCGGATAGGTAAAGTCCTATTCATACATGGGCTTTGTCTAACAAAAGAAAGACCAAATATTCCCTTCCTGACAATCATTAAGCTCTTTACAAGATGTTCAACGTGTAAACTCTTTTTGATGTAAAACAAATGTTTTGCATGCAGAAAAATGTTTATTTTGGGAATGACAGACCTGATGTGATGATTATTTAAGCCTTGAAGTTATAAAACTTAACAAATTGTCACATCTCTGTTGTGAATGAATCACTGGCTAGAGTGCAAAAATTTCAAAACTTTTCTTCCCCTCTTTTTTCAACAAAAACGAGTCAAAATGAGGTTGATAAGATACCAACATGGATATGCAACACATATTTGGGAGTTTAGGAAACATCATCCTGTTGTAGTATGCTTTCGAGGTAAACCCTTGTTTCAGTTAGGACTTTTAGAGGTTGTAACGCAGCCTGGTTTGAGGGTTTTTTTAGAAAAAAGTTTTTCAAGGCTCAAGTTATTTGGTGCCCACCCCCTTCGTGATATTCTCCTGTCCTAAGTTCAGCTGACTTATCACAAGCATTCATCTTTCAGAAGGATTTATAATGGTTGAGTGATCACGACAAATTCTCCAACATGATTGTCACTTATCTTTTGTTGCTTTTGTTTTTGATATTATTGTTCCTCTTCTTTTGATGAAAATTTTATTGGATAATCTTTTTCGGCCTTTTAGGCTCTTCTTTTTCCCTAACTTTTGCCTGGACAAAAACTTTTGAATTTCAATTTTGGGAGTCCAGCGGGATGCCCTAACTTTTGCCTAAGCGACTTGTTTTCAAGTTTCGACTTAGCGGGGCTTTTTGTTTCTTTCTTATTCATGCTTTCCACTTCGAACAAGTCAATGTGACTTTAGGTCTTTGAACCTATTTTTTTTCTTTCTCTCTCTTTTTTTTTGAAGAAAACAAATGCCTCATTCCTTGGTCGGCGAGGGATAGCCATTATTGTATCGATTCGATATTGACCTCAGGACTTTGTGAGGAAATGAACATAGTGGTTTTGACATTTTTCCTGCTCTCATGATGCGAAAGATAAAATATGGTGATCCTCATATGGGACATTCTTTCTGAAATTTGAATGCTTGGTCAAATTAACTGAACATCTACCCTACCCCTGGTTAAAAAAAGGTTTTTTTTTGAACGGAAAAGAAACTCCTACTTCGAAGGCTCTGAGGGGTTAACGAGGGTCTATCTCCCTTATATCTCTAGTGTTTGGGGATTGAAATAGTGCATGTACATCGTCAACAGGGTTCTACTCAAAAGCATACCACTACAGTCATCGTTTTTAGCTAAACTTTTTCCTCCAAACTTTTGGCTAAGCAAAAGAATTGGCACAATTGGTATCAGAATGCCCGAAAAAAAAAACGATTAAGGAGTGAGACTGGATAGATTAAGTAAACTGAAACAAATTTTTTTTAAGGCAAAAATATTCAACGCATCAAGACTGACATTCAGCTATAAACAAAATCCTATATACAGACAATGCTAAAATAATCAATCAAGATAACACATGAAAGTGCGGCAAAGAAACGTAATAAAAGCCATTATGGGGAAGAAAAGTCTCCAATTAGGTTCGCTGATATCGCCGACCAGCCGTAATCTTGATATTACCCTGACCCATGACCTTTACCAACAACACGGAACTGTGAAACAAAATGGCAAGGCATCCGCCAACAAGGTGAATAAGAAACCTGTCCATCATAGAACCAAACATGCCCCTTGCACAGTAGTAGTTGTGTTTGTTATCCGTGTTTCAAGTGATCAACCGACCATGACTTAAATTACCATTTTCGTGTAAGGCCCACGAAGTTTATATGCACATTCTTATCAAAAATATTGGACGTTTTTGCAAACAAAATAGTAAAAAGGGAGAAAAGAAACGTATACGTATACTTGAAAGGAGATGCTTTATTGATTTTGAGAAATCGGCCTGTGAAAAAGGCATTTACATTTGGAAGCAAGTAATTACAAAATCAAAGCAAACAAGTATTTGCAAATGGCAATGTGAATGTGAATCATATATCAAGTCCCGACTATGCTATGACTCTTATGACTCTTACACTTTCATCTTCCTACTTTCAGACAGATCGTTCTTGGATTAGCTTCGAGCTTATGCCAGGTGACGGAACGAAGGAAAGAAACAAAGGATCTCATGCCGAGCGTAGTCATTTGCTTTAAGTCCCTAACTTTTGCCTGAATCTCCCTTTCAGGTTTTCGATTCACCAGGACACCCTCTTTTTGCCTAAACCGCCCTTTCGGGTTTTCAGTTTAGCGGGTTTTATTTTTATTTTTTATGCAAAGTATTTTTTAACTACGTCAGCATTCACAGGGAGAGGGAAGTACTCTCCATCCATAGTCGTGGCCATCATCGCTCCTCTGGAGAAAACTTTTCTGACCACAAAAGGACCTTCATAAGTCGGAACCCACTTGCCCTTGGGATCTCCCTGGGGGAGAATTATCCTTTTTAGCACAAGGTCACCTGGCTTGTAACACTGAGGCCGTACCCTCTTATCAAAATCTTTCCTCATCCTTTGCTGATATACCTGACCATGACATACGACTGTCAACCTCTTCTCATCAATAAGTTCCAATTAATCCAACCGATTCTGTACCCATTCACTTTTATCCAGCTCAACATCCCTCATGACCCTAAGAGAAGGAATCTCGACTTCCACCGGCAATACTGATTCCATTGCGTAAACCAATGAAAATGGGGTTGCCCCAGTCGAAGTATGCACAGTGGTGCGATAACCATGCAAAGCGAAAGGTAGCATCTCATGCCAATCTTTATAGGTTACCACCATCTTCCGTACGATCTTCTTAATATTTTTATTGGCCGCTTCGACAGCGTCGTTCATCTTTGGTCGGTATGGGGAAGAATTATGATGCTTGATTTTAAAGGACTCACAAATCTCCTTCATCATCTTATTGTTCAAATTAGACCCATTATCGGTAATGATCTTTCCAGGAACTCCGTAGCGACAGATAATATTGTGCTTAATGAACCGAGTTACCACCTGCTTGGTGACATTAGCATAAGATGCAACTTCGACCCATTTTGTAAAATAATTGATGGTAACCAGAATGAAATGGTGCCCGTTGGATGCAGTCAGTTCAATTTTGCCGATCATATCAATTCCCCATATCGCAAACGGCCAAGGGGAAGTCAAGACATTCAAAGGTACTGGCGATACATGCACCTTATCAGCATAGACTTGACATTTGTGGCAAACCCGCGCATGATTGTAACAGTCAGTCTCCATGGTGGACCAATAATAACCTGCTCGCAAAATCTTTTTAGCCATGGTATGCTCGTTGGAATGGGTCCCGAAATCACCTTCATATATCTCTTCAATGATTCCGGCTGCTTTATTCTTGTCAACACATCTGAGCAGTAAACCGTCATGATGCCTTCTATAGAACACACCGCCACTGAGAAAGAACTTGGCTGAAAATCTTCTCAAGAACTTCTTATCTGTAACGGATGCCTCTTCAGGGTACTCTTATGTTTCAAGATATCGTTTAACATCATAAAACCAAGGATTACCATCTGATTCCAAACTAGTCTCAAAACAGAAAGCTGAATCACTCAAACTTCTGATGGTAATGGAAAGTGCCTCATTAGCCCACTTAACCTTGAACATGGAGGACAAAGTTGCCAGTGCATCAGCTAGATTGTTTTCTTCTCTGGGAATGTGCTCAAATGTGATCTCTTCGAACTAAGGAATCAACTTCATAACATGCTCACGATAGGGAATCAGGTTCTAATGGTGAGTCTCCCAATCTCCATTAATCTGGATGATAACAGGATTGGAATCCCCATAAACTTTCAAAAATTTGATGCGTAGGTCGATCGCCGCTTCAATGCCATAAATGCAAGCCTCATATTCGGCCATGTTGTTAGTGTAATCGAAACAAATATGAGCCGTGAAAGGAATGTGGTATCCCTCAGGAGAAGTGATAATAGCTTCGACGTTGTTGCCCATGGCATTGGAGGCACCATCAAAAACAAGCGTCCAACGTGATCCCAGCTCGGGTCCTTCGTCCGGGCCTGGCATATTACAATCCCGGATATACACAATTTCCTCATCTGGAAAATCAAACTTCATCGGTTCATAATAGTTCATGGGCTGATGAGCAAGATGGTCGGCCAGTACACTACCCTTAATTGCTTTTTGAGTAGTGTATTGAATATCATATTCAGTGAGTATCATCTGCCAACGGGCTACCCTGCCTGTAAGAGCTGGCTTCTGAAAAATGTACTTGATTGGATCCATTTTGGATATCAAGTAGGTGGTGTGAGTTAACATGTACTGCCTCAAACGTTTGGCGGCCCAGGCAAGCGCACAACAAGTCTTTTCCAGCAATGAGTACCTCGACTCGCATTCCGTAAACTTCTTACTCAAGTAGTAAATAGCCTTCTCTTTCTTCCCTGTATCGTCGTGCTGACCGAGGACACAACCCATTGAACTCTCCAACACAGTTAGATACATGATTAGTGGCCTTCCCTCCACTGGCGGCATGAGTATCAGTGGTTCCTACAAATACTCCTTTACTTTGTCAAAGGCCTTCTGACAATCCTCATTCCATCTCACTGTCTGACTTTTCTTCAACAACTTGAACAAAGGTTCACAGGTGGCTGTAAGATGAGAAATAAATCTAGAAATGTAGTTTAACCTCCCCAAGAAACCACAGACTTCCTTCTCTGTCCTTGGCTCAGGCATTTCTTGTATCGCTTTTACTTTGGCCAGGTCCACCTCGATACCTCTTTTACTTACAATAAAACCCAACAGCTTTCCGGATCTCACCCCGAAGGTGCACTTACTCAGATTCAACCTCAGTAAGAACTGCCTCAGTCTCTCGAACAATTTTTCCATATGAACAAGATGTTCCTCTTCTTTGTCAGACTTAGCAATCATATCATCCACATAAACCTCAATCTCTTTGTAAATCAAATCATGAAAGAGAGTGACCATGGCACGCTGATATGTTACCCCGACATTTTTCAAACCAAACGACATCACTTTGTAGCAGAAGGTGCCCCAAGGCGTGATAAATGTTGTCTTCTCCATATCCTCTGGAGCCATCTTAGTTTGATTGTAACCCAAAAAACCATCCATGAAAGAGAACACTTTGGAATGAGCAGTATTATCGACCAACACATCAATATGCGGAAGAGAGAAGTCATCTTTAGGGCTGGCCCTATTCAAATCCCTATAATCCACGCACATCCTGACCTTACCATCCTTCTTGGGCATAGGCACAATATTTGCAATCCATGACGGATAATTGATGACCTTTAAGAAATTCGCGTCCAACTACTTATGGACCTCCTCCTTGATCTTCTTGGACATCTCAGGATGAGTTCTACAGAGCTTTTGCTTGACAGGGTAACAACCTTCTTTGAGCGGTAGTCGATGCAGCACTATGTCTGTATCCAACCTAGGCATATCCTCATAAGACCAAGCGAAGATATCAGAATACTCACGGAGTAGCTCAATCAATCTGACCTTTACACTTTCTTCGAGATCTGCCCCTATCTTGACTTCCCTTTTTATCTCTTCTGTGCCAATATTCACCACCTCAATCGAATCCTGATTCGGCTGGATAACCTTCTCCTCTTGTTTTAACAATCTTGCTAATTCCTCAAGAAGATCATAATCCTCATATGCTTCTTCTTCAGCTTGATAAATAGGAGTATCAAAGTCATAATGAGCCATAGTAGAGTCGTTATCAATATGGTCGGTTGTGGGAGTGCATCTGCATGAATGACATTTTGGCGTTTTTAGTGATAGTGTGTGAAAAGAGAAACATTGCCATTCAAATAAAAAAGAAAAGAAATGGAGAAAAATTTTGAGTTCAAAAACGTCCTTTATTTCATGATAAACTTTTGGAAATAAACATGGTGGCCCTACACAAATGATTCACCACGCCTTGGGCAGAGTGTAGCAATTATGATATGATAATAAAAGAAAACAAGAAAATTACTCCTCAACAATTGAAACTTGGATAACATCCACAGAAGTCCAATTGTTGAGTGTCTGGCCTGGAATACTCGGACGAACCCAGTCTTCGATATTGTAGCCATCAACCCTATTGTTGCCAACTACATTGACGTGTCCTTCTTGAGTAGCACAAGGACGGGAAAACTTCACAGGAGTAGATAAACTAGATGCTCTGGGAGTTGAACTCTGCTGACCCAGGCTAAAACCAAGACCAAATTTATCAAATTTTGGGGTAACGTCTAGCACCTGACCTCAACCTTCAGGGTTACCGCCTTCCACCACATCTCTCACATCCTTGAAAGAAGACATAACTGTTTCAGGTTTCCTTTTCTGCTCTGGGGGGGAAAATTGACAGCATGAACTGTCTCAAATGCCTAAAACGGAGTCTCATGTATCTTGCCTTCAACTTTAACATAGCGGAATGATGTAAAATAACTCACGATGTATTCTTTCTCGCCGCACACAGTTATCACCTTTCCCTCTGCAGGATACTTGAGTTTCTGATGAAGAGTAGAAGTGATTGCCCCTGCTCTATGAATCCACAACCGCCCCAACAAACAACAATACACTGGCTGTATATCCATCACAAAAAATGTAATCGTGAGGGTGCGAGGACCAATCTTGATTGGTAACTTCACCTCCCCAAACACTGACCTTCGAGACCCATCAAACTCCTTCACCATCAAATCACTAGGGCGCAGCTCCAGTCCAGAATAATCAATCTTCATCAATGCTGACTTAGGCAGTACATTCAAGGACGATCTTGTATCCACCAAAACCCGGGATAAAGTAGTGCCCCTGCACTCCATTGAAATATACAACGCTTTGGTATGGTCTGGTCCCTCCGGAGGAAGATCAAAATCTATGAAGCCCAGACCGTTCCCGGCAGATATGTTAGCACAAACATTCTCAAACTGATTGACTGTTATCTCATGTGGCACGAATGCATTCTTTAACAACTTCATCAAAGCATTTCTGTGAGGTTCTGAATAAATCAACAGAGACAAGATAAACATTTTAGAAGGTGTATGGCTCAGATGATCAATTATACTATAATCACTCTTTTTGATAATCCGCATTAACTCTTCAACCTCATCGAGAACTGAAGGAGCTTCTGGTATCGGAATTGGTTGAGTCACATTGGCCGGCGTAACCCTTGGATTACCAATCATCGCCTGCTGTTTTCCTTTTTCTCTTGTAGAAGCATCTGCCGCATATTGCACATTGGAAGGACCAAATACTCTCCCGCTTCTAGTCATTCGACCCACACCAGAAAAATTATGAACTTCCTCTTCATTACTTTCAACACGTTCTTTCTCAGACAAACGAGTACTCACTTCCTGCTTCACCCCATGGTAATAAACATCGGCACGATAATGCCATGGGATGGCCTTCTCACTGGTATACGGCATGGGACCAGGTACCGTAATCATCAAAGGAGGCGCCCTAGATGGGGTAGGAATGCGCACAGGGGTGTAAGGAATAGATACCACAACAACATCTTCTTCGGTGACCTTACGGTAGCTCGGTTTTCTATCGAACTGCAAGGAACCCTCCTTTATCATCAACTGGATATCGGCTTTTAAATCATCACATCCCTTTGGTTTCTCTCCACACTTGGCACACTCATAAGTACAACCCGGGAAGATAGAATTGTCAAGCAATTACCTTTTAACATACCACAACGGAGTAGTTACTTATTCCACATCCACGATTAAATTCAACATTTCACCATTATCATCAATCATATTAACAACACCCCTCCATGCCTAGGCATTAGGTTCTGAGTAACATTCGGACCAGTCACTGGAGTAAACTCAATTGCCTTAGCATCCAACAAGTCTTGTATTTTGCACTTCAACACAAAGCAATTGTCAGTAGAATGACCAAATCCGCCTGAATGGAATTCACATCTTGCGTTAGCATCATAGTTAGGAGGAAGTATTGCGGGTGGTGGTGGCATATTTCTTAAACCAATCAACTTCAAATCAAGCAAATGGCGGAGTGCTTCAGTAAGAGATACTGGAAAGGGATCAAATTTTCTCGGCTGTCTTTGCTGTTGATTATTATACTGACGGGGAGCATCTTGTTGTCTTTGTTGTTGAGGTACTATATTCGGTCTCTGCTGCGGAGGAGCATTAACAGGAATAGAAACAACATTGATTTGTTGGTGCTGATGATCCTCTCTTCTTCCTCTATGAGAGTAAACTGCACTTGCGTCGCCTTCCATTTTCTTAGGGTAAGTGTTGAATGGTTTCTTACTGCCCCCTGATGAGCCACTAGAACCTCCAATATGAATTTCCCCAATTTACAACCTACCTCAATTCTTTCACCGGCCATAACCAAGTTTGCGAATCCTGCCGAAGTACTTCCTATCATGTGCTCATAGAATGGCCCTTGCAGGGTACTCATAAACATATCAATGAGTTCTCTCTCCATGAGTGGAGGTTGAACCCTCGCGGCCAACTCACGCCACTTCTGAGCGTATTCCTTGAAAGATTCTCTTGGTCCCTGTGACAAATTCTGTAAATGAGTGCGATTAGGCGCCATATCCACATTGTACTAATAATGTTTGACAAAAGCCTGAGCAAGATCATTCCAGCAACGAATATGAGTTTTCTACAACTTCATGTACCACTCCAAGGATGCCCCAGATAGGCTATCCTGGAAAAGGTGAATCAAAAGCCCCTGACCCTCAGTATGCACCGACATCTTTCGGAAATAAGCAGTTGCATGAGTAACAGGACATGACGTTCCGTTGTACTTTTCAAATACATGAGGTTTGAACTTTGGAGGAACTTTCACCCCAGACACCAACCCGAGATCATTAGCATCCATACCAAGGACTCCTTGCCCTTCCACAACCTTCAAATGTTCTTCCAACAACCGATACTTCCTATCCTCAACCTGAACTTCCGACTCTGAATGCCAATAGATAATTGATCTTCATCCTGGTCAAAGTCATAATCCTGCTCCTGATAGCCTCTTACACCGCCCTGATTATCTCTTATGTTCCCCACAAGACGAGGTCCAGGAGACGGGGGAAACTGCCATACGTTGCGCACAAAAGGGTTTCCGGGCATCCCGTGAAAATTTCCAACAGGCTGATCTTGCACATCCCCCAATCCTACAGAAATGTCCTGATAGAGCCCTTGATTTCCACCATCCACTGGATAGCGGCGCTGGTTGTTGATAATGGCAGCCAGTTCCTCCTACTGGCGATTCACATTGGTGATGACCTCCATGAACTGAGTCATTTGAGTAGCCATCTGAGCCCTCATTTCAGCGAGTTCAGCTTGAACTTGTTCCATCTGTCTTGGCAAATTGTTTCTGGTGGAATACCGATGAGTAGTCGTCTTGAATTCTGAAAAAGAAAAGCAGAAGAATAAGAATACCGTCTTGAGATAACCTGTAATGTTATGAAATGCATGATGTGCATGATATGTTTGTCATTTCCAGGTATTCAAGAGTCCTTTTATTCATCAATCACGGCGCACGACCAAAGATAATCAAGCATACAATCAAAGGAAAAAAGGACAACAAGACAAACATTTCAATTATTTACAAACAAAAGAAACGATGATCAAGGGACTTCGGACATTTTAAGAGTGTAACGATAAACAACAAAATATGTGTTTCAAAGTAATCTTAACAAAAGCTGAATAATAAAAACAAATAACGGTCCCTTCCAACAATCCTGGGGGTGACCAAATACACCAAAGGTAAGTAACAAAACTAAATCTTCGGAACGAGACATGCTTCAAGGTGCTGACAGTACTCTTCAAGCCTGACTTTCTCCTTCAAAAGTTATGATGCGACCTCTTTGCTTTCTTGAAACAGAACCTCTGTGTCATGCCTCTGGGCTACTTCCTTCTTAAACTGAGCATCCTTGTCTTTGAGCTGTTTCTCCAAGTTTTGAATCTTCTTCCTGTAGCTATTCTCAGATGCCTGAAGCTTTCGACACTCTTGTTGGGTTTTACTCAACTCTTCTTCCATTTCAGCATGAGATCTCTTCCTAAAACCGGTTTAATCAAAAGTTTCCCCCTGAGCTTCTTTGAGTTTGCGAGCTAAGTCGACCCTTTCTTGATCTACCCAATAAAGTTTCATCCTCGCCTCGCAGTCTTTTGCACGGAGCTGAATGTTCTCAACATGAACCTGGGTGAACACCTCGGTAGGCACCGTGTTACTCAGAACAGTTGGAGGTTGCTCACATATAGGAGCTGACCTTGCAAATGGTAACCGTAAAATCTTAACCCTGGCTCTAATCCAATCCAAGTAAGGAACTCTAGCAACAAGAACCTTCTTTCCCAAAGAAGTTCTATCCTTCTTGTGAATTCCCTTCCAAGCACTTGTCACTCTTTTCAACATCACAGGATCACTTCCTCTAACAAAATACACTGATTCAGATACCTCCTCAACCTTTGGCGGTCCATCCATTGCATATCTCAATTGACGATAAGCAAGCACAGGATTATAGTTGATACACCCCTTAGTTCCTATGAGGGGAACATTAGGGAAATCTCTGCAGCTAGTGATAATACTTCGTACTTACCCCATGTCATAATTCCACCGGATATCAAATGAAGTGAGGTTGACAAGTCTGGATGACCATTGAAGAGAATGTCTGGTATCCATGAAAGGGCCACTTGTCGGTAGGTGCAACTTAAACCATTGATATAACATCGAATGACATAAACTTACATTACCTCCTTTTCCATGCCTGGAATGAATGGTGTAAAGAGTATCCGCCAAGAGTGTCGGTACCGGGTTCTTATTTCTAAAAACACAAATAGCCGTCAAATCCATAAAATTTCTCTTGCGAGGGAAGAGAATGATCCCGTATATGATGAGAGCAAACAGAGAGTTGAAGTTACTCCAATTCCCTTTCTTTGCCCAGTCTTCAGCTTTCTTCACTAAGAAATCCAAATAAAACCCTGTAGTATCCTCACTTGATTTCCAATTGTCTTTCACTTCTTTCCAACTCAAATGAAGAATTTCAGCAATAACTTCGAACTTCGGCTTCTCCGACACTTGGACAAATAGAACTTCTTCGGAAAACTTGATATTAAGTAGGTACGCGTACTCTTCTAGCGTGGGAACCAATTAATAATCTTGAAAAGTAAAACACCGTAATTCCTTATCATAGAACTGGAAGAGGGTGATCAAAGCCATCGGGTCAACTGGAGTGTTAAGGACTAGTAACAAATTGCCAAATTTTTGTTGAAATTAATCAGAACATCACCCTTCAGATAAGAACTCAACCTCTTCAATTTGGACATATCAATAGTAGGGATCTGATAAGCGAACGTATGCCTGGTGGGCTCTTTAACACGAACTGAATCAAACTCATCTGACGGGAGGCTAGCCATTTCTGATGGAAAGAAGACTCTTGAATGTCCCTGGAAGATGACATGCATATGCTAGTTATTTTTTATACATCATTTTTTAGAAATAAATATGCTATGATGCAATATGACAGGATCAAAGTTTCACATTGGATAATGGCTGGACCATTACAGAACAACACCACTCAAGATCAAAAGAAAATCCCAAAGCTTCAAAACTATCATGGGAATCTGAGTCACCTTCGCAACACAAAGTCACCAACAGTACCTGTACCTGTAAGAAAAGTTTTCCCGCCCCTCTCACGGGTGTAGTCTAGGTCAAGGTAAGGATAAAAGCCAAATCATAGTACAAGAGCTCGAATGTCGGTATCATCATACGATAACACCTATCCGAACTACCTCTGAAGTCATGGGTCTCATGGTCAGGTCTACAAAGCATCCGCCTCATAGCTGCCATGGCCACTCTATTCCTAGTTCCTATAGGATTCACTCATAGCCTGGGTATGAGGCCTTTTACCTTATGGAACAACACGCCCACCAAGAAAACCAGAATCCAAACAGTCCAGCCAAATCCAGTATGCAGAAAGTAAAGCACACATAGGATGCAATGCAAACAGATAAATATGCAAAGCGGTAAAAATAAACACCCAAAAAGAAAACAAACAAGAGCTAGGATCGACTCCGGGATGGACCAGCAAGATATCAATATGTCCCCAGTGAAGTCGCCAGCTGAAACAACGCGGCTGGAACCCGTCATCTAGATGTAATGAAACATCAATGAAGTCGCCACCGAACATCTTTTATCCCGCCTAAAGAGAAAGGTAAACATCGAGAAAACCTAAAAAGGGAGAAATCACGGTCTTTCGACCGAGAGATCGGGTAAGGGAGTATGTTACGCAAGGGGAAGGTATTAGCACCCCACACGCCCGTAGTACCCTACGGTATCCACTCTTGTTGTCTAATCTAATGGGTGTGGTCAAAACCTATGTTTATGGCTTAAAACTGAAAAGGGAATGCATGCGAAAGAAAAAGAAACCAATGTAGGGAAAATAGAAGTTATGCTCGATCGGGCCTTACCCCAATGCCTACGTATCCCTTTTAAGGAATCAGAGCAGCCGTAGTTCAGCTTATATATTTTGGTTGGTTTGTTTTTTTTAGTTAAGACAACAAAAACAGTCAAGATGGCAAAACATCAAATAAAACAACAAACAAAGGAGATAGTAAAACATCGACTAAACAATAACATAGTAACATGTCAAAGATGGCGAAACATCAAATGATAAAACATCACACCTAACAATGACATTGAGAATCAAAGTAGGATAACAAACATATGCGATGGCGAAACATCGACTTCAAACAAATGTGCGATGGCGAAACATCGGCTAAAAGATAACAAGGTATCATGGAAAAGATGGTGAAACATCGAAAAACCGGATGACAAAACATCACACCTAATAATAATATTGAGAATCAAAGTAGGATAACAAACATGTGCGATGGTGAAACATCGGCTTTAAACAAATATGTGATGGCGAAACATCGACTAAGATAACAAGATATCACGGCAAAGATGGCGAAACATCGATAAAATGGATGACAAAACATCACACCTAACAATGATATTGAGAATCAAAGTAGGATAACAAACATGTGCGATGGAGAAACATCGGCTTCAAACAAATCTGCGATGGCAAAACATCGGCTGAGATAACAAGATATCATGGCAAAGATGGCAAAACATCGGTAAAACGGATGATAAAACATCACACCTAACAATGATATTGAGAATCAAAGTAGGATAACAAACATGTGCGATGGCGAAACATCAGCTTCAAACAAATGTGCGATGGCGAAACATTGGCTGAGATAACAAGATATCATGGCAAAGATGGCGAAACATCAATAAAACGGGTTTAAAAATAAAGCCAAGAGGCGCACAAACAAATAAGATTGATTTGTATCTTTTACCTTGAAGAATGGTTTTAGTTTATTAGAGGTGTTTTATGATTTGCCAAGAAAACAATTTTTGTTTTAAGATGCAGAATGAAAAGAAAGGAAAAACAACTAAGGGAAACTAGCCTAGCACTATTCCTAGTGTTATCATACAATTATCGACCCTAAGGTTGAGGATAAAGGAAAACCCTACCTTAAAAGACATGCTAAAGGAAGCTTAACAAAACTATCCTATGGGGAACATGCACTGAGAGCGAAGTCGTGATCTCAATTTCTAAATTGAGTGACTCATCGATCAACAATTAAAGAAGAAAAACAATAAACATCCTATAGGGAACATGCACTGAGAGCGAAGTCGTGATCTCAATTTCTAAACTGAGTGACTCATCGATCAACAATTAAAGAAGAAAAACAATAAATATCCTATAGGGAACATGTAATGAGAGCGAAGTCGTGATCTCAATTTCTAAATTGAGTGACTCATTGATCAAAAGCAAACACAACACATGTATCAGACAAAAACCAGAGGGCCTCCTGACATATATCAGCAACAGAGGTCCCATCATGAAATCATAGAACTATGCAAAATGAAAATGGAAGAAAGGAAAAATTGCAACACCAAACAGATAACTATCCTTAGCAACTGAGCAAGAATAAAATAAACCCAGAGAACTTCAAGCAAGCTGGCATCAGTAGACAAATCAAGTCAGAAATTACGCCATCGAGATATAAGTATTTGAGATTTTTAGATATGAACAGATCCCATGGGCAATGTATAGCATTCATAATCACATGCATATATATCCTGCATAAACCATCAAACATGCCAAGCACAAGAATAGTGCCAATATAATAAATTGTGTTCCACAAATAAAGTGAAACACAGTAGCCTCAAGCCAAAAATGGAAACTTTCCTCAAAGTACCTCACACATTCAGTAGCCAAGTTAGTACTCCTATAAATAGAATGATGATTTACATAAGGGATGGATGGTGACACCATGATGAAATGAGAAAACATGATAGCAACTATCAAACATTAGTCATGATAGACAAAAGGAAACAAGCATAGGCACAATTTGGTCAAAAGAATCAGAGGAATGTTGCTCCTTTCTATCACCATATTGAATTGACAATTGAATATCAATCAAGGATCATGGGAGCTTGAGAAGAATACAATAAAAAACCATGAAGGTCAGTAACAAACACATTTCAACCATTCTCAATTAAATTATCACAGCTTGCAAGCACAATAGAAGAGGGATTCCACATAGTGCATCAAAATAGTTCAAACATTCAAACATGGGGCATTAAGTAAAATGGATTGAGTTTATTTGGATGAACATATTCAACATGATCATTAGGTGCCCAATTATAGGCCGCACTCAAGTTCATTAGCCATCAACAATATGCAACAAGATATGCAACATCAATTGGGTACCTTCACTTCAAAAATGCATAAAAAATAGAAACAAGGATCAATAATTCAAACCAAAAAAATATTAACATCTTTGAAGTGTGTGGAAGTCAGAAAGTAAGCCTTATGTTCATGAATGATTGAGGAGGAGATCAAATGAGGCTCAAAGTTCAAAACTAGTTGGCAAAACTACTAAAACTAGACAAGTTTTCAAAATAATTCATGGAAAAATATCAAACCAAGTCAAATAATTCAAGGAAAATGGTTTTCAGATCCTCAATGCATTCATGAACCATAATCAAGACCTAAGTTCCATTGAAAATCCAGGGCATAATGGTTTTGAAAAATAAACTTGCACAATAAGCAACAAAACCCTAATTTTTTGATTTTTAATCTTAAATATTGGTTAAATAAGATAAAAATCCAAACAATTTAAAACAATATCACGCAAATCACAAAGAAACCCTGAATGTCAGAACACATATTTTTCACATTTTTTGAATTAAAGAAAAGTCAAAAATAAAATCAAATTCAAACAATTAATCAATTAAACAAATAATCACATCTCAAAATGAAATTCTAATAAAAAATCAGAAAAAACATCCAACTAAAATTATATTCAAATTTTAGAATTAAAAAGACACATCCCTGATTTTTTATGGAATTTTAGAATTAAAGGAAATATTAAAATAAAAATCAAACAAACAATTAACAATTAAACTATTATTTAATGGCAAAAATGTAAACCCTAGCCAAAAGTCACAAAAAGGTCAAAATAAAATTATATTCAGATTCTATGATTAAAAATAAGCTTGTATGATTTTTTTGAGAATTTTTGAATTAATGGAAGTATTAAAATCAAAATTATGAAACAAATATTTCAAATAAACCTCTCAAATTAAGTTTCTAATCAAAAAAAGAAAAAAATGCCAAACAAATTTCAGAATCAACTTGTACATTATTTTATGAGTTCAAAATAATTTTTGTGGAATTTTTCAAATCAAATAAATATTAAAACAAAAATAAACACTAAACAAATAATTAAATAATAACACAAATTTTTAAACCAATCAAAACATTTTCAAAAATTATCAAAAAAAAAACACAAGGTCGGGAAT
This sequence comes from Vicia faba, assembly GCA_948472305.1. Lineage (NCBI taxonomy): Eukaryota > Viridiplantae > Streptophyta > Magnoliopsida > Fabales > Fabaceae > Vicia > Vicia faba. Next base: position 1,293,152,576 of record OX451739.1, on the reverse strand, counting down.
ATTATCTTTAGGTTTCCTGATTTTTTTTATCTCAGGAAGAGATTAGCAAAAGAATTAAGACTTAAATCCTTGTATTAAGCAAGTGTTGGTGATTAGGCATTTTCATGCCACTTTTTGCAAAATCACGAGTTGCCCTTGCATTTGCCCATGTGCAGCTCAAACTTTGGCATGATGGGCCTTGGTACATTGCATATTAGTCATGGGCCAAGTTTGAAGTGAAACAAATGGCCACAAATCAAGTTATCAAGAAATTGCAATTTGCATGGTATGCATGAATTTAATAAAATGCCTCCAAATTCCAAGGTCCACAACTTTCTCATACTTTTGAATTTCGACACAAATGAGTACAATTTGTAAAGGTATTTAAAAGATCTACAATCCCTTAGTTTTTTGTTTTTGCAATTGAATTCATTAAGGCCCTCAAAATTGGACATGAAATTCATTAAATTTGGAAAATGACCTATAATTTTGTGACTTCCAAAGACCATAATTCTTGATTCATTGCCAATTTGGACATGAGACCAAGAGGAGATTAAATATCATCCTCTTGTCTTTCCAAGCATGTTTCATTTGCATTTTTTTGATCAAAGGTGAATAAAATGTGAATTTTTGAAATTAAGTCCTTATTTTCCAAAATTAGAAACTTTTAGGGTTTCTTCATGAACAAGTTTCAAGCCAAACCTTAATCTCTTTGATCCAATGATCAAAATGGACTTGAAATATGAAAAGTACATCCTTGAATTGATGGTTTACCTAAATTTCACTTGGTAAACCTTGACTTTGACTGATTTTGACCATAATGACCATTTTGCCCCTTTGAATCAATTGATCCACTTCCCTTCAAAATTGATGATCAAGACTTCAAACATGTGATCTTCCAAATATATAGAGGCCGTGCACAAAATTTCACTTCAAAATTATCAATAAATCTTGATGAAATCCCAAACCCTAATTTTGGTTAACACCTTAGGAGACTGATGCATCATCTTCAAAACTTCAAATCCTCTGGGCATCTTGGCCAATTTCTTGTACAAAGACTTTCCAAATACCAATGAGATGCTGTAGCTTCCAAATCAAGATTTGCACATGCATCAATAGCCTTGCTCAAACAAAACCCTAATTTGACTGGTGAATCCAAAGAGAGATTCCTCTTATAAATCATACACAAACTTCAATCCTCTGATGATCCAAAGAGATGGATAAAATATCTTGAGATATGAAATAACTTTTGAGCTTGTGGAAGACTTGATAACCAAAGTACTTTGATCCCACCACAATGTATGAATGCAATGCAATATGATATTCATGATGAAACATAAGCCTAAATCAAGAGGGTAAATTTTGGGGTGCAACACTCGGATCCCTTTCAGTACCGTTGAAAGGTAGTTGATCGAGAATAGGAATTCCCAAGAGTTGAGAGAATTCTTCCATAGTTGGTACAAGCTGGTAATCGGGGAAGGTAAAACAATGGTGCAAAGGGTCAAAGAACTGGAAAAGAACCTTCATCATATCTTCATCAAAGCTTGAGGTGACCAAGTTGAGAAGTCGTCCATGTCTTTTGGTGAACAGAGAATTCTCAGGGACCCTTGATGCTAACTCTTTGAGCTGAAAAGGTACTCGTACAAGGTTGACTTGGATTGTATTACTGCGAGTGGGAGTCATATCCTATAAAACAGAAAAAAAGATGAATCTCAAAATCCTTGAAATGGTTAGTCTAAAATGGTATAGTATGATGTCATGATGTTATGTACAAGCATATGCACAAGTTAAATCAAACAAATCCTTAGGTTTAGGCTTGCATGAGTTTTATAGGTAAGTACCCTCTTGAAGTTTAGTTGGTTCAACCTGTCCTAGAAAGTAAACAGGTTCTAGGGAATCTCAATATCATTGATCTTTCTTCATCGGGCATTGTTTCAACATAAACCTCTTTATTGGCGACTGAAATATCCCGAAAGTCCAATCTCAATAAGCATAGTATCGAGTATCAACCAACTTCGGGCTGCACCAAAGCCGGCTACCCCACTACTTCCTAATGGCCAAGTTGTTCGAGTAAGGTTCTAAAGTCAGTTAGTGCTTCATGACACCACACAGAGGCCCTGTATTCTCCTTGACTACTCAAGGGCTACCGGTACCAACAAATGTGTCACACTAACATAGCTATTGCTTAGACCATGTCGGTATACTCCGCACAGTTTCCATAACTTATTGCTACTTACCTAAAAAGGTGCCCCAGATCTGGGTATAGGATCAAAACAAACCCAAACAAGGAACCCTAATGTAAAGAAAACCAAACAAAGGAAATCAAGTAAAGGTGGGCTAGCCCTAAGGTAACCCCACTTTCAAAGATTCCCCAGCAGAGTTACCAGTTCTGTAACACGGTGGGAGAACTGACTTGGGTGTTTTGCGTTTGATCATAATTGTTGCACATATCAAGAGTCGCCACTGACTTTTCTTTTATCCTATAAGGAAAGGTTAAAAAGAACAGGAAAGACCTTTCGAGATATTTTCTTGAGTTCGGGGGGTAGGTTATGAAAAGGGAAAGTGTTAGCACCCTTTTCATCTATAGTTATCTACGGGCTCTTAGTTGCTTACTAGATCACTTGCTTTTTGTTTAAAAGTGTGTTTGTGATGTGGGTTTTGAAAGTATTTTGAAAAGGAAAGTATTTGTAATGGTTCCCGTCTCTATAAGAACGCGTACAAAGTGTTTTATCTTTTGAAAAATGTTTCAAAGTTAAGCGTTTGTGTATAAAATGTTTTTGTTGTGAGCAAGAGAGCAACTAGGAGCAACCTACCTACTCAAAAGGTCTTAAACGTTCTTTTTCTTCTCCTTTAGATGTTGTTATCTTACCATTGTTTTGGTAAGAAACCCCATCGTTAAATGTGAAGGGACGAGCATAAGACATTTTGTATAGTCATCGAAGGAAGCCTATGGGACGTTTTAGCAATGTCGTTTAGGGACTAGATCGTTTACCGAAGGCAACATTGAGGGTCATCGAGGGACTACGATCTTTTATCGGGGGTCTTTGCTAAAACACCCATATTCGAGGGACATGACTATTTTCCGAAAGGCAACAAAGCGGGATTACCCTAAGGGTGCAAGTGTGAACAGTGTGTTTGATTTACATGCATTTAGTCTTAATTAGGGTTATCTATTTGTTGATTTTATGTCTTGCCATACAAACCCTAATTACTAGCATTTATATTTGAAAGCGATAAATTGCGGAAATGTAAAGTCCTACGCTATTACATCATTTAGGGATGGGGGTACAAATTTACAAATGGGGGTTTGCAAGAATTTTAAATCCTAATTGTCTATTACAACCATATTGAATTATACAATACAAGAAAACAAAGGATTTGTTTTGAAAGTGATTTTTTTGTCTTAATAAATTTAAAGGAAAATAATTATTCAATAAAAGAAAAATATTTTTGATGTCTTTTTATGTTAATAAAAATGGTATTAATGCTAAAAATAAAAAAATATGAGAGAAAAAGGAAAAATAATGAGAAATAGGATCATCGTGTTGCTGAAAGCAAAATAAAGGGGATTAGAAGTTCTGATGCCAGGCGCGCTGTGGTTCAGAAAGAAATGCCAGAGGAAACCAGAAGTTCTGGGTTGATGCACGCTGAAGTTTTGAAAGAAACGTTACAGGGACAAACAGAAGTTCTGGGTTGCTATGCGCTGAAGTTCTGAGTGTCAAAACAGTGAGAAAAATCCTAGAAGTTCCGTCCGTGTTAAAAATACAGTAAGGAGTCTAGAAATTCTGGTGCTGTGTTATAACAGTGTGAAAACCTAGAAGTTATAGTGTGTTAAAAAAATAGTAAAGAGTCTAGAAATTCTGGTGCTGCATCATAACAGTGTGAAAACCTAGAAGTTATGGTGTGTTAAAAAAAATAGTAAGAAGTCTAGAAATTCTGGTGCTATGTCATAACAATGTGAAAACCTAGAAATTCTGGTGTGTTAAAATAGTGAGGAGAACTCAGAAGTTCTGTGTTGTGCTAAAATAGTGGGAAAGAAAAACCCAGAAGTTCTGTGTTACACTTCACCTCCTTCCTTACATTAGCCACAACATCTGAAACTTATTCAGTTCTTAACAAAAGCAAATCAGAAAGATAAAAGCACGACAGTTTATAGAAGTTCTAATCCTAATTCTGAGCCTAGCTTTATTCAAGAAGTTCTGATCCACAGTTTTTCTACGTATGAAATGATATGGACAACATTAACACTATGAAATTTACATATTTAATGATGTTTTGAATGAAAAATTCAAAGTCAGAGAGACTTACCTTGAATCCGAAGCGTGTGTTTGGGAATTGAGCTGCTGCCTTCAGATGTTCTGGGGTTAGCAAGGAACAGAACAAAACGTTGTGTTCTTTGATTCAAAGGGAAGAACGGAGGTTTAGTTTTGTTTAGGAATTATGGGTTTATGAATGTTTGACTGTTTTCTTTTCTCTCTTTGATAATTCTCTCTTTTCAAAATCCAGCCTCTTGAATGTGTGATGGAGCCACTTATTTATAGATGGGTTTGTTGTGGTTTTGGGGGGAAAACAAATGGGATTCTAAACCTTTTTGGCATACTGTTCTATTTCTTTTTAAACACGGCTTTTGTATGCTAATTTGGTGCAATTATGGGGTTTGAGAAAAATGCAGGCGTGGACTGGATCAACAAAACTTTGGAGTGTTGTGGCAGCTGGTGGTAGGACTATGCTATAGCAGTGCAACAGACTGCTCAAACGAGGTTTTGGGATTTGGTGATATTCTGATCGCAGAAGACCAGAGTGAGATTCGAAGTGCGAGGTTCTGATCGAATCATAGAGCGTAGTCTCCATATGCTGAAGAGTCATGTTCTGATTGAAGAATCATGTTCTGAACCATGTTTGCAAATTCTGACTATACTCGCGTGGAGGCTGGCCCAGAAGTTCTGAAGTATCATATTCTCTTAACACTTAGAAAATTTTCTAAGTGTTTAGAAATTTGATTTTTTAAAGCATTTTTTAACTTCTGATTTTTGATGAATCAATTTCATATCATGAAGAAATATAATTGTTGAAACTTGATTTTTGATCAAAAAGTCAAAGTTTGACTTTTCAGTGTGCTTTTGATCATTTTGCCCTTGTGAATGACTTTCTTGGAATATTGTAATCTGAGACTTGAAACTTTCCAGAAGCAGACCTGAGGGTCCAGGATAATCTTTTGAGAAATGAGAGGGAAAATTTTGGGGTACAACACATTGACTCTAGCAAAATCACCCACTAAGGAAAAGTTGATGTATGTAACTTCCTCTTTCATTTGATCATGGGTTTGAAAATTTTTGATCACAAATGAGTGAGATACAAAGCTTGAAAGATGGTAAAATGATCGCCAATTTTCTAATACTTAAAAAATTTCCTAAGTCCCATAGATAACCTCTTTTGCAAGTTAACTCAAATTTGACCATTTCCTTTGACTTTCTAAAAACCAATGACCATATTTTCTTATATTTGGAACTTTGCCCTCAATTTGACCAAAAAAACCTTTGGTCAAACTTTGACATTTATGTTAACTTTTGATCAGATGCATCTAATTCCTCTTCTATCCATCCAATTTACTTCTTCTGATAAAATGAAATGATCAATAAACCTCATATGGATACCTTTAGACAAGTATAACACCATGGAATGATGTCTTGCTCAAAAAGTCAGTCACAACATGACTTTGACCAAAACTCTAGTGTTGTACCCCAAAATTTGCCCTCCCTTTCCTTTAAAATTTTCTTCTAGGGTTTGTCAACTATTCAAGGTTTCTCAGACCTCCAAACATGTCAATTGATTCATCAAGGGTTCTGGTTTGCAAGTGCTCAAAGTTTCTATTGTCCTTTAGTATTTAGCTAGGGTTTTAACTCTTAAAGATGTGACGCCTATTGAGATTAAAAGCTCGTGTTTCAGTGGTTGCACAATATTAATGCATGTATTTGAGTTTATCTCGAATTAAGGGTTTGGATTCATGACGGGACGAATTGGGGTCGTGATGATTCAAACTTTGGTTTTCAGTCAGCATTCACTAAGGAAGTTTCAATTGGGATTCAATTTCATGATTTGACAAGTTTGTTTTGTTATGAGAAATGTGAGCATTATTCAAGTCTCTATGATTCCAGGTCTGTTTATCGTGGGCAGTGCAAGGATATTGAGTCTCTTATTTCACAAGATAGAATTCTTGGATTCTTCTTTCACATTTTTCTTTAAAACACATTACATTGTATTTTACATTTTACATTTCCTACTTACATTCTTATTCTTTATTTTCCAGTATTACAAATTACATCATAAATCTATTTCAAAACATCATATTTTTTTTTTCTATTCTTCTTTCAATATTATGAATCACATCATATTTATTTTTCTTCTTCAAACACATTACATTTTTATTTCATTTCACATCTACAATTCTTTTTATAAACTACATCAAAATTGCATCACATTATTCTACTATTTGCATTTTGTTTATTCTCTTCAACGCTATAAATTCTTCCACATTTTATTTCAATATTACAATATTTATCTTTTCTTTCAAACATTTATTTCCAAAATATTCATGCTATTCATTTCCAAATATTCATTGACATTCATTTCTAAAATATTCATTAACAATTCAAATTTCCCAAACTCCAAATGTTCATTATTATTCAAACTTCAAATTTCAATTACAATTCCAAAGGCATAAACTATAAATTCTCCTATTTTTTTTCTATTCTATACAAAACAAAATATTTCTTCATTCTTGATCCATCTTCACGTGTCTTCAAACTTTCCTCTTTGATCTTGCAAATTCATCCAATACATGAAACACAAAGAAAATTTTGGTTAGCAACATAAACATAAGCATGTACAAAGAATAAAATATTTCAAACTCATCGTTAGGGTTTGGCTTATGGAATCAGATTTTTGGGTTTAATTTTTCCCATTGCAAATCACAAGCCTAAGGTTGGTTCACAAACAAGACAAAACAAAAATGTACAGGCCTTACAAGTCAGAATTCTATCATTGGCTAAGAGTAGGACTTTTTTAAATCACAAATACAAAATTTGGTTCAAAAAAGATAGATAAAAAGTCCAAACCATAAATTTAAACCCAACACCAATTTTCCATGCAACAAGAAGCATTACAAATCAAATTACAAAAGCCTCATTATTTTACAAACAAAATCAGATCCAATTCAATCACAAACCAAGTTATATCTCTACTATAAATCACAAGTTCAGTTGGTTCACAGTGAGATGAAATTAAAGAGAAAAAACTCAGAAATGTGTTCATCATAGTCAGAGTTGTCAAAATAAAAGTATCATAATCAGCCTCATTTTACTGTGTTTCAGATAAAAAGTTAGAGCTACAATCATAGGCCTACCCCTTGCTACAAATCTCAAACAAATGAACAAAAATTGGTTTGGTTCATAGTAGGCATTGATTAAAGATTTAGAAAAGCAAATGCACTACACAAAGCACAACCATCATAACAAGCAACAAGGTACAAACTCAGAAAGCATTCATCATAGTACAAAATCAGTACAAAGCAAATACAACAAAATTGACAAAACCAGCCAAAGGAAAGCAACTTGAGTTATCAAAATACAACAAGTATAACCCTAAAGCAAGCAAATTCAAGATAGCATAAAGTACCAAAACCAGTACACCAAGTGCAAGATCCAGCCTTTATCACAAATGAATAATAGTCCAACAAGTAACCAAGTACAAAGACTGTACAAAGAGCAAAGTCAACCAACAAAAGAACAAAAAATTTGATTTATCAAAAAAACAGTAAAAGTGACAGAACAAGTTTCCCTCAAAGTCCTTATCAGTATCAAAAAACAAAGTGAAACAAGCAAGCCAAAGTCACAATATAAAACCAGCACTAGGTTCACAGTAAGGAGAGAGGCCGAAACCCCAACATTACTTTCCACCTTCTTTTCACACAATAGAAAATATACAGAAGCCAACATCATCAGTTTTGCAAACCCAAACCCTTTATAAAAAAAAATTCTTTTACAGAGAGACATGCAAACAGAGATCTGAAACCCTAACTTCATTTTATCATCATTTTCCTAAAAAATGACCCTTCAGAGTTCATAAATGAGTAAGAGAAGGAAAGATCTCACCAAAATCATATAGAAAAAGAAAATTGGAACCCTTAGGGTTTCGGTCATCCCCTTTTAGATCTACGCAAAAATATGCACCATCTGCAAAAACCAACACAAGATTAGCACTCAGCAAGATAAGACAAACCAGAAGATGTAAGAAAAATTGTGTTTGGAGCCCAGCCACCGCCGTCACTGCCGTGAGGGTGATTTCCGGTGCGACGCCTTTCTCTTCTCCGGTGAAGAGAGACACAGAGAACAAGGGAGCAAATCAGAACGAGGGAGAGAGGGAATTTTGGTCAAATGAGACAAAGTCTCATATTTTGCTTGTTTTGTTAAAAACAAACCAGGCCCACTAAAACAATTTTCTAGGCCCAATCTCAGGTCCTGCTCAACGCACCCCCCCATTCTATTTTTCTTTCCATTCAACATTTTCTGTTTGGGCCTCACCCCAAACCAGCACCAGGTCCAATCTCCTATATTTCCCAGCGCACCCCTCCCTTACTATTTCACAACATTGACCCAATATTTCTTTTTTTTTTACAAACAACTTGTTTTCTGAAAAGGCTTGTTTTGGGCCTGACTAAATGATTTTCTTTTTTTTACACCCTATTTTACTTTTTAACCCCCTTTAATTTATATTTCTATTTTCATTTCTTTTCATTTCTTATTTTATTTTACTTTTCATTTATTTATTTATTTAATAAATATGCATAAATATATTTTTCTAAACAATTATATTAAAACTTTTTTCTATTTCATTTTATTTATTTATTTTATTTTGTATGAATAAAATAGTAAAATAATTTTCTTTTAACTATTTAATTTTCTTTTCTTAAACTAATTTAGACTTAGACCTTTATTTTCATTTTGATTTAGAATTTAGGTTTATTTAAATTGCTTGCATTTCTATCAAATTAATTAGTTTTATTAATATTAAAACCTTTTCCTAAAAACCCTAAAAACAATTTCTTGATTAAATTTAATTTCTTTTCTTAATTAATTTAGGTTTAATTTTCTTAATTTAATTAATTATTATTTTTTAATTTAATTAGAACCAAAACCCTTTAATACAAAAAAAAAAAAACAGAAACAAAACATTTTCTTTCCTTTCACATCAGTTTTATCCTTATATATTACTTTTATATTTCTTGTACATTTACTCATCCTCGGACACCATTCGTTTCAAATTCAATATGGTTATAATAGATAACTAGGGTTTAAATTCTTGTAATTCCTCATTTGTAATTTGTATACCCCATCCCCAAAATGATGTAATAGCGTATGACATTTATTTTCTATAATTTATCGTTTCCATATAAATGCTAGTAACTAGGGTGTGTATGACAAGACTAAAATCAATCCTAGACAAACCTAATCCAAGACAAAACAATGCATTAAATATAAAAAATTGCACACTATACCTCTAGGGTTAACTCCACTTGTTGCCTTGAGGAAATGGCCATGTTACGCATGTGAGATACCTTAGCAAAAACAAGCAAAATACAAGATCATAGTCCCTCGATGATGCTTCAGATGTTGCCTTACAAATGATCTTAGTCCCTTAAGAAAAATGCTAAGGTATCTCATAACATTGTATCTTATGACTATACAATGACCCGCGTCAGTCCCCTTACATCCAAAGATAGAGCTTCTTACCAATCAATGGTAAGATACCAATGTCAAAGGAAGAGAAAAATGAACAAAAGACTTCTGAGTAGGTAGAACGTTCTTAGTTGCTTGATCACAATCCATCTTCAAAATAAACTTTTTCAAAACACACCAAACACTTTCAAAAACATGAAATGTTTTCAAAAAGTCCAACACTTTTTATGCATTCTTATAGAGACGAGAATCATTACAAAGTTTGCCTAAACGAAGGCGCTTTTCAAAAATACTTTCAAAACCCACCACAAACAAATTTCAAGCAAAGCAATTTCAAAACTGATCTAGCAAGCAACTAAGAGCCCATATATAACTATGTATGAAAAGGGTGTTAACACCTCCCCTTTTCAAAATCTACCCCCAAACTCAAGAAAATATCTCAAAGGTCTTTCCTGTTCTTTTCATCCTTTCCTTATTGGATAAAAGAAAAGTCAGTGACGACTCTTGCTATCCGCAACAATTGCGATCAAACTCAAAACACACAAAGTCAATTCTCCTATCGTATTACACCTAGTTAATCAGTCAAAAGGTTAGGAGGTGATGATCAATCTTAAAAACCCTAATTCCTTTGAGAACCCTTGGACAATAAGATCTTGTATATTTAGATGATGCTCATGATAATAAGACTTCAAGCTTTTAACCCTTATAGGTTAACTCTTCTTCTTTGAGTGATTGTACATTTAACTATCAAAATCCTTGATCCCACACAAGTGAAACAATGCAATACAAATAATATGTATGCTATAAAAGCATAAGCTTAAAAGATATGAAACACAACAAGACAAATTTTAGGGTGCAACATATATGAAAGATAATTTTGATGCATGATGACTATGATGCAAACAAGAAAATTAAAATTAAATAGGATAAATAAGGTGCAACTAATACAATAATAAAATGATTTGATGCATATTCCCTAATTGATTGGAAACAATAAAAAATGAGAGTTATATGTTGCAAGCATCTATTACTTTATTTACTCACCTAACTAGATATTGTGGTGAGCTCTAACATTCGAATTTTTGAGCGTTCTAATCGATTGGACACAAGTGCCAATCAATTGTATTGACCTAATTCAACATACTTTATGTTGGGATTTGTGTTTTGTACCCCCGTTTGACTTATGTTCACACCTCTTGTAATAAGAAGCTAAAATACTCATCTTATGGGTTAGAAAATAATGTATTTGAATGAGTAAACAATTAAAAACTATTATTTTAATGGGTTAATATGAATTTCCTGATTATTTCAACCTTAAAATAATTTTACCTCTTTTATCAAGAAGTCTTGATAAATATTTCCCAAAAAAGGGAAGACACCAAATGGTGTATCCCCTTCTAAGCATCATTGAATGTGAGAGTTGGTAAAGTTGTGAAATAAATAGGTCCATTATAGACATATACTTTCACTTGATCACTAAGTATCATAAATTTTGAGATAGTCTTAAATAATTTGCTTTGATCACAACAATTGAAATTTCCCATCATCGTTCATCTTCGAATCAGATACTTTATAAATATTGTATACTAAGGTAGTATATTGTTTCTTTACACAACTTTATTTTAATGATCATCAAAGGTTCAAGCTGCAAAACGTACCTGCAAAACACTTAAGGTTTCACCTTTGGTGCCCATTTCTTTTTGGGTCCAAGTGCATTAGATACAAAATATCTAGGGTTGTTACCTTTAGATCTTTTAATTTTATCAAAATAATAAGGTTCTAGATTGAAAGCTCTAAAGATTTGACTAATTTCCGTAAAACTAGTTCCTGAACAAGAATATTAAAATATGTGAAAAACAACATGTCAAGCAAAAAAGCTCTATCATCATAAGAAACATGTTGAATAAAGATGTCTTATGCACAATCATTAGACATCATGACTGTATTGGGAAAGGCTGTTGGATTGGTTTAAAATTTAACAAATGCTGGATATTCTGGGAATATTATGCTATCCTATATGGCACTCAAATTGAAGATTGAAGAGATTCAAGCTGATTTCAAGGAGGATTACCAGCTTCTATTTGTGGAGACAAATTAGGAAACAAATGATTGGAGCTCTATTTTTATGTAGAAGATTCTGCAAATTTCCAGCAACTAATATGATGTTGTACCGAAGCCCATGGACATCTGAAGATTATAAAAGGAAGACTTAGACCTAGGGATTTTCAACTAATCCGTGAACAAAACTTTTGTAAAGAAAATATAAGGAATTAGGATTTTGAGAGTCGTGTACTTTCTTGTGTTGTAAATCACCCTTTGTATCATTTTGATGCATTGTGGTAGACATAGTGTTTATACAGATTCAAAAGCCTTTAGGTAATGAATTGTATATTTTTCTTGGATGAAGCTTTGAAGCAAATCAAAATGTGTTTATTAGTCAAGAGTCTTGGCTGAAATTTGTGATTGTTAGATATCACTGAGGTGATTTAGGAAGTGAGATAGAGGTTTCTCATATTTAGGGAGGACCTTAGTTAAAATGTCACTGGGTAGGGATTAAGCGAGAAGTTCTAAACGTGAGAGTTTAGCTTTGAACTAATATTGTTGATAGTGGACTTTCTTCCTAGCTTGGTAGCCCCCAGAGTAGGTGTTGTTGTACACCAAACTGAGTCATCATATATGTATGTTATTATCATTCTATACTATTCAGTTTTGTTTCTTGATTGATTGACATGTCACATAAGATGTTGGAACATCTGTCACGACTTTATACTGATAAGTTTTATATCAGTATGCTTTGTCTTGTCCTTGTGTTGTTAAATAGAGATCAATGTCTTAAACATGTGTTAGAACATATGTTATCTGTATACTAGAATTTTCAATTGATATCAGAGCAGGCATCATGTTTTGTTCTGGGTGAGATCTAGGGAAGATGCTTTCTGGTGCATTGGACTTGAAGGAACAAAGTGTTGGTCGTAGTTGCTGCTATGACTGTGGTGTTAATTGTGAGGCGTTTCTCTGCTGCTTTTGCCTCTATAGTGTGAATATGGATAACTCATATTATTTTGGGATGATCCATTGAGAAAGATCATTGACTATTTGCAATAGGGTGAGTATTGACCTGTCTGAAGTTATCAGACATGTAGAATTAATGGTGAGTTGTTGTGTTGTGTTTGATTTATTTTCAAACCTCTAGTGTTCTGTTGTCACCTGAATTATGGCGATTATGTGCAAGGGTTATCTTGTTCTACCCTGAAGGGTGTTGAGGAGTTGTTGATGTGTGATCTGCTGCGTATGTATATGAAAACTTCTGATGTTTTTGTGTGTCTCTGGTTTTCCCTTGTAATACAAATAAGGAAGAGCTTTGTGATATGTTCCTCTCTGAATTTGTATCCTATGGTGGTGTGATACTTAGAGGATAATTTCAACCAACTTGCTAAAGTTTTTAAAGATACTCGAGGTTCATCTCAAGTCCACTCATAAAGGAACTTTTAAATGATTTTGTTGAAAAGAGAACTGAAGAAAGTAAGAAGCAATTTATATTTGCTTCCAAAAAAGCCAATCTTTGGTCTTTGATGAAGGATCTCTTTCTGTGTCCCTTGGAATGATGTCCTACCAGATGTTAGAATATCACATCAGCAAGTTATGAAGATTTCTGTTGGCTAAAGGAATGGCATCACATATGCTTTAGGTGCTAAACAAATGTGTGTTGATCACATATGTTTAGAATATTCTCCTAGACTGGAAGATGAGGCATCTTGGTTGTGTGTCTAAGAAGTTTTTGTTCTAGGAACATGTCTTAGATAAGTGTGTTGATCAAGAGATGATCAACCTATTGCTTCTTCTTGGGTTAGTCTATTTCTGATCCAAGTAAGTGGGGGTACAAAGGTTATGCTCAAAACCTCTAAAGGAGATTTATTTTCTCAACTAAGTTCTTCATATGTGGATGTCAAGTTCAAATGTCGAGGATATTCTCTGTAGCATCTGAAATATGCTTATAGTCAAAGGAGCCATATTTATGGAAGCTTGCATGTGGCTATCTTGCTATAATGGAAAAGTTTATGTTGGATCTAGGGGGAGTTCTTGCTATTATGGAGTTGGAAGATCTTGAAGAAATGTCAGATATAAGTCTTGAAATCTTTGTGTTAAGAATTTACTTTTCTCAGTATGTCTGGCTGGTATTTTTCTTAAACAGGATGAAGGTTGTTTACTAAAACTTGGTTTTATTATCAAGTCTATGAGAACATGGAACTCTTGTTATGTTGTAAGAGACACTCAAAGGGTCGTGTGCAATAAAGATATGTATCATCTAATTGGTTGAGTGATATCTGCATCTTTGAAGTGTCATCTAAACTGTTTGGGATGAGCTTTCCAATTTTGAGTCTTGAAGAATCGGAAGAACCAGACTTATTTTAAACAATCTATTTGTCGTATGTTGGTTCTTGTGGTTTATCCTAAATATCTGGAATAAGGAATCTCCTATGCTGCTACATTAGGATGGTGTTTAACACCTCAAGGTCAGACAAGAGGTCTAAATGTTGTACTTATGAGAAGAAGGTTCTTGAGGTGTGCATGTTTTTGCATGTATCTATGATCTGATCTTGAAGGTTGATTAGTTGTGGATGGATACAAGTGTGGTTCCCTTGCATTTCTTGCAAGAATTATGATTGGATTACTATGGGTGGTGTTTGGAAAGCCATAGTAAATGATTAAATCCATGATGTCTGAATTGATGGTGGGACATCATTTCAGTTGGTTACTTCTCCAGCTAAGGAAGTTTGTTTTGAGCTCATGGTGGAGTCAAGTCACTGACCTGATATGGATTAGTGTTTGGTATGAATATATATCATGACTGTCTGTGGTATGCAGAAGAAGAATGTCAAGCCAAATGTTCTACACTTGAGAAAAGGTAGTCTTATCAACTATTTGGACCTCTAAGAGAAACTGTGATAAAAGTGTGCATGTGACTGATGGTAAATATGTTGACGACAATAGTGTATTTGCCTGATTTGTTGATGCAAGTATTAAATCTGAAAGTGTATGAGAGTTTATGACCTTCTTGTACGAAAGGACTTCTAAAAATAATAAGTCCTTTCATTGGTGTCTGTAACAAGAATTTGATGGCCTATGTGATGTTGCAACATCATATCTTTTTGGTGACTTGGAATCTTGGTGTGAAGTTTGGTACTCACCATTTGTTTACCATGATAATGATTTTGATAAGTCTATTCTTAAGGATGTATTAGATTATGATGAGTTTGTGTTGGACATCAGACCTAGCACTCTGACTCATTCTGAAATCAGAATGTTTGTGCGTAAGAGGTTTCTTTTGGTACAAGTTACTCTAGAGAAGATTTGTAAGTTTAACTTTTGTCAACAAAGATCTGTTGTATTAAAGAATGTGATTCATGTCAAACCAAATGGGAATGACATCTTGAATAACCTAAGAGTCAAGATTTCTTATTTGAGGCTGAATCATATATGTCCTTGTTTTGTGATTAGTCCAGAGTGGTTGGATGAATTCTCTAGGAGCACTGGAGCATAGTTTTGATGGGTCTAATAGTATGAGAATATGTTCAGCAGGTGTGATGAACAAGGAGTATAAAGCTGTGTTTTCCTCTATGTGAACTTAAAATGAAGCTGGTGTTTTCGTACACTATCTATGTGGTTCTTGGAGGATTGGTTACCTATGACAAGGGAAGTTGAACTTCTACCTAGGATATATGGCTAGAGAAGTACAATCTTCATACATATTGCTTGTTTTGTTTGAAGTTACTTGTGTGAGGATGTGATGTAAGACAAGATGTCCCGACACTTTGTCACCAGTGCAGTTCATGAAGGACTTGGCAGTTTGAGGTTGATTATGCAATTGGGAAATCAGTGGATTAAATCAAAACATGGTCATTCTTCTTAGGTGTGATCAGCGAATCATTATTTTGAGAATTTATTTTTCTTTGATGATTGAAGTCAAGGTAAATAGAATCTCTATATGAAAGGAGTATGTATGGTATCTAGGGGGAATTGTGACTATGCTTCAAAGCGTGAATGACAATGAGTATCTCCTAGAGGAATCTTTTTGTGGCTCTAGTGTGAAAAATATTTGATTGAATTCTGAAAAAGGTGCTAGCTCTTTTGAAGACAAAAGAGAGTAGACAATATCTGAATGGATGTAAGGACATTGTTCAAGACTTGGATCTGTAAAGATTACCAAGTGGTGGCTGTGAACGGTGTATCTGAATACATGTCAGGAGGATGTGTGACGCATACCTTTGACCATGCATGCATTTTTATTGGAATTTTAACTTCAAGGTGAAACATTTCAGAATAAATAAAGGCATGAATAATGCTTTGTGAACGGTGTCCATTAAAGAAGAAACATTCAACACTGACTTGGATGGTGCATATTTATTTACGCTGAAACTTTCTTCCAAATTTATTTTCCAAATTGACTAAGACCGCTGGTTCAAACTAGAAGAATTACTTCCTAGGGTTCTGCTTGGGTATAAAAGTAGGTTATCCATTTCCTTTTAATAAAGTTGTGTCTTGCTGGGTTGTGATCTTATTGCCTCTATTCGCTCTTGGGCGAGTACAATATGGGTATGGGTCTGTTTCAAGTACTTTTGTCAAGTTCTGGCTAAAAAGGGGGAGAATGGTGGCCACCATTTGGGTGTTGTGTCTGTTCTTGTAGTTGCTTTGCAAGTGTTATTTCTCTGAAATTATGATTGGCATGAATTTTGGTAAAACTAACTTTTCAGCAACATGTTGAACAAGATGTTTCAACTTGCAGATTCAACATGTCGAATGGGATGTCCTAACCAGAAGTATAGGACATTAGGTCTGCTACAACTGACAGTTTGGATTCAGTTGTTGTGAATTAATTACTGAATATTCTAGGAATATTTAGTAATCCTATGTGGCGTCCAAGATTGATAAGTCATAGATTTTATGTTGGTATTCAAGATATTCAAAGTTTCTAAATATGGAGATATTTTAGGAAAGTTTTGATTGAAGACCTATTTTCTAAGAGAAGTTTTTGTAGACTTTCTGCAGTCTTCTTGCTGCATTTTTGAAGCCCAAATATTGTTGGGAAACAAGTTATAAATAGAAGTGTTTGTAACCTAGGAAAGGTACCAGCAGTGAATGAAAAGATGTAGTTATTAGGGCTGAGTCTGTACCATTCTCTAGGAAAGTTGGTTGTGTGTTCCACTCGGTTGTGAATTGGACTGATGTTATAGAGTTGTAGTCTCTATTATTGTTCTCCTCAAAGCTGTGAAGCAAGAGTGAGTGTTGTTCTTGGAGAAAGCTTTTAAGAAACTCCAAGTTATGTTCTTAGTCAAGAGTCTTAACTAGGTATTGTCATGGAAGTATGTCTTCTAGTTTTGCCGTCATGGAAGTGTGTCTTCATGTGTTGACCCAATCGTTGCCTGTGATTGAAGGGGAGTTGAGGAGGGCCTCATACCTAGGTGAGTCATAGGTAGAAAGTATAGCACATGTAGTGATTAAGTTAGAAGTTGTAAGCAAGGGAGTTTAGCTTTGAATTGATACTATTATAGTGGACTTTATCCCTGGCTTGGTATGCCCCCAGAGTAGGAGAGTTTCTCCGAACTGAGTTAACAATTCATGTGTGTTGTTTATACTTTTCAGTACTGTTTTTATGTATGATTATACCTTGCCATGTTTTTTGTTCAAATCAGATGTCTCGACATGTCATAAGACATCTGAAGTCTGATATACTAGAATTTCAGCAAGGATGTTTAACACGATGTCTCAACATCATGTATGAGTCTTGTTTCAATCTTTGTTGTTTTTTTGTCTTGTGATCTGAGTTATGAACATAGTTGTGTCTTGTGTTTTGAGTTATCTGGGTTGGTGTTTGGTTGCTTATGGTAAAGGATCGATTTTCTCTCAAGGGTTCTCTTATGCCCTCAAAGAGGAAGAGTTATCTCTTCATGACAAGAGTCGATTCCGGGGTTAATAGGGAGTAACTAGATGATCAAATGTATGTTCTGGTTATCTTCTTCCTCATGTACAGAAATATTAAAAGTTTCCGGCTGAAATGACTTCAGGAATTTCTGATCCTAGATTTTTGTTCTTGGGTTTATTGTACAAAAGGAGTTTTAGCAAAATTTTTCCAAAAGGAAGAGATTGAAAGCTCTAAAGATTTGACTAATTTTGGTAAAACTAGTCGCTGAACAAGAATGTTAAAATATGTGAAGAACAATATGTCAAACAAAGAAGTTCTATCATTAGAAGAAACATGTAAAACAAAGATGTCCTATGCAGAATCATTTGACATCATGACTGTATTGGGTTGGTCTGTTGAATTGGTTTAAAATTTAACTGATTCATGATATTCTAGGAATATTATGCTATCCTATGTGGCGTTCAGATTGAAGATTGAAGAGATTTAAGCTGATTTCAAGGAGGATTATCAGCTTCTATTTGTGGATACAAATTAGGAAACAAATAATTGGAGATCTATTTTTATGCAGAATATTTTGCATATTTTCAGCAACTAATATGTTGTTGTGTTGTACCCCAAAATTTTCCCTCCCATTTTCTTCAAAAAAATATTCTCATGAGGTCCTCATTTGCTCAAGATAGCTCAAGAGTTAATCAGACAAATATTTCTCCAAAGCAATGGGTCTACAACTAGGGTTTTGAATTTCTCAAGGAAGATTGGGTCCCAGAGGTCTCAGGTGATTTCCACGGCTCTTCATATGTCTTCAAGGATACTCATATCAAGTTTCAATCCTTGTATCACAAGTTTGCCCAATCAATGGCTCAAATGATTGAAAATCAACTGTATTGGGTAAAAAGTCAAATGTGGTCAACATACAATCATACTTCAAGATTTTTGGTCAACATCAACATTTTGAAGTGATATTCATCATTTGATCAAGGGTTGATCATGATTCCTTAAGAGAAGCCCTCAAATCATCAAAAGTCCAAAGCTACCAAATTAGGGTTTCCTTAGGAGAACTCAACTAAACTTTAACCAAGCATAACTTTCACATGCTTCATCAACCTTTCCCCAACCAAAGCCAATTTTGAAGGAAATTCAATTCTATAAAATTTTGAATTTATGCTCAAGTCCAAAAAGTGCTTCATTTGAGAGATATGAGCCAATACATTATAGGCCATTTCAAAAGTAAAAAAAAAGACACTTTTTGTCAAGGCAACTTATATCGAGATAAAGTCTCCAAATGTAAAAATGATCAAAAGAGAGATTGTAAAAGACATCTTGAGATCTCCAAAAATTCCAAGATCACCTTCAAAAGATGAAAATTGAGAGAGTTATGACTAGTGGAAGTTGGGAGATTTTGAGAAAATGCATGAAGTGCAAAGTGAGCAAACTTGAAAATTTGAACTTATGGGCCTAACTTTTGATGTTAAAACATGTTCACAATGTGTTAGAGGACCCATAAATCCATTCACATATTTTTTATGATTTTTATTTCTTTTATTTGAATTTTTATTCATTTAAATGCAAATTAAATCAAATAAAATATGAAATAATGGTATAAGGGCATGGGCTTTTGATTTTAGTCACATGGAGGCCCAAGATAACTCATGACAACCCATTACGACCATGCCAAAACAGTGTGAAGCTCAAAAAGGCAAGGAAAATCTCAAAAATGGAAGCTTATAAATATGTTTGATTCTTGTCTAGCATGGCCATGATTGCAGGAGATTTTTCCATATTTGTTGATTCTTTCCATTCCTCTATATAAGCACAAAAAGTTAGATCCAAAAGGACACACATCCCTGCCTCAAGAAGCTTGCAAAAATTCTCAATATTTTCTCAAAGAACCCTAAGTTTCAAAACTGGTGTTACAAGCCCTCTCGTTCCAAAACCCCAATACCAATAATTTCATGGAACATCAAAGGGTAGTTTTGGATCGCTTATCATGGTCCCAAACATATGAAATTGCATAGCATGGCCATACCAGTTTCACATTTTTTTTGAAAATCATATCTTTAATCATGTCTTATTTTAAATTGATTTGATGCTTCTAATAAGTTTCTGAGACATCCTTGAAAAGGTATGAATAAGTGTTGTGGTCCATGCATGCAGATTTGAAAAGCACCATATTTGCTCTGATCGGTTTTGTTTGACTCGAAACTCATGATCAAAGGGTCTATAGCCAAAACTAAGGCCAGATTTGGATTTAAAGGGGTCGAAT
Source organism: Vicia faba (assembly GCA_948472305.1). NCBI lineage: Eukaryota > Viridiplantae > Streptophyta > Magnoliopsida > Fabales > Fabaceae > Vicia > Vicia faba. The sequence continues at coordinate 1,293,132,679 of OX451739.1, read as the reverse complement.
TAGGGGAGACATGATGTTTTGGATCACTAATACTTGATTTTTGCAGGTTTCAAGCTATGCAGGTCGCCAGAGAATACGATCGAAGCTAGGACCCTGACGCTTCTCCGATCATCATGTTTGTTTATACATTATATGTTTATTATATCATTTGTATTAACAGATGTAACAGTCGCCCCAACAATAAAAGTGAGCGTTGCAAAGGAATTGGTATACCAGGGCACGAGTTTGATCCCTGCCCCTGGTATTTTTATTTTTTCATGTTTCCTTGTTTACAGATCCAGTGCAAAGCAGCCCAACGCGCTCACCCTGTAACCTCACCTCATCACCATTGGATCTTCATAACCCCAGATCCATCATTTCAGATAGCCGTGCCCACGTTGGACCCTCACTTGAGAGCAACATTGGATCCCATTCAAAGTCTGGGCTTGCATGTTTGGGCCCAAGCGAATTTCTTCCAACACACCCCCAAATTTCTTCATACCAGGCCCAACATCCTTTTTTTTATTCTTTGTATTTTCTTCTTTTTTATTTATTTATTTCATTTAGATAAAAATACAAAATTAATTTAATTAAAAATAATAATAATTAGACTTAGTTTTTTTTTATTATTATATAATTTGTATAAAAAATATTTAGACTTTTTTTAATTAATTAACTTATTTTTTTCTAAAAGAGAAGAATTAGGAATAATTAGGTTTTAGTTGTTTTTTAATTATCACTTTAATTTCTTTTTCTCCATAAACAGAACATCAACAAATATTTTTCTTCACTTAGAATTTTAGGGTTATTAAAACATTTCTCTAACATTTATTTTTTTCTTTTGTCATTTAAAACTTCTAGAAATAAATGTATAGTTCGCACGGTTGATTTTGTAATAGTCGTAGTTTACATTTTCTCGCATTTTTCCTATTATGTCACTGTCCATGGGATGTAATAGTCTAGGTTTATTTCCCCGCACTTTACTTTCCGCACCTATGTATGTAAGTATGTATATATAGATAACTGCATAGTAATTAGGCGTGTATGGAAAGATTAAAATCAACCGCTAGATAAACCTAGTCAAGACAAATTAACTTAAAACAAATCACCATTTACACATATACCTCTAGGATAACTCCACTTGTTGCCTTCAGATAAAACAGTCACGACCCTCGAACGTGGGACTCTTTAGCAAAGACCCTAGGTTAAAAGATCGTAATCCCTTGAAGACCCTTCGATACAGCCTCGGTAAACGATCTTAGTCCCTTGCAATAAAATTGCTAAAGCGCCCTACAAGTTTCCTTTATGACTGTATTATGACCCACGCATGTCCCCCCACATTCAATGATAGGGTTTTCTACTAACTAATGGTAGGATAGCACTATCTAAAGGAGGATGAAAAGAACAAAGATCTTTGAGTAGGTAGATAGCTTGTAGTCGCTTGCTCACAATAAAATTTGAAAACAAACATCTTTTCACAATCATAATTTTCTCTAAAATATTTTCAAAATAAGCATTTTGTACGCATTCTCAACGATACGAGAATTATTACAAAATCGCCGCACTTAGGAAATTTTCAAAATATTTTCAAACACATAAAGCATTTTCAAAAGTGAGTTAGCGATTAAGAGCCCGTAGATAACTACATATGAAAAGGGTGCTAACACCTTCCATTTTTATAACCTGCCCCCCGAACTCAGAAAATTCTCAAAGGTATTTCTTGTTCTTTTCACCCTTTCCTTTATTGGATAAAAGAAAAGTCGGTGGAAACTCTTGCTATCTGCAACATTTATGATAAAACACAAAACCAAAAGTCTGTTCTCCCACCGTATTACATGTTGTATCGAAGCCCATGGACAACTGAAGATTATAAAAGGAAGACTTAGACCTAGGGCTTTTCAACTAATTCATGAACAAAACTTTTGTAAATAAAATATAAGGGATTAGGGTTTTGAGAGTCATGTACTTTCTTGTATTGTAAGTCACCCTTTGTATCATTTTTATGCATTGTGGTAGACATATTGTTTATACAGATTTAGAAGCCTTTAGGTGATGAATTGTATATTGTTCTTGGATGAAGCCTTGAAGAAAATCCAAGTGTGTTTGTTAGTCAAGAGTCTTGGCTGAACTTTGTGATTGTTAGATAGCACTGAGGTGATTTAGGAAGTGAGACGGAGATTTCTCATATTTAGGGAGGACCTAATTAGAAGTGTAATTGGGTAGAGATTAGGCGAGAAGTTGTAAACGGGAGAGTTTAGCTTTGAACTAATACTGCTGATAGTGTACTTTCTGAAGGTGTGAAAAACACAAGAAATATGGGGTTTGAATTGGGTTTTAAATAAAAAACGTTTCTTTGAAAATATCCCCTTTATCTGAAAAAGATTTCCTTCACTTATTGATAATAAAGATAAGATGCAGGAAGTAAAGAACAGGGTATGTTTATACTACTTCACTTGAAAACTATCAAGCTAGTCTAGTCCACCCGCCAAGGTGATTTCGCCTTTCTCAACAAGGTCTTAATCCAATAATCAAACCAATTATTACAAAGCACAAGCTAACTGCAAGTGACTAATGTTACAACCTCTAAGACATACTAATCTTAGAATTTTAAAGGATTCTGACCAACTGGTCCCTTAAGGCACAACCAAATAACATTTTAAACAAGGTTTATTTACAAAGATATGCTTCTAAACAAGCGGGTTAGTAAACAATATTTCAATAATTTAGACTTAAGAAATAGGAAGCTTACGAACATTCTTGTAAGAATGTGAATTAGTAGCCTTCTCTTTAAGTCTTCAAGCCTTTATATAGCCTATAAAATATTATAACTATTGGAGGGTATTTCTGGAACTTCCAAAAATTTGGCAGCTTGAAACATAGTGGGGGGCAAGATCGTACAATGAGTTTATCCTTCATTGTAGTGGAATGAAATCTTTTTTTGTATCATGTACTATGTGTAACGTTATCTTCTTATCTTCTGGACTTCAGAGGCTTCAGATGAGCATGAGTTAGAAGTAAGAAAATCGAACTTGGGTCATCAAAACTTCAAATCTTTAGAGTCTTCAGAACTTCGTCTTCAGAATATTTAGCACTTGGTCTTCAGAACCCTTTGTCGAACCTTGGGTTATCATAACTGCAAGTCTTTAGAGTCTTCGGAACCTTGTCTTCAGAATCTTTAGCACTTGGTCTTGAGAACCCTTTGTCTTCAGAAACATAAGTCTTCAGCATCTGGACTTTAGTCAAAACTTCTTTCTTCAGATCTTTAGAACTTGGTTTCTTGGATGTGTATTAGAGTCACAACTTTAGAACCTTCTAAAGTGTTTTTCTACTGTTCATCATAACTTGTGTAGCGTAGAAGTGGAACTTGGACTCTTCTGATGTCTTGGCAGCGCCTTTCATCAGCAGTAGAATCTTATTGTTAAATAATAAAAATATCAAAGATTAGAGTAACAAAATTATTCATACAAACATACTCTTTGTTAACATCAAAACTCAGAGATAAAATTGCATAACCAAATATTTTCTAACAATCTACCCCCTTTTTGATGATGACAAAACTTTGTATTTTGATGACACAATTTTGTACATAATCAAAAAAAGTATCAAACATAAGAAGGGTAAGAACTACTTATCCTATATATGAGACTCCCTATGAATCTAAGACTTGATGAAGATCATATATCCTAATTATGAACCATTTGAGTAGAACTCCCTCTGGTTGTAATAGATCAGATATTGAGATCTTGAGAGTCTTGATTCTAGAAGCCAATCATACCAATTGAGATCTTGAAACTTTAGCGTCACAAAGACAGTTTCCAAATTCTCAATTTAGAGCCTGATTATGAACTTAATCTTCTCAGAGTCTGATTCCAGAAGTTAGACAAAGAACTTTGTTTAACACTTTCAGAACTTGATTCCAGTCAGAGTTCAAGATTCCTGAAAAAGAAAACAATTCTAATAGAAACAGAAGTTTAATTGGGTTAGAATGTAAGTAGCTCTTTTCAGAGACGTTTTCCAGAATTTGATTATCAGAATCAAAATATTACTTTTAGTTATTTACTCCCCCTTTTTATCATAATCAAAAAGGGAATTTTGTGTGAAAATATAAAAATGGAAGAAATGAAAGAAACGAAAATAAGAAGTGATAAACGAAAATAAAACTTCATTGAATTTAGGAAAGAAAAACAACAAAAGGAAGATAAACAAAAGAAAGGAAACAAATAGAAGTTCTATGGTTCAGAGCAAAAGGAAAAACAAAATCTTAAGAGCCTAGGTTCCAGAAGAGGACAGAGCAGTAGAAAATATCTTTTGCAGAATTAACTGAAGCTTATTCTGAACATTCTCATTGACCACCTTTTGTTCGTTGATGCTCTCTCTGAAAACTTGTTAGTCTTCTCTAATTTCACCAATTGCATTTTCCAGACGCACAATGACTGGATCCGAAGATGATACAACCAAGGCCTCTTGGTATGCCTTTTCTGCATTTTTAGCTTCTTGAGCCAGCCTGGCTTCTTCAGAAATTATGGCTTCTTCTTATTCTTGATCCTTGAGCCTAGCTTCTTCTGCCTCTTTCAGCGCTCTAGCTTCAGCTTCTCTTTTCTTAGCAGCAAAAAGTTCAGAGATTCAGATTCTTTCCTTTTCTTCTTCTCTTTCTATCACCGTCTGAGTTACAACAAGTATGGATGCTTCAGAAAAGGTCTTCACCCTTTCAAACTCAGACGACATAAACTTCTGAAAGCACTTCCAAGAATTATCCAGTTCTTGAGGTTTAGTGCTTGAGCTTGCTTCTTCATGCAACTTTGTAACCTTCTTCATGGCTTTGTTTGTAAATATATTAATGAACTCATCCAGGGCTTTTGGAATGGGTTTTCCATAGATAGTTAAAGCAATTTCTAGTGGAGAAGAGTGTAGTTCATATGTTTGTTCAGGTGGTTGTTGGCCAACAAGATCAAAAAGTTATGAAAAATTGAATGGTTCAGAAGTGAGAATTTCAAGAGTGTCAAAAATGGTTCATCCAGACAGGTCATGGTCGGATGGTGGGTGTGGATCAGAGTGAATAGAGGGTGAGTCAATATTGATGGTTTCTATGTTGGAGAAAGCGAATTGAAGTAATGTTTGAGAAACTGGTGGGGGTGTATTAATTTCAGATGTGAGAGTGGTTATGGTTGAGGTGGATGTTTGGATAGGTTTTGATAAGATGGGTGTAGTGAGAGTTAGAATGGGAATAGAAGAAGATGTTTGTGTTGTTGAGGGGAGTGTGTTAGTAGCCGATTCAGATACAAAGGCGATGATAGTTTATGGTGAAGCATAAATATTTTCGGTTAAAGGAATTCTCGTGTAAATAGTATCAAATACATGTGTGGTGGTGGTAGATGGAGGAACATCAAAGGATGGAAAATATGATGTTTGTGTAATGGAAGTGGGGGTGGATGAAAATGCATCAATAATATTAGAAACAATTGCATAAACAAGTACTTTATCAGAAGACTTACTTGTCGTTTCTGGATAAGTAGCCAAAAACACATTCCTAGAAGCTTGTGACTTCTTCTTTTTCTTCTTTCCACGTTTAGACGCTTTTAAAATCTTCTCTCTTTTTCCTCTTAAAGGATTAACAGGAACCAGAGGATCAACCAAGTCATAGTAACTGGAACTGGACATATCATGCCCTTCTTCTTCCATCATCATCATTATATAAGCAGGAATCCCACATGGACTATATCCCCTGGTGAATAAAGGGAAATTTTTCACTGGAAGTCTTCGTGTTGTGATGTTATTAGAAAGAACAGATGAAGGTTTAACGGTGATTTCCTCTATTAGCCTCATATTCTTCATAGTCTGAGCATTTAAGGATTCTCCAATTACAGGAGCCAGATCCTCAGTATAGTGAGATTCTTCAACCATAAACTTTATTAAGCCACTTTCCACAAAAAATGTCAGTCAGAAGACGCCAAAAGGAATGTAGTTTTGAACCTTCTTCTTTGGGTCATCAGTGGTTCTGGTCTTTTTGATGGAGTCTTTCAGATAGGAGAATAGAAGTGAAGGAAGACATAACTTCTTCTTAGACATCAGATAATACAACATGTACTTCTAGCGAGCATTAAAGTAATCAGAAGAGTTTGAAAAAGGTCTAGGATTGATACATTTCAAAATGATTTTGTGCCAAACTCTAAGCTTATCAGACAAATCCTTACTCTTGTATTCAGTTTTCTCTGGAGAGAAATTCTTGAAGATGGATTTATTGATGGTTTCCTTCAAAAATCTGGACTTGCTATCCACTCCATGAAGCCTTTTTCCTTTCAGATGCTTCATACCCAGAAGATCTACAATTTATTTTTCACTAATGGTGATTCTATGCCCTAGCACATGAGAAACAATGTGCAAATCGTCACAATCATCTTGTTTCCAGAAATCCTTACCAAAACTTCATATACAGGACCATGAAGCCTCATAAAATAGTATTCCCAACCTTGAGCATGCAATTCTTCCCTTAGGTCATAACCATTAGAGGAAAGATTGTTGAAATCAACCAAATACTCACGAAGAACAAGTAACTCTTGTGGAGAAGTAATGCAAGAAACATGGGCAGTTATCTTTGTAATGTGATTTTTATCAATGACTGGTAGGGAGTATGAAACTATTACCATTGGAGTAGAAGAGTTGGGTAGAGCAATTGAAGATGACGACCTAGAAGAGTTTAAAGCTTCTTCCATCTCTTTAGAAAACTGAAAAGTCTCTTCTTGTTAGTGTATATAATGTTTAAGAAGAGAGAGAAAAATTAAAAAGAATAGACAAAATTATGAGGAGTAATAAATGAGTGTAATCATGATTAATCAATTCCAAGAAAAATTACTGCTCAACGCATAGCCTAAATAGAGTGTGATAATTAAGAATAACCAAAGGTTACACACATTAATCACTACATCTAATTAAGTGACACGTCTTGATATCCTCAGAGCTTGGAAAACCAAAAGGTTTCCATCTGAACAAAGACATTTCTGACTGAAACATCCTCTGATGACTGAGGTTCTGAATAAAATAAAATTGCTTTTTGTTTAAGTCAGAATTTTATTCCTTCAGACTACAACTAAACACATCTGATTCTGATGATATCTTACTCTGGACAAAAGTCCATTTTCAGATACTTTAGAATAAAAAGAAATCTATCTTCAGCTAAGGGTTTTTTAAAAATATCAGCCCATCGATGGTCTGTATCTATGAATTATAATGATAAAATCCCTTTTTGAACACAATCTCTGATAAAATGATGTTTTATTTCTATGTGTTTAGCCCTAGAATGTAAAATTGGATTTTTACTTAAACAAATAGCAGCTTTGTTATCATAAAAGACAGGAATGTTACTCTCATAAATCTGATAATCTTCCAACTCATTCTTCATCCATAGCATTTGATTACTGCATAGTGATGCTGAGATGTACTCTGCTTCTGCTGTCGAAAGAGAAATTATTGATTGCCTCTTGCTTGATAATGAAATCAGATTCTTGCCAAGAAACTGACAATTTCCATAAGTACTTTTCCTCTCCAGTCTGTCTCCAGCATAATCTGCATCACAGAAACCAGAAAGAGTGTATTCTAATGTTTTCTCATACATCAATCCAAGGTTAGTTGTTCCTTTCAGATACCTTAGAATTCTCTTAATATAATTTAAGTGAGATTCCCGAGGATCAGATTGGAATCTAGCACATAGATGAACGCTGAATAAAATATCAGGTCTAGGAGCAGTCAGATACAGAAGAGAGCCTATCATAGCACAATACAACTTCTAACATACTTTTCCAGTTACCTCATCTTTCTCCAGAATGCATGTTGGATGCATCGAAGTCTTTGCAGATATGCAGTTCATCGTGTTGAACTTCTTCATAAGTTCTTTGGTGTACTTACTCTGATGAATGTAAGTAGCTTCTGATTGTTGATCAATTTGAATTCCCATAAAGAACTTTAGTTCTTTCATCAAACTCATATCAAGCTCGGCCTGCATCAACTTAGGAATTTCCTTGCAAAGAGAGGGATTAACAGAACAAAAAATAATATCATCAACATAAATTTGAACTATCAGAATATCATTTTCGAAAGTTTTAAAGAAGAGTGTAGTATCAACCTTCCCTTTGGTAAATTTATTTTCTAAAATAAAATTATTCAATCTGTCATACCAAGCTCTGGGAGCTTGCTTTAGACCATAAATATATTTCTTGAGTTTAAAAACAAAATATGACTTCTAAGAGTTTTCAAATCCAAGAGGTTGTTTAACGTATACTTCTTCTAAGATATAACCATTCAAAAATGCACTCTTAGCATCCATGTGATAAAGGATGATGTTATGATTTACAGAAAAAGAAATTAATAAATGTATTGCTTCTAACCTGACGATTGGTGGAAATGTTTCTGTATAGTCTATTCATTCTTGCTGACTATAACCTTGTGCAACCAGTCATGCCTTATTTTTGACAACTTCACCCTTATCGTTGAGCTTGTTTCCGAACACCCATCTTTTTCCAATGACATGGACACCTTTAGGTTTCTGAACAAGATCCCATGCATCATTCTTTAAGAATTGGTTTAGTTCTTCTTCCATGGCCAGAATCTAGCCTTTGTCTAGAAGAGCTTCATCAATAGATGTTGGCACAACCAGAGACACTAAACCGAAAAGCGCTTCTTCAGAAGGTTTGAAGACTGATCTGGTTCTGACATAAGCATCTTTGTTTCCCAGAATTAAATTTTCAGGATGAGAGGATGAGGTTTTGCTTATCCTTTGTTGTGGGGGATCAGAAGGAGCAACAACAATATCAGAAATTGGAGCTTCTGGTTCTTTAACTTCTTGTACCTTCTCCTTAGGTTCTAAAAATGTTATCTTCACATCTGCAAGCTTTTAAACTAGCTTTGACTTTTCAAAGTCAAGCTTATCATCAAATCTGACATGAATTGATTCCTCCACAATTCATGATTTTGTGTTATAGACTTTGTAGCCTTTTGAGCGTTCAGAATATCCTAACAACATACACTTTTGTGCTTTGGAATCAAACTTGCCCATATTCTCTTTAGTGTTTAACATAAAACATACACATCCAAAAGGATGGAAATAATAAATGTTGAGCTTTCTATTCTTCCATAATTCATAAGGAGTATTACCCAAAATAGGTATTATATAGATCTTATTCTGAATGTAACACGTTGTATTTTCTGCTTCTGCTCAAAAGTGCTTAGCCATTTCAGTTTCTTGGATCATAGTGCAAGTCATTTCTTGCAATGTCCTATTATTCCTCTCTATGACCCCATTTTGTTCTGGAGTTCTAAGGAAGGAGAAATCATGGGATATGCCATTAGAATCAAAAAGTTTTTCAAAATCTTTGTTTCCAAATTCTCCACCATGATCGCTTATGACTCTGACTATTTTTCAATTCTTTTCATTTTGCACTTGAGAGCAGAAGGAAGCAAACACAGAATGTGGCTCACCCTTGTGTCTTAAGAATTTTACCCATGCCCATCTGCTGTAATCATCCATGATGACTAGTCTATATTTCTTTCCATTAACAGAAGCAGTTTTCACTGGTCCAAACAAATCAATGTGAAGAAGTTCTAATGGCCTAGAAGTAGAAACAACCTTTTTAGCTTTAAAAGAAGTTTTTGAAAACTTGCCTTTCTGACATGCTTCACAAAGAGTATTTTAAGAATACTTCAGATTGGGAAAGCCTCTGACTAATCCAAGCTTATTTAGTTGAGATATCTTTCTCAGGCTAACATGGCCCAAACGTCCGTGCCAGACCCACTGATCTTCTTGAACAGTCAGAAGACATTTTACATTCTCGTTTTTCAAATCTGATAACCTGATTTTGTAAATGTTGTTCTTCCTCTTACCATTAAACAGAACTGAGCCATCCTTCTGACTTACAACTTTACAAGACGTTTGATTAAAGATGACATCATAAACATTGCCACTAAGTTGGCTAATTGACAATAAGTTATGCATCATACCCTAGACTAAAAGAATGTTATTAATATAAGAAAGTTTACCATTACCAACAGTTCTAGAGCCAATGATCTTTCCATTCTGATTGCCTCTGAAACCAACAACACCTCTAGACTTAAGTTCCAAATTTTGGAACATATGCCTTTCGCCCGTCATGTGTCATGAGCATCCACTTTCCAGATACCACGACTGGTGTCTCAGTGGCGCTATCAAGGATATTTGCAACATAGATTATCTTATCCTTAGGTACCCATTTTCTGGGTCCTTTCTTGTTAGCAGTTCCAGAGGTTCTGACACCTTTGGAATATTGTGCAACAGGATAATCAAGTGGAATTTGTTCATGATATTTAGGATTAGAAGTTTACTTCTGTGTCTGTGGTTGTGTTTCAATGGAATCAGAACCTTCTTGTTCTGGACATTTCAATTCAGTGCCAGAAAGCATGAAATATTCAGAAAGAGGTTTTGGTTTAACACTCAGAAGTCTCATCAATTACTTTTTACGGTCCTGAATATCCCAAGCCTCTACTTCCATTTATGATAACACCATAGATCATTGGAGCCATCTTGCTTCTATCTATGTATTTAGCTAAGAAATTTTGAAAAGCTCTATCAAATATGATTACTTCATCAGTAACAAATGTGCTAGAAATAATCTCTTCTTCCAACCTTGAGACTTTACTTTTAAGAGCAAGATTTTATTTTTCTAAAACAAATAATTTTTCATTTAAATCAGAATTTTTTGCTCATTCTTAGTAGAGTTCTCAAAAGTAACTACAAAAGTCTTTTTCAGAGTTTTATGTTTACTTAGAAGAAGTTGATATTTTCTCATCATTTCAGATAAACAAGATTCAAGTTCAAAACGAGAGAGAGAAGCAATCACCTCTGCTTTTTCTTCAGAGTCTGACTCATCATCAGCTATTAGCTCACACTCTGAGATAACTTTATATGTGCTTGTATTGGCCATGAGTGCCACATTAGCATATTCTTCATCAGAATCTTCGTCTTCTGATTGGGAATCTTCCCATGTTACTATGAGACCCTTCTTTGCTTTGAAGACCTTCTTGGGCTTATTGTATTTTCTGAGCTTTGGACATTCATTCTTGTAATGTTCAGGCTCTTTGCACTCATAACACGTAACTTCTTTTCCAGAAGCTTTCTTCTGACCAGATGTAGATTCAAATCTACTGTTTGTTTTTCTTGATCCTCTGAACTTTCCCTGTCTATGTTTCCATATCTGGCTTATCCTTCTTTATATTAGAGAGAGTTCATCTTCATCTGAATATTCTTCAGATCCTGCTAATTCTTCTTCAGCTTGAAAAGCCTTTGTCTTTCCAGACTTAGACTTCAAAGCCATAGATTTAACTCTTTTCTGAGGTTCATCTTCTTCAAGCTCGATCCATGACTTCTTAAAGAACTTATTAAATCCCCAAGACTAGTATTATTCAGATCCTTTGATAGCTTCGAGGCAGTTACCATTGGTCTCCATTTTTTTATGCAGACTTCTGATAATTTTCTTTACACGATCTAAAGTAGAATATCCTTTGTTCAGAACCTTGAGTACTTCAACAAGCGTCTGAAATCTTGAAAACATAATTTTCACATATTCATCATCTTCCATTTTGAAGGCTTCATATTTCTGGATTAGGGCCAAAGCCTTTGTCTCCTTAACTTGAGCATTGCCTTCACGAGTCATCTGAAGAGAATAAAAAATGGACTTTGCAGTCTCTCAGTCTGTGATCTTCTCATACTCATTGTAGGAAATAACACTCAGAAAAATTGTTCTCGCTTTGTAGTGGTTTATGTGAATCTTTTTCTGAGCATCTATCATTGCACTTCTTGCAATCTTTATACCTTTATCATCTACTGGGTGAGTGTAGTCATCAACCACCAAATCCCATAAATCCAAGTCATATTCCAGAAAATAACTTTAAATTCTGCCCTTCCAATAGTCAAACTTTTCTCTACCAAACATATGGGGTTTAACACTATAATGATCTCTATAATTATCCTTATTATCGATATTTACAATATTGTTGTTAGCCATTTTTCCCCCACAGTCTGGATCGGTACTGAACACTGTTAGATGTTGATAAAAATTCAAACTTTTTATCACTCAGAACCGGAGCTCTGATGACAACTGAAGGTATGAAAAACACAAGAAATAAGGGGTGTTTGAATTGGGTTTTAAATCAAAAACTTTTCTTTGAAAATATCCCCTTTAACTGAAAAATATTTTTTTCACCTATTGATATAAAGATAAGATGCAGGAAGTAAAGAACGAGGTATGTTTATTCTATTTCATTTGAAAACTATCAAGGTAGTCTAGTCCATCCTCCAAGGTGATTTCTCCTTTCTCAACAAGGTATTAATCCAATAATCAAACAAATTATTATAATGCACAAGCTAACTGCAAGTGATTAACATTACAACCTCTAAGACACACTAATCTTAGACTTCTCAAGGATTCTTATCAACTGGTCCCTAAAGGCACAATCAAACAACAGTTTGAACAAGGTTTGTTTACAAAGGATATGCTTCTAAACAAGCGGATTAGTAAACAATATTTCAAGAATTTAGACTTAAGAAATAGGAAGCTTATGAACAGTCTTGTAAGAACTTGAATTAGCAGCCTTCTCTTTAAGTCTTCAAGCCCTTATATAGCCAATAAAATATTATAACCGTTAGAGGGTATTTCTAGAACTTCCAGAAAGTTGGAAGCTTAAAATATAGTAGGGGACAAGATCGTACAACGCATTCTTCCTTCATGGTAGTGGAATGAAATATTTGTTTATATCATGTACTATGTGTAACATTATCTTCTTATCTTCTGGACTTTAGAGGCTTCAAATGAGTATGAGTTAGAAGTAAGAAAATAGAACTTGGGTAATCCGAACTTCAAGTCTTTAGAGTCTTCATAACTTTGTCTTCAGAATCATTAGCACTTGGTCTTCAGAACCCTTTGTCGAACCTTGGGTTATTAGAACTTCAAGTCTTCAGAGTCCTCAGAACCTTGTCTTCAGAATCTTCAGCACTTGGTCTTGAGAATCCTTTGTTTTCAGAAACATAAGTCTTCAACATCTAGACTTCAGTTAGAACTTCTGTCTTCAGATCTTTAGAACTTGGTTTCTTGGACGTGTATCATAGTTACAACTTCAGAACCTTCTGAAGCGTTTTTCTACTGTTCATCATAACTTGTATAGTGCAAAAGCAGAACTTGGTCTCTTCTAATGTCTTGGCATCGCCTTTCATCAGAAGCAGAATCTATTTGCTAAATACTGAAAATAACAAACATTAGAGTACCAAAATTGTTAATACAAACATACTCTTTGTTAACATCAAAACTCATAGATAAAATTGCAGATCCAAATCTTATTCTAACACTTTCTTCCTGGCTTGGTAGCCCCCAAAGTAGGTATTGTTGTACACCGAACTGGGTCATCATATTTGTGTGTTATTATCATTTTGTATTGTTCAATTTTGTTTCTTGATTGATTGACATTTCATATAAGATGTTGGAATATCTATCACGACTTTATACTGATAAGTTTTATATGAGTATGCTTTGTCTTGTCCTTGTACTGTTAAATGGAGATCAATATCTTAAACATGTGTTAGGACATATGTTATCTATATACCCAAAATTTCATAGATTACCTGTTTTCTTTTAGTGTGTGCACTTTTGTACATGATGCTTCTTTCCTTTGTGATCTACGTTTCTTCTAGTTTTTTTTCCTTAAAACCTAGACCGATTTTATTTATGGAAGATCTCTGACTAGTTAATAAAAGGTCAATCTTATTTTTCCCTTGGATAAATTTTCCTAGGGTTTCTCGTAGATCAACTAATTCTTTTATAAGGGAGTCACACCACTTACATTCTTCTTTCTTACTTCTAAGCTTAGTTATCTCTATTTTGAAATAATTGTTAATGTCCTTAAGGTGTCTTAGAGATTCCTTAAGACATAGGGTACATTCTCTTAATTTAGTATTTTCCTTTTCTAATTGATCACTCATTCTAAGGATTTGAGCATAAGGTGGCTTGATACATGGTATAGTATCTCCCTCATAAGATACCTTTAAGCATATTTAATCTTCTTCATTGGAAGATTATTATTTCATATTTCTCTCCAAGGTTGATGTCTCTTGTGACACCCCAAATTAATTCATGTGTTAAATAATTAGGAATTTAGTTATTAAATTAATTAAAGGCTTAATTAATAATATTTTGGATTAAATGGATGAATTAATTATGAAATTAAAAAGGAAGACCGGGGGGTGTAAGGTTGAATTAGAGGTGTGTGAAGTAAAAAGCTCTACTAAATAATTAATTTATTTCTATTATTTGGAAAATAATAAAAGGAAAAGAAAAAGAAGGTTATTGGGAGAAAGTCATTGTACGTGAAATTGGAGAAGAGAAGAGAAGAGAGGAAAAAGCCAAACGTCGTGAATTCGAAGGATCATCGCGAGGTAAGGGGTGATTTCAATTATTTAATATGCCTTATAGATTTTGAGATCAATAGAATTGATTAAGCATGTTAGGAATCTCGATTTTTGGAATTCTAGGTTCGTGGGATTATCCCTAATTGTGTCAGAGTATAGGAATTGGAACCATTAATGTGATGAATAATTAATAGGAGTGATGGAAACATGATTTATGATGTTGTATTGATGTGTATTGGTTGCATTTTGGTGTTCCAAATGTTATAATTTGTATGGGTATGAATTGGATGGGATTGAAATGAATAATACTGTCAAAATAGCAGATTTTGACTATGCAGGTCGTGGGAACCGGTTCCCAGTGGGGAGGAACCGGGTTCCACTGTGTAAACGTACAAAAACTAGCAAAATTGGTCGCAGGAACTGGTTCCTGTATAGGTAGGAACCGGGTTCCAGTACATTTTCCAGAAACGTAACTTTTTGAAAAATATTAAACTTTGAAAATTCATAACTTTCAAACCGTAAGTCCGATTTGAGTGCCATTTTCGGCAGTATTTCTTAAATTTAAAATGCTATCTTATAAAATAAGAAAAATATTATTTTATGAAAATTATTTTAAAAAGAGTCGAATTCCCGATTTTTGTAAACTTTGGTATTTTGAGAATGATGTAGAATTGTTTGTAAGTTGTTCTGATTTGGTGAATGAGAACTGATACTTATGTGTTGTGCCTGATATCCATTATGATTGAGATGTGATCATGTGATATATTGGTTTTGGCATTATTTGGAATTATGTTGTGATCATATTCCGTTGATTTGATGTTGACTTTCCGATTATGCGGTTTGTTATTATGTGCATATTTGGTGTATATGCAATGGGGTATCCATGATAATTGATTGTATCAGGTCCTTATGGATGAAGTGCATGTTTATGCTGTTTGATGTGTGTATGATAAATAATGATATCATGTTTCTTTCAGTTTTGGTTCAGTTTTGATAAATTGATGTATTTCATAGACTGATTTGATGTTGCATGCTGGTGATGTGCATGCATATGCATTGTTTTGGTGAAGTTAATTCCCATTGTGTGGAATTTGACTTGTATTGCCGTTAACCGATACCCGGGTGATGATGGGTGGTTAGGCTGGATTTGTGTCCGGTGTTTATGGACGAATCGATGGATTGCTGTATCCGATTGATGATGGATCAACTGGATTCGTGTCCGGTGTTTATGGATGAATCGATGGTTGCTGTATCCGGTTGATGATGGATCAGTGTTGGGTGACTTGGTCACGTGTTGGTACCACATGCATTGTGTCTGCATTTGTGTTTGCATGGAATTGTAACATGTTAGGATGTCTTCCATTGTTACAATTCTTTGGTTAATTATTGATCGGTGCATAATGACTTGTATGATTGGAACTGTGTGTTGAACCTGAATTTATGCTAAAATGGGTGAAATAATATGTTTGTGATATAATGTTGATTTAGAAGCTTATAATGCATGTTAATTATGAGAAATCTCACCCTTACTTTAATGATTTCAGATTAAAGTTAGCAGCTCAGGAGTTGGTGAGGATGGCTCTAGAGCTATGTTACTTTAAGTCCGCGTGTCAGTGTCGTGCTCTGATAGGTTATAACACTGGGGGAAACATTTGAATGATGAGTTTTATTTTATATTCTATTGTTTAATTTATGTTGGGAATACTTATGAAGTGAAGTTATTCCGGTTTTGAGACATTTTCGCTGTGTAGAACATGATATTGATTTGAATATTTATCTTAATAATTCCTTCAGTAAAGCTTGACAACTGTAGATTTGAGGTTTTTATATTTATCCTGAATTGTGACATCCCTGTTTTCCATGTTACTCTGATTTAATTAATATATTCGCGGGTTATTTAGAAGGGGTGTTACAATAGTGGTATCAGAGCAGGTCGGTCTATCGGCCAGGTTGTTTATGTGTTTACTCCCTTTTGGTATGCGACATGTGTGTGAAACACTGTCGGTACTTGATTGTTTCCTTTTCGTTGTCTGCAGAGGTACGTGTGAAATAAGTGGGGGAGAAGTTTCTTCTCTCAAGTTTTGTGCAAGAGGTTGGTTCAGTATACCTCCGATTGTAAGATGTAAGTATTGCCAAACAGTTGATGCTTCAAGCATGGTTATGTTTAAGTAGCTTGAAGGGTAAGATTGAAGATGCTGTTGTGGTTTGGTAATGATGGTTGATGCCACCTCATGATTGTTGACTATCTATTGACAAATTGAGGAACTGATCACCCTTAATTTCTTGTTGATAGTAGGCGGGATTGCGTTGGATGGGATGTACTTATTGTGCCAGCTTTACAGTGTGTGAAATTAGTTGAGTCGGCAAGAAGAGAAGCGTTATGGTTTGCGTAACGAGAGATTTAGATCTCGGCGAGAGCAAGAAAAAGGCATGTGACCTATTGGATGTAATTTTTTTATGAAGTGTTCCGTGATGAAGTAAGTGGAACGGTGTGAGAGTGCAAGGTGAAGTCTTAATGGGTTTTGTTACTAGAACTAGTTCGAATTCGAGGATGCCTATAAGAGGTCTGCTTCTAGATTGAGAAAGTTGAAGAGTCAACTTGAGGATTTGTTTGATAAGAAGTTTATTCGTCCGAGTGTTTCGCCGTGGGGTGCTCCGGTGTTGTTGGTTAAGAAGAAAGAAGGTTCAATGAGATTATGTGTTGATTACAGACAGCTGAATAAAGTTACAATCAAGAATCGGTATCCTTTGCCGAGGATCAATGATTTGATGGATCAACTAGTTGGAGCTTGTGTATTTAGTAAGATTGATCTGAGATTTGGATATCATCAGATTCGTGTGAAGTCGGAAGATATTTAGAAAACTGCATTTAGAACGAGGTATGGACATTACGAGTATTCTGTTATGCCGTTTGGAGTTACTAATGCACCTGGTGTTTTCATGGAGTATATGAACCGGATATTTCATCTGTATCTTGATAAGTTTGTGGTGGTGTTCATTGATGATATTCTAATTTATTCGAAGAGCGATGAAGAGCATGCAGAACATCTCAGAGTTGTGTTGGAATTGTTGAATGAGAAGAAGCTTTATGCGAAGTTGTCCAAGTGTGAATTCTGGTTAAGTGAAGTAAGTTTTCTTGGCCATGTAATTTCCAAGAATGGAATTGTTGTGGATCCTACGAAGGTAGAAGCAGTATCTCAGTGGGAAGCGTCGAAGAATGCTTCTGAGATCCATAGTTTTCTGGGTCTTGCAGGTTATTACAGGAAGTTTATAGAAGGATTTTCCAAATTAGCGTTACCGTTGACTAAGTTGACCAGGAAGGGTCAGATGTTTGTTTGGGATGTTGAATGTGAGAAAGGATTTCAAGAGCTGAAGAGGAGGTTGACAAGTGCTCCGATCTTGATTTTGCCAAATCTGACTAAGTCTTTTGTTATGTATTGTGACGCATCATTAATGGGATTAGGTGGTGTGTTGATGCAAGATAAGCAGGTGGTGGCTTATGCTTCGAGACAGTTAAAAGTACATGCAAGGAATTATCCGACTCATGATTTGGAGTTGGCAGCTGTTGTGTTTGTTTTGAAGTTGTGGAGGCATTATTTATATGGTTCTCGGTTTGAGGTGTTCAGTGATCACAAAAGTCTAAGGTATCTCTTTGATCAGAAAGAGTTAAATATGAGGCAGAGGAGATGGTTAGAATTTCTAAAGGATTATGATTTCGGTTTGAATTACCATCCTGGTAAGGCAAACGTTGTTGCGGATGCCTTGAGTAGGAAGTCCTTGCATATGTCGATGTTAATGGTCTGTGAGTTAGATTTGGTTGAGCAGTTCAGAGATTTAAGTTTGGTATATGAAACTACTCCGAATAGTGTGAAATTAGGAATGTTGAAACTGACTAGTGGTATTCTGGAAGAAATTCGGAATGGACAGAAGTACGATGTCGGGTTAGTTGATAAATTAACATTGATCAACCAAGGTCAAGGAGGCGAGTTCCGGATTGATGAGAATGGTGTTATGAGATTTGGTAATAGGGTGTGTGTTCCGGATGTTTCAGAGATTAGGAAGAGTATTTTGGAAGAAGGACATTGTAGTGGATTGAGTATTCATCCTGGTGCTACTAAAATGTACCATGATTTGAAGAAGTTGTTTTGGTGGCTGGGATTGAAAAAGGAAATTGCTGAGTTTGTGTATGCTTGTTTGGTTTGTCAGAAGTCGAAGATTGAGCATCAGAAACCGTCAGGATTGATGGAACCGTTGTTTGTTCCGGAATGGAAATGGGATGGAATCTCTATGGATTTTGTGTCTGGTTTGCCAAGGACATCGAAGAATTGTGATTCTATCTGGGTTATTGTTGATCGGTTGACGAAATCTGCTCACTTTATTCCGATAAGAATGGATTATCTGATGGAAAGGTTGGCAGAATTGTATGTTGAGAAGATTGTGAGTTTGCACGGTATTCCTTCTAGTATTGTGTCAGATCAAGATCCGAGGTTTACATCTAAATTCTGGACGGGATTGCAAGAAGCTTTGGGTACTAAGTTGCGTTTGAGTTCCGCTTATCATCCACAGACAGATGGTCAGACGGAGAGAACGATTCAGTCGTTGGAAGATTTGTTAAGAGCTTGTGTGTTGGAGAAAGGTGGAGCTTGGGATAGTTATCTACCATTGATTGAGTTTATCTACAACAATAGTTTTCATTCGAGCATTGGTATGGCTCCGTTTGAGGCATTGTATGGTAGGAGGTGTCGGACACTGTTGTGTTGGTATGAATCTGGAGAGAGTGCTGTGATTGGACCGGAAATTGTCCAACAGACTTCGGAAAAGATTAAGATGATTCAGGAGAAGATGAGGACTTCTCAGAGTCGTCAGAAAAGTTATCACGATAAGAGGAGGAAAGATCTTGAGTTTAGCGAAGGAGAACATGTTTTTATGCGAGTTACTCCGATGACTGGTATTGGTCGAGCTTTGAAGTCAAAGAAGTTGACTCCACATTTTATTGGTCCGTTTCAGATTACCAAGAGAGTTGGGAAAGTTGCTTATCAGATTGCTTTGCCTCCGTCACTTGCAAATTTGCATGATGTTTTTCATGTATCTCAGCTAAGGAAATACATTGCTGATCCGTCTCATGAGATTCAGGTAGACGATATACAGGTACGAGAGAATTTGACTGTGGAAGCGGTATCTACGAGAATTGAGGATCGGAAGTTGAAACAATTGTGAGGCAAGGAGATCGCGTTGGTAAGAGTGGCTTGGGGAGGACCAGCAGATGGAAATGTCACTTGGGAGCTGGAGAGCCAGATGAAGGACTCGTATCCCGAACTGTTCTTCTAAGGTATGTTTTCGAGGACGAAAACTCTTTTAGTTGGGGAGAGTTGTGACACCCCAAATTAATTCATGTGTTAAATAATTAGGAATTTAATTAAAGGCTTAATTAATAATATTTTGGATTAAATGGATGAATTAATTATGAAATTAAAAAGGAAGACCGGGGGGTGTAAGGTTGAATTAGAGGTGTGTGAATTAAAAAGCTCTACTAAATAATTAATTTATTTCTATTATTTGGAAAATAATAAAAGGAAAAGAAAAAGAAGGTTATTGGGAGAAAGTAATTGTACGTGAAATTGGAGAAGATAAGAGAAGAGAGGAAAAAGCCAAACGCCGTGAATTCGAAGGATCATCGCGAGCTAAGGGGTGATTTCAATTATTTAATATGCCTTATAGATTTTGAGATCAATAGAATTGATTAAGCATGTTAGGAATCTCGATTTTTGGAATTCTAGGTTCGTGGGATTATCCCTAATTGTGTCAGAGTATAGGAATTGGAACCATTAATGTGATGAATAATTAATAGGAGTGATGGAAACATGATTTATGATGTTGTATTGATGTGTATTGGTTGCATTTTGGTGTTCCAAATGTTATAATTCGTATGAGTATGAATTGGATGAGATTGAAATGAATAATGCTGTCAAAATAGCAGATTTTGACTCTGCAGATCGTGGGAACCGGTTCCCAGTGGGGAGGAACCGGGTTCCACTGTGTAAACGTACAAAAAATAGCAAAATTGGTCGCAGGAACCGGTTCCTGTATAGGTAGGATCCGGGTTCCAGTATATTTTCCAGAAACGTAACTTTTTGAAAAATATTAAACTTTGAAAATTCATAACTTTCAAACCGTAAGTCCGATTTGAGTGCCGTTTTCGGCAGTATTTCTTAAATTTAAAATTCTATCTTATAAAATAATAAAAATATTATTTTAAGAAAATTATTTTAAAAAGAGTCAAATTCCCGATTTTTGTAAACTTTGGTATTTTGAGAATGATGTAGAATTGTTTGTAAGTTGTTCTGATTTGGTGAATGAGAACTGATACTTATGTGTTGTGCCTGCTATCCATTATTATTGAGATGTGATCATGTGATATATTGGTTTTTACATTATTTGGAATTATGTTGTGATCATATTCCGTTGATTTGATGTTGACTTTCCGATTATGCGGTTTGTTATTATGTGCATATTTGGTGTATATGCAATGGGGTGTCCATGATAATTGATTGTATCAGGTCCTTGTGGATGAAGTGCATGTTTATGCTGTTTGATGTGTGTATGATAAATAATGATATCATGTTTCTTTCGGTTTTGGTTCAGTTCTGATAAATTGATGTATTTCATAGACTGATTTGATGTTGCATGCTGGTGATGTGCATGCATATGCATTGTTTTGGTGAAGTTAATTCCCATTGTGTGGAATTTGACTTGTATTGCCGTTAACCGATACCCTGGTGATGATGGGTGGTTAGGCTGGATTCATGTCCGGTGTTTATGGACGAATCGATGGATTGCTGTATCCGATTGATGATGGATCAGCTGGATTCGTGTCCGGTGTTTATGGATGAATCGATGGTTGCTGTATCCGATTGATGATGGATCAGTGTTGGGTGACTTGGTCACGTGTTGGTACCACATGCATTGTGTCTGCATTTGTGTTTGCATGGAATTGTAACATGTTAGGATGTCTTCCAGTGTTACAATTCTTTGGTTGATTATTGATCGGTGCATAATGACTTGTATAATTGGAACTGTGTGTTGAACCTGAATTTATGCTAAAATGGGTGAAATAATATGCTTGTGATATAATGTTGATTTAGAAGCTTATAATTCATGTTAATTATGAGAAATCTCACCCTTACTTTAATGATTTCAGATTAAAGTTAGCAGCTCAGGAGTTGGTGAGGATGGCTCTAGAGCTATGTTACTTTAAGTCCGCGTGTCAGTGTCGTGCTCTGATAGATTGTAACACTGGGGGAAACGTTTGAATGATGAGTTTTATTTTATACTCTATTGTTTAATTTATGTTGGGAATACTTATGAAGTGAAGTTATTCCAGTTTTGAGACATTTCCGCTGTGTAGAACATGATATTGATTTGAATATTTATCTTAATAATTCCTTCAGTAAAGCATGACAACTGTAGATTTGAGGTTTTTATATTTATCCTAAATTGTGACATCCCTGTTTTCCATGTTACTCTGATTTAATTAATATATTCGCGGGTTATTTAGAAGGGGTGTTACATCTCTCCTCCTATTCTTTGTTCGAGTATCGAAAAAACTTCTTCATATTATTTGTAATTCCTTGAACAAGAGGATCCTTCATTAGATGTTGGATCTTCTAAGAATCGTTCAACTATTGAGTATGTTCTTTCAAAGGATTTCACAAGAGTTGTATGATAAGAGTAAGATGAGGAGGGTGGTTCTTCGGTTTGGATTCCTTCATCTTTGAGTAGTTGAACTAGTTTGTTCATCTTCTATACAATTTCATTCCTTCTTAATTTTCCTAAAATTAACAAAGGCTCCTATATATTTATTTAAGAGTTGGATTAAACTTCCAATTCTTAATTCTTAGATATTTGTTAGTAATACATTTTCGAATAAAATTTCTAAATCTGGAAAAAATATTCATGATTGGTATATTTATCTTCTTAGACTTATGTATTCATCTTCTCTTGTTTGATACTTGGATAAACTCCATATATTATTTCAAGAGTATCTCACATTTTCTTGGAGGTATTGCAATTATGAGTGTAAGTGTTTAGTTATTGGCATGTATTTTTGGTAAAACCAGGTGTATAAATGTCATGACTGATGTCATAAAATTCTGGATTATTAGGTTCTTTTTGCAGAAAAAGTATGGCACACAGTAGCTACTGTGTATGAGTGTGTATCTGAGCATTTGGCAAAAGATCACATTTATTGCCTTCTACCAAAATCAGTAAACAGGAATTCTGATGTCATAACAAATGTTAAGACATCCTGTACTGATCTAACAGATATGCAGTTTGGTTAATTCTGAGATTTTTCAGGAAGATGGCTCATTGTTTCCAGAACAGAATCTCACGTGGACTTTAGGTTAACCTAGCTCAACCCTAATCTGGTTGATAAAGTCTTGTGACCAAGTCTTAAGGTTAAACCTAATTAACCCTAGCTTTTTGTGGAAACCCTAACTGAAGAAACAACTGCTATATATTCAACAGGATTGCTGTTTGGAAAGTAACTCTTGGACTGAAGACCAATTAGGAGCTGTATAGTTTTAATTGCTGTAATCCAAGCAAGTATCATTGTGATAAGTGACTTGGAATAGGTTTTGATTGTAAGGGTTTTTGTATCACTCAAAGCTTTGAAGCAAGAGTATTTTGTGTCTCTTGACTAAAGCTTTGAAGCAAAGTCAAGTTAGGTTTATGTATCACTCAAAGCTGTGAAGCAAGAGTGTTTGTGTTACTTGATTAAAAAGCTGTGAAGCATAATCAAGTGTATGTTCTGAAGAGTGTCTTCATTAATTCATTAGTCAATTGTTTAAGTATCACTGCTGTGATTGAGGGGGAGTGAGTAGGAACTCAGGTTTAAGTTGAACTTAGATTGAAGTTGCATTGGGTAGGTCTTAAGTGAAGGAGATAAACTGGTTGGTTTATTCCTGAATTAATATCTCTTATTGTGGATTTCCTCCCTGGCTTGGTAGCCCCCAGAGTAGGTGTTGTTTCACACTGAACTGGGTAAACAATTGACTGTGTTCTTTACTGTTTTTATTTACTGTCTTATAGAAAGTCAGATACGGTGTCATAACATTCACTGTGACATTGAGTATCTGCTGCCAGAATTTCAATTGGCATCAGAGCAGGCACCCTGCCTGTATTACTGGGTGAGATCTAGGGATATCACTTTCTGGCACTATGGACAAAGAAGGAGTTTTTGGAAATAGACCACCCATTCTGGATGGAATAAATTATGACTACTGGAAACCTCGTATGATTGCCTTCTTAAAATCTCTGGACAAAAAGGCTTGGAGAGCTGCTGACAAAGGATGGAACCATCCCACCATAATTGAGAAAGATGGGACAATCAGTCTGAAGCCTGAGGAAGAATGGAGCAAAGAAGAAGATGAGTTAGCCCTGGGAAATTCCAAAGCTTTAAATGCCTTGTTCAATGGAATTGATAGAAACATTTTCAGACTAGTACATCAATGTGAACTGGCCAAGGAAGTGTGGGACACTCTCAAAACTACCCATGAAGGCACATCCAAAGTAAAAATGTCAAGGCTTCAGATGCTGACTACAAAGTTTGAGAACCTAAGGATGAAGGAAGATGAAACCATTCATGAGTTTCACATGAACATCTTGGAGATTGCCAACACCTCAGGAGCATTGGGTGAAAAGATGTCTGAAGAAAAACTGGTGAGAAAGATTCTCAGATCCCTGCCTAAAAGATTTGTAATGAAGGTAACTGCTATAGAGGAAGCCCAGGACATCAGCAACTTAAAGATGGATGAACTCATTGGGTCTCTTCAGACTTTTGAGATGGGGATCAGTGACAATGTTGACAAGAAAAACAAGAGCATAGCACTTATATCCAACACTGAAGATGAAAACAAGGAGGATGAAGAAGAAAATATTTCAGAAGCTATAGCCATGCTTGGAAGACAATTCAACAAACTCATCAAGAGAACGGATCCAAAGTCAAGGTCAAATGTTGAGAACATCCCCTCTGACATTAACAGATCTTATGACTCCAGCAGAAGACCAAGGTCTGAAGAGAAGGGAAATCAAGGCAGAGGAATTCAATGCCATGGTTGTGAAGGATATGGGCATATTCGAGCTGAATGTCCTACCTTTCTTAAGAAACAAAAGAAAGGTATGACTGTTACCTGGTCTGACTGTGATTCATAAAGTAATTCTGAAGAAGAATCTGCCAAACTAGTTACTGCACTAACTGGTGTTTGTACCTCTGAAAGTGACACTAATGATGAGGAAGTGACATTTGAAGAACTGGCTGATACTTACAACAAATTGTGTATCAGAAGTGCTGAAGTCTGTGTGCAAAATGAGAGACAAACAAAACTCATCATAAAGTTGGAGGCTAAAAAAAGGGCAGACCTTGAAACTATAAGTCATCTAGAAGGGGAAGTTCAAATGCTGAACTCAAAATTGAACCAGATGACCAAATCTGTCAAAATGCTGACAAATGGAACTGACAAATTGGAAGAAATCCTTCAGGTTGGACAAAATGTGGGAAACAAGTCTGGACTAGGATTTGTGGAAGCAAAGAAATCTGGTGCAGACAAGAAGATCATGTCTGATAAACAAATGTCAAAGCAGATGTCACAACATAACACTCAACATCGGGAACAGAGAAATATGAATAAAAAGTACCAAAGATGGAGATGTAATCATTGTGGGAGGTTTGGTCACATAAATCCTTTCTGCTTCAGATTGTATGGATACCCTAATCAGAACCCAGGTGTCAAACCTAAGGCTAACAGGGTACCACATACTCCTCAATGGAAGAAAAAGGCTACTGCCCTGATAGCCCACACTTCCCTGAGAGTCTCTGCAAAGGAAGACTGGTACTTTGACAGTGGGTGTTCTAAGCACATGACTGGAATCAAGAACATTCTGAATAATGTTAAACCTCACACCACTAGTTATGTGACCTTTGGAGATGGTGCTAGAGGTGAAATCAAAGGAGTTGGTAATTTGGACTGCCCTGGAGTTCCAAATCTGAATGAAATACTATTGGTAAAAGGCCTGACTGCTAATCTCATTAGTATCAGTCAATTATGTGATCTAGGATTCAAGGTCAACTTCTCAAAATCTGAATGTCTTGTAATTAATGAAAAACAAGAAGTTATAATGAAAGGAGTCAGATCTAAAGACAACTGTTACTTGTGGGAGCCTGAGAACACTAATTACTCCACTGTGTGCTCTATTGCCAAAGAAGAAAAAGAGGTGAAACTGTGGCACCAAAAACTTGGCCATCTTCATCTAAGAGGAATGAAAAGGATTATCTCCATGGAGGCAGTCAGAGGGATTCCAAGACTACAAATTGATGAAGGGAGAGTTTGTGGTGAATGTCAGGTTGGTAAGCAGACTAGGATGTCACATCCAAAGTCAAGACATCTGACCACCATTAAGGTTCTAGATCTTCTTCATATGGGACCAATGCAGGTGAAAAGTCTTGGTGGAAAGAGATATGCCTATGTTGTGGTGGATGACTTTGAAGTTTTTAAAGAACTGTGCAAAAGAATTCAAAGAGAAGGGTGTATTGTCATAATCAGAAGTGATCATGACAAGGAATTTGAAAACAACAAGTTTAATAAGTTCTGTTCCTCAGAAGAAATTAGTCATTAATTCTCTTCTCCTATAACTCCTCAACAAAATGGAGTTTAAGAGAGGAAAAATAGGATCATACAGGAATTTTCCAGAGCTATGATACATGCCAAAAGACTCCCCTTTCATTTTTGTGCTGAGGCTGAATACATTGCATCTGGTAGTAGCTGTTCTCAAATTATCTGGATAAAACAGATGCTCACTGAGTATAATGTCTCACAAGATGTTGTGACATTGTACTGTGACAATCTGAGTACAATCAATATTTCCAAGAACCCTATTCAGCATAGCAGGACCAAGCACATTGACCTTAAACATTACTTTATCAGAGACCTTGTAGAGGAGAAGACAATTAAACTGGAACATGTTGCCATTAAGGTACAGCTGGCTGACATTTTTACCAAGGCTCTTGATGCAAATCAACTTGAAAACTTGAGGGGCAAGTTAGGTATTTGCCAACATGAGAAATTGTAGCAATTAATTTTGCTCAAAACAAGGGTTGAAGGAGTTATTTTTGTTAAGTCTATTTTAAGTGGGTTAATCATATATTTCCCCAATTCTTTCAAAATTATTAAGAAGTTGAATAGACACACATTTGCCTCCTTCCTCTCTCGACTTTGCAACAACTCCCTATCTCTCAATCAAAGTTTTCTCTCTAGTTGGTACTGGTTTTCTAAGACTATCAAAATGTCTCAAACATCCAAGACGACCGTTTCATCTTCATCATCTGATCAAGATTCTCGAGCAATCACCTCATGCATGGATTCTGAAGTCCTGGAGATTACTCCTCTTAGAGAAATGGCAACTAACCCTTCCAAGGTCAAAAAGCTGAGAACAAGGCATGCAGGAAGGTCTCAGGCTACTTCATCCGGTAATCCCTCTCAACCTTCATCTTCTGTACCAAATAGGGAAGGATCAGCTTATGTACATCAAGCAATAGCTAGGCTTGTTACAAGAATCCTGAGTGAGAACCACTCTGTACCGGGGATTTCTGTTCCATTAAATCAAGAATCAGCAAGCCCAAATGTTGAAGCAAATCCAGATATCTCTGAGAATGTTGAGACACCAAATGACAACATTCAAAAATCATCTGAAAACCTTGATGATATTCAGAACCCCTCAGAAAAGAATGTTGAACCACCTGTTATTGATGTGGATGAGGAATACTCAGACAATGACCTGATTGCAAATATCAACCCTAACATAGCTAGGAGAATGATGAACAGGAAGGGTAATCAAGATGCTGCAAAATGTCTGACCAAAGAGAAACCTGCTGATAAGAAAACCAGGTCTGAAGGTAAGACTGGTACTGTGAAGACTGGACTGTCCAAAGGGAAGGTGAAAGCCCAAGTGCATACTGGGAGTCTCTCAAAGCCTGCAAGACAACCAATAACAAAGAAGAGAAAAGAACCTGAGCCTACTAATTCTGATGAGGAATCAGAATTTGAAATTGATGCTGAAGACATTCCTCTCAGAAGGAAACTCCCTTCCAGTAAAATGGCTAGAGTTCCTGAAGTCCCCACTGACAACATTTCATTTCACCACCCTGTAAATGCCAACAGATGGAAGTATGTTTGCTTGAAGAGATTAGCCTTGGAAAGAGAACTAAACAATGGTGCCATGGATTGCAAGGAAATCATGGACCTGATCAAAGCTGCTGGACTAATGAAGACTGTGGTAAAATTTACCAAATGCTATGAAAATCTGGTCAAGGAATTCATAGTGAATTTGTCTGATGAATGTGCTGATGGAAGGTCAGCTGATTTTGAATGTGTATATGTGAGAGGAAGAAGGGTTAATTTATCTCCATCTGAAATTAACAAATCTCTTAGAAGATCAAATGAGGCTTGCCCTGAACTGGAAGTTACTGACAATGAAGTTTGCCAAACCATCACAGCAAGACAAGTCAAGTGCTGGCCCTCAAAAGGCAAGCTAAATGCTAGCAAGCTAAGCATAAAATTTGCCATCCTGCACAAGATTGGTGCAGCCAACTGGGTCTCTACAAACCATAAATCAACCATCTCTACAGGATTGGGGAGATTCATTTATGCTGTTGGTACCAGGACTGAATTTGACTATGGCAAGTACATTTTTGATCAAACTTTAAAACATGCTGGTAGCTATGCTGTTAAAGGCCCAATTGCCTTTCCCTCCCTTCTATGTGGAATCATCCTTGCTCAGTACCCTGATATCCTGGTGGAAAGAGACACTGCTTGCAAAAGATCTCCTGCTCTTGGGTTACACTATAAGCTGTTTCAGGGATCTCATGTTCCTGACATTGTCATAACATCAGCTGAGACATCATCTGCAAAAACTCAGTCCAAGACATATGATGTTATAGCTGTATTGAAAGAGACCTGAAAAGAGCTGGAGACAAGGAAAAAGACTCTAGAAAACCTAATTGCCAAATTAGAACAGGAGGAGACTGAAGGAAACAGAAGGGAAGAGGGTGCTGCTGAAGATCAGCTCAATGCTGAAGAAAGTAGCTCCTCTGAAGGTGACAGTGCTTAAAGTTTGGTGGAATTGACAAGCCTGATGCTGATGCTGTTGATGCAAGTGTCTTCAGATTTTATTTGTTATTCTTATTACCTATTTTGGATAACTGTATAACATTTAAGTACATGTATCTTTGGCCCATTTATGGCTAAAGAGGGGGAGATATTTTTGTAGACCTCATATTTTTTCTGCAGTCATATTCATTATGCTGCTCTATATTCTCTGATTGCTTAGGGGTTTTAGCCAAAAATCTGCCAAAGAGGGAGTTTGTAAGTGTTTAGTTATTGGCATGTATTTTTGGTAAAACCAGGTGTATAAATGTCATGACTGATGTCATAACATTCTGGATTATTAGGTTCTTTTTGCAGAAAAAGTATGGCACACAGTAGCTACTGTGTATGAGTGTGTATCTGAGCATTTGGCAAAAGATCACATTTATTGCCTTCTACCAAAATCAGTAAATAGGAATTCTGATGTCATAACAAATGTTAAGATATCCTGTACTGATCTAACAGATATGCAGTTTGGTTAATTCTGAGATTTTTCAGGAAGATGGCTCATTCTTTCCAGAACAGAATCTCACGTGGACTTTAGGTTAACCTAGCTCAACCCTAATCTGGTTGATAAAGTCTTGTGACCAAGTCTTAAGGTTAAACCTAATTAACCCTAGATTTTTGTGGAAACCCTAACTGAAGAAACAGCTGCTATATATTCAACAGGATTGCTGTTTGGAAAGTAACTCTTGGACTGAAGACCAATTAGGAGCTGTATAGTTTTAACTGCTGTAATCCAAGCAAGTATCATTGTGATAAGTGACTTGGAATAGGTTTTGATTGTAAGGGTTTTTGTATCACTCAAAGCTTTAAAGCAAGAGTGTTTTGTGTCTCTTGACTAAAGCTTTGAAGCAAAGTCAAGTTAGGTTTATGTATCACTCAAAGCTGTGAAGCAAGAGTGTTTGTGTTACTTGATTAAAAAGCTGTGAAGCATAATCAAGTGTATGTTCTGAAGAGTGTCTTCATTAATTCATTAGTCAATTGTTTAAGTATCACTGCTTTGATTGAGGGGGAGTGAGTAGGAACTCAGGTTTAAGTTGAACTTAGATTGAAGTTGCATTGGGTAGGTCTTAAGTGAAGGAGATAAATTGGTTGGTTTATTCCTGAATTAATATCTCTTATAGTGGATTTCCTCCCTGGCTTGGTAGCCCCCAGAGTAGGTGTTGTTTCACACTGAACTGGGTAAACAATTGACTGTGTTCTTTACTGTTTTTATTTACTATCTTATAGAAAGTCAGATACGGTGTCATAACATTCACTGTGACATTGAGTATCTGCTGCCAGAATTTCAATGAGCATAGTAAAATTTTGTATTATCTAAAGACATTGTTATAAATCTTTTGGTTTTGAAATTTATTTCAAATTTTCTCTTTTCTTATTGGGTCTAAAGGAAACCAGGTATATCTACTACTTCATTATTTACTTGATGAGTAGGGATAAACCATTAAATTTTTCCCCCATAACTCATAATTTACACTATGAATAAAATTTTTAAATCTAGTTTGGCAAATATTAAATTTACTATCATCAAAAAGTGGTGGTGTGTTTAAAAAAGATCTCTTGTCAGAAGTCATCTTCCTGTTGAGATGTTAGTCCTTAAACCAGAGTTAGGCTCTAATTCCATTTGTTGAACTCGAGACTTCACACACAAAGGGGTGGGGTGAATTGTATGGTTCATGAAAAAGTGATTTTGAAAAACTTTGGCAGATAAAATCAGAGTTTAAAAACTTTTTTGAAAACTTAGCAGCAAAAAATAAATAACAGAAAATAAATTGCGGAAATTAAAAGAGTCAAGGGAAAAGAGGAACACCAAGAATTATAGAGGTTCACTCAAAACAAAAGGACCTAATCCTTTCCCCAAGAATGGATCTTGAGAGATTCCAATAATAGTTGAGAGCTTTTAGTAGGAAAGACTCATGGACCCCGTTATACAAGGAAATGATGGCCGTCCTTCAACCAAATAATACAAGATGATGGATGTGTGTGTTTGCATCTTTTATTCCATATAAACTTAGGAGTAAAATGGCCAATATTCCTTCATAATAGGGAATTAAAGCGGTTAGTCCTCTTTCCACAAACACAGATCTTGGAGCGGTTAGTCTTCAAATTCTTAAACCTTGCAAGCGAACCTTAAACCTTGGTTTTACACGGGATAACCAATAAACTATGGGATTTTAACACCAGAATGATCTCGAACCTATGAAGATTTTAATATCGGGATGAGCTTTAACCTGTCTTGGTTTTAATATTGAGCTAACCAAGAACCTGAGAAATTTGATCACGAGTTGATCTCCAACCTAAACTAGGGTTTGATTACACAATCCCTAAACCAAAGCTTTTAACGAGTTTAGCTTCTAACCCAAATAAATCCCTAAATGAATAATATTCAACCAAGGTATATATAAAAGAATCTCTTGATGAATTTACAATTCTACCCTTTCCATAATTATAATTCTTTCTTCATTCACAAAAGGACTTAGGTTAAGACATTAGTGAGATAAAGTTAAATAAAACTTTTAGAGAGAGACAATGAGTTAGTGAGTGAGAGAGAGAGAGAGAGAGAGAGAGAGAGAGAGAGAGAGAGAGAGAGAGAGAGAGAGAGAGAGAGAGAGAGAGAGAGAGAGAGAGAGAGAGAGAGAGAAGTGTGTTAAAACACATTTTTGGATGAAATGAAATGAGAAAAGGGATCTATATTTATAGGCTAGAGGTTGGCTCAAAAAGGAATTTTCAATAGATGCATTTTATGACATTCTAATAAATTGACACATATTCACAATCGATTCGAAGTTTGAAATATAATCATTTGTAAGTTTATAAAAGGAATAAAAATATATCTAGTCGCAACACATCATTAAGGTGTTGTCCTAATCGTTTGTGACTCATTTTTGAGCTGATATAATCAATTAGACAAATGCTCAAATCGATTAGATAAGTCAAAAAATTTCCTATAGTTATTTTTATTAGTCCCAATTCATATGGTACAACTTCAAGATGTTTTCGAAGGTATTTTCTTTGGTAAAAACATTTTGAAAACATTTTAGTGTGTGTGTGCTTTAGCCATTCGCTTTTATGATAAAGCCCTTATGTTTTAGACTTTGTTCACTCATTACTAAATTAGGAGGTACCATAGTACTTCAAGACTTTGCTAGATGATTTCCAGATGCTTTCTCTTTTGTGTACACTTGCTTGAGTAGTTTGAGATGATGATTTAGTTATACTCCATTTGATTGCCATCACCGGATAGTCAAGTCCATTAAACACTAATGATTGGTTGTCATCATTAAAAGTTTATGTTCTTGTTAAAAGCATATCACTTGCAAAACAAGGTTCAATAAAATATGTACTGAGAAACAAAGTTTATGGTTCAAGGTCTTATAAGTAAATACGACAAAAAAATGATAGTTTGAATAAACATGAGATATTTGTATTGACATGGTAGCAAGATATAAAAACATTAGAGATATGGTTTTGTGGTTTTAAATTTCATTGGTTCTCTGAAAGTATGTGCTGGAAATTAGGTAATGAAGCCAAAATGCAATTCCGGAAGGAACTATGGCAAGAGGGGAAAATCTTGAAGAGGAGGTATGTTGGTTTGTTTGATTTGGTTGAAAATAAAGAAGCTTTATTCATTGAAGTGATGCATTAGTTGTATAAGAAGACTTTATGGAAAAGAAAGAAAGTTGGAATAAGAAATTAAGGAAAAAGCACAAAGAACAATATTCAGTGAGCACTCAAAAGACAAGTGTCTTTAGTTAAAAAAATCATATTCAATAAAGGAATCATATTACTTTAATTTTAAAGAAAAATTCTAGAGAAGGGATGAGGAATTATGCAGCTGTTTGGAGTGATCTTTTCGACCAGACTCGTCATGCTGCCCCAGTACACACCCCATTGAGTTCTCTAGCACTGTTAAGTACATGATTAGCGGTCTTCCTTTGACTGGTGACATCAGAATGGGAGGTTCCTATATGTACTCCTTAATTATATCAAAGGTTGTTTGATAATCATCATTCCATTTTACTACTTGATCTTTCTTCAACAACTTGAAGATTGGCTCACAAGTAGCAGTTAGATGAGAAATGAAACAGGCAATGTAATTCAGGCGTCCCAAGAAACCTCTGACTTCCTTCTCGGTACGAGGAGCTGGAATCTCTTGAATGGCTTTAACTTTTGTAGAATCAACCTCAATACCCTTACCAGTGACGACGAAGCCCAAGAGTTTACCGGATCTCACCCCAAAGTTGAACTTGTTCGAATTTAGCCTCAATTTATACTTCCTCAGCCTTTCAAACAATTTATGCAGATGATCAAGATGCTCTTCTTTAGTTTGCGACCTAGCTATCATATCGTCAACGTAGACCTATATCTCGTGGTGAATCATATCATGAAATAAGGCTACCATGGCACACTGATAGGTTGCCCCGACGTTCTTCAACCCAAAAGGCATAACCTTATAACAGAAAGTGCCCCACTGTGTGACGAAGGTAGTTTTCTCCATGTCTTCAGGCGCCATTTTGATCTGATTGTAACCTGAGAAGCCATCCATGAAAGAGAATACCTTATGCTAAGTGGTGTTGTCAACCAGAACATCGATATGTGGTAGTGGGAAGTCATCTTTGGGGCTTGCCCTATTCAGATCCATGTAATCTATTCACATACGTACCTTGTCGTCTTTCTTTGGCACCAGAACAACATTAGTAACCCATTGAGGATATGACGTCACTGCCAAGAACCCTGCATTAAATTGTTTCATAACCTCAGCCTTGATCTTATCTGACATTTCATGATGCATGCGATGAACCTTCTGTTTTATCAGAGCACAAACCTCTTTCATTGGCAGACGATGAACCACAATATCGGTGTCGAGCCCTGGCATGTCTTCGTATGACCAGGCGAAGATTTCAACATATTCATGTAGCATCTAAATTAACCTTCTCTTGACACTGCTTTCTAAGTCATCACCTATCTTGACCTCTTTCTTATATGTCTCAGTTCCTAGGTTCACCACCTCAACTGGCTCTTCATGTGGTTGGGTAGTCTTCTCTTCCTGTATCAAAAGTATGGCAAGTTCTCTAGGTATTTCATAATCTTCCTCACCTTCGTCTTCGACTTGGTAGATTGGATTTTCGAAGTCATATGAGGCAATAGCAGAATTGTTATTGACGAGATCCAGAGTGGATGAGGATCTTCAATGTAGTGTGTGGGTGTGTGTAAGAACACATAGCTTTTTTAAAAATGCAATAAGATAAAAAGAAAGACAGGGATCACAAAATTTGTATGCAAAACTTCCAATGTTTTTATTGAATGAGAAAATGTTTATGAATTAATCAACCCTTAACAAATGAACCATTGTGCCCCGGGTAAGACACAAGGTTTTAAAGTCATTGTTCAAATTTTACATAACCAAAACTTTCAAAGTAATAAAATAGGAATATATCCATTACTCATGGCTGAAAGAGATAGGGAACACGTCTTCTTCCTTCTAATCATCCAGTCCATCACTAATAGTAGGAACAATCCAGTTGTCGAAGTCACAATCACTATCTGCATCCTCTATAGCATTAACCCCGTTATTGCTGATGCAGAACAAAGGTCTTCCAGCACGAGGACGTCGAACAACCCTTTAACCTTCTGCAGTAAATCCCAAGCCAAACTTGTTAGATTTATAGGGGATATCAGGAAGCTGACCCCAAATTGTATTATCACCTTCTTCAATAACAACCTTAACATCTTTCAAGGAGGCTATCTTGTACGGAGCCTTGGTAATTTTCAGAATGACTGAAACATCTTCAACAATAGCAGGGGAGATCACTTCAAAGGTTTGACAGGGTGTTTCAATGAATTCTCCGTCCATTTCCATGTATCGGAACGAGTTGAGGTGGCTGACCATATATTCCTCCTCTCCATAAACAGTAACAACTTTCTCTTTCACCGGGTATTTCAGCTTCTGGTGCAGAGTGGAAGTGACAACACCTGCCCCATGGATCCAAGGGTGTCCCAATAAACAAGAGTAAGCAGGCCAGATATCCATGATATAGAAAGTGGACTCAAAAATCTATGAACCCACCTTGATAGGGAGGTCTACCTATCCATGTACCATTCGCTTTGATCCGTCGAAATCTCGAACTATGATATTGCTGAGCTTCAGCACCAACCCTTCACAATCTAACCGGTTGAGAGCTCCTTTCAGCAGAACATTCGGAGATGATCCCGTGTTAATCAATACATGGGCCAATGTAGTGCCCTTGCACTCTATGTAGATGTACAAAGCCCTATTATGATTCCTCCCCTCTGAAGTCAAGTCAGTATCAGAGAAACCCAAACCATTATCAATTGTCAGAATGGCCACATAACCTCTAAATTGATCTGCCGAAATTTCCTGCGGCACATGAGCAGTCTTTAGGAATTTCACTAAAGGCTTCACATGGGCCTCATAACACAACATTAGTGACAACATAGATATTTAGACAGGGTCTGCCCCAACTGTTCGACAATTTTATAATCACTTCGACGAATAATCTTCAGAACCACTTCTAAATCTTCCCCAAAAGTATCTTTAACAGGAGCTTCTTTTGGCGCCTCCGTCCGGGCAGGCTCTATCACCGACTCTTTACCTCGAGCCCCAACAGTCATTTTGGAAACTGTAATCTGAGCAGGTGGAGATATTTCAAGAGAGAAAATCCTTCCACTTCTTGTAATCTTACTGGTCCCCACAATATTGACAATACTGGGATCAACTTCTTCTTTTTCTTCATTTGACAACTCCTATTTGACGCCATGATAATAGACGTCAAATCCGTAGTGCCAAGGAATTGCTTTATCTGAGGAATACATGATTGGCTCGGGCGTTGAAATGACTAGTGGAGGAGCTTTCGGATTGGCGATAATCCTTATAGGACCTTTAGAAGGGATCCTAAAAGGAGTACCAGAGATAAAAAATAGATCTTGGTAGAAATTATTGGTAGGCGAAACTTTTTCAATCAGAATAATATGTTTATTCATCAAGCTTTGAACACCCTTTTTTAGTGACTCGCGACCATTGGGTTCGAGTTCAAAACAATAATAACCTTCAACATAACCTGGAAATAAACTAGATTGTAGCAAACTCTTCTTTATTGCGGAGAGTAGAGTAACCACATCATTCACAGAAGTAACATATAGAATATCCTCAACAACACTTACGCCTTTATCATGTTTGGGCATAGGTGCTGTAATTACATTTGGGGTCTCTGGAGGATCGAACTCAATCTCCTTGTTATCAATCAGATCTTGAATTTTAGTCTTCAAAGCCCAACAACTATTCATGTCATGCCCAGGAATATTGGCATGATAGGCGCATCTCACATTAGGATTGTACCGAGGAAAGGTAGTGTTGGGGTTCTGAGGAGGACCCTTCAATGTTATTAACTCTGCCTTCAAAAGGTGTTGCAGTGCATGAGATAAAGGCATATTGATCTTAGTGAACTTCCTTCTTGGAGCGTCTGGCCTTTGACGGTTACCCTGCTATTATTGTTGGGCAGGTGCCGGATTGGAAATCAAAACTGCTCCTACAGACTCATGGCGATTAACTCTGCTAAAACTTTTCTGGCCATAGACATCACCAACTTCCTTTTTTCCTCTGAAGGGATTCTTCACATCACTAGAAGATGCAGCCATCAGGATCTTCCCACTTTTGATGTTGCTTTCAACTCTTTCACCAGTCAAAATCATCTCTGTAAAAACCGATGAGGAACTCCCAATCAGCAAATTGAAGAACGGGCCTCTCAGAGTGGCCATGAACATGTCTACCATTTCCCGATCATTCAGAGGAGGATGCACTCTACCAGCTAGGTCCATCCACTTTTATACATATTCCTTGAACCCTTATATTGAGCCCATGGACATATTCTATAATTGTACTCGGGTTGGTTCTAGGTCAGTGTTGTATTAATACTGCTTATAGAAAGCAGTAGCCAAATCTTCCCAGGTGCAGATATTGGTCCCCTCCAACTGATAGAACCATTCTAGTTGTGTGCCAGCCAAGCTTTCTTGGAATAAATAGACCCATAACTTCTGGCCAGCGGTGTGAGGCTGAATCTTTCTGACATACGACCTCAGGTGCAGTTTAGAACAAGAGACCCCTTCATATTTGATGAAAACAGGGACCTTGAACTTAGGTGGGATGACCACCCCTGGAACCAAACCTAATTCTCCGAAATCCAATCCCGGTATCTTTTGGACCTCCATAGCCTTGAGCTTATCCTCCAGCTATCTGTATTTATCATCAGTAGGAGGGTATTGCTCGTCCAAGTAGTCCTCATCTTCAGAACCTTGGTTATTCCTGTCTTCCTACTTGAATGTCCTATCCTCTTCATCTTGATCATCATCTTCATTAGAGGAGACTTCAACAACTTGAATTGGTTGGGCCAGACCTTTGAATCTCCTTCCCAAATTAAGGACAACAAGCTTCTTGGTCTTCTTCTTTTACTTAGCAAGGAGCGCCATTATTTATTACTGCCCCTTGGCCAGGTTCAGAAGAGTTTCTTGGAACTGTGCATGCTGAGCATGGAGAACTTTGACATTCTGTTCAAGAGCCATTTTTCAGCTGAAATAAACAACGATAAAAATGAGAAACCTGTACTAGAAAACATGTTCATGAAATGATGCATGATATGCGAATGCAAATGTTTTCAAGGACTTCGGGAAATTTAAATTTGTGAACAAAAAGGAAACAAAGATTTTATTAGCAAATTTCAAATTACAACTTCCCTTTAGGCTTACAAAAACCTTGAAAGATAAAATGAACTCCTAAAATCTAAGAATCAAATCTCCTGAGGACGCTTCCTCTTTGTACTGATGTAAGCATTAAGACTCCGCTCCTCTTGAAGGTTCCTTGTGAGTTCCAACACTTTCTTCTCACTTGCATAACATCGGGTCTCCAAGATGTCCCGTTCTTCCTTCATTTAAGTCCAAGACTTTTGCAACTCTTCAAGATCAGTAGGCATACCATGGTGGAGAATGGTATAAGGAACATCCCCCTCAACAACAGGCTCCACAATTATTGGTAGGATGGTTGGATATGGAATCAAGAGACTTTGAGCACGAGCTCGTACCCATTTGAGATATGGCTCAAGAGGGATGGAATTCTTATGCCCCAAAGTCTTTCTATCCATCTTGCTTACCATGCCCCAAGCATGTATGAACTTTCAATGATAACCTTGGACATCGTTCTCGTAGTCGAATATAATACCTTGAATGAGTGCGTCACATGGACCATCTCTTCGAGCATAGCCAAATTGTCGTAGATCCAGAGATGGGTTATAATTAATACCTCCACTAATTCCTAAGAATGGAACATTATAGAATTCCCCACAATGGTAAATGATAGTAATGTCCTCTTGGGATCGAGAGCACCAATGGATATCCGTATGAGAAAGCGACATTAACCTTTACGACCACTTCAAACCCTACTCATTCTTCAATATTGATCGAGGAAGGTGCGAATCAAACCACCTAGACAACAAAGGCAAGCAACACATAAGAGTCCCTCGCTTCTTCATGGTATGAGTATGAATAGAGTGAAAAATATCTCCAAGCAATGTAGGCACAGGGTTACGAGTAAGGATAATTTTGACAGCATTCACATCTATGAGTTGGTCAGGGTTAGGAAAAAGTACCAACCCATAGATTAGAAGAGCCAGAATCTCCTCAAAAGCTTTTAAATCTAAATATCCCAAAATAGTCGAGCCTTCTCCATCAGGAATTTAGCCAAAAAACCTTTGACCCTATTTCTTGTCTCCTAATTATCTATAATGTCAGAATTCTTCAAATGTAAGGCCTTGGCAATAACTTCGGGTCTTGGAGTTTCCTCCAAACCGGTGAAGGGTATTTTATCAAGAACAAACACCCTTAGTAGTTGAGAGAATTCTTCCGTTGTAGGCACAAATTGGTAATCGGGGAAAGTGAAACAATGATGTACAAGGTCAAAAAATTGAAAGAGCACCCTTATCATGTCTTCTTCAATGCTTGAGGTAACCAGATTGAGAAGTCGACCATATCTTTTGGTGAATGAAGAATTTTTAGGAACCCTTAAACTAACTCTTTGAGTTGAGGAGGCACCCTTATGAGGTTGATTTAGATGGTATTTCTACGGGCGGAAGCCATAGTCTGCAAAACAGAACAAAGATAAATTCCCTGGTCCTTGAAATGGTTAGGAAATGGTATGAATGCTATGATGCATGGTGTTATGTTCGAAAAATTTAATCACACACAAACTAAACACACAAGGCCTTAGTTTAAAGCTTTCTTGAAGTTTATAGGTAAGTACCCTCTTCAAGTTTAGTTGGTTCAACCTGTCCTAAAGAAAGTAACCGGGTTCTAAAAGATCTCAATATCATTATTCTTTCTTTTGAGAATTGTTTCAGCTCAAGCTTCTTTATCAGCGACCAAAATATCCCGAAAGTCCTACCTCAATGAGTGTAACATCGAGTATCAACCAACTTTAGTCTTGCACCAAAGCCGACTATCTCACTACTTTCTAATGACCAAGTTGTTTAACTAAGGTTCTACGATCAGTAGTGCTTTATGACACCACACAGTGGCCCCATATTTTCCTTGACTGGACTCAAGGGATATTGGTACCAACAAATGTATCATAATAACGTAGCCAGCATTTCAACCATGTCGGTATTATGCTGCACAGTCCCCACGATCTATTGCTACTTACCTAATGTGCCTTAGATCCAGGTATAGGATCTATACAAGAATACCCAAACATAACTTGAAATGTAAAGCAAGCAAGTCAAACAATTTAAGCATTTTAAATATGATCTATCTCTAAGGTAACCCAACTTTGAGTCATTGTCCCCAGCAGAGTCGCCAGTTCTGTAATATGGTGGGAGAACTGACTTTACTGGTTTTGCATTTTTATCGCAAGTGTTGTAGTTAGCAAGAGTTGCCACCGACTTTTCTTTTATCCAACAAAGGAAGGGGTGAAAAGAACAGGAAAGACCTTTTTAAAGATTTTGAGTTCGGGGGTAGGTTATGGAAAGGGAAGGTGTTAGCAACCTTTCCATCCGTAGTCATCTACGGGCTCTTAGTTGCTAGCTAACATTTGAAAAATGCTTTATGTTTGTGTGTTTTGAAAATATTTTTGAAAAGACGCCTTTGTGCGGCGAACTTTGTAATTTTTCTCGTTTAGTTGAGAATGTATACAAAGTGTTTTTGTCTTTAAAAATCATTTAGAAAAGGGTTTGTGTATGTGTGAATTTTTTTTTGTTTGTTTTTGTGAGCAAGCAACTATAAGAGGTCTACCTACTCAAATGATCTTTGTTCTTTTCCTCTTTTCCTTTAGACAATGCTATTATATTATTAGTCAGTAGATATCCCTATCGTTGGATGTTTTGAGGGACAAGCGAGGGTCATCATACAATCACGAAAGCAACTCGTAAGAAACTTTAACAATCACCCTAAGGTTTTAAGATGACATACCAAGGAAACATCGAAAGGGTCATCGAGGGACTTATGATCTTTGAACCAAAGGGTCACTGCTAACATTTCTCACGTTCGAGACACGCGACTGTTTTATTCTGAAGGTAACAAGTGTAGGTACCTTAGAGGTGCGCGTGTGTGAGTGTGTTGTGTTTCAGTTATGTTTATCTTGAATGTTAGGTTTTTTAGCATTTTCTTTTAGTCTTTCCAAACAAGCCTATTAGCATACATCTAGCAGTTAATTGTATATAAGTACGGGAAATAAAGTGCGGAAAATGAATCTACGCTTTTACATCGCTTCAAGATATGGGGAATTACAAACCAAAAATGGGGAATAAAAAGTAAAAGGTCATAGTTTAACTATTACATCCCATGTGCAATTACATAATTTTATGAAAATAATGGGAATAAAAATAAATGAACGCACGAAGAAGAAAAGAGAAATATGTGAAAACCCTAGAAGTCTAAGTAATAAAAAGAAGTAATTTTTTTGGTTATTTTTTCATTTTTTCGTTTAGAGAAATAGTTAAATTCAAATAAGAAATCCCTAAATATAGTTAGTTTAATTTAAAAAGTGATTAAAAATTATTAATTAAAAATAATTTAATTAATGAAAATCTAAGCCTAATTATTTTTGTGATTTTCGGTTTTATGATTTTTTTTAATAAAAGGAAATTAATTGAAAAAAGAAAAATCTAAATTAAACAAAACAAAAAAATATAGAAAATAAGAAAAAATGGGCTTGCTGTAAAGAAAACTGGGGGTGAGAAAGAGAAATTCCCCAAGCCCAAAATAATGGCCCAGGCACTGCAACAATAGTAATCAGGGGTGTGTATTCCAGTAATTGTCCCAAGCCTAATGTCCTAGGCCCAGGTGTGGAAAAACGAAATTGAGGGGTGTGAGTCTGAAATTTCTAAGCCCAATAGTGAGAAGGACCAAGCGTCCAATAACCTACAAAAAAATATATTGAAACATAAAATTGCAAAACCTGAGATTTGAACCCAGGCTCTAGAAGAGAAAGGCCTTAAGCGCATGTTTGCTACCACTGGATCACTATGCTCATTCGTTAATACAATGACATAATAATATTATATTGTAAAAATGAATAAATTCACATGAAAACAGGCACCCAATGGATTTAAACGGGCCAATCAAAATATGGATTTTTGCCATGCAAGCGTTGATCAGAGTCAACGTATTCTAGGGATGCCAGAGTCAAACTCCGATCACCCTCTCCGATTGTACAAAATTCCAACTTGCAAAAAAGGACAACTTCAAGGCACAAGATTTAGGCTACCCCCCTAAATCGGGGTCTGTCGATCCCATGGTGCCCTCTATTTTTCCTAAAAGTGGTTGTGTGTGGAGATACGGAGAATACAGTCCTCCATTCCCTAACAATGGCGTTTCAATGTTCCTGCATCGAATCTTACAGGAAAAGGTTCTAAAACATCCCAAGCATCAGTATGAACATGTATGATTGTTTAGAAACAGTTTATAACGTGAGACTTACAAGTTCATGATCAAGATGTTTTACCTAACTGGAGCAATTTGAGTAACTTTTTCTAGAGCGTTTCAGGCTTCAAGAAGGACTGGGATGAGTCCTGGGAGTCTCAGGAACACGAATGCGTGGCTAGTTTTGATGGAGGAAAGCCGAAAGTATATTTACGAATTTCACAACTTTTGAAAATTTTATGAAGTTTTGAGAGATTTCTCTAGGCAGCGGTGCGTTTCCTTTACAGTATGACCTTGTGCACATTTGTAGAGGAGTAGAGTGAGTAGACCAACATGGAAAGAATCAAGTCTTAACCATGGCTTTAAAAGAAAAAAAAATCATAATTTGAAAAATTGCCAAAACTACATGATTCTTGCCGCTTTTGTTTTCTGCATGAACCTGTTCATGTTCCATGTATCATGCACGAATCTTAGGCTCCATGATGGGTCAAGTCAAGCCCAAATGCCTTAGCCCATTATTTCTTGTATTTTATTTAATTTATTTGATTTTAAATTAAATAAAATCAAGATAAATGTAAATAACAATCAAGACCATGAAAAAATGGACTTAAAGGTCCTCTAAGATATTATGGACATGTTTAAAGACCAAAAACTAGGCTCATTGGCTCAAAATTGCAATTTTGCTTAATTTGTACTTCTTGAATTTCTTCAAAATTCCCCAAATTGTGAAACTAATAACTTGCTCAATTTTCACCTTTTGAAGATGATATTTGGCTTTTTAGAAATCCCAAGATGTCCTCTACAATATCTATGTTTACCATTTTTGCTTTTGAAGACATTATCTTGATGTAAGTTACCTTGAAAAAAAGTGTCTTTTGTTGACTTTTGAAAATGACCTATAATGTATGAGATCATATCTTTCAAATGAAGCATATTTTGAACTTGAGAATAAAATAAAAGTTGTAGAGAATTTAATTATCTTCAAAATAGGATTTGGTTAGGGAAAAGTGGATGAATCATGTGAAAGTTATGCCTGGTCAAAGTTGAGTTCACTTCTCCTAAGGAAACCCTAATTTGACAAATCTTGACTTTTGATGATTTGAGGACTTTCCTTAGGGAATCGTGATCAATCCTTGATCAAATGATGAATATAACTTCAAAATGTTGATGTTGACCAAAAATCTTGAAGTTTGACTGTATGTTGACCATAGTTGACTTTTTGACCAATATAGTTGATTTTCAAACATTTTAGCCATTGACTGAGCAAACTTGTGATGTAGGGCTTAAAACTTGACAAGAGCCTTTTTGAGGACCTGTGAAGAACCATGGAAGCCACTTGATACCTTTTCATACCAAATTTCTTTGAGAAATTCCAAACCCTAGTTGTAGGCCTTTGGTTTAGGAGGTCTATCTTGAGTAGTCAACCCTTGAGTGTCTTGACTATTTGAAGAGCCTTGAAAGAATTCTTTGAGAGAAATGTGAGGGAAATTTTTTGGGGTACAACACTAAATTATCAATTGAGTTGTGTTTGACTGTATGAAATTATTTTCATTAGGGTTCATGACGGCATAGGGGTTGTGCTGTCAGAAAGTTATGCGAATCAGGGTTGTAACAACACAAGATTTATGCGAAAACGACACTGATTTGAATGAATTTAAAACCCCCGCCAAAGTATGTGTAGTGTGATCAGTTTCCGGAATTCAATTTGACTTATTTAATTAACAAAATTTAAATTAATAATGATAATAAAGTTTTTATTATTGTTTTCTTGTGGTGATCAGTTATGGCCTTAGATTCCGTTGTACCCCAAAATTTTCCCTCTCATTTCATCAATATTTTATCACCACAAGACCCTTGGAGCTCAAGATCAAGTTAGGGTTTGCTCTGCTCAAGACTCCTCCTTGCACTGTTGACCCAAATTAGGGTTTGAGTTTTCACAAAGATGTTTTGACCTAAAATGCCCAAAGTGACTTTCATGCTTCATGTTGGACTCACAAGTTTATCCATACCAAGTTTCAAGCCTTGATTCCAATCTTTGCCCAGTCAATTGGACAGTTGACCTAAAAATCAGCTGTATTGGGGAAAAGTCAACTGTGGCCAATTGACAGTCAAACTTCATAATTTTTGATCCACATCAACTTAATGAACTCATATGAACCATTTGGTCAATTTTGGATCAAATTCCACAAGAAATTTGATCAGATCACCAAAAGGGCAAAATGGTAATTTTTAGGGTTTTGACTGCACAAAGGCAATTTTTGACTGTTTGACCTAACCAATGGCAAACCAAGCTCATATATGGACTCAAGGACTCAATGGCATTGTCTTGACACATTCAACAAGTCCAAAAGATCTCAAATGCACAAGATTGACAGATGGATTTTCCAGTCAACTGATCAAAATTTGACTGTATACTGAAAAGCCAAACTTTGACTTTTTGGTCAAAATCAAGTACCAAGATTCATTTTTCATCAAGACATGTCAAATTATGAAACTTATTCATCAAGAAACCCAAAATTGCAAATTAGGGTTTAGAATGAGGAAATTTCATAACTTAGAATTTTTCTAAGTTATGAAACTTCCTCATTTTTTCCTAACTTTGTCCCTTTTTTTCACCAAGATGCAAATGGATTC
Source organism: Vicia faba (assembly GCA_948472305.1). NCBI lineage: Eukaryota > Viridiplantae > Streptophyta > Magnoliopsida > Fabales > Fabaceae > Vicia > Vicia faba. Next base: position 1,293,088,525 of record OX451739.1, on the reverse strand, counting down.
AAACAAAACTCAAAACATGAAAGTTGTAGCCCATTGAAAAATATACAACTTTGATTCAAAAAGTTTTCTCAAAGGAATCTTTTAGCTCAAGTTATGATTTTTGGAATAAGGGTGCAAAACATTTTTAACTTAGAAAATTTTTGACCTATTCTAGGCAGGATTTTTGTCCAACTTCATGGCCATTTTCCACATGCTTCCACTTGGAATTTCAGTTTGCATTACAAATATGGATTGTATTACACATTCCAAGCTTTCCAAATTGTCCAAGAACTTCTCAAACACCCTTGTGTTAGGGAGAATCGAATTTGCAAAGATGGGCAAAAGTCACTTTTGTTCATAGCTAAATACATGTTCATAACATTTGCATTTTCAACTCAGCATGGTTTATGCAAGCTTGCAGGCCTCTAACCTTCTTCACACTCAATAATTAAATGCCAAACCATTGTGTTCAAGCATTATTTTGTGCATTTGGTGATTACACATGAAATTATCCCTTAAATAGAAAAAGCACATTTGCCATTTTGATAAAGATACACTTTATGTCAAATACCATATCCAAGAGGTACAAGCCAGATCTTTGAGGCACAAGTTTGTAGGTAAATCCCACTGATCAAGAACAAAGTATGCAGCATGCTTGAGAACTGAGTACAGGCCTATATCACAAGTTGACATCTCTTTGATTACATTGGAAGAAAACTTGCAAACTGACTCCAATCTCTCATTCCTGTAAACACCAACCTAAGCAAACATTGAAAACATCTTTCACACTCCCTAACTAACCTAAAATACGAATCAACCACCCCTCAAACCACCTCATTCATCAAAACACCATTTTTCTGCAAGAAACAGGGCATCCCTGCAGATTGAGTTGCACAACTTAGTTTGCTCATGCGTTTTGGCCAAAGCTTGTTCAAACACACTCCCTACCATCCATTGAAACTATCCCAAGCCCTAGATACAAACTGTAACATCCCTAACCCCTATTGCCATTTTCATTTTTCAGTTGTGCAGGTGAACTTCCATAGCACGATTCATAGTGATTCAAAGCAAGCTAGGTGTTGGAGAAGCATCCTTGGACTTCAGGCAAGCTGTAACAAAGCTCAAACTCCATTGAAGATACCTCCATTGCTGTACACGACTCAAGCTGAAACAGGTAAAAACATGAACTTCTATCTCTCAATATAGGAAGAGTTAGGCTTAGGTTTGTGAATAAAACATGTCCTCCTCATAGCCCTGAAGCCATCCATATACTTACTTTTCATTTATATTGAGTATGCTGTGAGAATTTTGGCCATGAACATTGAAGAAAATTTAGGTCAGAAATTGGGGATGAAGAAATTCTCCCTCGTTTCTTAGAGTTAGGTCAAGATTTTTATATGTATGAACTCGTCTCTTCATGCTCTATAATGTTTGTGTTATGAGTTTTTGTTAAAAGTCAAAGAATCAGGAGTTTGTTGTTGAGCAAGGAGGCGCGCGAAATTCAAACAGAATGGCTGGAGGTTGAAGAAGGTGGACTTGGGCTGGGCCTGAGTTGTTCCTGCTTTTTGCACCCTCTTTTCTAACTTACACCCCCTGGCCCATTGTATGAAATATTCATTATTTTTGCATTTTTCTTTTTATTTCTGATTCTATATTTTTATTCAAACATGAAAAAACACTAAAAATATTTTTTCTCACATTTTTGCATTTATTTGGTATTTATTTGTTTCATTTAGCATATGTATATAAATAAATGTAATACTTTTTATTCAAGATATTAAAAAATAATACAAAAATATATATATTTTCAGTCATTATTTTTTATTCACATTTTGAAAACATTTTCTAAAATATACTCATTTTTGTAAATAATTAATATTTTATTCTTGTATATATTTAGTATATTTAATATATAATATAAATACTTGTATATTTATTAGAATATTTAGGATAAAAATATGAAAATAATACATTTTTATTTTTATTAATATATGACACTAAAAAATACTTTTTTTTCACAATATACTTCTTTTATTATTTTTTTTTGTATAAATAAATATATAAATATTGTATATAATTAATAAATATTTGCTATTTATTCAAAAATTAGGGTTTTGCCCTAAACCATAAAAATACTCCAAAATTGACCTTTTTATTTTTGTTTATATTTTACATTGAAAAATACTTTTACATACATAAAAAACCATTTTTGTGCATAATACATTTTGTATTATTTATTGTATTTATTTAATTATTGTACAATTAAATAATTTGTATATTCAATATGGATGTAATAGTTTTAGATTTAATTTCTTGCTAAATATCCCCCCATTCAAACATTTGTACCCCCATCCCCATAATTATGTTGTAATAATTTAGGACTTTAAATTTCCGCATTTAAAAGCTTTCAAATTATGCCATGATAGACCTAGGGTTTGTATGCAAATCAAAAATAACAAATAGCTTGACCTAATTCAAAGACAAAAAAGCATGAAAATGGACAACACAAAACACACTTGCACCCTTAGGGTTACTCCACTTGTTGCCTTCAAAAATGGGCCATGTTGCATGTTGAGTGTCTTTGGCAAAACAAAACAAATCAAATGATCATAGTCCCTCGATGACGCTTTCTCAAGTTGCCTAAAAATGATCAAGTCCCTTAAAGGAAAAATTGCCAAAAGACACTTGGCACTATTGCATTCATGGTCTAAACGATGACCCGTGCCCATCCCGTTAACATCCTAACACCAGATTGTCCACCAAATACAATGGTGGAACAATACTGTTAAAAGGGTTAAAACATAGGAAAGATCTTTGAGAAATTTAGGGTAGATAGCTCTTGGTTACTTGACTAACTTGCAAAACAAATCCTTTCCATTTTTCAAAATACACCTCACAACACAATTTCAAAACAAACTTTCAAAAAACATTGAAACATCTTTTCAAAAAGACAAACACCTTTGTAAAACATTCGAGTAAAGAATTGTTACAACGGTTGCCTAGACAAGGCATCTTTTTCAAAACATTTTCAAAACCACACATACAAAGCATCATTTCAAACAATTGAAAGCATCATTTCAAACAATTGAAAATGCAAGGCAAGTGATCTAAGCAAGTAACTAAGAGCCCATGGATAACCATGGATAGAAAGGGTGCTAATACCTTCCCTTTCTATAATCTACTCCCCGAACCCAAGAAAACATCTCAACGGTTTTTCCTGTGCTTTTTAACCTTTCCTTAGGATAAAATAAAAAAGTCGGTGGCGACTCTTGCTAAACCGAAACATTTGCGAAAACAAACGCAAAACCTCAAGTCAGTTCTCCCACCGTATCACAGAACTGGAGACTCTGCTGGAGATAAAATTAAAAGTGGAGTAACCTTAGGGCTTAGATCACCCTTTTGCATGACTAACTGTTTGCTTTGATTGCTTTACATTTTGGTTCTTTTGTTTGGGCTTGAAATCCTACACCCGGATTTGGGAAACATTCATAGATAGCAATACATTGTGGAAACTGTGCGGGGTATACCAACACGGTTGAAGCAATAGCTATATTAGTGCGACATATTTGTGAGTACCGGGAACCCTTGAGTTCAATCAAGGAGAGTACGGGGCCGCTGAGTGATGTCACTAAGCACTAATGACCTAGAACCTTACTTGACCATCTTGGCCTTTCATTAGGGGTAGTGAGATGACCGGCTTTGGTGCCGTCCGAAGTTGGTAGATACTCGATACTACACTCATTGAGGGTTGTTTTCTTGGAATATTTTGGTCGCTAGTTAAGTGGCTAAACCAAAACAATGAACATGGAAAACAATCCAATGATATTGAGCTCCTTAGAACCCGGTTACTATTTATAGGACATGTTTTTAAGCCAACTAAACTCAAGAGGGTACTTACCTATGGAACCTCATGAAAGCCTGAAACTAGGGTTTTTATGTGACTTGCTTGTACATATGTTTGTGCATACATCATGAACATCATAAACCATCATATGCATCCACTAACCATTTCAAGGGTTTGGATCTTCATCTTTGTTCTTGTTTTGTAGGTCATGGAAATTCTTCGCAGGAAAATTATCCAAGTCAACCTTGTGAGAATCCCTCCTCAACTCAAGGAGCTCACATCCAGAATTCCAAAAAGCTCTCTCTTCAGTGAAAGACATGGTAGACTTCTCAACCTAGTCAACACCAGCATTGAAGAAGACATGGTGAAAGTGCTGTTCCAGTTCTTTGACCCCCTTCACCACTGTTTCACATTCCCCGAGTACCAATTGGTGCCTAGTTTGGAGGAATTTTCTTAACTCCTGAGAATTCCTATTCTTAATCAACTACCTTTCAACGGTATGGAAAAAGAACCAAAGCATGAAGATGTTACTCAAGCACTACACTTGCAACCATCTGACATCAAGGGGCATTGGGAGACTAGAAGTGGTGTCAAAGGCTTCTTGGCAAAATTCTTGTTTGAGAAAGCACAAGAGTGTTTGAATTCCCTGGATCTGCAAGCCTTTGAAGAAATTGTGACACTCCTCATTTATGGGTTGGTCTTGTTCCCAAATCCTGACCAACTTATAGATGTCAAAGCTGTCAAGATTTTCCTATCTAGGAATCCCATACCTACATTGCTTGGGGACATCCTCCACTCATTTTACACACGAACAATGAGGAAGCGAGGTGTTCTCATGTGCTGTACCCCTCTCCTTTCAAGGTGGTTTATTTCTCACCTTCCACAATCTATTTTGAAGAATGAGCAAGGCTTAAGGTGGTCACAACGATTGATGACCCTCACACACTCTGATGTACATTGGTGTTCTCGGTCCAGAGAAAATGTCATCATCGTCGATGGTCGTGGTGAGTTCCCTAATGTTCCATTACTTGGCATTAGGGGAGGCATTACCTACAACCCCTGTCTAGCTTTGAGACAATTTGGATATGCACGGAGGGACGGCCCTCATGGCATGCTGATTCCTGACCTGGTTTTTGACTTCGACAACGATGCACAAGGACTTCGCCAAAGATTCATCAGAGCTTGGAGGATGCCTAACAAGGTAGATAGTAAGACACTGGGGCACAAGAACTCCATCCCTCTTGAGCCTTATCTCAAGTGGGTACAAACCCACGCCCAGAGTCTTATGATGCCTTACCCTCACATTCTCCCTTTGATTAAAGAGCCTGTTAAGGAAGGAGAGGTTCCCTACACCATCCTACATCCTGACATGCCTACATCATGGGAGGAAATGCAGAAGAGTTGGATCCAACTCAAGGAAGAAAGGGATACTTTTGAAGCCAGCTTCTACGCCAGTGAGAAGAAGGTTTTGGAGCTTACCCTCCGACTTGACGAGGAGGAGACCCTCAACACTTACATCACACCAAAGAGGATGCACAACGTCTTTTTACCTTAAGAAGTTTTTGTAATATTTGGCCCATGGGGCATTTATGTACTGACAATTTTCTTCTTATTAATATGACGTGTGTTCTTTTTGTTTGCAACAATTTTGAATTTCTAAATCCTTGAATGCATTGCATGAATAAACATATCATTCATCATACGCATAAGCAGGTCTTCACACCAGGTTTCCTTATCTTTCTGCTGTTTATTTCAGTAAGATGGATCTTGAACAGACGGTCAAAGATCTGCAGTCACAAAACTCACAGTTTCAACAGCTCCTAATGACCTTAGCAAAGGGTCAGGAGGATCTTAAAGCACTGCTGGGGAATAAAGAGCAAGAAAAAGGAAAAAAGAAGAAGAAAATAGTCGGGGTAGCTACACTGGGAAGAAGATTTGAGAATGAAGCTAGGAGAGTTCTTGAATTCCCCTCTGCATCTGATGAGGGGACCAATAAGGGAAAAGGAGCTGCATTACCTTCTGAGTCCGAAGCTGAAGAGGAAGAGGTTGAGGAAGATGAAGACTACTCAGAGCAGCAATACCCACCAGCAGACGACAAATACAAAAACCTGGAGGATAGACTGGCAGCTATGGAGCTACAAAGGGTTCCCGGGTTAGATTTTATTGGGATTGATTGCTGGGATTGTGATCCCTCCAAAGTTTAAGGTGCCAATTTTTGCAAAGTATGACGGGCTGTCTTGCCCGAAGATGCACCTAAGGTCATATGTCAGAAGAATTCAACCTCATACATCCGACATAAATCTTTGGGTACACTTCTTTCAGGACAGTTTGTCCGGTACACAGCTAGACTGGTTTTACCAGCTTGAGAGGTCATAAGTGCATAACTGGGAAGACTTGGCAGCTTCCTTTTATCGCCAGTATCAATATAATGCTGACTTGGCGCCAACCCGTACTCAGCTACAGAGTATAGGAATGGCCTCAAATGAGGGATTCAAAGAATACGCCCAGAAATGGCGCGACTTGGCCGGAAGAGTGAAGCCACCTCTTTCAGATAGGGAACTAGTTGATATATTCTTGGGGACCCTATCTGGCCCGTTCTTCAACCATTTGATCGGGAGCTCTTCCGCAGGGTTTACTGAATTGATTCTGACTGGCGAACAGGTGGAAGCTGGTATTAAGAATGGGAAGATTCAAAGGGATACCTCTGCATCTACAACTGTTAAAAAGTCATTTCCAGCCAAGAAGGAGGCAGCTGTTGTGTACTCTCAGAAGGGATCAGGAAGAACTGACCGCCGGCCGACTGTAGGGGCCGTGATGATTCAAAATTCGTCAAATGATCAGCCTTGTACCAATCAGTCTAGACCTAACCAGCAACGGGTAGAACGGCCACAACGACAGTTCACCCGCATCAATATGACGCCTGCACAAGTTCTTCCCCATTTGTTGAAGCTAAATCTTACCACTATTAAAGAGGCACCAAAAAATGTGAATACAACTTCCCCGCATTATCATCCCAATGCTAAATGTGCCTATCATTCTGACAGCATCGGGCATGACACCAACGATTGCTGGGCGCTTAAGCATAAAATTCAAGACTTGATAGATGCAAAAAAGGTTGAGTTCGATGCTCCGGAGAAACCGAATGTAATATCCGCTCCGATGCCAAAGCATGGTCGCAATATCCATGCTATTGAAGAAGATCTGTATGTTGCTGCTGTTGATGATCTGGTAACTCCACTACTAACAATCAAGTTGAATCTGTTGAAAGCTGGGATTTTCCCAGGATGTAAAGAAGACTGCTACTGTTGTTCCTCCCTACCAATTGACTATCCATTGCTGAAGATAGGCATCCAAGGCCTAATGGACAACCAACAAATTCTTTTCGAAAAGATTCCTGATACTCTAACCCCTATCAAAGATGTTTCAATAATCACCATTTCCACCAATCTTTCCAAGGTCCCTAAAAAGCCTGTTAAGATTACATCAGCTACGAATATTGTTCCTCTGAAAATAACCATGCCTGGGCCTGTCCCCTACAAATCTGACAAATCAATACCATGGAATTATGGTGGAGAAATCTACTACCATGGTGTTAAACAAGTTGAGATAACTGAAGAGAGCTCTGACGAAGAAACTACCGACATTGGAAACATTGGCGGTACGAGCAAGATTACCCAAAGTGGGAGAATTTTCTCTCCAGAGATTGCCCCTCCAAAGGCAATCTTTGGACCCTCAGCTGCTGCCAAAGTTACTCCTGCACCGATAAAACTTTCTGCAAGAATTCCGTTGATTGAAGAAGTCGTTACTCCTGTGGTTGTCCCTCCTACTTCTGCTGATAAGGGGAAAGGGATCCAAGATGAGCTCGTCAGGACGAGGGCTCAGCCATTGGTCATCCCCGAAACCTCTAAGAAAGAAATGGAGGAGATTCTGAAAATAATTAAGAAGAGTGATTATGACATGGTGGAGCAACTGGGGAAAACCCCCTCGAAGATCTCCATGTTAGCTTTGCTGCTTTGTTCGGAGGCTCATGCCAAAGCATTGATAAGATTTCTGAAGACAACCCATGTGCCCCAGGAAACCTCAACCGATCAATTCCAGGATTGTGTAGCCAGCCTTACCGCAGACAACGGCCTGGGTTTCTCTGATGCTGACCTGACTCCGAAGGGAAGAAAACACAATGACGCATTGCATGTGTCAGTTGAATGCCGAGGAACTACTCTGGCCCATGTTTTGGTCGACACTGGTTCTTCTCTGAACGTGCTGCCTAAGAAAGCTCTGGATCGATTGGATTGTGAAGGCTTGGAGCTGAAACCAAGTAATATCATTGTCAGGGCCTTTGACGGGTCTAAAATAATGGTGCATGGGGAGGTCGACATTCCCATCAAGGTGGGCACTGAAGTATTCCACTCAACTTTCTATGTGATGGACATTCGTCCGTCATACTCTTGCTTGCTAGGGAGACCATGGATACATAATGATGGCGCAATCACTTCCTCCCTACATCAGATGCTGAAATACCCTGTCAAAGGAAAGATCATAATTGTACACGGTGAGGAGGAATATATGATCAGTCACCTGAACTCCTTTAGGTATGTGGAAGTGGAGGGTGAATTCATTGAGACACCATTCCAACACTTCGAGGAAATTGCTCCCGAAGTTGCAGTAGCAAAGGCAGTAGCTGAGGTACCCAAGCAGGTGGCCAGGATGGCATCTCTGAAAGACGCACAGGCTGCAATGAAGGAGGGGAAGAGCTCAACATGGGGTCAGTTGCCTGAATTTCCTCACAAGACAGACAAGTTTTGATTAGGATTTACCGTTGCGGGGCAAAAAGCTATGCGTCGCTCAAAAATTGAAAGGACACCCATCAAGATTTCTCCCCATGGGATCAATGCTTTAGAAGACGAAGACGGAGAGGCCAACATTGAAGATTGGATCTTCCCAACCATCGAAGGGGGACTACACAACTGGGAGGCGAAAGACTTCGTCCCTATTACTTTCATTAATCAGTAACTTATCTTTCGAACATTTCCTGTTGGTCTGTAATAATTACTTTTAAACAATCTGCACACTACTTTTTCACCTCATGCCTTGCCCGGGGCATGTAGGTCCATTTGTAAGGGTTTTGATTCTCTTCATATTCATATGCCATGTTTAATGATTCATTGGACGTTTTTCATTTATAAACTGTTGTGTTCATTTTCTTTCCTTTTGCATTTTTGTTTGTTTAAGGATGGCTATCCCTTACACACACCCACACTCACAAATGCAGGTACCCATCCACTCTGGATTCTATGGGTGACTATTATGCTATGTCCTTCAATAACTCCGAAGATTTGGTCAATCAGGCTGAGTATGAAGATGACGAAGATTGTGAAGTACCAGGAGAGCTAGCCAGACTTCTACAACAAGAAGAGAGGGCCATCTTGCCTCATGAAGAGTTGTTGGAAACAGTCAACTTAGGAACAGAGGAAGACAAGAAAGAAGTACAAGTGGGTGCCAATCTGGAACCAAGTGTCAAGGAGCGCTTAATACAGCTGTTGAATGAATATGTTGAAATCTTCGCCGGGTCTTATGAAGACATGTCGGGTTTAGACACAGACATTGTGGTTCACCGTCTCCCTACAAGAGAGGACTGTCCACCGATCAAGAAAAAAGTCCTCCGAATGAGGCCCGACATGTCTGAGAAGATTAAAGCAGAAGTAATGAAGCAATTCAACGCTGGTTTTCTGGCTGTTACATCCTATCCACAATGGGTTGCTAACATCGTGCCAGTACCTAAAAAAGACGGCAAGGTCAGAATGTGTGTGGACTACCGGGATTTGAATAGGGCTAGCCCTAAAGATGATTTTCCACTACCGCACATCGACATTTTGATTGACAACACGGCTCAGCACAAAGTGTTTTCCTTCATGGATGGATTCTCGGGCTACAACCAGATTAAAATGGCCCCCGAGGACATGGAGAAAACAACCTTTGTTACACAATGGGGTACTTTCTGTTACAAGGTGATGCCGTTCGGACTAAAGAACGCAGGGGCAACTTATCAGCGCACCATGGTAGCTTTATTTCATGATATGATACATCATGAGATCTAAGTTTACGTAGACGACATGATAGCTCAATCACAAACAGAGGAGGAACACCTTGAACATTTGCAGAAGCTGTTTGCCAGGTTGAAGGAGTACAAACTCAGGCTGAATGCAAGTAAGTGCACTTTTGGAGTTAGGTCTGGTAAACTTCTAGGATTTATTGTCAGTAACAAAGGCATTGAGGTCGATCCAGCAAAAGTAAAGGCTATACAAGAAATTCCTGCCCCCCGTACTGAAAAGGAGGGTAGAGGGTTCTTGGGGCGCTTGAACTATATTGCCAGATTCATCTCTCATCTGACGTCTACCTGTGAACCAATTTTCAAACTATTGAAGAAAGATCAGGTAGTCGAATGGAACGACGATTGCCAAGATGCTTTTGATAAGATCAAGGAGTATTTTCTAGAACCTCCTATTCTGATGCCACCCGTCGAAGGAAGGCCGCTGATCATGTATCTGACCGTTTTGGATAACTCAATGGGGTGCGTACTGGGCCAGCATGACGAGTCTGGTCGAAAAGAGCGTTCCATTTATTACCTTAGCAAAAAGTTTACCGACTGGGAGACTCGCTACTCACTTCTCGAGAAAACTTGCTGCGCTTTGGTATGGGCTGCTCGCCGACTAAGGCAGTATATGTTGACTCATACCACTCTGTTGATTTCCAAAATGGATCCTATCAAGTATATCTTCGAGAAGCCTGCTTTATCTGGAAGAAACGCTAGATGGCAGATGATCCTGACTGAGTATGACATCCAGTATACTACCCAAAAAGCTATAAAGGGGGAGTGTACTAGCTGACCATCTAGCTCATCAAGCTATCGAAGATTATCAATCCATGAGATTCGACTTCCCGGACGAGGACATCATGACTTTGGACAACATTGAAGGTAACGGACCGTATGACGGACTTGAAAATGGATCCCGATGGACCCTGTACTTTGATGGTGCTTCAAATGCACTTGGAAACGGTATCAGTGCGGTACTCATTTCCCCGGAAGGTTGCCACACACCTTTCACGGCCCGACTTTGCTTCAGCTGTACCAACAACATGGCTGAATATGAAGCCTGCATTTTTGGTCTCAAGGCTGCTATAGACCTGGGGATCAAATCTTTGATCGTATTTGGGGACTCGGCTTTGGTTATCAGTCAAATCAAAGGAGAGTGGGATACCAAGCATCCTAATCTTATCCCATAAAAAGAACATGTCTTGACATTGTTGCCTCATTTCGAGCAAATCACCTTCGAGCATTTCCCGCGAGAAGAGAATCAGCTAGCAGATGCTCTGGCTACAATGTCTTCCATGTTTAAACTCAACTGGGATAACGAGGCTCCCTAAACCACCATCGAGCGAATGGATGAACCTGCGCATTGTTATGAGATTAATACTGAAGAAGTAGTGGAACAACCCTGGTTTCACGAAATCAAAAGGTATCTCTAGACTAGAGAATATCCCGAAGGAGCTTCTGTAAATGACAAAAAGTTCCTAAGGAAATTTGCTGCCAAGTTCTTCCTGAGCAACGACATCCTCTATAAACGCAGCCATGATTGCGTTTTACTCCGATGTGTAGACAAAGCTGAAGCAGAGTTAATCATGACTGAGATACACAGCGGTACGTTTGGCACCCACTTGAGCGGGCATACGATGGCCAAGAAGATTCTAAGGGCAGGCTATTACTGGTCTACCATGGAAGCAGATTGCCATCAACATTCCCGTACTTGCCACAAATGTCAAGTCTACGCTGACAAGATTCATATTCCTCCTGTTCCTCTCAATGTTCTGACGGCTCCTTGGCCATTTGCAATGTGGGGCATTGACATGATTGGAGAAATCAAGCCTACAACGTCCAATAGACTTTGCTTCATCCTGGTCTCCATTGACTATTTTACCAAATGGGTCGAAGCAGCTTCCTTCGCCTCTGTTACAAAAAATGTGGTTGCCCGCTTCATCAAGCAAAACCTCATATGCCGGTATGGTGTCCCCGACAGGATCATCACGGACAACGGTACAAATTTGAATAATACTATGATCACCACTCTATGCGAACAGTTCAAGATTTATCATCACAATTCATCTCCCTATCGGCCGAAGATGAACATTGCTGTTGAAGCTGCGAACAAAAACATTAAGAAGATCATTCAGAAAATGACAGTTACCTACAAGGACTGGCATGAGATGTTACTGTTTGCTCTGCATGGATACCGTACCACGGCACGTACTTCAACAGGGCAACCCCATTTTCTTTGGTATATGGCATGGAAGTTGTCTTATCCATGGAAGTTCAGATTCCTTCTTTAAGGATTATGAAGGACTCTGGTTTGAGTGAAGACGATTGGATTCAGACCCGACTTGATCAACTCAATTTGATCGACGAGAAACGACTCACTGCTGTTTGCCATGGTCAGACGTATCAAAAACGGATGATCAAGGATTTCAACAAGAAAGTCAGACGTCAAGTATATCAAGTCGGAGATCTCGTAATCAAGCGGATTATCTTGCCGCAAAGTGATCCCAGGGGCAAATGGACTCCTACTTACGAAGGACCATTTGTGATCAAGATCATATTTTCTGGTGGTGCAATGATTCTGACCACCATGGACGGCGACGATTTGCCGCACCCTGCGAACGAAGACATAGTCAAAAGATACTACACATAAAGTCACCCGACAAGTCGGAAACCCGAAAGGGCGGCTTGGGCAAAAATGGGCATCCCGGTGAACCGAAAACCTGAAAGGGAGGTTTAGGCAAAAATTAGGGATAAAACAAAAAAAAATCTGTACACCCGGCAAGTCGAAAACCCGAAAGGGCAGCTTGGGCAAAAAGGGGTTTCCCGTTGGATTGAAAACCCGAAAGGGCGGTCCAGGCAAAAGTTAGGGAATTAAAGCGTATGACTATGTCTCGTCGGATTGCTTTAAGGATAATCTCTTCATCAACCAGCTCCAAGCTTCTGATCAATCCAGTCATCGGCGGACGAAGCAGCGAATGGACAGATATTCAGAGTTGTGAAGGCTATAGCAGAATGGGAATCCCATGGAATTGTTTCACATAGCCATCTTTCTTTTGTATAAATTTTTCAATTTTTACGACAATATCCTCTTACTAGGATGTCTGTCTCCCATGTACAAAGATACTCATAAAAAGTTAATACAAATACTTTTCCAAATACAGAAATTTGCATTGTCATCTTTTTGCTACACTTATGTTTTATTTGAGAAACGTCCAATGTTTTGTTAAATAGGCATATGCATTTGAACATAATCATTTTCCTTACAAACCAAGAAAAGATGATTACTGATAGGTTGTAGGTACAGATAGGTATCTTGATGCCCTTTCAGAAGGAATCCCCAGCGGAACTAAACTCCCAAATTCCTCAACAAGGTTAAAATCCAGAACTTAATTCTCCAAACAGAGTTAAACTTCAGGATCCTCAGCAGAACAAAAGCTTTCTCAAAACTGATTTCCCCAGCCAGAGAGCCTTCCAGAACTCAATTCCCCTCAGAGTTAGGTTTTAGTATCCCCAGTGGAGCCTTAAAAATCTGGAAATCCTATCCCCAGCAGAACTAAAAATTCCAACTATCAATCCCTAGCGGAACCAGACTAGTGAACCTGCTCCCCACAGAGATATTTCCCACCAGACTGAAGATTCTCAGTCTTACTTCTCCAGCACAAGTCTACCAGGTTCTGGACTCCCCAGTAGAGATCATCAAAACTCTCTTACCCTACAAGTCACAAAGGAGTTCCAATCCCCAGCAGTGGTCCTAAGATCCCTCAACAATTGAAGATCTTGTTCCCCAAGCAGTCAACAGTCGACAAGGATGTCTCATCTTCAGCAATCAAAGATTCTTGCAATCCCCTGCAGCAGTCAAGGATTCACTTTCCCCGACAGCAGTCAAGATTCTATTATCTCCAGCCATCCAGGATTCATCTATCCTCAGCAAGACAGCTCATCAGCTTGCATGCGCATTCATTACATTCATATCATAAACATCGATATAACATATATTGCATCATACATTTCATGCAACATAACCTTGTGTTTAGCTAACATTTTGTCCTTTTAAGGATAAGAATAAAAGGATATCATTAACAATTATTCAAATACAGTTCTACACAGACTCATCATCAGGCAACCCTACACCGGTTCCTTCTCCACTTCAAGACCTCTGAAAACAGTTTACAGGTTCTCCAGACACGGATGTCAACCTATCGCTTGTTCAGATTCTTCGACTTCTGAAAACAGTTTACGGATTCTCCAAACACGGATGTTAATCTATCGCTTGTTCAGATGCAACTTTTGAAAACAGTTTACGGACGCTTCCCAACATGGATGCTGATCTATTGCTTATTCAACTTCAAGACCTCTGAAAACAGTTTACGGGTTCTCTAGACACGGATGTTAACCCATCGCTTGTTCAGATCCAAGACTCCTGAAAACAAGTTACAGGTTATCTAGACACATATGTTAACCTATCGCTTGTTCAGATCCCAGACTTCTGAAAATAGCTTACGGATTCTCCAAACACGGATATTAATCTATCGGTTGTTCAGATGCAACTACTGAAAACAGTTTACGGATTCTCCAAACACGGATGTTAATCTATCGCTTGTTCAGATGCAACTTTTGAAAACAGTTTACGGACGCTTCCCAACATGGATGCTGATCTATTGCTTATTCAACTTCAAGACCTCTGAAAACAGTTTACGGGTTCTCCAGACACGGATGTTAACCTATCGCTTGTTCAGATCCAAGACTCCTGAAAACAGTTTACGGGTTCTCCAGACACGGATGTTAACCTATCGCTTGTTCAGATCCCAGACTTCTGAAAACAGCTTACGGATTCTCCAAACACGGATGTTAATCTATCGCTTGTTCAGATGCAAATACTGAAAAAAGTTTACGGATTCTCAAAACACGGATGTTAATCTATCGCTTGTTCAAATGAAACTTTTGAAAACAGTTTACGGACGCTTCCCAACATGGATGTTGATCTATTGCTTATTCAACTTCAAGACCTCTGAAAACAGTTTACGGGTTCTCCAGACACGGATGTTAACTTATCGCTTGTTCAGATCCAAGATTTCTGAAAACAGTTTACGGATTCTCCAAACACGGATGTCAATCCATTACTTATTCAAGACCCCCCAGTTCAGAGATATTCCAAAACATGGACACCTTTCGGATACTCATTCCAGATGGAATATTTAAGCTCATCCCCTGACAGGATCTTGGTCACATCTCCAAATGGCATCTTTAAGCCCATTCCCGCACCCATGTTTCGACGAGTGCAAATTTACGGGCACTCTAGTGTCCAATCTCCTTTTACCTTCGAGACGCGAAAGGCAAACCTGCCAATCTAACTCTTCAGGTTAAAGCAGATTGAACAGGGGCAACTATTGTACCCCAAAATTTGCCCTCTCATTTCATCAATATTTTCTCACCACAAGACCCTTGGAGCTCAAGATCAAGTTAGGGTTTGCTCTGCTCAAGACTCCTCCTTGCACTGTTGACCCAAATTAGGGTTTGAGTTTGCACAAAGATGTTTTGACCTAAAATTCCCAAAGTTACTTTCATGCTTCATGTTGTACTCACAAGTTTATCCATACCAAGTTTCAAGCCTTGATTCCAATCTTTGCCTAGTCAATTGGACAGTTGACCTAAAAATCAGTTGTATTGGGGAAAAGTCAATTGTGGCCAATTGACAGTCAAACTTCATAATTTTTGACCCACATCAACTTAATGAACTCATATGAACCATTTGGTCAAGTTTGGATCACAATTCCACAAGAAATTTGATCAGATCACCAAAAGGGCAAAATGGTCATTTTTAGGGTTTTGACTGCACAAAGGCAATTTTTGACTGTTTGACCTAACCAATGGAAAACCAAGCTCATATATGGACTCAAGGACTCAATGGAATTGTCTTGACACATTCAACAAGTCCAAAAGATCTCAAATGCACAAGATTGACAGATGAATTTTCTAGTCAACTGATCAAAATTTGACTGTATACTGAAAAGTCAAACTTTGACTTTTTGGTCAAAATCAAGTACCAAGATTCATTTTTCATCAAGACATGTCAAATTATGAAACTTATTCATCAAGAAACCCAAAATTGCAAATTAGGGTTTAGAATGAGGAAATTTCATAACTTAGAATTTTTCTAAGTTATGAAACTTCCTCATTTTTTCATAACTTTGTACCTTTTTTTCACTAAGATGCAAATGGATTCAAACAAAACTCAAAACATGAAAGTTGTAGTCCATTGCAAAATCTACAACTTTTATTCACAAAGTTTTCACAAAGGAAGCTTGTAGCTCAAGTTATGATTTTTGGAATAAGGGTGCAAAACATTTTTAACTTAGAAAAATTTTGACCTATTATAGGCAGGATTTTTGTCCAACTTCATGGCCATTTTCCACATGCTTCCACTTGGAATTTCAGTTTGCATTACAAATATGGATTGTAGTACACATTCCAAGCTTTCCAAATTGTCCAAGAACTTCTCAAACACCCTTGTGGTTAGGGAGAATCGAATTTGCAAAGATGGGCAAAAGTCACTTTTGTTCATATCCAAATACATGTTCATAACATTTGCATTTTCAACTCAGCATGGTTTATGCAAGCTTGCAGGCCTCTAACCCTCTTCACACTCAATAATTAAATGCCAAACCATTGTGTTCAAGCATTATTTTGTGGATTTGGTGATTACACATGAAATTATCCCTTAAATAGAAAAAGCACATTTGCCATTTTGATAAAGATACACTTTATGTCAAATACCATATCCAAGAGGTACAAGCCAGATCTTTGAGGCACAAGTTTGTAGGTAAATCCCACTGATCAAGAACAAAGTATGCAGCATGCTTGAGAACTGGGTACAGGCCTATATCACAAGTTGACATCTCTTTGCTTACATTGGAAGAAAACTTGCAAACTGACTCCAATCTCTCATTCCTGTAAACACCAACCTAAGCAAACTTTGCAAACATCTTTCACACTCCCTAACTAACCTAAAACACGAATCAACCACCCCTCAAACCTCCTCATTCATCAAAACACCATTTTTCTGCAAGAAACAGGGCATCCCTGCAGATTGAGTTGCACAACTCAGTTTGCTCATGCGTTTTGGCCAAAGCTTGTTCAAACACACTTCCTACCATCCATTGAAACTATCCCAAGCCCTAGATACAAAATGTAACATCCCTAACCCCTGTTGCCATTTTCATTTTTCAGTTATGCAGGTGAACTTCCATAGCACGATTCATAGTGATTCAAAGCAAGCTAGGTGTTGGAGAACATCCTTGGACTTCAGGCAAGCTGTACCAAAGCTCAAACTCCATTGAAGATACCTCCATTGCTGTACACGACTCTAGCTGAAACAGGTAAAAACATGAACTTCTATCTCTCAATATAGGAAGAGTTAGGCTTAGGTTTGTGAATAAAACATGTCCTCCTCATAGCCCTGAAGCCATCCATATACTTACTTTTCATTTATATTGAGTATGTTGTGAGAATTTTGGCCATGAACATTGAAGAAAATTTAGGTCAGAAATTGGGGATGAAGAAATTCTCCCTCGTTTCTTAGAGTTAGGTCAAGATTTTTATATGTATGAACTCGTCTCTTCATGCTCTATAATGTTTGTGTTATGAGTTTTTGTTAAAAGTCAAAGAATTAGGAGTTTGTTGTTGAGCAAGGAGGCGCGCGAAATTCAAACAGAATGGCTGGAGGTTGAAGAAGGTGGACTTGGGCTGGGCCTGAGTTGTTCCTGCTTTTTGCACCCTCTTTTCTAACTTACACCCCCTGGCCCATTGTATGAAATATTCATTATTTTTGCATTTTTCTTTTTATTTCTGATTCTATATTTTTATTCAAACATGAAAAAACACTAAAAATATTTTTTCTCACATTTTTGCATTTATTTGGTATTTATTTGTTTCATTTAGCATATGTATATAAATAAATGTAATACTTTTTATTCAAGATATTAAAAAATAATACAAAAATATATATATTTTCAGTCATTATTTCTTATTCACATTTTAAAAACATTTTCTAAAATATACTCATTTTTGTAAATAATTAATATTTTATTCTTGTATATATTTAGTATATTTAATATATAATATAAATACTTGTATATTTATTAGAATATTTAGGATAAAAATATGAAAATAATACATTTTTATTTTTATTAATATATGACACTAAAAAATACTTTTTTTCACAATATACTTCTTTTATTATTTTTTTTGTATAAATAAATATATAAATATTGTATATAATTAATAAATATTTGCTATTTATTCAAAAATTAGGGTTTTGCCCTAAACCATAAAAATACTCCAAAATTGACCTTTTTAATTTTGTTTATATTTTACATTGAAAAATACTTTTTCATACATAAAAAACCATTTTTGTGCATAATACATTTTGCATTATTTATTGTATTTATTTAATTATTGTACAATTAAATAATTTGTATATTCAATATGGATGTAATAGTTTTAGATTTAATTTCTTGCTAAATATCCCCCCATTCAAACATTTGTACCCCCATCCCCATAATTATGTTGTAATAATTTAGGACTTTAAATTTCCGCATTTAAAAGCTTTCAAATTATGCCATGATAGACCTAGGGTTTGTATGCAAATAAAAAATAACAAATAGCTTGACCTAATTAAAAGACAAAAAAGCATGAAAATGGACAACACAAAACACACTTGCACCCTTAGGGTCACTCCACTTGTTTCCTTCAAAAATGGGCCATGTTGCATGTTGAGTGTCTTTGGAAAAACAAAACAAATCAAATGATCATAGTCCCTCGATGACGCTTTCTCAAGTTGCCTAAAAATGATCAAGTCCCTTAAAGGAAAAATTGCCAAAAGACACTTGGCACTATTGCATTCATGGTCTAAACGATGACCCGCGCCCGTCCCGTTAACATCCTAACACAAGATTGTCCACCAAATACAATGGTGGAACAATACTGTTAAAAGGGTTAAAACATAGGAAAGATCTTTGAGAAATTTAGGGTAGATAGCTCTTGGTTACTTGACCAATTGCAAAACAAATCCTTGCCATTTTTCAAAATACACCTCACAACACAATTTCAAAATAAACTTTCAAAAAACATTGAAACATCTTTTCAAAAAGACAAACACCTTTGTAAAACATTCGAGTAAAGAATTGTTACAACGGTTGCCTAGACAAGGCATCTTTTTCAAAACATTTTCAAAACCACACACACAAAGCACCATTTCAAACAATTGAAAATGCAAGGCAAGTGATCTAAGCAAGTAACTAAGAGCCCATGGATAACCATGGATAGAAAGGGTGCTAATACCTTCCCTTTCTATAATCTACTCCCCGAACCCAAGAAAACATCTCAAAGGTTTTTCCTGTGCTTTTTAACCTTTCCTTAGGATAAAATAAAAAGTCGGTGGCGACTCTTGCTAAACTGAAACATTTGTGAAAACAAACGCAAAACCTCAAGTCAGTTCTCCCACCGTATCACATATTCCTTTTATTTGTTTTGGAATTTTAAAATACGACATGCGTTTCATGCCTTTCTCTTAATCTCTCTATGTAACTTCTTTTCTCATCTCATTCCCCTCGTATGTAAAACAAGTATTGGTTTATGTAATGTAATGTAATTAAGAAAAGAAAGAAGATAAGATTGAAGGAAGACAACCATGGAGATCTATCTTGGAGAAGTTTAGATCGTTATTAGGTTAGCTTAGGTTCTCTAATTGCCTTGGGAGAACAATTGTGTTAGGGGCCATAACTGTATCTTTATATGTATGTTGATGCATATGTTTGTATATTGATGCATGTGAGAGACGATTTACATGTTAAGCCGGTGAGATTAAACTAATATCAAATTCCCTCAAAAGGAATTTTAAGTTTATGCTTTCCAAGTTTTAGCACTCATCAAGACTAGTATCGAACAATGTAGGTTTCTCCTAACTCGAGGTGCATGTTTTATATTAGTAAGGTGCGATGGGATAAATGTAATACCCAATCGCTAAAACACAAGGTCAAACTTAACTAAACAAATTCTAACCTAGTTTTGTGTAATCAGCCTAACGCTGACTTAAAACAAAGTGAAATGTGGATCTCGACCCACTAGAAAATCTTCCAACGGGATTTTTCGAATCAAATGATGAGGGTCATTTGGTTTGAGTAAAATAGTGGAAGCATATTCGATTAAAAGCCTAATTGAATATGTTGTTTTAATGATACTTATATTTTCATATTTTTCTTGTAGATTACCATGACAACAAACACCTCTAACAACATTTTATGATCAATCCTTGATAAGGAAAAATTGCCAGGGACAAATTTTCTAGATTGGCACCAAAATCGGAGGATTATCCTCAAGCATGATAAGAAGTTGTATGTCTTAGAGACACATGTTTCTGAGGTGGACCCTCCTAGTTCTGCACCTAAGGCAGAAAGAGATGCTTAAAATAAGCATGTCGATGATGCCAATGAAACCGCTTGCCTTATGATAGCTACCATGAACTCAAAGTTGCAAAAGTAGCATGAGAACATGTCAGTGTTTGATATGATCGGACATCTGAAGATGCTCTATCAAGATAAGGAAAGAAATGAGAGGTTTCAGGTTTCAAAGGCTATTTTTAATAACAATTTAGCTGATGGAACCCCTGTAGGTCCCCATGTACTCAAGATAATTGGTTATGTGGAGAACCTTGAAAGGTTAGTGTTTCCCCTTGGAAAGGAACTTGCGACTGATTTGATCTTGCAATCATTTCCAGAGAGCTTCAGTAAATTTATCCTAAATTCCAACATGAATAACATGGACAAAAGTCTTCCAAAGTTGCTAAGCATGTTAAGAGCGGTTGAGCAAAATGTGAAGTCAAAAGGGAAGTCCATTCTGATGGTCAGTAATGGAAAGAAGTTGAACAAAAGGCCCATCAAGCAGTTTGTAAAGGGAAATGCAAGGAAGTTGCCAAACCTAAACCTACTATTCAAGCTTTGAAGCCTAGTGGAGGCATAGCAAAAGAG
Organism: Vicia faba; assembly: GCA_948472305.1. NCBI lineage: Eukaryota > Viridiplantae > Streptophyta > Magnoliopsida > Fabales > Fabaceae > Vicia > Vicia faba. The sequence continues at coordinate 1,293,067,587 of OX451739.1, read as the reverse complement.
GGCACTTGCTTCCATTGCAATAAGACCGGACACTGGAAGAGAAACTTCTCAAAGTACCTAGAAGATAAGAATAATGGAGTAGAGACTTCAAATTCAGGTATTTTTGTTATAGAAATTAATTTATCTACTTCTGCATCATGGGTATTAGATACTGGATGCGGTTCTCACATTTGTACCAATGTGCAATAGCTTAAAAGGAGTAGAGATTTAGCAAAAGGTGAAGTTGACCTACGAGTTAGCATGGAGAAAAGGTTGTTGCTTTAGCCGTAGGAACTTATGTCTTGACTTTACCTAATGGTTTAATAATTCAGTTAGAGAATTGTTATTATCTACCTGCAATTAGCAGGAATATTATTTCTGTTTCTTGTTTGGACAAGTTTGGTTTTTCATTCATAATAAAGAACAATATTCTATGCTTCTGCACAAATGAACAATGGACTGTATGTCTTTGGTCGTGAAATGCCAATTTATAACATTAAGGATTAAATAAGTTTTTGGTCCCTCTAAATATCTCAAATTTTGTTTTTAGTCCCTCTAAATTTTTCCTTCAAAGAACGGTCCTCCTAAAAAAATTAAATTTTAACTTTTGGTCCCTCCTGACAAAATCATAGCTAAAATGGTCTCGAATTCTGTCTCTAAACAAAAACCATCGCTAAAACCATCGCTAAGTTGTAAAAATCGTCGGTAAATTACAGGAGGGACCAAAAGTTAAAATTTAATTTTTTAGGAGGACCATTCTTTGAAGGAAAATTTTAGAGGGACTAAAAACGAAATTTGAGATATTTAGAGGGATCAAAAACTTATTTAACAATAACATTAATACTAAAAGGATTAAACCTAATGAGTTAAATATAAGTTACCTTTGGCATTGTCGCTTAAGCCACATAAATGAGAAACGCATTTCCAAACTCCATAAAGATTGACTCTTGGACTCTTTTGATTATGAATCATATGAGACATGCAGGTCTTGTTTAATTGGAAATATGATAAAGTCCTCTTTCACAGGAAAAGGTGAAAGGGCTGAAGATCTTTTGGCCCTTATACATACTGATGTATGTGGACCACTGAACATACCAACCAGAGGAGGTTTTCAATACTTCGTGACATTTACTGATGATTTTAGTAGATATGGTTATGTGTATTTAATGAAACACAAATATGAAACCTTTGAAAAGTTCAAGGAATTCAAGAATGAAGTACAAAACCAACTAGGTAAGAATATTAAAGTTCTTTGATCAGATCGAGGCGGTGAATATTTAAGCCTAGAGTTTGATGACCATCTAAAGGAATGTGGGATTATATCCCAACTTACTCCTCCAGGAACACCATAATGGAATAATGTATCTGAAAGAATAAATCGAACCTTATTAGACATGGTCCGATCCATGATGAGTCACGCCAATCTTCCAAACTCCTTTTGAGGACATGCACTATTGACAGCAGCATACACAATCAACCGTGTTCCATCCAAAAAGGTTGAGAAGACACCATATGAGATATGGAGTGGGTAAGAAACCACATATGTCTTACATGAAAATTTGGGGTTGCGAAGTTTATGTGAAACGACAAATCTCAACTAAGCTTGAGACCAAATCTGAAAATGCTTATTTGTGGGACATCCTAAAGAAACAAGAGGTTATTACTTCTACAATCTTTTTGAGGGCAAAGTGTTTGTCGCTTGAACTTATGTTTTCTTGGAAGAAGATTTTATTTCCAAAGGAATCAGTGGGAGGAAAGTAGAACTTGAATAATTTAAGAATCACAAAGCATTGATACACCTATGGAGGAATTATAGCAGGAAACACAACTAGTTGTGGAAGAGCAACCTGCTCAAGTAGAACAAGACCAACGTAGGTAAAAAAGGATATGTCATTAACCTGATAGATATGGATATCTCATAAGTAATCAAGGTGATGTACTACTCATGGACCAAGATGGGCATGTTACCTACCAAGAGGCCATAATTGGTCCCGAGTCTGAGAAGTGGCTAGAAGCTATGAAATCTGAAATGGATTCCATGTACATAAACCAGGTTTGGACCTTAGTAGAACCTCCTATAGGAGTTAACTCTATAGGATGCAAGTGGGTCTTTAAAACAAAGACTGACATGGATGGTAAGGTACATACCTATAAGGCAAGACTGGTTGCAAAAGGCTATAAACAAATTCATGGGGTTGACTATTATGAAACCTTTTCACCAATTGTAATGCTTAAATCTGTTTGGATTTTACTTGCTATCACTACATATCATGATTATGAAATATGGCAGATGGATGTCAAGAGTGATTTCCTTAATGGAAATCTTCTTGACGATGTGTACATTGCACAACCTGAAGAATTTGACATACCAGAAGAAGCCCAAAAGATATGCAAGTTACTACGACCAATCTATGGATTGAAGCAAGCTTCCAGAAGTTGGAATCTTCGTTTTGATGAAACAGTAAAATAATATAGATTCATCAAGAATGAAGATGAGCTTTGTGTCTACAAGAAGGTTAGTGGGAGCATGATTTTTTTCATGATATTATATTTAGATGACATATTACTCATTGGAAACGATGTCCCTACCTTGCAATAAGTAAAGACTTGATTGGGGAAATACTTTTCTATGAAGGGCCTAGGTGAAGCAGCCTATATATTAGGAATAAAGATCTATAGACATAGATCACCAAATTTTTTTGACCTAAGTCAGAGTACATACATCGAAAAAGTGTTGAGACACTTTAATATGCATGATTCCAAGAAAAGATTCATACCTATGCAACATGACTTGTGTTTATCAAAAACACAATCCCCTTCAAATAAGGAAGAAATGGATCACATGACTAAGATTCCATATGCATCTGCAATAGGATCTACCATGTATGCCATGTTATGTACTCAATTAGATGTCTCGTATGCTTTAAGTGTGTGATACGGTAGGAGAACTGACTTGAAGGTTTTGCGTTTGATTGCAAATGTTGCGGTTAGCAAGAGTCGCCACCGACTTTTCTTTTATCCAAAGGGAAAGGTGAAAAAGCACAGGAAAGACCTTTGAGATTGTTTCTTGAGTTCGGGGGGTAGATTATGAAAAGGGAAGGTATTAGCACTCTTTTCATCCATGGTTTTCCATGGGCTCTTAGTTACTTTCTAGATCACTTACTTTTGTTTGAAATTATGCTTGGTGTGGTTTTTGAAAGTATTTTGTAAAGAGGGCATTGTTTAGGCAATCTTTGTAATGATTCTCGTTCGTAAGAATGTATACAAAGATGTTGATCTTTTGAAAATGTTTTCAAGTTTGTAATATGTTTTGAAAGTGTAGGTACTTGTTTTGAAAATAGCAAGGATGTTTGTTTTGAAATTGAGCAAGTAATTAGGAGCATTCTACCTACTCAAAAGTCTTTCTTGTTCATTTTTCCTTTTCTTTGACATTGTTATCTTACCATTTATTTGGTAAGTAACCCTATATTTGGATGTAAATGGGACGGGCGTGGGTCATCGTATAACAATGATTAGCAATATTGCAAGGTATATTAGCATTCTTTTTTAGGGACTAAGATCATTTGAAAGGCAACTTAGATAGCGTCATCGAAGGACTATGATCTTGTATTTGCTTTGTTTTTGCTAAGATACCTTACATGCGTAAGATGGTCATTTTGTATAAGGCAACCAAGTGGAATAACCCTAGGGGTGCTTGTGTGCAAGTGTATTATTTTCATGCTTGATTTTGTCTTGAATTAGGGTTTTCTAAGTATTGGTTTTAGTCTTTCCATACAAACCCTAATTACTAATCATGTTATATATAAAGCGATAAATTGCGGAATTTAAAGTTACTACGCTATTACAACATTTGTGGGGGGGGGGGGGGGGGGGGGGGGGTGTACAAATTGAAAGGGGATTGCAAGAATGTAAACCTAGTTAATCTATTACAACCATATTGAAATGGTACAAATATACAAGGATTTAAATGAATACAATGTACAAAATGAATAAATGTACAAAAATGCAAAATGTGAAGCAAATGGATATTTGTTTGTTTTTTTCATGAGAAAAGGGAATTTGTCTTAACCTAATTAATTAAAGAAAATAATTAATAAAAAGTAATCCCTAAATTTGCTAAGAAAAGATTTTTTAAGCAAAACCCTAATTCATTAATTGATTAAAGAAAATATGTTTAGAAAAAAGTATTTTTTTGGTATTTTTGTCTTGAAAATATTTATAGCATTATAAAATATTTTTAGTCTTTTTTATATCAAAAATAATATATTTTAATTAGTGTGAAATAAAAATATATACTAACCTAGTTTTAATTTAATTTATAGGATTAGTTAGTGAAAATAAATAAAGTATAGTTAAATAAAATATTTTTTTGTGAGAAAAATAAAATAAAATAAGCCAAAATATAAATCTATCATTTTTTGTATTTTTATGATTTTTTTTAGTATTTAGAAATATATTAAGAAAAAAAATAAAATAAAAATAAGAAAAATAAAATAAATTGGGCCAGGGGTGGAAACAGCCTGCAAGTGGGTTAGTAAGCAAAAATAAAAAAAACAATACAAGCCCAATAAGGCCCAGGCGCTTGCAAAAAAAGTCAGGAATGCAAAACATGTAAAAAAAAAGCAAAAGAGTACCACTGGGGCTCGAACCCAGGTCCCAAAGGTTACAAGCGCGCGCTTCTACCACTGGGGTGGCTATACATCCGTTAACATAGGAAAATTAATAAATATATGAGGCAAAACGCACCCTGATGACTTCATCTTCAACCTTCAGCCAGATCAACTGTAACTTGCTCATTTCTCATCAAAAATGAAAACTGTAAACATGAAACTTGTAGCAAATCTTCTCACAGTTTCAGAAACGTAAAGCATTAAAATTATAGATCAAAGATAAGCATGAATTTTAATGGCCCTAATCTGAACCCTAAAAATCTCAGAAATTTTAGTTTCAAAATTCTCTAAGCTCAAGCAAAATTAATGGAAACTATGGACATGGTTAGCTTCAGGGCCATGATATCTACATGTTTTGTTCACAAATAAATCATTGATGATGCATGTATAAAGAGTTTAAAGTTGAGAAAACTTACCTCAAAATTGGAAATTGTGTTTTGAGTTTGAGCTTGTTTCAAGTGATGGTGATGATCAGGTTAGCTTCCTTGAGGTACCAGGAAGCTAATGCAAGGATTAGCTTGAGTAATGGATGGCTGAAATGGTTTGGAGAAGTCAATGTGCAGAGATCTGATTTTGGAAATGAAGGATGGTGTTATTGGTGTTACAGTTCTATAACATGGTATGAGATCAACTCTATATGATGTTTAGAAACTTTAGAAACCAAAAGGCCAAGAAACGCATGAGTAGATTATGAGTTTCAAGTTTTTGGTCAGTTTGTGTGAGAATGGAAGTGTGAAGTGTGATTCTTAGTTCTAGGTTCTTTCAAGGCTTGAGCATTCGTGTCTTTGGTGCAAATAGTTTGTGTACGTATATACAAAAGTGTTTGAGTGCATTGGCAAGTCATAAGTACAAGTTCTTAGCTTTTGGCTAGGTTACTTGATTTTGAAGAAAAGAGGGAAACAAATTTCAAGAAGAGGTACAAGCATGGGATGAGTGATTGTAAGTGTTTGAAACATTTCTTATGAGTTATAGGACGTGTTTGATCAGAAGAGAACAAGTGCAAGGGTCAAGAACAAGTTTTGTACAAAAAGTCACTTTATCAAAATGACAATGTAACCTTTCTTCCAAAAATGGATATAAAGCATATCCATGCATTGAATGCTTGAAGTGAGGCCTCTAACATTCGTGTAAACCATTAATTATGGAGTGCCTAACAAGTTTGAGGCCTGCAAAGTAGTGTTTATGCAACATAGTTTGAATTTGAATTTTGTTCATCACTAAAATGACCTGTAATTTAAGTGATAAAACCCTAACTTCATCTCTTCCATTCTCCCTACTCAAGAATGATCTCAAGGAGTTCTTGGAAATTTTGGAAAGCTTGCAATGTGCTATACAACCCATATTTGAATTGATTTTGAAGATTCCCCTTGGAACTATATGAAAAAGTTCCATGAAGTTGGGTCAAAATCCTGACCAAATTAGGGCAAAATTTCACTAAGTGTTTAGTTTCATGACCACATATTCATAAAATTATAACTTGAGATCCATGCATTTTTGGAAGGAGTTGTGTAAATAAAATTTGTAGATTTCATGTAGATCTACAACTTTCATGTTGGAAGTTTCTCTTGAATCATCTTGCATCATGGTGAAAATTTGCTCAAAGTTATGAAAAAATAAGAAATTTCCAACACTTAGAAAAATTTCTACGGTTAGAAATTTTGACTTTTCAAAATGAAATCATGACTTTTTGATTTCTTGATGAATAAGTTTCATATTTTGACATGTTTTTGATGAATTGTGATCTTTGGCACTTGATTTTGATCGAAAAGTCAAAGTTTGACTTTTCAGTATACAGTTGACTTTTGATCAGTTGACTGAAAAATTCATTTGTCAATCCAATGGACTTGCAATGTTTTGAACCATGTCAATAAGTCAAAATTATGCAATTGGACTCTTGATATCATGCCTTAAACCAATTGACCATTTGCTAGGTCAAAAATCAGAAATTATCCTTTCCCAGTCAAAACCCTAATTTTGACCATTTTGCCCTTTTGGAGATTTGATCAAATTTCTTTAGGAATTATGGTACAAACTTGATCAAATGATACATATGAGTTTAAAATGTAGATGTGAATAAAAATAATGAAGTTTGACTGTAAATTGGCCATAGTTGACTTTTCCCCCAATACAACTGATTTTTAGGTCAACTGCTCAATTGACTGATCAAAAGTGTGACCCAAGGCTTGAAAATTGACATGAGTAATCTTGGGGGTCCATAATGATCCATGAAAGTCATATGGGGAAATGGGAGTTCAAAAATACTTGTGAAATCTCCAACCCTAATTCTGGTCATCATTGCTTAAGGAGGTGTCTTGAGCTGATCAAACCCTAGTGCAGTCTTGAGCTAAGGAGATCTTGTGAGAAAATTCTTGATAAGTGAGAGGGAAAATTTTAGGGTACAACAAAGTGCAAAAAGTAGGTACCAATCTGATCCAGGTGATGCTCATTGGGTATCTCTCAAGAATATCCTTAAGTACTTGAGAAGGACTAATGACTCATTCTTGATATATGAAGGTCTGGAAGAGCTTACTGTAATTGGATACACTGATGCTAGCTTCCAAACAAATAAGGATAACTTTAGATTGCAATCAGGTTATGTGTTCTGCTTAAATGGAGGCGTTGTGAGCTGGAAAATTTCAAAGCAAGATACCATTGCTGATTTTACAATCGAGGTTGAGTATATTGATGCCTCAAATGCAGAAAAGGAAGTTGTTTGGATCAATAAGTTCAATAGTGAAATTGACATAGTCCCGAGCATTATGGATCCCATTAATCTCTATTGTGATAACAATGGTGCTATCGTAGAAGCTAAGGAGTCTGTATCTCACCAACAATCCAAACACATACTTAGAGGTTATCACCTCATTCGAGAGATAATTGACCAGGGAGATATGAAGATATGTAGAGTAACTACACTTGACAATGTTTCTAACCCACTAACAAAGCCTCTTGTGAAACAGAAGCATGATGACCATACTAGATCTATGGGTATTAAGGGTATGCCTGATTGGCCCTAGTGCTAGTGGGAGATTGTTGGTGTAAGCCCTATAGGCCAATACTTTTGGTACTTGTATCAAAGTATTTATTAATAATAAAAGGAAATTATTTGTTATGTTTGCTTTTCCAAAATAATAAAGTCCCTAGAATAGTTCGTCTGTTTAATGAAATGTTAAGTGTGACTTAATCATGAGATCCCATTAACATAAGAACACTATTCTTAAAGTATCTATAGTCAAGCTTTATTGCGAAGTGGGATAACATTAAAGCATTGAGATTATTATGAAGATAGACTGATGATCACACCTCATGGATCATGGATAAGGAGTTATCAAGTCTTGACATATGTATGAATATTAGGAGTAATATTTATACTAGATTGACCCGCTATGAGAATACTACATAGAATGTTATGCAAGGTGTCATAAGTTATTCTCATGGTGATAATGGTGTATACAACCCTTCGACCTGAAACCACTATGGACCCTAGATGTAGAGTTAAGTACTTTATTGTTCATCAAACAATATTCGTAACTGGATGACCATAAAGACAATTGATGGGTACTTCACAAAGCATGCTGAGGGACATGATTGGCCTAGATGGAATTTTCCCATCTTGCATAACATGATAAATGTCTAAGGGCCCAATATTGAACTGTATAAGGGTGACACGGTCTATGCCTTGTGTTCAATATAGACATAAGGGAAAAGGGTAATTGTACACACAAATATTATCACGGAAAGGTTTTGTGAGATCACATGACATTTTCAAGACTTGGATAGCAATGATGTGTTGCTAGATATCACTCACTGTTTATTATGTTAAATGTGTGATTTAATATAATTGCCAACGTCACAAAAACCTACAGGGTCACATACATAAGGACATGTTAATGAGAGATATAGTAAATAAGGAACACTATAAGGTACGATGCACTTGAGTGAATTGTTGAACACCGTAAGGTACGATAAACTTAAGTGAAATACAGAATATGGTAAGGTACCACACTCTTATGTGGTATGCGATATATCATAAGTTATGATACCCGTAGGCTTAATTGGGATTTTAGCTTGTAGCCTTAATTGTGCTTTTAGCTTGCATCCCATATAACTGGTTTTATAAATAGAACCCTTGTGCTGAAGCATTTCACTTGATGAAATTTCGGTCTTGAAACCCTAGCCGTATTTTATCTCACTCTCTCACTCAAAGTTTTCATTCGTAAGCAGCTAGCATTATGACCAAAAGTGATTTGTTCGTGTGGACTGAGTAGAGACATTTCTATTCATCAACGTTCCTGATCACAACATCAAAGGTCTGAATCACCATAAGAGGTAATGATTTCTATCACTAACGATGCCCTTTCGTATGGATCACTAAAGGAAAATTTTAATTTTCCACTGCATTTTGGATCACAATTTTCCTTTAGCTTCGACAACAATATACATTCTAAACAGGTGTCCAACAAAGAAGATGGTCGGAAGAATACCTTATGAGTCTTGGACAACGTCGAAGCCAAATGTGAGCCATCTTAGAGTTTTTGGATGAATGCGCTTCAGGCATGTACCTGAACAATTGAGAAAGAAGTTGGATGATCGAAGAGAGATAATGGTGCTCATAGGTTATCATTTGGCTGGTGCATACAAGTTGTATTCGACAAGAAAAGATAAACTAGTGATCACTCGAGATGTTCTTATGGACAAAAGAAAACGGTGGGACTGGAGTCAAGGTTTAGTTCGACAGGAATCAGATACAGTCACAACTATGCTCAAAGAAGATAAATAGAATGAAGCTTAAATGAGTCAAAATGAACAAGGTGATGCTTCAACCAGTTAAAATGAAGAACCACTTGTGCAAAATGAAATAAGACCGATAAGAACAATAACTAACTCAACAAGGCTAGATGGATATGAAAGATTTCCAAATCAAGCAGTTGATGCAAATAATGATTTAATTGAAGAAGCCATGATGATGGCTGAAGCAGAACCAATTGAATTGGGAGAAGCCATGAGTAATTCAAATTGGTGTGAAGCCATGAAATAATAACTCAGAGCTATTGAGAAGATAAGACCTGTGAGCTTGTCGAAAGAACTCATAAGAAGCCAATCGATGTAAAGTGGATCTACAAGGTGAAACGAAGGCAAAATGGTGAGATTGCAAAGTACAAACAAGATTGGTGGCGAGAGGTTTTCTACAAAAACTTGGGATAGACTTTCACTAAGTCTATGATCCTGTTGTGAGGCTAGAAACAATCAAAATTGTTGTTTCAATAACAGCATATAGAGGATGGAAGGTGCATCAATTGGATGTAAAGTTAGGATTTCTGAATGAACCATTGGAAGAAGAGGTCTATGTTACTCAACCACCAGGATTCGACATCAAAGGGAATGAGACGAAGGTTTATATATTAAGGACGGCTCTCTATGGTTTGAAACAAGCCCCTAGAGCTTGGAATAAGAAAATAGATAGCTTCCTGATCGAAGCAGGTTTCACAAAGTGTGTCTCTGAACATGGAGTGTATGTAAATAATATCAATTGTGTCAGTCGAATCATTTTATGCCTCTATATTGATTACTTGCTCATTATTTGAGCAGACGAAGCTGGGATAATGAAAGTAAAGTCGAAAATAATGTAGGAATTTGAAATATCCGACTTAGGGAATCTTTCATATTTCTCAGGGATGAAATTCAAAGATACTGAAGAAGAAGTATTCTTGCATCAAATGAAATATGCCCAAGATATATTGAAGAGGTTCATTATGAGCAACTATAATGCAACTATCAGTCCATTAGAAAATGGAACAAAGTTGAAAAATGAAAATAATGACGAGTTTGTAAGTTCGACCCTATACAAACAAATCATTGGATCCTTGAGATATCTTTGCAATACTAGACCAGATATCTGCCAAAGTGTTGGATTTTTGAGTCGATTTATGGAGAAACCTTAAGAATGTAATCTCATTGCAGTAAAGAGGGTGTTGAGATACATAAAAGGAACAATTGATCATGGTGTGATGTTTCCAAAGAAGTCGAAGAACATAACAGATGTTGAAGTTCATGGATACACTTACTCAAATTTCAGTGGAGATCAAGACGAAAAGAAAACTACTACAGGCTACATATTAATGATAAAAGACGCTCCAATCTCTTGGAGTTCGAGGAAGCAAAACATTGTGGCTTTGTCATCGTGTGAAGGGGAATATGTGGCTGCATCATATCCTGCACACCAAGCAGCATGGATCGAAATGTTACTTGAAGAACTAAAGATAATGGAACCTAAGAAGATGAAACAGTTTGTCAACAACAAGTCAACAATTGACCTGGCGAATCACCCAGTGTGTCATGGTCGAAGTAATTATATAGAAATAAGATATCATTTTCTGAGGGATCAAGTCAACACAAGGAAACTGGAGATAAATCATTACAAGACATAAGTACAACTAACTAACATATTCATCAAACCTCTGAAGAAAGTCAGATTCGACAAGTTAAAGAGAAGCAAAAGAATGATAAGTCTAGAGAACTTGAATTAGGGGGTGTGTTAGTGTTGTACCCAAAATTTTCCCCCTAATATCCCCTCATCATACTATGATGATTCAATCACAACAAGATCACATTAGGGCTTTTGGTTCTCCTCCCTATCTTTAGCTTTGCTCTTTAAGGAATCACCAAGCACCTTGACTTGTTTTATTTTGTGATCATGAATATTTTGTCTTGATTCTTCTTTTAATTAATGAAATGCAATGTTGGTTTGTCTTACTTGTTAATAACGTAGGTAAAGGCAATGAGGCTTAGCAAGTTGCTCCATGGGTTCATGAGTTTATTTCCATGCCCTAGGAAATAAAGCTTGAGAAGTCCAAACTTCACCATTGAAGTTGTTTTTGAAGGGGTGGCATGGAAAGGTTATTTTGGTTCACTACATTTCCAAGTTATCAAGATTGGTTCAAAAGTACAAGGGATTTATTGAAGAAGTTGTCATGGTTGGACAAGGTCTTATTCCCATTGATCACAAGTGCATATTTCTATCAATTCTAAAGATATGGAAGTGGTTTTGGTGGCTATGAATTCTCATTTTCATCCTCAATAAATTCTATTTACAAAGCAAGGGTGTTGGTACAAGAAGGTTGTTCAAAATTGTCAAGGTTCCTCAAAGCATTTTCTTGATCTAGGAGCTAGGGTTTTGAAATTCAAAGAAGTATATCTTGCTCATCTTTTGGTATTTTTAGTTATTCCAAAGACATCATTCTATTAAAAATGTTATTAACGAATCACTTCAAAAGTTTCAAGGAGTTTTCATGTGGAAGAAATTTGATGGTGAAGAAAGATTACAAGTCCTCCAGATGAACCCCCAATTTCCCATTTGTGACTTCAAATGATCATAACTTGGTCAATATTTATCACCTTGAGCCCACTTTTTTTCCATAATGATCTTGAGGATGTGAACTTTATCCTTTCTTTTATATGCAAAGTGAGAAAATGGATGGAAGATTCCCTAAGGATACAAAAGATTATAGGTCATTTCATGATTTTTTGCCAAATTCAACAATTCATAACTCTCTCAATTTTTGGATATTTTGAATGGTTCAAGTTTCAAAGTGTCATTTAAGAGGTCTATTTCATGCCATCTTTTTTGGTCAAGAGCAAATTCCAAGTGGAAGGCCATGTTTGGATGCAAAACATTATAGGTCACTTTTGAAGAAAAATTTGAAATATTTCTAACTGTGGAAAGTCAACCATTTTTCTCCAACTTTGACTCAATGCAACTTTCAGCTCAAGCATCCATTTTATTTCATTCTTTTTCCATTGCAAAGCTTGTAACATCATCTTTCTAAAGCATCAAGAATAATGCATTAAGATCCCTTGAGTTGAGAATGCCATTGATTTGAACTTGGTAACTTGAAACTGAAGTTTCTTCAAAGGTCAGAATTTGAAATCATTGATTTAGCTTCTAAACACTTTGTTTCTGCGCGTTTTTGCCTCTAAACATGTTTAGTGAACTTCAAGAAGTGATTAGCACAACAAAACGCGCGTTTTGGATGAGTTTTGATCAAATTAGAAGTCACACTTTTCTTGTTTGCAACTTTACACGATTTCCCTCCAAACTTCATCATTTCACACGCTTGGACATTCCATTTTGATTCCCTATAAATAGAGGGTCACCCCTCATTCATTTTTCTCAAGCTTGGATAGCCAGAATCACCCTGCCAAACTTGTTCCATAACTCAAATTTCTGCAACTTCGAAATCTGTTTTCAAGCCTTTTTCAATCCAATTTTTCTATCAATTTACCTTCATTAATCTTCCCTGAAGCTAACCATATAATTACCTTCAAGAATCGTGCCCTATATTGCTCCATAGAAGTCCAGTTTCAGAGCTCTGCAACTCAACTTTAATAGGTAGATTTCTTCATCAATTCTTCAAAACTTTGATATCATTGTGATGCTCGCATTGCCCTAGTTCTAGTCGCAACACTTACTTTTATCTGGAAACATGTTTTGACCATGAAATTTCAAATCCCTTTTCAAAACTTTCCTTCAAAATTGCTTGAGCTACAATTAATATAAATATTTCGCGAAGGTGTGGTTGTCTTCGTCTTGAAGAGACAAAGCGAATGACATAGGTCTCGTGCTCTAATTTTACAAATTGAGCAACCTGGTTTTGGGACTGGCTGGAGGTTGAAGATGAACAACGTGTCATCCTTCAACCAATGAAACAACGCCATTTGTCTTTTTTAAATTTCTGATTTATAATTGATTCAATGCATTATTCACTAAAGTCCATAACATGCACAACACACGAGGTCCACTTGATCTGTTTACTAAGGCGTTTTGACATTGATCAGATGGCCCATATTTTTTTGGTTTTTCTTTTCTTTTCTAATTTTTATATTTAATTGTTTTAAATTTCAAAAAATCATAGAAAATTCATTTTTAGTCAAAAAATCTGAAAAAATTATGAAAAATATTTTTGAATTTTCTCTTTCTGATTTTTATTTTTTCACACTTTATTTTTTCTGTTTTGATATTTTTCATAAATTTTCACTTTATTTGACTTGTTTTAAATGTTTAAAAATACTTTTATGCATTTTTTAATTCTGAAAAAAATTATGGAATGATCCAATAATATTGTGACAAATATTAGTGACCCCATTCATTTTTTATTTCCGACTTTGGTGTTTTTTTATCATTTTTGGTTCATTTTACTCATTTCTTTAAATTTTAAAAATAGTTCCTGACTTTAAAAAATTACCAAAAATTTTATAAAATTATTTTAATTCATTTCTAATTTTTTATGGTCTTACTTTTTATTTCTTGATTAATTTGAACATAGTTTATATTTTTCTCTTTTATTTCTATTTAAAAAAACATTTTAAAACATTTTAATGTATATATTAAATGCAATATTATTTTGTGATTATTTTCTGGCTGATCTTGGGTTGAATTTTTGATTATGAACTTTGTTAACATCATTGGATCCATGGTGTTGAGTTTAACTCCATAAAAATGGATGAATGATTTTAATAATAGTTTAATTGAAATTTAATTCAAATGTGGTTTGTATGTTCTTTCCCACCCTCTTGATCTTATCCCTTTCTTATTGCACTAGGTGTTATTGAAGCATGATCTCTATATCATGTCTCAAAAAAAATGTTGCATAGATTGCTATTGATCGGCCTCAAAATAGGTGTGACTTCTACATAAGTCCACTTACGATTGCTTAACATAGCGCTAAATTTTGTCCTGATTCGAACAAATGATAATTCGTGGCCCAAACCTATGTTTGCAAGCCCAAGTATGTTAATTTGATCTCTTTGATCCAATAACCTTGAGATTAATTGTGTGGAGGCTTTGGTTCTACCAATCCTCTAATGAATCTACAACACTTTTGGTCAACACGGATCACTTAAACACCATTTATCATTAAATGGTACTTTTGAGGATTCCAAATGGATGATATACTTGACAAAAAGCAAATGCAACTTGTTGTATGGAGACTTTGGTTCTACCAATCCTCTAATGAGTTCAAAATGCAAGTTTCAAGATGGTCATCCAACTAACCACTAATTATTAAATTGTTTTTACTTCATGCCCTTTTATTTTTTATGCTTTATGTACCATTTACTTTAAGCATTATATTTCATGTCATTTTGTTTTGCTCACTTGAGCTTTTTATTTTCTCTTCTAAGACACCTAATAATCAACATGAACTATAAAAAACCCTTTAATGATACTTGGACTATTTGGTTACTATCCTTGGCATTATGGAGCATTGGACTTCTTGGACTTAGGATTAGAAACCTTGGCCTATGTTAGAGACCTTGTGACCTTGATGGATATTTTGTATGGAGTTCTTGAGGCTTACCTTAAGACATTGGGTTGTTTGTTTATTATTTGTGCAGGTTATTGTGATTACATTCTTTGTTTATAATCTGGAATTCACCCATATACAACCGTTACTCTTCCCAATTTTTGTGAAGACTTAATACACTTGAAGTTTGATTCTCTCAAGAGGTCTAGTATCTTTGCTTACTTGGTTTCAATCCAAAGAGTGGGAATTTTATCTTGGCTCATAATGTCAAGTATTGGCTTCTTGTTGGTTAGATAGTTCTTATCCCTAGCTTTTACCTTATGCTTTAGAATAGTCTCTTCTTCTCCTCCCATCTTCTTTATATTCAAAAATATTCTCTCTCCTTTTGAAAACTCTTCTTGTTTTTTAAACTTGAACAATTTTCATAATAAACTTAGACTTAGGTCCATGCATTTTCGAAACCTTTTCATAAATAAACTTCAATCAACTTAATAATACCTTGACATTTTTTTTGTGAGAAGACTAAAAGTCAATCAATCTCATTTTAAACCATTTTGCCATTTTGGCTTTTTATTTTAAAACCTTTCTCAAAAGATTAGACTCTTGTCAATCCTTGTAGTGATGAAAACAACTATACTTCTACAATATGTAGTGAAGAAAGACATTTTCCACTGGGTGTTGAGTGTGGCATTGTTGATTTTAAAATCCAAGCCATATCCTCCACTTTGAGATGATGCAAATTCTCTATTCTTATGATTGTGGCTAGTAAGTATGGTTTTCCACACGGAAAATGACGATGATGTCTTATCTTATAAAATCAATTAACATACCTATGTTTTAAAATATTTTAAAAGAGGAACTACATGTACCCTGATCCCCTATTGCACGAAAGGTGGTACGTAGGCACTAAAGGTTCGCAACTGCGATGGGTGCAAAAACCATAAAAATATATTTCTTTTCTCACCTCCACCATCCATTTTTATATAACATTTTATAGCCAAAATATACAGATTTTTACAAATAGGTTCCTACGGAGTACCTGAGATGTTTAGGGTGCTAATACCTTCCCTTTGCATAACCAACCCCCTTACCTTGAATCTTTCCCCTCTTTTTGGGTTACTCGCTCTTTTCCCATTCCTTTGGAAACAAAAAAGCGCGGTGGAGATTTTTATTTTGATCTGTATAAGTCTAGTCAATCCAATGGCTTAGTCTTAAACATTTCTACCGCTACAGAAAAAAAATGGCTACTTCACTGGGGAAAGATTGACCTCTTGCTGGTCCATCCCTAAGTGGGTTAAACCTATCTTTGTTTATATCTGTATATATGCTATTGTTCTTTATGTTTTATATGTTGTATATATGTTTGTCTGGATTTTCCTGGTTTTCAGGGTGCTTGGTGATTACTTATAAGTCTTATACCCGGACTTGAGCAAACTTTAAGATAGGACAGGCGGTATAGTCATGTTAACTTTGAGGGCGTAATCCCAAAAAAGGAGGCATGAGATCCCCCACTCAGTGGAGACCCCTTTGACTGTAGTGTCGTTTACCGAGTAATCGGGAAGACGTGTTGCTTTCAACCTGGGAGCCTGCTGAAGTTGAGGACCGTAGAATACCTAACCCATCCTGGCCTTTTAGGTGTAGTGCGGGAGCTATGACGGAGTAATCTGGAAATAGTTGTCACGCGATACTACTCTCGGATGAGTTTTTCTTGAGAATATTACTAATTACCGAGTTAATCAGGAAGTTGGTAATATCCGAATGTAGACTCTGGGAACCTTTAGAACCTTGTTTGACAGGTGATAACTTTTAGACCATACCTTATGGGTAGTACCTTCGACCTCATGCTCGTGACGTTGAACCTATGAACCCTATATGTGTGATCTTGTGTGTGATTGTTGCATCATGCATCCATGCACTCATGCATCCATTTCTAAATATCTCAGGTACCTTTTGACCATATATTCTGGAAAAAGAAAGACCAGAAAATACAGTTTCAAGGATCCCAAGATAGATGAGTTGATCAGTCTAATTCGCGATATTGAGTGTTCTATATATTTTCAGAAGAAGTATGGATCCATCATTCCTCTTATGAAGCTTAGGATGAAGGAGGGTATTCTCTCGACCTTGGTCAAGTTCTATGATATGATGTATCATTGCTTTACTTTCCCCGACTATCAGTTGATGCCTACACTAGAGGAGTATTCTTATCTGCTGGATTTACCTGTTACTGATCGTGTTCCTTTTACTGGTTTGGAGGGTGAGCCAAAATCACATGAGATTTCTGCTTTGATCCATTTGGGGAAGTCTGAGGTTGAAGCCCATATGACTACTATAGGAGGGATTAGAGGATTACCAACTCAGTTCTTATTGGAGAAAGCTCGTTACTTTTCCAGGATGAAGAGTACAGTCGCTTTTGAGGCCATCTTTGCTCTACTTGCTTACGGGTTGTTTTTATTTCCTAATGTGGATAAGTTTGTTGACATTAATGCTATCAGGATCTTCATGATTGGAAACCCAGTTCCTACATTGTTGGGTGATGCTTATTACTCCATTCATCTTCATGATTCTTATCATGGGGGGATGATTATCTGTTGCACGCCTTTGTTGTACCTGTGGTTTATCTCTCATATACCTCAGTCTGATGCTTTCTGGGATGTCAGGAAGGAACCCCGTTGGGCTCCTAAGATCATGGCACTTACTCACTCAGATGTTGATTGGTATCATCGAGCTTACCAGGATGTAAAGATTGTTGACAGTTGTGGTAGTTTCCCCAATGTACCTCTTCTTGGTACAAAGGGAGGAATTAACTATAACCTTGTTCTTGCATGACGACAACTCGGTTTTCGGATGAGGGATAAACCAAATAGTATTCATTTGAGTAGTTTCTTTCTGAATGAGGGAGAAGACCATAAGGAAGCTAGGGAGCAGATTGCGAAGGCCTGGCGTCACATTCATAAGAAGAGTAGGAAAGACTTGGGAACTAGGGGGGCTGTTTCTTTGGAGCCATATCTTCAGTGGGTCCAAGCGAGAGCTATTCAGTTGAAGATGTCGTATTCCTGGGAAACACCTATGCCTAATTTGTTTGTAAAAACCACTCCCCCCTTATTGGATGATATAAAAGAGCTACAACTTGCTTTGGTCAGGATGTAGCAGGAAAAGGATGCTTGGAAGAATAAGTGCCAAACTTTAGAGATCTCTTATAGAGCAGACTTGAAGGAGAAAGACGACTTTATTGAGATCCTTGAGAGTCGAGCGATAGAGACTATGGAAAGGAAAGGGGATTTATTTTCTCCTAAGCCTCAGTCAGATTCTAGTTACTCACTTCTTGATTCAAGAGATTGAAAGGAGGTTTCCACCAAGTATGCGGAAGAAAACCAGAGGTTTAAGGCTCAGATCACTAGGCTTACAGGAAAGCGCCATCGTATAGAGTGATCTCCGACAGCTTTACTTCTCAGGGTTTTAGACTTTATTTTTATCTTGTACTTGGGATTGTTGAGACTTGTAACCTATTTTGAAGTTATTATAATAAGAATTTTCAGTATTTCAAATGTGTTATTACTTTGATATTTGCAATGTGTCTATAAATCTTTAAGTCCCTTGAAATATTAATAATAAAAATTAGTCATGTGCATTGCATATCATGCATCATATTACACATATTTCTTGCATTTGTTGTGCATATCCAGGTGTCTTACCAAGCTTCTTTACTTCGTTCAGCAAGCTAACTCACCACTGCAACACTCAGTCTAATTTCAGAAGGAAGATGGACAACTTAGAACAAGAGAATCGCGAGCTGCACGAGGAGGTTTCTGTTTTGAAGGCCGACATAGCCAATCTTACTGATCTGATGGAATCTCTGGTGGCTGCTCAGAATCAGCCACCGAGTGTTCAACCTCAACCAACAAGGGCTACTGTTGAAGCTCTTATTGTTCCTGTGTCTGCTACCCCAACTATTATTCAGAATCGCAGCCTCAAGGTTATCTATGGGGAATGCCAGAGAATTTCGCACTTGAAGGTTTCAATCTTGGTCCTTAAGAAGCTCCAGTTGTTCAGACTACTGTTACTCCTACACCTCCTGTGGTGTATGCTTCTCCTGCTACACCTCCTTCGGTGAATTTGGTTCCATTTGTTAATGATGATGTGTGTAGTCCTTTTCTTCCACCAAGTGAAGACTTGGGTCTTTATGATAGAATGGATGATTTTCAAGAGCAGTTTGACAAGATGCAGAGGGAGATGAAGGCCCTCAGGGGAAAAGAGTTATTCAGGCAGAACGTGAATGAATTATGCTCGGTCCTAAACGTTAACATAGCTGCCAAGTTTAAGGTCCCAGAGTTCGAGAAGTACAAGGGAAACACCTGTCCTCGTGCTCATATTGTGATGTATGTAAGGAGAATGCCTACCCATACTGATGATCAGCGTCTGCTGATTCACTTTTTTCAGGATAGTTTGACTGGGGCTGCGTTGAAATGGTATATGAGTTTGGAATGCGTCAATATGCATACTTTCAATGACTTGGGAGAAGCATTTATCAGACAATACAAATACAATGTGGACATGGCACCTGGCCGTGATCAACTCAGGGCCATGGTTCAGAAAGATAGGGAATTATTCAAAGAATATGCACAGAGATGGCGTGAGGTAGCCACCCAAGTGATTCCTCCCATGGAAGAGAAGGAGATGACTAAGATTTTCTTGAAGACTCTGGGTGCTTTCTACTACGAGAGGATGGTAGCAAATGCGCCAAGTAACTTTACTGAAATGGTAGGCATGGGTATCCGTTTAGATGAGGCTGTATGAGAGGGTCATTTAACGAAGAGTGAAGGATCTGGAGGTATGAAGAAGCCATATTATGGGTTTAACAAGAAGATGGAAGGGGATACAAATGTTGTTAAGCAAGAGAGAAGGGTTAATCCTCCTAGAAGAAATTATCAGCGTCATCAGCAAGCTGCCTCAGTTACTCCAGTTGTTGGTGTAGCTCTGACCACCGTTACTTATCAGAGACCGTCCCAGTAGGGGAATTAAGGGTATAATAAGATAAGTGAGAGTTATGACCCTATCCCTATGAGTTATACAGAGTTACTACCGGCATTAATTCAGAAGAAGTTGGTTTAGAACCGACCACCTCCCGCTGTACCATCACCATTGCCTTGGTATTACAAAGCAGACCAAACATGTGCTTTTCATCAGAGAGCACTAGGGCATAATGTTGAGAATTTATATCCTTTGAAGACTGAGGTGAAGAACTTGGTGAAGTCTGGTATTCTATCTTTCAAGGATGTGGGCCCTAATGTGAAAGACAATCCTCTACCCAAGCATGGAGGAGCGAATTCTGTGAACATGGTGGCTAGTTGTCCAGGTGACTTCTGGATTTTTGATATTTATATGGTTAGAGGAGATTTGGTGAAAATGCATGCAGACCTCCGTGAATTTAGCTACTATACGCATGACCATTCCGGTTGTGCTATTTGCAGTATAGACATACAAGGTTGTGATAAGATAAAGGTTGATTTGTAGGAGATAGTGGATGAGCGCCTCATCCATATAATCAAGCCTAGGGCAGAGTATGAAGAGGAAGTGAACATGGTTTCTGGATGTCATGGAGAGTTCAAAATCTTTGATGTGGAACATATGAATGAGGATCTTGTGAAATTTCATGCCACTTTCTGCCACATGGTTGGTCAGGTGGAACATCAGTATGGATCTTCCGAATTTGCTGCCAGGACTCCCGAGGATGTTCAATTGTAAGGAAAGGTATTCAGTTGTTGTTGGATAATAGAACTATCAAGGTTACAGGTCAAAGGGATGATTACCATGAAGTTGATATGATTGAGGTTTGTTTGGCTGAAGAAGAGTCAGATGACGAGTATGCCTCCGTAGATGAGTTCTTTTCCTCAAATGAAGATTTGTTTTCCAGAGATGACTCCAGAATGACTGATTGTGTTGAAGAAGGGGTAAACGTCATTGTTCCTTGTTTTGGTGCACCCGCCCATTTTGAAGTTGAGTATCTTAGCAAGCCAGATGTTACTCCATTGGTGATTAGTTTGCCGGGTCCTGTCCCCTACATGTCAGATAAGGCTGTACCCTACAAATATAAAGCTACAATCTTAGAGGATGGTGTGGAAGTTCCCATCTAGAGGATGCCTGATGATGGAAATATTGTTGAGACCAGCAGAGTGACCCGCAGTGGTTGTGTATTTGCACCTGTTATTTGTAGAGATGTTAGCGCTGGAAAGAAAATTGCTGAGAATGTTGAGCCCAAGAAGGCAGTGGGTGAATCTAGTGGGGCTATGTTAGAGAAATAAGTGGATGATATTTTGAAGATAATCAAGATGAGCGACTATAGAATTGTAGATCATCTACTGCAGACTCCTTCAAAAATACCCATCTTGGCTTTATTGACGAACTCCTCTGCTCACAGAGAATCTCTAATAAAGGTATTGGACCAAGCTTTCATGGAAAGTGACATGCCTATAGACCAATTCATCAGTGTAGTAGGGAACATTACGTCATGTAATAACTTGAGTTTCTGCGACAATGAATTTCCATATGAAGGAAGGAATCATAACTTGGCCCTCCATATATCTATGAACTGTAAGAATGATTCACTATCCAATATGCTGATTGATAATGGATCCGCTTTGAACTTCATACCAAGAAGCACGCTTATGAAGTTGAAATATCAAGGAACGCCCATGCGCCCAAGTGGCATTATTGTGAAAGCATTTGATGGATCAAGGAAATCTGTTATTGGTGAAGTGGACATGCCTATTCATATAGGTCCACATTTGTTTCAGATTACTTTCCAGGTCATGGATATTGTACCCACTTATAGTTACTTGCTGGGACGGCCGTGGAAACATTAGGCAGGGGATGTCACTTCAACTTTACACCAAAAGCTGAAGTTTATACGTAAGGGAAAAATGGTGATCATAAATGGAGAAAAAGCATTATTGATATCTCATTTGTCCTCTTTCAGCATTGTGGAGGCGGATGAAGCTGCTGTTGGAACCCAGTTCCAAGCTTTATCCATTGATAATATAAGGGGAAATGAGAATTCCATGGTTTCACTTAAGGATGCGCAACAAGTTGTGCATAATGGTCATAGTGAGGTATGGGGACAGATTGTGGATCCACCTGTAAACAAGAACATAGCTGACTTGGGGTTCTCTTTGAGGAATCACAAAGGTAAGGGCATGAAGCCGAAGTCTGTTTCAGGCAAGTATCAAGACATTTTTCGTAGTGGGGGTTATCTTCATCCAACTGTTTCCGGGATTAATGCCATTTTGGAAGATGAAGCAGAGCCGGAAATGCCGAATTACGTGACGCACAGAGTTAGGGTTCAGAACTGGATCACCATTGACGTTCCCTCTTGCATACATGTTTCAAAGTAATTTGTCTTGTTAATATTTTTGAAAAATCTTTCATTCAGCCCAAGGTGGAAGTATTAATATTGTATGGGCTTATCTGTTTGCTGTGACTTTTAAAATCAATAATAAAAGTTGTCTTTGTTTCTCCAAATTGTGTCTTTATTTTCTTCTTTTCTTGGAAAATGGTAATCAGAAAAAACATTTCAAAATAAATAATAACTGAAATTCAATCTGCATGATCACTTGTTATATGTTTCAGTTTCTAAAAACAATCATAAATCATATGTGCAGATTAATTAAAAAAACCCATTGAATACAATAACCCTTCATTCTCTCCCAACTTTGAATGTCCTTTGTATGAGGCTGAATAAGAAGACTATGATAAGATTCCAGAAGAGGTCTTGCGGTTGCTTGAGCGTGAGGAAAATGCCATTCAGCCATATAAAGAGCCATTAGAAGTAATCAATTTGGGTTTAGAAGAAGACCCAAAAGAAGTCAAGATTGGAGCATTATTGCATCCTGATGTGAAGAGCAGGTTAATTGAGTTGTTGAGGGAGTATGTGGATATTTTTACTTGGTCTTACCAAGATATGCCTGGTCTAGATACATATATTGTAGAGCACCATTTGTTGTTGAAGCCAGAGTGTCAGCCAATCAAACAGAAGTTGAGAAGAACTCACCTAGATATGGCAATGAAGATCAAAGAGGAAGTTCCAAAGCAGATTAATGCCAGTTTTCTTGTGACATTAGTGTACCCTCAATGGATTGCCAATATTGTCCCAGTACCGAAGAAAGACTAAAAAGTTCGCATGTGTGTAGATTATAGAGATCTAAATAGAGCTAGTCCAAAAGATGATTTTCCATTGCCACACATTGACATGTTAGTGGATAGCACAACAAAATTCAAAGTATTCTCATTCATGGACGGATTTTCCGGGTATAATCAAATAAGAATGGATCTAGAGGACATGGAAAAAACAACGTTTATCACACCGCGGGGAACATTCTATTACAGAGTGATGCCCTTCGGGTTGAAAAACGCTGGTGCAACGTACTAACAACCCTACTCCATGATCTGATGCACAAGGAAATCGAGGTATATGTTGATGATATGATTTCTAAATTCCAAACTAAAGAAGGGCATGTAGAACATTTATTGAAGTTGTTTAAGCATTTGAGGAAATATCGTCTCCGCTTGAATCCAAATAAATATACCTTCGGTGTTTGATCATGGAAATTGTTGGGTTTCATTGTTATCCAGAAAGGAATTGAAGTTGATCCTGACAAAGTCAAAGAAATTCAAGAGATGCCAGCGCCGAGAACTTAAAAGCAAGTTAGAGGGTTCCTCGGGCGTTTGAATTATATTTCCAGATGCATTTCTCACATGACTGCAATGTTTGAACCGATCTTTAAGTTGTTAAAGAAATATCAAGGTTTTCTGTAGACGGATGACTGCCAAAGGGAATTTGAAAGTATTAAAGAATATCTGCTTGAACTTCCTATATTTCTCCCCCCTGTTGAAGGAAGACCGTTGATTATGTATCTGACAGTGTTATATAATTCTATGGGTTGTATTCTGGGACAACAAGATGAAATAGGAAAGAAAGAGTATGCCATTTATTATCTCAGTAAAAAGTTTACTGATTGTGAGTCGCGGTATTCCATGATGGAAAATATATGTTGTGCTCTAGCCTGGGTGGAAAAACATTTGCGGCAGTATATGTTGAATCACACTACTTGGTTGATCTCCAAAATGGATCCAATCAAGTACATTTTTGAAAAGCCTGCTCTTACTGGGAGAATTGCCTGCTGGCAGATGCTGTTATCTGAATATGATATCGAATACCGTACTCAAAAATCTATTAAGAGTAGCGTGTTGGCAGATTATCTTGCTCACCAACCAGTTGATAATCACCAGTCTGTGAAGTATGATTTTCCCGATGAGGATGTGATGTTTCTGAAAGTGAAAAATTGTGAAGAACCATTTCCTGAGGAAGGTCTTGATCCTGAATCTCGCTGGAGTATGATATTTGATGGAGTTGTGAATGCTTATGGTAAAGGAATTGGTGTTGTGATTGTCACTCCACATGGATCACACATTCCTTTCATTGCAAGGTTGACATTTGATTGCACTAATAATATGGAAGAATATGAGGCTTACATCATAGGTCTCGAGGAAGCTATTGATCTCAAAATTAAAATTTTAGATGTGTATGGCGATTCAGCTTTGGTAATAAATCAGATTAAAGGAGAATGGGATACTCGTCACCCCGACTTGATCCCTTACAAAGATTATGCTAGAAGATTGTTACCCTTCTTTAATAAAGTTGAATTCCATCATATCCCCATATATGAAAATCAAATGGCGGATGCTCTAGCAACTCTGGCTTCTATGTATCAAGTGAATACTTGGAATGATATACCTCGAATTATAGTTCAGCGACTGGATAGGCCGACTCATGTGTTTACAACAGAGGAGGTAGTAGATGAAAACCCTGGTATTATGATATCAAGCATTTTCTTCAGACTCAGGAATACCCGATTGGTGCTTCAAATAAAGATAGGAAGACATTGAGAAGATTGGTTGTCAGTTTCTTCCTCAGTGAAAATGTGTTGTACAAGAGAAATTATGACATGGTCTTGCTCATATGCGTGGATAGACACGAAGCAGACATGTTGATGCATGAGATTCATGAAGGTTCGTTTGGCACTCATGCCAATGGACATTCGATGGCTAAAAAGATGCTAAGGGTAGGTTACTATTGGCTGACAATGGAATTTGATTGTTACAAATTTGCAAAGAAGTGTCATAAATGCCAGATTTATGCGGACAAAATTCATGTGCCTCCAACACTTCTAAATGTTATTTCTTCCCCGTGGCCTTTCTCTACGTGGGGGTATTGACATGATTGGGATGATAGAACCTAAAGCTTCGAATGGACACCGTTTCTTCTTGGTAGCAATTGATTACTTCACCAAATGGGTGGAAGCAGCTTCATATACTAATGTTACCAAGAAGGTGGTTGTGCGCTTCATTAAGAATAATCTTATATGTCGGTATGGTGTGCCGAGCAGAATTATCACTGACAATGGCTCGAATTTGAACAACAAGATGATGACAAAACTTTGTCAGGAATTCAAGATTGTGCATCACAATTCATCTCCGTACAGACCAAAGATGAATGGTGTTGTTGAAGCTGCTAATAAGAATATCAAGAAGATTATCTAAAAGATGGTTGTTACTTATAAGGATTGGCATGAAATGCTCCCTTTTGTTTGCATGGATATCGGACATTTGTCCGCACTTAATCAGGAGCAACCCTGTTCTCCCTTATGCACGGAATGTAAGTAGTACTCCCAATCGAGGTTGAGATTCCCTCTTTGCGAGTGATAATGGAAACCAAGTTGTCAGAGGCTGAATGGGTCCAGAATAGGTTTGACCAATTGAATTTGATCGAAGAGAAGAGAATGACAGCCTTGTATCATGGACAGTTATATTAGAAGAGAATAAGGAAAGCTTTTTATAAGAAGGTCAAGCCTCGTGAATTCAGAGAAGGTGACCTCGTGCTCAGGAAAATCATGTCTTTTAACGTTGATTCTAGGGGCAAGTGGACTCCCAATTTTGAAGGCCCATACGTTGTCAAGAAAGCCTTCTCTGGCGGTGCATTAATTCTTGAAACTATGGATGGCGAGGAGTTCCCATGTGCCATGAATACTGATGCAGTCAAGAAATACTTCGCCTAAAGAAATGAAAGAACATATCGCTAAGTTGAAAACCCGAAAGGGCGGCTTAAGCAAAAAAGAACATCTCGGTAGGCCGAAAACCCGAAAGGGCGGTCTAGGCAAAAATTAGAGACATAAACAGAATAAATTTCCCTCTATGTTGAAAACCCACAAGGGCAACTTAGGCAAAAGTTAGGGACTTTCTTGGCAAGTAACTACATCAGACAAGACTTGATCATTGAAGCAACAATCTTCTCGGATTCTCATCATACTTCAACGGAAGCTACTGCTCTGGATTTCAAAAGTTGTTAGAGGGGATAGTGGTCATTGTATCTCAATGTATCTTTTCCATTATATATTACCATTTTCCGAATTTTGTAATCATCCATGGAGTCTCGCCATTCGCAGACTACCATTCCATTAATGAAATTTGAGCTTTTACCCAATTCTTTGTATTTCTTATTTTATTTAGCTTGTAAAGACTCCATTTATCATTGATAATAATTTCCAAAGCGAAAAGATTAAATAACAAAATTGATCTTCAAAAAGAATTTGCAATTTGCTTTTACTTTAGAATTTGTGATGCAAGAGAAAAACAAATGTGGTGATCCCAGGAATGGACGAACTCCAATTGTTTTGGGAAATTTTTGTTTCCCCTGAGAAGGTTTACTCAGGATGTTTTTGTTGTATTGGGTCTGTGACTCCAGCATCCTCAGTCAAGTCTTGGTTCATTTTCTTTCTTCTTTTTTGAGTTTTCACGATATGAAGACTCAATCCAAGATTTCTCCAGTGAAGGTTTCACTTGTTTGATAGAAGTTCTTTCTTCCCAGAGAAGTTGGTACAATAATTACTCTCGAAGAATACGTATCTCCGGTTTCTCCGGTGAAGAACGTATATTGGTTTTCCCTTTGAGAATATGGTGTTGACCTCCCCAATGAAGTCAACACGAAATTCCCAGTTAATGTCTCGATGATGGGGCATTATATGCCTTAACAAAGTTTGTGTGTTTTTCCTCCAACAAAATGGGCCTGAATTCCCCAGTGAATGTTTTGATGATTTGGTGTCCATATGCTTTACTTGAAATTGATTTTGCAATCCCCAGTAGAAGCGTTAAATTTGAAAACATTTATTTCCTCGTTAAAGTCTGAGTGCTAATCCTTGGTGAAGCCTGGAGAAGGATGTTATATCTCTGTATCTGTACTATTTCGTCACTATACTATGTTTCTCCCCAGTGAAGTTAAGCCGCGAAATAGGATTTTGTTTCCTCAGTTGGTGCTTACTTTTTCTTGGAATGTTCATCTTGGATGTTATCTATCCGAGGGTTGTTTGTGCCTGAGTTGGTTTTGCCTGGTTACTCTCAGTGTTATATGTCTGTTTTTTCAGCATATGCACGATAGCGCTCATACATTCATACATACATCATGCATAGTTAAAATTTGGCAAATCATTGCTTATTCACATTCGTTATTATTTTGTGGACGTATTGCCCTGTTTTGCCGAGTTGTGTTGTCCTCTCTCCAATAGAGTGTCAATCATAAGCAGAAAGTGTATGTTCTTTCAATTTCCCCACTGAATTATCCCTCGTGGAAGATTTTTGCTTTAGCCTTCCTGCACAGCTCTTTGTCTGGATGATTTGGGTTTCTCTCTTGAGTTTATTTCTCAAAAGATGTATTTTGGATGACTGCCTCATTCCAGTTTATTTCTGGTTTGAATCTTTGATCCTCGAAAATATTATTACTTATGATATCTGCAGACTTCGAGCTATGGTTTGAGAATGTGCATTTATTTTACAAGAGAAGACTTTATCTCCTCAGTAGAAATATATTGGCATTTCCCCAGGAAGTCATATTTCTTTCCCCAGGAAGCCATATTATTCTCCCCAGAAAGTTTTTTTTTTACAATCCTCCATAACAACAAGTAGCAGGTCTCTTTATTTGAGCAACTTGTACTTCCCTGTAAGAGTCGACATAACTTTTTTACTATCTTCTCTATGAGTGGATAGTTTGCAGTCCGTTGTCAAATTACTCCAGTGGATGGCAAGTCTTTCAATATCGCAAAGACAATTCATTGTGAAATCTTTGCAAGTGGTAGTCTCTTTATTTGAGACAACTTATATATTACCCTTTCCAGGAAGAATGCCTTGGTTAAAGAAGAATTTGAGACCCATTCTAGATGAAATGCCAGAATTTTGGGGAAACTTGTTATCTTTTTGCTACCCTCAGTGAACGTTGGTAGTTCATCGTTGGTGAACAGCAATGCTATGATATATTCTCTTTTTACCTTTGGTGAAAGTTGGTAGGTCACCTTCAGTGAAAGTTGGTAATTGTTATCTTTTTGCTACCCTCAATGAACGTTGATAGTTCATCGTCAGTGAATGGCAGTGCTATGATATATTCTCTTTCTACCATCAGTGAAAGTTGGTGATTGTTATATTTTTGCTACCCTCAGTGAAAGTTGGTAGTTCATCGTTAGTGAACGAAGGTGCTATGATATATTCTCTTTCTACCTTCAGTGAAAGTTGTAGATCACCTTTAGTGAAAGTTGGTGATTGTTATCTTTTTGCTACCCTCAGTGAACGTTGGTAGTTCATCGTCAGTGAACGGCGGTGCTATGATATATTCTCTCTCTACCTTCAGTGAAAGTTGGTAGGTCACCTTCAGTGAAAGTTGGTGATTGTTATCTTTTTACTACTCTCAGTGAACGTTGGTAGTTCATCGTTAGTGAATGGAGGTGCTATGATATATTCACTTTCTACCTTCAGTGAATGTTGGTAGGTCACCTTCAGTGAAAGTTGGTGATTGTTATCTTTTTGCTACCCTCAGTGAACGTTGGTACTTCATCGTCAGTGAACGGTGATGCTATGATATATTCTCTTTCTACCTTCAGTAAAAGTTGGTAGGTCACCTTCAGTGAAAGTTGGTGCTTGTTATCTTTTTTCTACCCTCAGTGAACATTGGTAGTTCATCATCAGTGAACGATGATGCTATTATATTTCTTTTCCTTCTACCTTCAGTGAAAGTTGGTAGTTCATCATCAGTGAACATCGAAGATTCTTTCTCTCTACCTTCAGTGAACGTTGGTAGCTCACCGTCAGTAAGCGTCGGTGTTGTTATTTCTTTCCTCTTTCTACCTTCAGTGAAATTTGGTAGTTTTGCTTTTCAGTAAAAGTTGGTGTATCCTTTGACTTTTTATCATCCTCTATAAATCAGGTCTTTTGATCCACCAGTGATTTATTTTCCTGGTTGGGTTTCTCTTTTGTTTCTTTATTTCCTTTGTTACATCCCCAGTCGTGTTTTGCGTCTCTTTGATTTTGTTCATGCGCATTCATGCTCATAAGCATTGCATGGCATCTTAGGGCCAAAAATAGGGTTTATTTTATATTTAAGTGTATTCGATCGCGTCGACACAAAGATTTTTAACCTTCATATCTCCAGATAGAAGAAAATTAAATAAGGGCAGCTGTTGTACCCCAATTTTTGCCCATAAGATCCCCTCATCATACCATGTTGATTCAATCTCAACAAGATCACATTAGGGATTTTGGTTCTCCTCCCTGTCTGTAGCTTTGCTCTTTGAGGAATCACCAAGCATCTTGACTTGTTTTCTTTTGTGATCATGAATATTTTGTCTTGATTCTTCTTTTAATTCATAAAACGCAATGTTGGTTTGTATTACTTGTTAGTAATGTAGGTAAAGGCAATGAGGCTTAGCAAGTTGTTTCATGGGTTCATGAGTTTATTTCCATGCCCTAGGAAATAAAGCTTGAGAATTCCAAACTTCACCATTGAAGTTGTTTTGGAAGGGATGGCATGGAAAGGTTATTTTGGTTCACTACATTTCCAAGTTATCAAGATTGGTTCAAAAGTGCAAGGGATTGATTGAAGAAGTTGTCATGGTTGGAGAAGGTCTTGTTCCCATTGGTCACAAGTGCATATTTATCTCAATTCTAAAGATATGGAAGTGGTTTTGGTGGCTATGAATTCTCATTTTCATCCTCAATAACTTCTATTTACAAAGCAAGAGTGTTGGTACAAGAAGGTTGTTCAAAATTGTCAAGGTTCCTCAAAGCATTTTCTTGATCTAGGAGCTAGGGTTTTGAACTTCATAGAAGTATATCTAGATCATATTTTGGTATTTTTGAGTGATTCCAAATACATCCTTCTCTTCAAAAGGTTATAAACAAATCACTTTAAAAGTTTCAAGGAGTTTTCACGTGGAAGAAACTTGATGGTGAAGAAATATTACAAGTCCTCCAGATGAACCCCTAATTTCCCATGCGTGACTTCAAATGATCATAACTTGGTAAATTTTTATAACCTTGATCCCACTATTTTTCCATAATGATCTTTAGGATGTGAAATTTATCCTTTCTTTTATATGAAAAGTGCAAAAATGGATGGAAGATGCCCTAAGGATACAAAAGATTATAGGTCATTTCATGATCTTTTGCCAACTTCAACAATTCATAACTCTCTCAATTTTTTGTGATTTTGAATGGTTCAAGTATCAAAGTGTCATTTAAGAGGTCTATTTCATGCCAGCTTTTTTGGTCAAGAGCAAATTCCAAGTGGAAGGCCATGTTTGGATGCAAAATATTATAGATCACTTTTGAAGAAAAATTTGAAATATTTCTAAGTTTGGAAAATCAACCCTTTTTCTCCAACTTTGACTCAATGCAACTTTCATCTCAAGCATCCATTTGATTTCATTATTTTTCCATTGCAAAGCTTGTAACATCATATTTCTAAAGCATCAAGAATCATGCCCTAAGACCCCTTGAGCTGAGAATGCCATTGATTTGAACTTGGTAACTTGAAACTGATGTTTCTTCAAAGGTCAGAATTTGAAATCATTGATTTAGATTATAAACACTTTGTTTCTGCGCATTTTTGCCTTTAAACATGTTTATTGAACTTCCAGAAGTGATTAGCACAACAAAGCGTGTGTTTTGGATGAGTTTTGATCAAATTAGAAGTCACACTTTTCTTGTTTGCAACTTCACACGATTTCCCTCCAAACTTCATCATTTCACATGCTTGGACATTCCATTTGATTACCTATAAATAGAGGGTCATCCCTCATTCATTTTCTCAAGCTTGGATACCCAGAATTACCCTGCCAAACTTGTTCCATAACTCAAATTTCTACAACTTCGAAATCCGTTTTGATCCAATTTTTCTATCAATTTACCTTCCTTGATCTTCCCTGAAGCTAATCATATAATTACCTTCAAGAATCGTGCCCTATATTGCTCCATAGAAGTCCAGTTTCAGAGCTCTGCAACTCAACTTCAATAGGTGGATTTCTTCATCAATTCTTCAAAACTTTGATATCACTGTGATGCTCTCATTTCCCTGGTTCTAGTCGCAACACTTACTTTTATCTGGAAACATGTTTTGATCATGAATTTTCAAATCCCTTTTCAAACCTTTCCTTCCAAATTGCTTGAGCTACAGTTTATATAAATATTTCGCGAATGTGTGGTTGTCTTCGTCATAAAGAGACGAAGCGAATGGTATAGGTCTCGTGCTCTAATTTTACATATTGAACTACCTGGTTTTGGGACTGACTGGAGGTTGAAGACGACCAACGTGTCATCCTTCAACCAATGAAACAACGTCATTTGTCTTTTTTGAATTTCTGATTTATATTTGATTCAGTGCATTATTCACTAAAGTCCATAACATGCACAGTGCGCCAGGTCCACTTGATCTGTTTACTAACGCGTTTTGACATTGATCAGATGACCCGTATTTTTTTGGTTTTTATTTTCTTTTCTGATTTTTATATTTAATTATTTTAAATTTCAAAAAATCATAGAAAATTCATTTTTAGTCTAAAAAATATGAAAAAATATTTTTGAATATTCACTTTCTGATTTTTATTTTTTCACAATTTTATTTTGTGTTTTGATATTTTTCATAAACTTTCACTTTATTTGACTTGTTTTAAATGTTTAAAAATACTTTTATGCATTTTTTAATTCTGAAAAAATTATGGAATGATCCAATGATATTGTGACAAATATTGGTGACCTCATTCATTTTTTATTTTTGACTTTGGTATTTTTTAATCAGTTTTGGTTCAATTTACTCATTTCTTTTAATTTTAAAAATAGTTTTTGAATTTAAAAAATTACCAAAAAGTCTTATAAAATTAATTTAGTTCATTTCTGATTTTTCTATGGTCTTAAATTTTATTTCTTGATTAATTTGAACATAGTTGATATTTTTCTCTTTCATTTATATTTTAAAAAAACATTTCAAAACTTTTTAATGTATATATTAAATGCAATATTATTTTGTGATTATTTTCTGGCTGATCTTGGGTTGAATTTTTTATTATGAACTTTGTTAACATCATTGGATCCATGGTGTTGAGTTTAACTCCATAAAAATGGATGAATGATTTTAATAATAGTTTAATTGAAATTTAATTCAAATGTGGTTTGTATGTTCTTTCCCACCCTCTTCATCTTATCCCTTTCTTATTGCACTAGGTGTTATTGGAGCATGATCTCTATATCATGTCTCAAAACAAATGGTGCATAGATTGCTATTGAACAGCCTCAAAATAGGTGTGACTTCTACATAAGTCCACTTACGATTGCTTAACATAGCGCTAAATTTTGTCCCGATTCGAACAAATGATCATTCGTGGCCCAAACCTATGTTTGCAAGCCCAAGTATGTTAATTTGATCTATTTGATCCAATAACCTTGAGATTTATTGTATGGAGGCTTTGGTTCTACCAATCCTCTAATGGATCTACTACACTTTTGGTCAACGCGGATCACTTAAACATCGTTGATCATTAAATGATACTTTTGAGGATTCCAAATGGCTGATATACTTGACAAAAAGCAAATGCAACTTGTTGTATGGAGGCTTTTGTTTTACCAATCCTCTAATGAGTCCCAAATGCAAGTTTCAAGATGGTCATCCAACTAACCACTAATTATTAAATTGTTTTTACTTCATGCTCTTTTATTTTTTATGCTTTATGTACCATTTACTTTAAGCATTACATTTCATGTCATTTTATTTTGCTCACTTGAGCTTTTTCTTTTCTCTTCTAACACACCTAATAATCAACATGAACAATAAAAAACCCTTTAATGATACTTGGACTATTTGATTACTATCCTTGGCATTATGGAGCATTGGACTTCTTGGACTTAGGATTAGAAACCTTGGCCTATGTTGGAGACCTTGTGACCTTGATGGATATTTTGTCTGGAGTTCTTGAGGCTTACCTAAAGACATTGGGTTGTTTGTTTGTTTTGTGTGCAGGTTATTGTGATTATATTCTTTATTTGTAATCTGGAACTCACCCGTATACAGCCGTTACTCTGCCCAATTTTTGTGAAGACTTAATACACTTGAAGTTTGGTTCTCTCAAGAGGTCTAGTATCTTTGCTTACTTGGTTTAAATCCAAAGAATGAGAATTTTATCTTGTCTCATAATGTCAAGTATTGGCTTCTTGTTGGTTAGATGGTTCTTATCCATAGCTTTTATCTTATGCTTTAGGATAGTCTCTTCTTCTCCTCCCATCTTCTTTAATTTCAAAAATCTTCTCTCTCATTTTGAAAACTCTTCTTGTTTTCTAAACTTGAACCATTTTCATAATAAACTTGGACTTAGATCCATGCATTTTCAAAAACTTTTCATAAATAAACTTCAATCAACTTAATAATACCTTGACATTTTTTTGTGAGAAGACTAAAATTCAATCAATATCATTTCAAACCATTTTTCCATTTTGGCTTTTTATTTTAAAACCTTTCTCAAAAGATTAGACTCTTGTCAATCCTTGTAGTGATGCAAACAAATATACTTCTACAATATGTAGTGAAGAGAGACATTTTCCACTTGGGTGTTGAGTGACGCATTTTTTATTTTAAAATCAAAGCCATATCCTCCACTTTGAGATGATGAAAATTCTCATTTCTCATGATTGTCGGTAGTAAGTATGTTTTTCCAAACGGACAATGACGATGATGTCTTATCTTATAAAATCAAATAACATACCTATGTTTTAAAATATTTTAAAAGAAGAACTACGTATACGCTGATCCCCTTTTCCACGAAAGATGGTACGTAGGCACTAAATATTCGCAACCGCGGCGGGTGAAAAAACCATAAAAATATATTTCTTTTCTCACTTCCACCATCCATTATTATACAACATTTTATAGCCAAAATATACAGATTTTTACAAAGAGGTTCCTACGGAGTACTGTAGATGTTTAGGGTGCTAATACCTTCCCTTTGCATAACCAACCCCCTTACCTTGAATCTTTCCCCCTCTTTTTGGGTTACCCGCTCTTTTCCCATTCCTTTGGAAACAATAAAGTGCGGTGGCGATTTTTATTTTAATTTGTATCAGTCTAGTCAATCCAATGGCTTAGTCTTAAACATATATACGGCTACAGATAGATAATATAACTCTTGTTTTGTCGAAGAGCATTGGTGTATGTCGAATAGTTAGTTGTGAATAGGTTGTTAGTTGTATTCAACAGAGTCGAATACAACAACTATTGCAGTATGTCGAAATGTAGTTTTGGGTAAATCTTGTATATAGTCAAATTGGGCTTGGGCATTATATGGCTATATAAAGGGCTTGTTAGTTTGTAATTTTACATACAATCAATGAAATAACAAATTCAGTTATAGTTTTGTAACAAACTTTCAATCTTTCTTTCTTTCTTTCTTTATTTATCTCTCTCTCTCTCTCTCTCCCTCTCTCTCCCTCTCTCTCTCTTCTTCTTCTTCTTCTTCTTCTTCTTCTTCTTCTTCTTCTTCTTCTTCTTCTTCTTTCTTTTATCAATCATCTTTCTTGAAAACCCTTTATTCCAACAGAAGTTTGCTAATTGCTTGATTTGGGTTCCTCAAGTTTGTCCCCTTTTATATTTGTAGTCCCTTATTGACATGTAGAGTAAAAAAATTTTAGGTTACTTTTTCTCTTTTTTTACTTCATTTTTTTAAATAATTTTCTTCTCTATAATTCTATTCTTCTTTTTTTAATAGTTAAGCTTTGAACGAAATATCTTAAAAATTTTAATTATTTCATTTAACATATAGTTAATGACAAATTATTTTGACAAAAAAAAAGATTGACCATTAACTAATTAAAATAATAGACTCTTTAGCCAATAACATGTGTGAACCTTTTAACAAAGTTATTTTAGAATATAGGGACAAACCTATCGCTTATAAAAATATTGAAATTCTATATGACCAATAGGATTGTTAGACTTTGGGACTTTATGCTTAAATATGAGGGAGTTTTTGGCCAAAAAGTTTGTTATTTTAATTAGCTAGTGGTCTATTTTTTTTGTTGTCAAAACAATTTCCATTAGGCATATGTTGAAAGAAATATTTAAGATTTTCAAGATATTACATTCAAAGGTTAACTATTAAAAAGAGAAGAAAAAATAGAATTATAGAGAAGAAAATTAAAAAAAGGAAGAAAAAGTAACAAAATAAAGAGAAGTTTAGTCTACATGTCATTAAGGGACTATTAAATGCAAAAGAGAATAAATTTGAGTGGCCAAAATCAAACAATTGAAACTTGGAGGACCAAAATAAAACAATTAGAAAATTTGGGGACCAAAATCAAACAATTGAAACTTGGGAGACCAAAATCAAACAATCGAGAAATTTGGAGGCACTTAACTGGCAAAACAGCGAGCATGATAATGGTGGCAAGACGAGACAATGATGTTGAGAACAACAGTGGTTGCGAGAGGAAATGGAGACGGCGAGCACAATGATGGTGGCGGCGAGATGAAATAGTAGAGGTCAAGCATTAGACTTTATTCTGTAAAGGTTTTTATTTTATTTTATTTTATTTTATGTGAAACATAATATTGTTTATGTATTTGTTTAATGAAAATGAAAAAACAACATGTGGCTTTAAGTGAGACACTTGATGAACCTAATGGTGGTAAAGGTTGTGTGAAAGGTACAATGACTTTTGCTGGAAATCCACTAATTCTTAAGATGAATTTCTATCAATCTTGATGAACAAGGTTGTTATCACCACACAATAACAATAGAAAATATTAAAAAAAGAAAGAAAAACAATGATTTTCTGCAGAGTTTCTCTCTGTCCACAAATTGTGGAAAGTTTCTTATTCACTTACAACTGCAAATTATGTGAATACAACTTGATTGCAAAAAATAGGAGGTACTCTCACTATTTATAGATTTAGGTTAGCTTATTCTCTAAGCCAAAACTCAAAACTATAAAAGCCCAAAAATACTTATTTTGGATCTAAATTAAATATATCTATTTTAAACCTAAATCAAATCTATGTGTAACAAACTGCTTCCACACTTCGACACAATATTTTTGACATTTCCTTGTTTTCCGTCGAGCAAGCTTCTTCGACACAAGGAATTATACTTTCAACACACCAACGAATTCATTGTGTCTAAGCTATCTATATTCATCATAGCTCTTAGTCTTCTAAATACTTTGACCTGCACACCCTTCACCATGATGTCTGCAATCTGATTCTCAATTCTGCAGTATTCCAAGTCCATCTTCCCATCTGCTATTTGCTCTCGAAGATAATGGAACCTCATTTCAATGTGCTTGCTTTGATCATGTGTTATCGGATTCTTTGCCAGGTTGATAGCTGACATGCTGTCGATCTTCATGGTAATTGCTCCATAGTCTTTCCCTGTGATTTCTTCGACCAAGTTCACCATCCATGTTGCTTTACATGCACAGAGAGAAGCAGCTATGTACTCTTCTTTGCACGATGATAATGCCACTACTGGTTCTTTTATCGAACTCCAAGCAATTGGTGCACCACTTAGCATGAACACATATCCTGCTGTAGATTTTCGATCCTCAACATCACTACACCAACTTGAATTAGTGTATCCCACTAACTTGTATTCTTTTCCTTTATCAGATGTAGGAAGTAAAATGTCATAGTCGAGAGTTCCTTTCAGATACCTCAATATCCTCTTCGTCGTTGCTAGGTGTGATACTTTTGACTTCTGCATGAATCTACTTACCATACCTACAATGTATGCTAAGTCATACCAAATATGACAAAGGTATCTCAATGATCCAATAGGTCTTTTGTATTGGGTTGGGTCGACATCATCTTCATATGCATCTTTGGAAAGTTGGAGTATTAGTTCTACAGGTGTCGTAGTCAAGTTGCATTCTTCCACCTCAAATTTCTGGAGAACTTCTCCTGCATATCTTCTTTGATGCATCATCAAACCTCTACTCCTCTTGTAGAATTTAATTCCAAGGAAATATGAAATGTCACCCAAATCAAACATTTCAAATTCCTTGCTGAGATACGCTTTGAGGTCTTTGATCTCACTTTTCCAGCTACTATTATCAACAAATCGTCGACATAGAGGCATAGTATAAGAAATTCAATATTGCTTCTTCTTACATATACTCCATGTTCAATTGTGCACTTCACAAATTCCTTCTACCTTAGGAAACTATCAATTTTCTTATTCAAAGCTCTTGGAGCTTGTTTCAATCCATACAAGGTTTTATGCAGCCTGTAAACCTTTCTCTCTTCGCCATGTTCCATAAACCCAATTGGTTAAGAAACATAAATTTTTTCGTCTAAGGGTCCATTTGGGAATGCAAACTTCACGTCCATCTGACATATGTGCCAACTGTTCATTTCAGCTAGACCAACAACAAACCTGATTGTTTAGATCCTAGCCACAGGTGCAAAAACTTCATCGAAGTCAATTCCTTCTTTCTGGAGAAATACTTTCGCCACGAGTCTTGCTTTGTGTTGAGTTATTTCCCCTTTGGGATTCATCTTCACTTTGTATACCCACTTGACATCAATTAACTTCTTTCCTTGAGGCAATTCAACAAGTGACAAAGTGTTGTTGTCTTTGATGGACTTCACTTCTTCATTCATTTCTTTCACCCATTTTGAATCCTTCAATGCTTCAACGGAATTGACTAGTTCGACATCTGAATAGAAAGCATAATGTACTAGCTCACCTTTATTATCGACCATATCATCTGATGTAATCACACAATCTTGTAACCTTGCAGGCATGTGGTTTGTTCTTTGAGGTCTGCTTGGTCCTGGTTGAGCTATAACTGTTGGTTCCTCTTGTGGAACTTCTCTTTCGACTTCAACTGTTGGTTCTTAGAATAACATTCTTACTGAATCTTTCTTGACATTTTCTGTCCAATCCCATTCCTTAAGCTCATTTATGATCACAATTTTCTTGTTCACTAGGTCGAACAACTTGTAACCTCCCCTCGAATGATATCCAACTAGAATCATTTGACTTGACTTGTCATCAAGTTTTCTTCTCAACTGATCTGGCACGTGTCTATGTGCAATAGATCCAAACACCTTCAGACGACTTAAGCCAGACTTCAAACCAGATCAACATTCTTCTGGAGTAATTCCTTCTGGCTTCTTCGTCGGACATCTGTTCAATATGTATGATGCAGTCGACACAGCTTTACCCTAAAACTCTTTATGTAAATGCTTTCCTTTCAACATACTTCTCACCATATTCATGATGGTTCAATTCTTTCTTTCTGCAGTTCCATTCTGTTGTAGAGTGTAGGGTGGCACCACCTCATGCACAATCCCTTATTTTTCACATAATTTGTCGAAGTCTTTCGACACATACTCTCCACAACCACCAGTTCTCAAAACTTTGAGCTTTTGACTACTTTGTCTTTCGACCATAAACTTAAACTTGGCAAATATCTCGATCACTTCACTTTTCTTCTTCATAAGGTAAGTCCACAGTTTCGACTAAAATCATCTATGAATGTAACTAAGTATTTATTACCTCCATTTAAATCCATCTTCGTCCATATAAATCAGAGTATATGCTTTTAAAAATAGCCTTTGACTTACTTCATGCATCCTTGTTGAAGTTGTTCTTATGTTGTCTCTCCTGCACATATTCCTCCACACCTCATTTGGAATGTCGATTTCTGGCAACCCTGAAACCATATTCTTCTTTTCAAATCTTTGATGTCTCTGAAGTTGAGATGGCCTAGTCGATAGTGCAATATCCGTTCATCTCTGCTAGCTGCAGTCGAAAGGCACTTGTGCTCTATCACATTAAGTTCAATCTTAAAGGTTCTATTTTTAGACATGGGAGCCTTCAAGATTAATCTTTCATTTGCATCAATGAGTCTCGTCATGTTGTGTTTGTTGACACTTTATAATTCTTTTCGACCAACTGTCATATACTGAGAAAATTGCTCTTCATGCCTTGTATGTACAACATATTAGAAATTACTGACCTCTTGCCATCTTTCCTCATAATCATAATATCACCAATACCTTCAGCTGTTAGGGTATTGTCATTTGCAAATTTCACTATGTTCTCCATCGAGGATTTTATGTTGACAAACCAATATTTCCTTCCAGACATGTGTGATGAGCATCCTGAATCTAAGTACCATTGGTCCTTGAATTTCTCTTCATCTTTTATTGTGACCATTAGCATCATCTCTTCTTCTTCATGTTTTGCAAACTTTGCATCACTTTCTTGACTCTTTCGCTTTTTTGGACAATCACTAGAATGGTGACCATACTTCTGACAATTGAAACATTGAATGTGACTCTTGTCAGGCTTTCTACCACCACCTTTTCCTCTATTTACAACACCACCTCTTTGGTTGCCTTGGTATGGTCTTCTCTGGTTCGACACATTTTCTTCATGCTGGTTTCCTCTACCAGTCAAATTGTTGTAGCCTCCTCTACCTTTGTTGTCGAACCATTTTTCTATGTCTTTCTTATCTTTTGCTGATTGAACCTGCAAAGCCATATAACTCTTTGACTTTAATGTAGTTCTTTTAGTCATTCTTTATTCATGAGATTCAAGAGTCCCTTGAAGATCTTCCTTAGACAAAGTTGACATATCCTTCGGCTCTTCTATGGCAACTACCACATGGTCGAACTTTAGAGCCAAAGATCTCAAGATCTTTGAAACAACAGCTCTTGTTGTCAGCATCTCTCCACAAACCTTGATTTGATTCACTAGCTTCGTAACCCTATTGAAGAAATAAGATATGCTCTCGCTATCTTCCATCTGAAGTAATTCATATGTTCTTTTGTGAGTTTGTAACCTCACTTATTTCACCATTTCCGCACCTCCAAAAGATTTCTTAACAATCTCCTAGGCTTTTTTTGCCGATTCTATATCACTAACCTTTTCGAAAATTTCTAGACTCAGACATTGATGAATTATAAAGAGATCTTTATAATTTTTCTTCTTTGATTCTTTGTATTCTTTCTCTTCTTCTTCTTTTGAAGCGTCTTCTTCAAGTGGTTATAATATAAATTTCACAAGATCCCAAAGATTTTGACAACAAAACATAACCTTCATCTGCTTGCACTAATTCTCATAGTTATCAGCTTTAAGAATTGGAAGACTTGCTAGAAAATGAATGTTTGGATGATTCATCACCATTGTAATTTTATTCTTCTTCCCTTGATCGCTTAACGAGAGCTCTTGATACCAGATGTTGGAAACCCACCAATTCCTATGATGAATTTATATCAATCTTGATGAACAAGATTGTTCTCACCATACAATAATGATGAAAAATATGAAAGAAAGAAAGAAAGACAATGATTTTCTATAGAGTTTCTCTCTGCCCACAAAATATGGAAAACTTCTTATTCACTTGCAACTGCAAATTATGTGAATACAACTAGATTACAAAAAATAAGGTTTACTCTCACTATTTATAGATTTAGGTTAGCTTTCTCTCTCAGTCAAATCTCAAAACTATAAAAGCCCAAAAATACTTGAAACAACCGACAGAAATATCATCGAGATAAAATCAATGAAGTCACCGTTAAACCGTCGAATGTTTTTTATCCCACGGGAAGGAAAAGGTGAACATCGAGTAAACCTGAGAAGGGTGTGTTGTACCCCAATTTTCCCCCCTAAGATTCCTCTATCATATCATATCAACTCGATCATAACAAGATCACATTAGGGTTGGTTCTTCCTCTTTTTCTATCTCCTATCTTTAAGTTTTCTCTTGAAGAATCTCCAAGCACCTTAGTTGTGTATTTTGTATATGTGTTGTTGACTAACTTCTAATCAAAATACAAAAAATATTTGTCTTTGTCTTTGCATATTTGTGTTTTGTAGGTACCAAGTCGAAGCATCTGACAAATAAGGATTTCTGGTATTATTTTACTAAAATCTCTATTTGCAAAGGAAAATTAACAAAAATTCATTTTTTTCACTGATGCAATCGATTTCTCTTAGAGTGCAATCGATTGCGCATAGTGCATTTTGCGCCATTTTTGAAAAAATACATTGTGCAAATCGATTTGCACTGTAGTGCAATCGATTGCACAACGTGAAAATTTGAAAAAAATCAACAATTTTAAACTTTTCAAATTTTGGCTCCAATTTTTCTTCATTTTTGAAAGATGTATCATTAATTCAAATTTTAGTGCCAATCTTTCGATTTTTAAAAAGAATTATCATTAATTTAAAATTTGGATCTAATATTTGAAAGAATTATCATTAATTCAAATTTTGGCTCCAAGAATCAATTACCAAATTACCATTAATCCCAATCCTAAACTCTTTAAATAGAGTCCTCATTTCATTTAAATTTCAAGCTTTTGATAGCCAAATCCACCTTGCTAAAAAATCTCTCAATTCTCTCCATCTACCAAATTAACTCAAAGCTCCATTTTAAAAAACTTAGTAAGATTTGCATTGAAGCTTACTAATCATTGAGCTAAACCTTCATCTAAACACTTTTTCTTTAACAATTCTATACATCTAAGCTTAATCAATTGATTCTTGTGGTTGAATTAAAGCCAATTCTTGAAGTTGTTTTGATAATTCTCTAGATCTACCTTTGGTAAGTTGGATAATTCATCTTTCACAATGTGATCTCTTGTTGATCTTTGGGTTTGATTCTTTGAGCATTATTTTATGATTCCAATGGTGTTATTTTCTCATAATTTGATGGAATTTTCGTGCTCAATTGGATCCATGATCATAAGGTATTTGATGGAAAGTTTGAACAAGAATTTGGCCTTTTAAAATGCTATTTTGCTGCCTGTAACAGCGTGCAATCGATTGCAGTAACAGTGCAATCGATTGCACAAAAGCAATTTCGCACCGTTTTTTGAAAACTGTACTGTGTAAATCGATTTACACATTAGTGAAATCGATTTACACAGGGACAAAATGCACTTATTTGCCTTGTTTTGGGGCAACTTTGATCCAAAATGCTTTTTCTACTCACTCCTTTTGATTGTTGGTTTGGATTGAAATTTTAAATGTCCAATTTCACTTTAAACTCAATGGACTTTGTGATGTAGATGAAGTTGGATAAATGTTCATAAATTCAAATATACCTAAGAGTGAATTATTTAATTCATTTTTGGTGCTTTGAATTAATGATATGTTTAGTGCTTTAATCCATCTAGAGGAGTGGTTGAATTTAAAGATGATAGAATTTTGAGGTGGTAATCCAAATTAGCTTATCATTCCCCTCCCTCTTCATCTTATCCCTTTATTTTTTAATTGTGCTACATGTTAAGGGATGATGATCTCTATATCATTTATCCAAACATGAAGTACATATATTGCTATTGACCGACCTCAAAATAGGTGCGACTTCTACATAAGTCCACTTACGATTGCTTAACATAGCGCTAAATTTTGTCCCGATTCGAATAAATGATCATTCGTGGCCCAAACTTATGATTGCAAGCCCAAGTATGTTAATTTGATCTATTTGATCCAATAACCTTGAGATTCATTGTGTGGAGGCTTTGGTTCTACCAATCCTCTAATGGATCTACGACACCTTTGGTCAACGCGGATCACTTAAACATCGTTGATCATTAAATGGTACTTGTGAGAATTCCAAAATGGATGATATACTTGACAAAAAGCAAATGCAACTTGTTGTGTGGAGGCTTTGGTTCTACCAATCCTATAATGAGTTCCAAATGCAAGTTTCAAGATGGTCATCCAACTAACCACTAATTTCTAACAATTGACTTTACTTTATGCTTTTATTTTTATGCTTTATGTACCATTTACTTTTAGCATTTTACATTTCATGCTATTTCATCTTTGCTCACTTGAGCATTTCTTTTATGTCATTTTTATTTTGCTCACTTGAGCTTTTCTTTTCCTTTTAAAGACACCTAATAATCAACATGAACCATAAAAATCTTTAATGATACTTGTACTATTTGGTTATTATCCTTGGCATTGTGGAGCATTGGACTTCTTGGACTTAGGATTAGAAACCTTGGCCTATCTTGAAGACTTTGTGACTTTATTTGATATTTCGTCTAGAGTTCTTGAGGTTTACCTCAAGATATTGGGTTGGTTGTTTGTTTTGTGTGCAGGTTATTGTGATTACACCCTTTGTTTGTAATCTGGAATTCACCCGTATACAGCCGTTACTCTGCCCAATTTTTGTGAAGACTTAATACACTTGAAGTTTGGTTCTCTCAAGAGGTCTAGTATCTTTGCTTGCTTGGTTTCAATCCGAAGAATGGGAATTCTATATTGACTCATAATGTCAAGTATTGGCTTCTTGTTGATTAGATGGTTCTTATCCCTAGCTTTTACCTTATGCTTTAGGATAGTCTCTTCATCTTCTCCCATCTTCTTTAATTTCAAAAATATTCTCCCTCCTTTTGAAAACTCTTCTTGTTTCTAAACTTGAACCACTTTCATAATAAACTTGGACCTAGGTCCATGCATTT
Organism: Vicia faba; assembly: GCA_948472305.1. Lineage (NCBI taxonomy): Eukaryota > Viridiplantae > Streptophyta > Magnoliopsida > Fabales > Fabaceae > Vicia > Vicia faba. Next base: position 1,293,023,794 of record OX451739.1, on the reverse strand, counting down.
TCAAAATATTTTCATAAATAAACTTCAATGAATTTAATAATATCTTGACATTTTTTGTGAGAAGACTAAAAGTCAATCAATCTCATTTCAAACCATTTTGCCACTTTGGCTTTTATCTTTAAACTTTTCTCAAAAGATTAGACTCTTGTCAATCCTTATAGTGATGCAAACAACTATACTTCTACAATATGTAGTGAAGAGAGATATTTTCCACTTGGGTGTTGAGTGAGGCATTGTTGATTTTAAAAATCCAAGCCATATCCTCCACTTTGAGATGATGCAAATTCTCCTTTCTCATGATTGTGGGTAGTAAGTATGTTTTCCACACGGACAATGACGATGATGTCTTATCTCATAAAATTAACCAACACACTTGTGTTTTAAATTTTAAAAGAGGAACTACATGTACCCTGATCCCCTATTGCATGAAAGGTGGTACGTAGGCACTAAAGGTTCACAACTGCGGCGGGTGAAAAAATCATAAAAAATATATTTCTTTTCTCACCTCCACCATCCATTTTTTATATAACACATTTTTATAGAAAAAATATACAAATTTTACAAAGAGGTTCCTGCGAAGTACCGTATATGCTTAGGGTGCTAATACCTTCCCTTTGCATAACCAACCCCCTTACCTTGAATCTTTCCCACTCATTTTGGGTTATTCGCTTTTTTCCCATTCCTTTGGAAACAATAAAGCGCGGTGGAGATTTTTATTTTTGATTTGTATAAAGTCTAGTCAATCCAATGGCTTAGTCTTGAACATTTCTACCGCTACAGGGTGAAATCACGATCAAACGACTGAGAGATACGGGTAAGGGAGTCGATTATGCAAGGGGAAAGTATTAGCACCCCACACGTCTGTAGTACTCTATGGTATCCACTCTTGTTACTCTAATCAAAGGGTGTGTTCAAATCTAAAGCTTAAGAGCTAGAGGAAAAATGCAAAGAGGGAATGCATGCAAAATAAAATACGGGGAAATGAAGGAAATATTTATAAGGTTTTGCTCGACTGAGCCCCACGACTAGATGCCTACGTATCCATTTTAAGGAATCAGAGCATCGTAGTTTGGCTCACATGTTTCAGTTTGTTGTATGTTTTTTATGAACAATATTAATTTTGCATTATGCCGCAGCTTGACCTTTGGAGACTCATGCGTCAACATAGAAGTGAATTAATATGTTCTTTTGAAAGTATGAAAGAAAGGCCCAAAGGCGAAAAAAGTTTGTATTAGTTGATATTTTTTACCTTAAAAAAGGATTTGAAAGTTGTTTGATGTTTTATGAATTTGCCAAGAAAAAGATTTTTAATTTAAGGATGAAAAAAGAAAACAATACATCTAAGGGAGACTAACTAACTTTATCTCTAATGTTATCATACAATAATTGGTCCTAAGGTCAAGTTTGAAAGGGAAATCTCTACCTATGTTAGTATGCATGGATTACGATCCTAATATCTAACTTGCATCGGAAACGAAACAAGTGAATCCTAAGGGAGTATACAATGGTTCAAAACCTAAGGGAACATGGTACATACAAGGATGAAAAGCAAACAAGTGATCAACAAGCTCAAGAGAGCACACACGTGTCATGAGTAGTGCACACTAGCTCAAGTCAAAAGGCCTAATAAAGATATCGAATCATTGAGGTAGGTAAAAGGGGGAAGTTCCTGACCATAGATATCTTATCTAGGAAAGAAGGGATCTTGAAAGATACTCTTAGCCAAGGTATCGTGTTACCAAGGCAAGAAGTATAGGGTGGGGGGAAGTGAATGCCCAAAGCGACTAAGCACCTAACAAAGATATCAAGAATCAAGGTAGGAGATAGAAGACAATATGAACAAACACGGAGCATCAACATCGTCCAACGTGAGCTCAAGACAAAGTGTGGGGTATTGATTGAAAATCCCTTTTCCATCTGACCGACTCGATAACGAGAGCAGCATACTCTAAAGCATTAGCGTACAACGCGAGCAAAGGATGACACCGACTGAAATTACAGGGGTTGTGTGAACTATACTCCACGTTCCTTCTTTGAGAACTTAATAATGAGGAGTGAGAATGGGATGCCTCTTTGAGGTCTTTGGGCACAAATGTAAACACACAGCAGATTGCCTACTTCGAAGGGAGGTCTTTAAACAACCAACAGACAAAATTTACAAACACGTGCGGAATTCCTTCTAAAGGTCTTTAAATGGAGACTTCGAGCGCACACTCTTTATTATCCTACTTATAATGATATCTAGAAAGCGATAAAATGCAGAAAGATAAACCAAGCAGTGAAGTAATACCAAACAGATAAAATGTTCATTATACAACAAGCCAGCAAAGCGAAAATACTCCAGAAAACATCGAGCAAGCTAACATCAACAAATGAAATGGTAAGAAATAATATCCAATACAGACATCCAGTATACAATGCGAAAATAAATCGCAAGCAATGCGCCTCAAGCCAATATCCTGCACTGAGCCATGCTATACAAGAAAATGGTAAAATCCGAACACATGTATCATGATGAATCGCCTTCCAAAACTTTCACAATCTCACGAGAAAGGTTAGAAAATAACAAGTGATATCAAACAAAACTCAAAAATCGACATCACAAGTAAAAATGGCATATTATCATGCAGAAAGTGAAATGCAACAAGCAATGGAGACATAAAAGTGAATTTCAGGTAGCATGTACTCACACAAGAAACACACAAAACATCGATTCAAAACTGTCACAACTCGATACACATGTCTTAAAATGATCAAAACAAATGCAATGAAGCATAAACCAACAATTAAAACCAATCCGGGTGTTTTTTACAAAATAGGGCAGCACTACGATTATTTGAAGAATTAATCCGAAAAAACATACTGGGATCAAGCAAACTCAATCACAAAGGTTCATGAACGAACAATAAAGTACAGACATGCAATATGTGAAGATTAAACTCAATGTATATGTCAAAAAGTGCCAACAAAACACTAAAATCCAAAAATTAGGCGCGCAAAAAATTAGAACGGAATTGCCTCAATATTGCACGATTAGCTACAAACATGCCAACTGACTCAAAAAAGTGGTTCCCATGAATTAATTCCAAGCGGAGGTACTACTTCCAATCCGGGAAAACAACTCCATAATCGTGAGAAACATACAAAATTTCGATTCGTAAGAAATAAAACTTGGCATAAATATCGTCCAAACATTCAATCCAAGTGCATTGAGCATTAACCATTAACAAAGTGCAACCTTATGCTCAAAATCATGTCCAAAAGGTGGAATTAAACCATAAAATCAAGTGTTGATTTAACTTTCAAATCCGAAACTTTTACTTAAAGAATGAGAGTTTATTTAAAAAATAAATTGGAAATTATATCAACACATGATTATCCAATAACATCTCAACCAATAATTCCACAATAGATAAGTGAACCTAAAATTTGATATTTCAAGATTTTAACAAATGCTGCCGAATCAAAAATTAAGTTCACATCAATTATGTAATCAATCAACCAATGACTCTTTTTAACATTTTACATAATTCAAGAATCACATCAAGGTTTATGCATATAAAAAACTCAAATATCACATGAATTTTCAAGAATCATATTTAACATAATTTGACAAAAATAAGCATTGTGAAGTTCAACCAAAATTAAACTCCACATAAACATTATTGCACATTCATGAACCAAATCCTACATGTTTATGCGTAATTCTACACTTCAAAGCTTAACTCATGAACACCTCTAAGGTTAACCAAACAAATTCAATTCTCTTCAACATCATAGAAATCAACCTCTCTTTAATTCCAAGAAACAACAATTATACACCACTTTGAACAAAATTCTAGCCTATTTCACACTTAGACATCATCATAAAATCAAGTGCAAACTTCGAAACTCAATTTCAACCAAAATTTCACCTCTTAGGCTATTTATCAAACACCTAATCAACATCAATATTCAACTCAATTTCTACTCAAGATTATGTCCAATTCAAGAATCAATTTACTCTTAATATCCAACACTTTAATTCAACAACTATATCAATCTTCAACTCATGAACATAATCACAATTGCAATATAATTCAAGAATTTAAGCAAAAATAATGAAGAGTTACCAAATTAAAGTGAAGAAGGGGTTAAAAAAGAGGATACATCGTCAGAATCATGATCAGAGAAGAAATTGGGAAGGAGAATTGTGATTTTTGACTTTTTTTTTTGTTTTTGATGAATTTTTGAAGATTGATTCATTATTGATGTTCTTGAGCAAAATTGAGAGAAGAGTGTGTTTGATCTTTGAGAGAGTAGAGAGAGATTTGTGAGGAGTTTTTTGGAGTTAGAGAAGTTATGAGAGAAATTATGATTTTTGAATATAAACTCTCTCTAATTGGGCCTTGGATTTGAATTTGGGTTGAGCATTATTTTGTCAATGTTAGGAAATTTAATGTACAATGTGAGTACGAAATGCCACGTTATCATCTATGCGAAATCTCGACTCGAGCTCTGAATCAAAAATGAAGATTGCAAAATTTGTAACGCGATGCGGAAAGAACAGACTCAATCGTATATATAACGAGAAAGTTATGAATTTTTTAATCGGCTCTGATGATGTTTCTTTCGGTTCAGCAACGTATTTCACTAATCCATTTCCGAAACGGACCATAAATGGAAGCCTTTGGAGCACCATTTGAACTCGGAGTATGAAGAAAAGTTGTAGTTCACAAAATTTGTGATCCAATGCTTTGAAAACCAGCCCAATAAGATGAAATTTGAGAGAGTTATGATTTTTTGAATGCCACAGACGCCAGTATCTGTCAAACTTTTTTCACTGTAAAAATCTCTAGTAATTCACACTTTCGGAAATCTTCTGCAAAGAATCAATTTTCGGTCCAAACATACGAATGGAAGATAAAATCAAGACAAATTTTTTGCCCAAAGAACGGCTAAAAATGATCCAGACAAAAGTTATGAATTTTTGAATATCCGCAAAATAACGGTTCAACACATTATTTTTTCACTGTTTAGCTTCAAAATACTCGCGCATTTGGAAATCTTCCTCAATGAATTGGCGCTCAAGCCGAATATGAAAGTTAGAGGAAATAACAAGACAATTAAAATTCTCCAAGAGGCACTCAAAGATGACACTCCACTCAGAAGTTATGAATTTTAAGCATCTTAAAACTAGAGAAATGATAAATCCGATGTATACTGCATATCAAGTATTTTGCGCTTTAGAAAATCCTCCACACAAAATTAGCCTTCGACATAAGCAGATTAAATGAAGAAGACTTCAAGATGGTTCCTATGACTTAAGAATCATTCCTGAACCATTTTCTGAACTCGAGTTATGAATTTCTGAGCTTGAAACGCACCATAATGAACTTCTGTCTGCACTGTCTCAAATCAAATGAAACGCTTGACCTTCTACATAATTTAGAGCATGTCGAAATGCATGAGAACTTGATATGATGATGACTTGCTTGGTTGTTGATTGGACGGTTTGGAATACGCGCGGAGTGCATTAAAAACCTGAAAACCCTGATTTCTGCTTCATAGTGCTGCTTAACAGGATAGTCAATTTTCACAACTCTTTCTTGCAAAGAGCTACCTCGATTCCATGAGTATAAACCTATGACATGAATGGATTCATATGGTAATGAAATATAATCCAATTAGAATTAAAATGAAGAGGGTGAATTTTTGGGTATAACAACTGTCCCTATTCAATCTTCTTTAACCAGAGGGTGAGATTGGCGCAAGCCTTCCGAACAATCAGGGTGAAAGAGGATTAAATACTTAATAGAAACATAAAATTTGCACTCTGAAGCCAGTCGAGTATTATTCATTTTTTGTTTTTTTATGGGTAATGGTTATCAGGGGTATATGTGTGCTTAATCAAGATTTGGACACATTCAATAAGAGGCTTGGTTAACACAACCTCTAACAATTAACATCGGAAAAGAGCGCCAAGCAAGGGAGAACCTTAGCAACAGACAGAATTCCAAGCGAAGGCATATTCAACAATCAAGAAGAAATGTCAGGTGAAGGTGAAACTTCAACAAACGGAAAGGACGCCAGATGAAGGCAAACCCAAACAACAAAAAGATTGCCAGGTAAAAGCGAGACTTAACAAACATAAGAACGTCGGGTGAAGGTGAACTTCAACAAACCAAAAGGACACTCAGTGAAGGTAGACCTTACAAGTCACATGAACTTTAGGTGAACTTTATCAGACAGAAAGTACGTCGGGTGAAGGAAAACTCACAAACGAAAAGAATGTCGGGATAAAGCAAACTTAACAAGCGAAAAGATCATTGCGTAAAGGTAAACTTAAAAGAGGAAAGAATGTCAGGAGAAGGCAAACTTAACAAATGGAAAGATCACCGGGTGAAGGTGAAACCTAACCAATAGAAAGTACACTGGGAGAAGACAAACTTAACAAACAGAAAGAATGCCTAGAGAAGGAAAACTTAACAAACAAAAAGAATGTCGGGAGAAGGTAAACTTAACAAACGAAAAGAATGCTGGGAGAAGGAAAACTTAGCAAGCGGAAAGATCACTAGGTGAAGGTAAAACTTAACCAACAGAGAGTACCTCGGGAGAAGGCATACTTACCAAACAGAAAGAATGTCGAGAGAAGGCAAACTTAACAAACAGAAAGATCACCGGGTGAAGGTGAAACCTAACCAATTGAAAGTACATCGGGAAAAGGCGAACTTAACAAACATAAAGAATGTTGGGAGAATGAAAACTTATCAAAGGAAAGAATTCCTTGGAAAAGGCAAGTTAACAAACAAAAAGAATGTCAGGAGAAGGCAAACTTAACAAGAGAAAAGAATGTCCGGAGAAGGCAAACTTAACAAGCGAAAAGAATGTCGGGAGAAGGCAAACTTAACAAGTAGAAAGATCATCAGGTGAAGATGAAACTTAACCAACAGAGTGTACACCGGGAGAAGGCGGACTTACCAAACAGAAAGAATGACGGGAGAAGGTAAACTTAACAAACAGAAAGATTACCAATTGAAGTTGAAACCTAACTAATGGAAAGTACACCGAGAGAAGGCGAACTTAACAAACAGAAAGAATGTCGGGAGAAGGCAGACTTAACAAAGGAAAGAATGCCTAGAGAAGGCAGACTTAACAAAGGAAAGAATGTCGAGAGAAGGAAAATTTAACAAACATAAAGAATGTCGGGAGAAGGCAAACTTAACAAAGGAAAGAATGTCAGGAGAAGAAAAACTTAACAAAGGAAAGAATGCTGGGAGAAGGCAAACTTAACAAATAGAAAGCATGATGATAGAAGCAAAACTTAACAAAGGAAGTAATGTAGGGAGAAGGCTAACTTAACAAACAGAAAGAATGCCAAGAGAGGGAAAACTTAACAAAGGAAAGAATGTCGGGAGAAGGAAAACTTAACAAGCAGAAAGAGTTCTGGGAGAAGGAAAACTTAACAAATAGAAAGAATTCCAGGAGAAGGTGAAATTTATTAAATGGAAAGTACATCGGGAGAATGCGAACTTATTGAGGATAAAAATATACATGTCTCGTCAGAATTAGACATATATAAGAAAGAGACCGGTCGAAGTAGACTCTAAAAAAGGACAATTGGACAAAGGCAAACATATAAAGATCAGGAGACTAGCCGAAGATAGACTCTTAAGGAAAGAATATTGATCAGTATTGAACTTACTGAGGATTCACGTTTGTATCGAATCCGAATAGAACACGGTAAAAGGTGAACTTGCAAATAGAAAAAGAGACTAATTGTAAAGACGTTGGACAAGGATTACCAACACACGTTAGACTTTAAGAGGTTGCAAATGCGCAAGAACCGCAATATCCATCAGGCCAAAGGAGGGGTGCAATTCTTCAAGAGTGGTGAAGCTACCGGCAAAAAACACAGAGTCGCCACCGAACTTTATTTATCTCGAAGGAAGGGGAAATATAGAGAAAACTACAAGAGGATGGATAAGATGGTCTTGCGACTAAAAGAGAGGGTAAGGAAGTAGATTATGCAAGGGGAAGGTATTAGCACCCCTCACATCCGTTGTACCCAACGGGATCCATTTTGATTGTTTGCCTCTAAGGGTGTGTTTATCTATAACTATACTTGCTAAGGGGGAAATAAATGGTTTTTTATTAGTGCGTTCGTGAGGGTCTCGCAACCCTTTGCATAGGTATCCAGTGAAGGAATCAGAACACCGTAGTTCCTTTAGAAAATGTTGGTTTGTTAGTTTTTTTGGTGTGCGACGTTAACACACACATTGTAGCAATAGGCACGACCTGTATCGCGGTAGAACAGAGATAATATGCCCTTTTTGAGGGAATTATTGATTTGTTGAGTATTTTCGTTAATTCTGAAATGAGTTTGGATAACGATTAAGTGTTTTTTGGATTTTTTTATTAAGAAAAGAAAATTTTGTTTTAATTTAGGAAATATGCAATGAAAAAGAAAAGTCTAAGGGAGACTAACCTAGTTCTAGCCCTAGTGTTATCGTACAATGATGGCCCTAAGATTAGATTTGAAAGGGAAACTTCTATCTAAGTTAGCATACATGGATAAGAACCTAATGTATAATTAGTTCACATATTAAAGAAGATGAAACTATCATCTTAAGGGAGCATGTTATAAGCATCAAGCAAAATGAGACAGTGTTTGTGAAGAGTGGTCATTCATGGTGATCATGGCAAAAGTGACGACAAAATGAGTAGTATCATGAAAGTCGTGAATAAAATGTTTGGTGTATGGGAATTGAATCGGGTTATGATTAACCAAGGGTCGCACTTGATTAATCTCGTGAGAGTAGAATCTCCTACTCTCAACCATGAGACCCTTTGTGCATGGAAACACTTGGTATATGGACCGAAGTGATTGATTCGGGTTATGATTAATCAAGGGTAAAACTTGATTAATCTCGTGAGAATGGCCAGGCTCAAACTCAACTATGAGACCCTTTAAGAAAAGCTTAGTGTGTGAACCAAGGAGAGTAAGAAGTTGCTTCAATGTATAAGATAAAAATCAAAAGCCCATACAGGGTGGCTATATGCATGCTCTTAAAAGTGTGACCAGTGTGTCGCTAGTATTCTAAACTACCAATTGGAACAATCAATCGAATAGTTGTCACTGTAGGAAACCCCAAGACTAAGATATAAATGTGTGAGAGTGTGCATGTGTAAGTGGATACCTTTTCATTGATGATGAGCCCAAGAGGAGGCCATGTGTTCTAATTGAATTATATATGCATAATTAAGCAACAATTAAAACGTACAAAGAAATAAACCATAAGCTATTACAACCATATGGGGATGGGGGTACAAGTTTTATGATGGGGATGAATCGAATCAAAGGTTCGATTAAAAGTCTAACTAAATAAACTATACAACCTGTTTGAAAATTAATTTAAACAACTAATTAAATTAAATAATCTTATTTAATATGATTAATTAATAAATTAATTAAAAAATATTAAATAATATTTCTCAATCCAATTAATCATTTAAGACAATTTTTTTTTGTATTTTAATTATATAAAACAAATAACAAAAACATGAGTAAAAATAAATAAATAAGAAAAAATCATAGAGAAAAGAGAAAAGAAGAAAAAAAATAAAGATTGGTCCTGGATTAAGCAAAATCTGGGGGGTGATAAAAGCCGAATCTCTAAGCCCATTTAGCAATCCACTGGATCTGGTGTATGTCTCCAAGAAGGTTCACCATGAGGAAGCATGGCTTGGAGCGTTTGATCTCCATCTCAGGGCTGTTGGAGGAGGTGTATGGTATGACTGATGAGGATGTTATATGGAATCTGAAAATTTAATTAAACAAGTGGTGACAAATGTCACCACCGCCTTAGCTCCTTAAACATGATTATTCAACAAGACAAAAAAACAAACCATCAGATTAAAATAAAAAAAATGACCCTCTCCTCTATATCATCCTACGATAACTCTCTCTTCTCTATGAGTTATTAATCTTCTCTCTTTGAACAAAACACATAATACAAGACCTAACCAACATTTAGGATCAAATGCGGTGGCCCCCAAGAACAACGACTGTGGGGCAAGATGAACACGCGACGGAGAAGATGAATCTCCATGGCGGCAATGAAGAACATCGTGGCGGCGCCGCCGCGAATTTCTGAGTCTCAATTTTTTACATAATTATCTTCATTTCTCTCTTCTGATCATGATTATGGTATTTGATTTTACAAATATTGGATGATTTCACCTAAATCTTAAAGGGCATGGCTAGAAACCCTAAGTGTTAGGATGCAAAATCGGTGATGACGACGAAGATGATGGGTCAGTGATGCTGCTTCTAAGTCTAATTCAGTGAGATCACTTTTTTTTCATTCTCTTCTTCTTCTTCTCTCTCGATCTGTAAAAAACTGAAGGGTTGTGTTTAGCGAAAATGATGAAGTCGTTTCAGGGTTTGGCTTGGTTTGTGATTGCTACATTTTTTTGTGATAATCGTGAATAAATTTTTCCTGTTTCTCATCGACAATCTTTGAAGGGGTTTTGAGTTAAGGGAACTGATGAACTTCTTAGGGTTTCATTTCTAGTTTTTCTGAACAATATTGTATATTTTTCAGAAGGGGTTTTTGAAAAGGGAAGATGATGATATTGTTATTTTTTGTTTTGTGGTTGCTGCAGTTTTTCTGTGCTTCTTCGAACAGTCCCCTCTCTATTTTTTGTGTGTCTGTTTATATAAAAAAAGATTTATTTTTGTGGAAAAGATAACATTGGTTTGAATTGTTTTGGTATGCTGTTTGAATGCCTTTTTGATGCAATTCTTGTTAACCATTTGTGTACAATGTTGACAGGTTTTGGAGGGGAGTGGATAGGTTTTTGGTCTGTTTCTACAGGCTAGTAGTAGCTGGCTTTGGGATAACATAGGATATTGTCTTTGCAGGGGCTATTTAGGACTGTTTTGGCTTGCTGTATTTGGTTTTATGGTAGAGTAGATTGTTTGCAGCAGGGCTGAGTTTTTGACAACGTGTTTATTGATTTTGTTACTGCAGTAAGTTATCTTATTGTGAACCAAACCAGTTTTGTGATTTGCAATAGGAACACTCTTGGCCAATGATAGAATCTGATTATATTTGCAAGATAATGAGGCCTTTGCTGGGCTTTGGCACATGATTGAATTCAAACCCCTGTATTATGATTCCTTTCTCAACCCTAATAATGAAGCTAAAAAGGAAAACCACTTTTTTATGAAAACTTGATATGGATTAAGTTTTGATGATGATTGTTCTAACTAATACCTTGTTTGTTTTCATGTGACATTGATGGAAGGTGAAGAAGGAAAGGCAATATTTAAGACTTGAAGAAGAAGTTATAGCAAGGCGTGAGAACAAGTCGCTTGAAGATGGAGCCAGGAAATTTGAAGAATGATTACTTTTTTCTTTACATAATTAAAAAAAATAGGAAACTTGTAACTTGGGTTTTAAATTTGTAATTGAACTTTGTACGACTCAAAGACTTAGAACTATGAAACTCGCATTCTTATTGTAAATTGAACAATCTTGAGAAATCTAGGCCATGTTCATTTGGGAAAATCTTGTAAATTAGAGAAGTACTTGGCCTTTGGAACTCCAATTATACTTTGTAACTTGAAACCTCTTGAATGTTGAATTGGTAAGCATGATGTTGAAAGAGAATTCAAAAGTTCCAACTTGTTTGGAAAAAAACGAAGTGATGTCTTGAAAGAAAGAGAAACTGGGCATTCTTGCATGTTCCAATAACAAAACTTGAAATCTAGGCCATAGAGACTTGAATCATACTTGCATCTTGAAAAAAAATCTTGGAACAACAACATGCTGAATTATGAAATTAAGTTCTATTTGAAAAACTTCTTGAGTGAAAATTTACTGAAAGTCTAAGTCTGAATCATCTTGATATCCTATAATTCTTTAAAGATTCACTTAATGAAAACAAACTTGAAAATCACAAGAAATAATACCAATTTATCTCTAAATAGATCTTTTAAAAGAGAATATATATCAAGACTTGAACTCGAACTCTTAAATGCCCAAAAAATGATGCACTCCAAAAGGCCAAAGATCTTCAACAACTTTTGCATAACAAACTTCAATGTTGCTCTTTAAAAAGATGACCCAACAAGTAATCAAAAAATCACTCGGTCGTAGAAATCCAGTCTTGATGAAAATGAAGCTCCCCACTTAAAAGGGGCCAAAATTCTAATTTCTGACTGAACAACTTAGGAGATAGTAATTGAGGAGCCTAACCCTGGTTTTTTAATCCCACATAGGGAAATAAACCCTAATCCAAGATCCTGGTGAGTCATGAATGAGAAAAGGCTTGTACATGGATGAAAAAGAAACTCATGATAACCATACTTCAAAACCCTTATTCACATAGTCCACTGCTCAAGAGAAGATCCAAGGAAATCAATTATACTGAGTGTAGAAGCCTCAAACCCATAGAAACCCTAATTAGTGCAACCGCTGATTGTGAACCCTGCTTTATTGAATGAAGGAATGATGTGTGATTATCCTAATGAAAACGATGCAAATGAAATGCAAAGCCTAATCCAAATAAGAGAAAACTGGGTAGGACAAATTTGGGGTATTACAGCTGCCCCTATTTAATCGTCTTAAACCTGAAAGTGATATTGGTGCCAGCCTTTCGATCGTTTAAAGTAGAAGAAGATTAAATACCAAGACCTGGAATATGTCCTGGAGAGATGGTGTGAGTGTTATTTATTTGTGATGTCTGCTGGGGATGAAAAATGAATTTTATGGTGAACTGATCATGGTGGGTAAATGCGGTTGAATAATGATAGCTTGTATTGAGGTAACGGTGCCAATATAAGGTTCTCGGGGAAGTGGGCGTTAAAATGACTGAAAGATATGGTTGATGATGTCGTAGTGACTAAAAGTAGGATTAATGATAACATGATAACTTAAAGACGATGGGTAGAACTCGACGACAGTGGAGAATCTATCGTGTAGGATTCACGACCCCAAAAGAAAGGTAAAGACATTGGGTAAAGATCGGCGTATGATTTATGACCCAAGAAAAGATAACATGAGGGTAAGACCTGCGAGCGACCTATGACCCTAGAAAAGATAATGTGAGGGTAAGACCTGCGATCCTAGAAAAGATCTACGGACGACCTACGACCCTAGAAAAGATAACATGAGGGTAAGACCTGCAGACGACCTATGACCCTGGAAGAGATAACACGAGGGTAATACCCGCGAGCGACCTACGACCCTAGAAAATATAACGTGAGGGTAAGACCTACAAGCGACCTATGACCCTAGAAAAGATAACGTGAGGGTAAGACCTACGAGCGACCTACGACCCTAGAATGGATAGCATGAAGGTAAGGTCTACGGATGACATACAACCCTAGAAAAGATAACATGAGGGTAAGTGCTACGGATGAACTATGATCCTTAAAAAGTTAACATGAGGGTAAGATCTACGGATGACCTACGACCCCAGAAAAGATAACATGAGGGTAATATCTACGAACGACCTACGACCCTAGAAAAGATAACATTAGGGTAAGATTTGCTACCGACCTACGACCCTAGAAAAGACAACGTAAGGGTAAGACCTGTGAACGACCTACGACCCTAGAAAAGGAAACATAAGGGTAAGACCTGCGAGTGACCTATGACCCTAGAAAAGATAACATGAGGGTAAGACCTACGAGCGACCTACGACCCTAGAAAAGATAATGTGAGGGTAAGATCTACGGGCGACCTATAACCCTAGAATAGATATCAAAGGGTATTGAGAGTTGGGGAGTACAATGTACTGGCACCATGGATTATTTTGGTTGATAGTATAATGATATATGTTAACTGGGAATTTTGAGGATGATATTCTTTGTGTGGATGTTTTATTGATTTAGGGCTTTCACGTAAGGTACCAAATATGGCTTACGCTTCGTATGCATTTTGAAGTGTATGGTGTAACGATGCATTTTAATGTATATGCTATTCATTTGAAGATTCAATGTGATATGCAATGATGATTACTATATACAGAGTGAAAGCGGTTGGGCCCAATGGGGTTCGTTGCCTGTTGTCTTGAGATACTGATACATATTGGTGCTTGAAAACTTCGAGAATTGAGTTATAGCCTTGTTGGAGATTGAATTGCAGTCTTGTAGGGGATGAGTAGCTTGATCTGACTTTCCTTACATGCTAGAATTCTTGTGGATGACTGAGTAGAGACATGGATTTCATTGAATTCCCCAAGTTTCTCAGTGTTGGAGAATCGGATGCTCAACCGTCTGTAAGGAGGTGACGAGGATGAAAGCTTGGTCGAGGTAACTGTTATGACTTGCTACCTGCATAGAAAAACAACATTTGAATGCCATGGCATTCCCTTGGGATGACTTCATGTCCATGTAACATCGTGTTTCACCTCTTAGCTAATGATTATTATTGCCTTATTGTATTTAATGCAATGCTTAATAAAGAATTTAAATCACAATTCGCATACGAAAAACAAAGTAAAAAAGGCACATAAAAGATACTTTTTGGTGGAAAGGCAAATTTTTATTAATGAGTTTGGCCTGTGAATAGGCATCCGTACATGGAAACAACTCCTAAATGAGAAAGTTGCGAAGAAAAGACAAAATACAACAGGTAAAATGGCAATAAGAAAATCTTAAACTTCCATTAAAACTGATATTACTATAGTTCCCATATCCTAGATCGTCCTAGCGATATGATTTTGAAGGATAATAGTTGAATTGATCCATCCAGTGTTAGGAGGGCGTACTTGTTATTCGTGAAGAGTTTTCAAACTGCAGTCTCTCGCTTCTTGTCCGTAATTTTTGCCTGGATCGCCCTTCCTAGTTTTTATAATCCACCGGGATACCCATTTTTTCCTAAGCCACCCTTTCGGGTTTTCGACTTAGCGGGTTATTCTATTTTTTCTTTTTCTTTTTTAACCCTAACTTTTGAAGGGGTAAGAAAAACACTTAGAGGGGGGGGGGGGTTGAATAAGTGACTCTTTTCTTTTTCAAAACAAAGCTCAAACAATAATGGAAGAACACAGTTATTTTTATCCTGGTTCGTTTGAACTCAAACTACTCCAGTCCACCCGCCAAGGTGATTTCGCCTTTCTCAACAAGGACTTAATCCACTATAATCAATTGATTACAAACACACAACAACTGTTGTGACTAACAATGCACAAGTAATCTTACAAGTGACTAACACCACTAAGACTTAAATCTAGTCCTAGTCTGCTTGAGAAATCTGACCAAACTTGGCCTTTCAAGGAACAAATACAGGATTTTAATCTTTACAGATAATGAAATAGAGTTTGCTTCTGATCAAGCTATATCACAACTGTGATTTTTCACTTAGAATATAATGCACAAATTGTATGAACAATGAGTTTGTGATCTTAGGATCTTTCATGTAGTTTCTTGCTTCTATTTGAAAATTTGATTTGTTCACTTGGTTGTAGGCTTGCAATAAATGTCATTCTATTTATAGTAGGAACAATAAGACTGTTGCTGCCTTCAGAAATGGAGAGCATTAAATGTTTGCATGTTTCCTTGCAATATTCCATTTTCCAAGAAACTAGTTGTAGGCACTTGAGTGCTTTCAGCCGTCTTTGCATTAATGAGCAAATGACAGAATGTAAGAACATGTTTCCTTCGCTTTGACAAGACAAGTTGATCTTGACGTTATTTCAGAATTTGCTCCAATGTCTTTAAGTCAGAACATGCTTCATTCATCTTCTAGGCAGTGCGTTGCTTGCTAAGAACTTTGATCAGCACTTGCTTTCAAGTAATCTTCTGAGCAAGGAACCTGCTAAAAGTTAGAAGATATATTTAACAAATAAAGTGTCTTACCAGAGTCAGCAGCTGCGCTTGAAGAAAAGGTTCTTTTATCAAAGAACTTCTACATAATTTTTGCTTAGCACTTCAGAATGTTTTCTGTCAAAACATTAAATTGAGACACTCAAACACATTCATCAGAGTATAAATTATCTTAAATATAATTTAGTTATAATCAAAACTCCTGAGATAGGTCAGAACTAATCTTGTTCTTTCAATCTCCCCCTTTTTGATGATAACAAAAAATTATTTTAGATAAAGAAAGGAAACGGATAAGAGATAAGAATCTCCCCCTGAAATGAATATTTCTATGCATAAGACATCCTGAGATTATTTTATCAGAGTAATACACAGTCTTCTTGAATTTCTTCAGAACTTCTTCAAGAAGATAATGCTTAGCTGGAATATTCTTTCAGAGTTAAAGTGATACCTACAAAAAAATTCTTTTGCACAGAAGGAATTCTTGCAAATTTGTTAGAATGTCTGAGACTTAGTCCCATAACTGTTAAACAGTGATTAGTTCAAGAATGCACATTTCTCCCCCTTTTTGGCATAATTAAAAAGTGTAAAAAATAAATGAGAAATTTTTAAAAGATATCATAAAAAAAAATTAAAAGTAAATATCCATAAGTACAAACAAAACATCCAAACAAAAGACAAGAGACAAAAAAAGAAACTAGGATCTTTTAGTAACAAGCGCCATCAGAAGACTTTTGATCTCAGAGGCGGATTCCTATTGCTTCACCATCCAGTTCTTGATTTCTTGATTTGTTTGGTCTTGCTTATCCAAGTGTTCATTTATGACTTCATTCTACTTCTTTAGCTCTTTCAGAGTGTCCATAATGAGTGAGGTACGAGAAGAGGATGACGAAGCTTCAGTAGGAACAGGCTTAGAAGCAACAACCATTGAGTCAGAATTCAGGAAGGTGGAAAGCAGAGTGCCCAGATCCATTGCAAGAGTTGGCACTGGTTCAGGTCCAACCTTAACAGAAGGTTGATTCAATAGAATAATAGCCAGAGGATTTGAATCTTCAGAGGATTCTTCAGATTCATCTTCTGATATGTCCATCTTATCAGCTGGTGTATCAGCAATCATTAACGAAGACTTCTTATTCCAAATGTCAGCAGCTTCTGTCTTGAAAGCATGCAGAAGTTTGGAAAAGTTGTCCAGCACCTAAAAATGGCATAAGTCTTGTAACTTACGTGATTCAGCAACCAAAGTTCTTCTGAAGGTTTCCTATAGAAGATCTGTTGCAGCTGTGTTCACGCTTCTGGAGCAATCTTCTTTCAGCGGTTGTAACCATGCTTAAACATTTGTTATAAAATTCTGAAACAAAGTATTTACATCTGGCTGAACAGGTTTAGGGACAACCTTTCTGTAAGTTTTGTTTTTCAAGAATTGTAGAGATTGAAATTCCACTACAGTTCTTAAAAAGCTATTGGGTTCAGGATTATTGGTAGGTTCAGGTTCAGGTTGGTTAACAAAAATAGGAGGTTCTGATATTACATGAGGTTCGGATGGTTCAGCAATTTCAGTTTGTTCAAAAGGTTGTTGTTCTGGAATTTGAGGGGGTGAGTGTGTAGGTGAGATTGGTGTTGTATGTTGTGGTGAAGTGGGTGGAGTGACATCAGGCGAAATTATTATTGTATAATCAGGAGTGGGAATGGGATTTTGAGGCTGTGGTTAATTCATAGCAAAAATGTTTTCAGATGGTAGGTTGAAAGGAGGCTTTATAGTGGCTAGAGGTTCATTTATCCCTGGAATTCTCCAAGAGCCAACATCATACCATCCAGTGGGTCTGGGTGATACAGGTCTGGGAGGGGGTCTTGAAAAACATTCCGTAGGAATAGGTTGAAAAACAGATGGTTCAGGGGGTTCTGATTGAGAGGGTTCTGATTGGCTGTCAGAATGTTCATCAGAGTCAAAATCACTTAAATCTGATAAAACCTGATTTTTACGAGGGTTGTCAGCAAGGGGTTCAGATGGTAAGGTTAGGTCAATTTCAACACCTAAGTCTCCTAAGGTTTGGGAGGGTTCAGCAGATGCATATACATTTGCAGAATCATAAACAAGAATAATTTCAGCATGTTTACCTGTCTTCTTTTTCTTCTTCTGAGGAGTGTTAGAAGGTCCTTCTACAGCTTTTCTCTTCAAATATTCTTGGAGAACAACATCAGGAGCAGCTTGATTTCTTCCTTGAAGCCAAGCTGGATCAATGGGTGATCTTGTTTCTTTGAAGATCTCAAGATAGTGCAAGATGATATGAGGATGATCTCTTGAGTTAAACATAGGAAAGTCAGCAATAGGAATCCTTCTCCTCTTCACAACAGCTGACACACACAGAGTGGGTTCCACCATTAGCTTGTCAATTATTTTCCTTTTTAGAAAGTTCTTTCCAGTCACAGTCTTACCACATATAGGTTCAAGCTCCCCCAGAAGATTTGCTTCTTTTAAGTGAGCAATCAGACCATTCTCAGTCAGAATGTCTGATATTAACCTTCCCATAGGAATCCAATTCCTCTTTGATTTGGGGTTCTTCATCCTTTCAGCTTCTCTGGTCTCTTTTACATGGTTCTAGAGATGTTCAAATAGCAAGTAGGGCAAATCAATTTTGACATTGGCTCCAAGACAAAACAACAAATATTGTTGATCAGCGTTGATGTAATCAGGAGAACTGGTGTCTTTCCTGTGGTGAATACATCCATGAATAATCCTTGCCCAAATCTTGTATTTGTCTTTCAAATCCCTGACTTTGGAGGAACCTTGACCGTTTGTGAAAATCTCTGAATATACCCTAGACATCTCCATTCTTCCACTTGGCATTCCTGTAACTCCAAGTCCTTTAAACCCCATCAACTTTCTGATTTGATTTTCTGTAATGGATATTTCTTTGCCCATTACAAAGGAGAGAATAACCTTGGGGGTTGCAATAGCGTGAATCCAGAATTCCTTCACCAGATGTGGAAAGACTGGACCAATGAGACGATCAAAGAAGCTTTCCCAACCTTGAAATTTCACAGCAGGGAACAAGTCAAAACCATTCTCTCTGAGATTTTCGAAGTCTACCATTAACTCACTCAAAACTTCCAAATTGTCTACTGGAATGAGAGTTATCCTTTCAGGCACAATATATTGCTCAGAGTGGGTAGAAGAAGAAGAAGCCATTGAAGTTCTTTAGAAAAGAGAAATTGAAGAAAAGGGTTTTAAGAGAAAAGTACAGAAAAACGCTTGAGTTTTGGAAGAGACAGTAAAGAATGAAAAGGGTTTTTCAAAAAATATTTATAGGCAAAAATTTCAGAAAATAGGTTTAGAGTTAAAATTAAAATTATTTAAGACAAATTTAAAATAAAAAATAAAACAGATTTAAAAACGAATCTCATCATTACTTGTGTTTAATGATTTGCTAAAAATAAGGGAAAACGTGAGATTATGGCTAATCATTAACAGTTACCTAGAACGTCATCAGTAGCTTTTACACGTGTGACCTTTCAGAAACACACCACGTGTTCATCTCCTGAAGGATGCATGTAACAGCTGTTTTTTCTAATGAATTTCTGAACTACACTTGGACATGAAGCGTTAGAACATTTCATTACTTTTCATATAGCTTCTGTTACAACTTCTCTTCTAACTTATGAAGAGTTGTTGATCAGAGCATTCATTTCAGAATATTCTGAAGTCAATCACAGAAAATAAATATTATTTTATTCAGGACATAATTCCATACAAATATTTTTCAGAATGAAATTAAATCTATCTTCTGAAAGGGGTTTGGTAAAGATATCAGCCCATTGATGGTCTGTTTTTACAAAAATTAAGTTTAAAATTTCCTTCTGAATATAGTCCCTTATGAAATGATATTTAATTTCTATATGTTTGGCTTTAGAATGTAAGATTGGATTCTTAGAAAGACAAATAGCAGACGTATTGTCACAGAAGATAGGAATCTTACTTTCATAAAGGTTGAAATCTTCTAGTTGACTTTTCATCCAAATCATCTGAGAGCTACATCCAGCAGCAGATATATATTCAGCTTCTGTGGTTGATAGTGTAATTGTTGCTTGCTTCTTGCTGTACCACGAGATAAGATTGTCACCCAAAAACTGGAAGCTTCCAAAGGTGCTCTTTTATTCAATTTTATTTCCAGCAAAGTCAGCATCACAATAACCTACTAGTCTGTAATCTTGTGATCTTGTGTAACACAGACCCAGATTAGTAGTACCTTTCAGATACCTAAGAATTCTCTTAACAGCTGTTAAGTGAGATTCTCTAGGATCTGATTGGAATCTAGCACACAAGCACACGCTAAATAGTATATCAGGTCTAGATGCAGTCAGATAGAGAAGGGATCCAATCATAACTCTATAGAGCTTCTGATCTACTTTCATACTTACCTCATCTTTACCTAGAATGCAGGATGGATGCATAGGTGTCTTGGCATCTTTGCTTTCTGACATTTGAAATTTCTTCATAAATTCTTTAACATTCTTCGTCTGATGTATGAAAGTACCTTCTGGAGTCTGGTTGATTTGAATTCCCAGAAAGAATTTCAATTCTCCCATCATGCTCATTTCAAATTCTGCCTGCATGGTCTTAGCAAATTCTTTTCCAAGAGAGATATTAGAGGTTCCAAAAATTATATCATCAACATAAATTTGAAAAATTAAAATATCATTTTTAAATGTCTTTCTGAAAAGAGTTGTGTCCACTTTCCCTCTGGTAAAATCTTTTTCTAATAGAAAATTACTCAGACGATCATACCAAGCTCTGGGAGCTTGTTTTAAACCATACAAAGACTTTTTTAATTTAAAAACATGTTCTGGATGTTTTGAATCATTAAATCCGGGAGGTTGATGGACATATACTTCTTCTTCAATATAGCCATTTAGAAATGCACTTTTAACATCCATTTGATATAATGAAATATTATTTTGTACAGCAAAAGAAATTAATAATCTTGTAGATTCTAACCTGGCGACTGGGGCAAAGGTTTCATTATAATCAATTCCTTCTTGTTGACTATAACCCTGTGCAACCAGTCGTGCTTTGTTTCTGATTACTTCTCCTTGCTTGTTTAATTTGTTTCTGAAAACCCATTTGGTTCCTGTGATCGGTGGATCTGGAACTGACTGTTCAATGCTGGTTCGCGAAATGTCGCGGAAGCAAGAGTCGCCACCGTCTTTTATTTTCTCCAAATGGAAAGGACAAAAGCACAGAAAAATTCCTTATAGAGATTGCTCTCGGTTCGGGAGGTAGATTATAGAAAGGGAAGGTGTTAGCACCCTTTCTATCCATGGTTATCCATGGGCTCTTAGATACTTGCTCACTTGTGTTTTCAAAATGGTTTGTTTGCTTTTCAACTGTGGGTTTTAAAAAAGTTTCTTTGAAAATTTCAGTTCGACTCTTGTATCGGTCCTCAAGAGTGTTTGAAAAATTGCTTTCGAAAGCTTTTTGAAAATGTGTTGGTGTGAAAAGTATTTTTGAATTTGTTTTGAAGTTTAGAGCAAGTATCTACGAGAACCTACCTACCCTAAGGAATTTGTCTGTGTAAATGTCCTTTTAAAGTAGTGCCATCCCACCATTGAGAGGTAGGTAGCACCACCGTTGGAGGTGTTCGGGTCAATTCGAGGTTCGGGACATGGTGATCACCAGAGCAATGGGAAGACACCTTAGAAGCTACCCTCATGCCAGGTTCCCGGATCATGAGGACTTACTAAGACATCCTCTACTCGACGATCACCTTTCGAGGCAAGGCAACAGTGAGGCGTACCCTAGGGGTGGTGTGTGATTTGTGTGTCTGATTCAGTTATTTTTGTCTTTTGTCATGTTAAAGGTGATCTAGCGTTTGTTTTTATTTTTGTCCATACATTCTTTCATGCCTTGATTAACAGTTAAAAAAAATGCGGAAAGTAAAAGATTCTAAGCTATTACAAAAGGCGCGGGTCCACATCGCCAAAATTTCTCGAACCCGATTTGACAGAAAATAAAGAAAGTAAAGAAAATAAAGAATTAAAAGTACGAGAAATTAATTACAAGGCCTTGGGAGAGATACATAAATATTAAAAGAAATAAAATAAATATGCGAATAAGAATTAAAAATGAGGGCGTTGGACCCTTTTTGCAAAATTAAATTAAATGGTGAAATTAATTAATTAAAAAAAAGAAAGGAAATTGTTTTTTTTGGTATTTTTTGGTATTTTATGATTTTTAATGAAAAAAGAATTAATTAAAATAAATTCTAACCCTAATTCTAGTTGTTTTTAATTTATTATGAAAAGATTGAATTTTAACCTAAAATTAAACCTAATTATTTACATGCAATTTAATTATAAAAATAAATATTTAATATTTTAATTTATGAAATAAAAATAAAAATGAATAAAAATTATCATAAACCCTAATCCTATATTTTTTAGATTTTTATTAAAAGAGTTAAAATTAAAACCTAATTTAAAACTAGTTAATTAATGAATTTATTTACAAAAAAAAACATACTAAAATAAAATATTTATTATATTTTTTCTCTTTTCTGATTTTTTGATGTGTTTTTTTATATTTATGAAAATAATAAATTAATTAAGAAAACAATAATTTAAAAGAAAATAGAAATAATAAAAAAAAAGAATGAGAAAAAATGGCAAACCTAGGGGGTCTGCCCCTAATTGTGAGGGTGAAGCCTTGGTAATTCAGGCCCAATAAATCTTGGCCTGGTTGAATTCTCATGCCAGCATGTGAGTGCATTGACTCACGTCCATGATGTTCCTCAGACTGGGACCCTTGGATTGATCTAGGCACACGCGTGGCAAACTGGATGGTGGGTCACATGATGGACTTCCTGTATTGACATTGCACAAGAATACGTTTAATGGAAAAATATAAGGAAAGGAGTGTGGACCTGGGGCTCGAACCCAGGTCCTGAACATTACCAATCACAATGCTTGCCAACCGTTCCAAATGCGCGTGTTGTACCTTAAACAATAAACAATAAATATAAAATAAATAATGGTTAGTGGGGCGCTTTACGCGCGAAATTTGAATCAGCCAATCAACTAATGCCACGAGATCATCTTCTTCGTTGTCTTATTTTTTTTCTGAAACACAAACATAGGCCACGGTTTTTCAAGCGTTCCCTTAGGCACTCTATTGGAAAATAGCGATTAGCCCAGGGATGCTCATAAATTGAGCGCGATGGCTTATTTCTCTTCGTCCAAACGCCCTGAATTGAATGGTGGTATTCAGGTGTCTTAATTTTTCCATATCACGAAACGCCCAATTTCAAGCTTCACAAACCCTAAGAGACAACAATGGTGAAATCATATATAGCATACAAAAACTCAATCAAGGTAGATGGTTAGCTTCAGAACATGTCAATTAGTATGAATGCATCAAAAAAACGCAATGAAAATGCCTAAATATGGAAACACGATTATGCATATTATTTGAAACAGTTTGAACCCCTTGTACCAATTCTGGGCGTGTAAAGGTTGGAAAGTTATCCAGTTAGCTTCAGTGAAACACGAGGAAGCTTTTGCAATTGGTCTTGTGCTCTGAATCGACCTCTAACCCTATTTTCAGTTTTGAGTTTTTAAGCAAAATTTTCAAGTTTGTGTCTTGGTCTCTAGCGCAGCTTCTTGGTTCTTCTTACTAGGGTTGCATTCTGAACTTATGTATGAGTGAATTAGGTCAAGAAATTTGATCAAAATCCATGCATTGATGGTTTGTGAGATTTGATTTTTCAAGATCTTCTTTCAATATTTTTTCATGCTATTTTTGTACCAATCATATCCAATCAATTTCAATTCCTCCATATCTGATCATGCACGAATTTTTGAAGATATTATATGCATAAAAAGATTTGAAATAGTAGGTTAAGTATTTTTCATGTATTTAATTGATTTAAATGAATTATTATTAATAAAAATTCAAATAAATAAATAAAAAATGAAGAAAAACTTCCCTTTGGGCCAAGTGGTCGTGCACATGCCTTGGATGATGAGTTGTGGAAGAAAAATAAGCCCATTAGCAATTTTAGGTCATTTGAATCAATGTTGACTTTTCAAAATATCCAAAAATTTCCCAACTTCCACAAGGCATAACTTGCTCAATTTTAAGCTTTTGCTCATGTTCTTGGACATTTTGGAAAGGTCGTTGAGTCCTCTAACCAATGCCTTTGGTCCCATGTCATTTTGATTTACCAATCTCAAGTTATGGCCTTTGACTTAAAGTCCCTTTTTGTTGACTTTTGAAAATGACCTATAATGTTGAAATTGATAACTTTTTATGAGAGCAATCCTTGGACTTGAAGTATGAATATGAGTTGTAGGAAATGTCTTTCTCTTCAAAATGAGCTTTGGATGGAATTTTTCTGATAATCCATGTGAAAGTTATGCCCTGGTCAATTTACAGTTGACTTTTTCAGTTGTCCAAATAAGGAAACTTTTGCATCTTGATGATTTTTGAGCCAAGCTTTGAGAATCATGATCAAGCATTGATCAAATGATGTTTGTGGCTTCAAAATGAGATGTTGACCAAAAATTTGAACTTTTGGCTGTCAAATGACCATTTTGCCCCTACAGTTGACTATAGTGCAATTAGGGTTTTTGACTGTGCAATTTTGTGCTGAAAGTCTTGAAACTTGGTATGAGGAGGCTTGACCATATTTGTAGGCATGTGGGACTTGATTGGGCCCTTGGAAACTTCATTTTCTTGATCAGAACCAAAACCCTAATTTTGACTGTTCATGAGGCTCTTACACTGTGCAACCCTTGGGGAATTTTGAAGCATGCTTTTGACAAATCTTGAAGAATATGGGAGGGCAAATTTTGGGGTACAACAGTTGCCCCTGTTCAATCTTCTTAGACCTGAGGATGCAGATTGGCTGACGTGCCTTTCGTAATCCGAAGGTGGAAGATGATTGAACACTAGAGTGCCCAGAAATTTGCGCTCACATAGTAGCAGTGTGATGATGGAATGGACTTATGGATGCCATTTGGAGATTGATGATAGGACGATGGGCTTATAGATGCCATGCTAAGAGATGCTGGAAGGTGGATGGGCTTATAGATGCCATCTGGGTGTCGATTGCGTAAGAGATTCCTTAGCGAGAACTTGCGTACCTGCAAAAGAAAAATGGGTACCTGACATGTTGCAGGAGCTGGTTTTCAGATGCTTGGTATAGCTGTGTCCTGACTGGTTACAGGAGCTGGATTTCAGATGCTTGGCATAGATATGTCCTGACCGGTTACAGGAGCTGAGTCTGGATCTTCAAAAGGTGATGAATGAACCAGGGGTGGTTACTACCTCAACAGGAACTGTGAGAGAACCTTGGATGACTTTAACTTCAAAAGCAATTGTTGAGAAAATCTTGGTGGGAATTACCATCTCCGCAGGATCGGGGAGAGAACCATAGGCAATTATAATCTCAAAAGCGGACGTTTGAGAAAAACCTAGAATGGAATTATCATCTCCGCAACATTGGGGAGAGAACCATAGGAAATTATAATCTCAAAAGCGGACGTTTGAGAAAAACCTGGGTTGGAATCATCGTCTCCGCAGCATTGGGGAGAGAACCATAGGAAATTATAATCTCAAAAGCGGACGTTTGAGAAAAACCTAGAATGGAATTATCATCTCCACAACATTGGGGAGAGAACCATAGGAAATTATAATCTCAAAAGCGGACGTTTGAGAAAAACCTGGGATGGAATTATCATCTCCGCAACTTTGGGGAGAGAACCATAGGAAATTATAATCTCAAAAGCGGACGTTTGAGAAAAACCTGAAATGGAATTATCGTCTCCGCAGCATTGGGGAGAGAACCATAGGAAATTATAATCTCAAAAGCGGACGTTTTGAGAAAAACCTGGTAACTTCTACTGAGTCTTCATCAGAAAAATCTGTTTGGGGTCGATTTAGTTGGACTAGAGAAGGCCTTGGACTGGATAAGAAATGTTTGGAGTCGATTAACTGAACCGGTCTAGGTCTTGAAATATGATTGAGAATTTAACTGAATCTTTCCTGAAAGGTAAAGGTCAGTCATATGCAATGCATGATATGGACCAAGCAATGATGTTCTCAACATAAATGAGATTTGTAAAATATGATGCGTCTATGCATACTATAATGATGTATGTGATGTTTAGGGATGTTTTCGTCTAGGAAAGTAAATCCTTGACGGATGCCGGGAAGTCACTCCTGGGCTGATGTTGAAGAATAAGCTTTTGCTTCCGCTGGGGATGATAGTTGCAAGAATACCGATAGGAGAAGATAACTCCGTTGGGGAATAAACTTGACGAATAGAAAAACTCTGCGGGGGGAGAAGTACCCTGGCGATCTTGCTGGGAAGCAATACTCTGTGGAGAGAGAGGTACTTTGTTGAATTGTTGATAACAACTTGCTGGGGATACTCTTGTTGTGTCGGAAGTGCTGATAGGTTTCGCTGGGGGTAATAAGACTGTGTTGACGACGACCTTTCCGTAGCTTTTGGCTGAGGATAACCCAGTTATATCCTGTTAAGGAAATAACTCTTTAAATAAAGCCGAGAGACGCGTTCGTGTCCTGTGAGGGATAAGCTTCCAGAATCTACTGGGGATAAGCTTATTGCTTGGGGATATAAGTTCCAACTTTTCCTGGGGAACTGGATTGGATTCTCCTGGGGAAGTTTTGAGATGCTAGGGAAGTGACTCCTTTGAATGTTGATATACCGCCGGGGAACAATCTTTAGGCCAAGACTGCCGGGGATGCTTGTTAAGGATAGGTATGCTGCTGGGGAATGTTGAGATCTGCTGGAGGATACCCAATTTCCTTAAGATTTGATAACTTAGCTTGGAGAGAGTGTACTGACTTGCTTACTCTCTGGGGAATGGAGATATGCTGGTTATGTTCTTTAGTTGAACCTACCTTGGTACCTTGGAGGGCAGATCAATTAGATTGCTCAGACAACTCTTTATTGCCCCTGTTTCTAATGTTACCCGTAATTAATCCTTTGTTTCGTATGCAAACATTTATGAGTTAGCAAATTATTGTCAATGCATATATCACAAATTGAACCTTGGACGTTCTTCGCAAAACAAAACAGAAAAAGAAAACAATTGGCACTTTTAACTGAAAAGTATATTTGTATTGATTTTGAATGGCCTGAAAATAGGCGTTTTGTGTACAAGAGGCTGGCGTCCTAGTAAGAGAACGCCGCCGAACAAAAGAGTTTATACAAATTTTGTACAAAAGAAAATAAAACAGCTGTGTGAAATGAATGATCCCACTGGGTTTCAACTCTGCTATTGCCTTTATAACTCCGAGCGTCTCATCACTTGATGACCTTGGTTGAAGGTGAAGCTGACTGATAGATGCCGTCTGAACTTGATGTAGATACCGGATTCTGGATGCAAAGTGATCAATGAGACATAGTATTACGCTTTTATCCATAACTTTTGCCTGGACCGCCCTTTCGGGTTTTCAGTCCACCGGGATACCCATTTTTGCCCAAGCCGTCTTTTCAGGTTTTCGACTTGCCGGGTGTACAGATTTTTTCCATTTCATCCCTTCATTTTGCCCGAACCCTTTTGGTTCGCCGGGAAGCCCTAATTTTTGCCTAGGCATGTCAGCCTAGCGGGTCTTTTTCATGCGTAGTATCTTTTTACTATGTTTGCATTGGCGGGGTGAGGAAGGTCGTCACCATCCATGTTGGTTAATATCATTGCTCCTCCTGAGAACACATGCTTAACCACAAATGGCCCTTCGTACGTAGGGGTCCATTTTCCCCTTGGATCACTCTGAGGAAGGATGATTCGCTTGATTACCAGATCCCCGACTTGATATTCCTGTGGTCTGACCTTTTTGTTAAATGCCCTGATCATCCGTTTCTGATACGTCTGACCATGACAGATAGCAGCAAGCCTCTTTTCATCAATAAGGTTGAGCTGATCAAGTCGTGTCTGGATCCAATCATCTACGTTCAGATTTGCATCCTTCATTATCCGGAGAGAGGGTATTTGCACTTCGATTGGTAAGACTGCCTCCATACCATAAACCAAAGAGAAAGGAGTTGCCCCGGTTGACGTCCTAGCTGAGGTACGGTACCCATGTAGAGCGAACGGTAACATCTCGTGCCAATCTTTATAAGTCATTGTCATCTTCTGCACGATTTTCTTGATGTTCTTATTTGCTGCTTCGACAGCCCCATTCATCTTCAGTCTGTAAGGAGAAGAATTGTGGTGCTGTATCTTGAACTGCTCGCAGAGCTCAGCGATCATCTTATTATTCAGATTGGTACCGTTGTCTGTAATAATTCTCTCAGGGACGCCGTACCGACAGATCAGATTATGTCGAATGAACCGTGCCACAACAGTCTTGGTTACCGTAGCGTAGGAAGCTGCTTCAACCCACTTTGTAAAATAATCAATTGCCACTAGGATGAAGCGATGCCCATTAGCTGCTGTAGGTTTAATCTCACCGATCATGTTTATGCCCCACATTGCAAACGGCCAAGGCGCAGTCAGAACATTCAGGGGAGCTGGAGGAACATGCACCTTGTCTGCATAAATCTGGCACTTATGGCATGTCCTGGAATGTTGGTAGCAGTCAGCTTCCATTGTGGACCAGTAATATCCTGCCCGTAGGATTTTCTTAGCCATAGTGTTTCCACTGGAATGCGTACCAAAGGTCCCTTCATGTAGCTCTTCCATGATCCTTTCTGCTTCAGTTTTATCCACGCAATGCAGTAAGGTTGAATCATGGTTTCGCTTGTACAAGATGCCGTTGCTAAGGAAGAACTTTGCCGCGAATCTTCTCAGGAATTTCTTATCATTGATAGAGGCACCTTCAGGGTATTCCTGAGCTTCCAGATATCTCTTCACCTCATGGTACCAAGGCTTCTCAGTCACCAATTCAGTCTCGAGATCGCAACAGTATGCCGGTTCGTCCAGTTTCCAGATGATGATCCGGGGAGCCTCATTATCCCATTTAACTTTGAACATAGAAGACATTGTGGCTAACGCGTCCGCCAGCTGATTCTCTTCTCTTGGAAAGTGCTCAAAGGTTATCTCTGTAAAGTGGGGGATCAAGGTCAACACACATTCTCTGTAAGGAATTAGGTTTGGATGTTTCGTATCCCACTCTCCTTTGATCTGATTGATCACAAGAGCGGAATCTCCGAAGACACTCAGAAACTTAATCCTTAGGTCGATCGCAGCTTGAAGACCCATGATGCACGCCTCATACTCCGCCATGTTGTTGGTACAGTTGAAACATAGTCGGGCAGTGAGCGGAGTATGAGTGCCTTGAGGAGATATGATTATGGCGCCGACACCGTTACCCAAAGCATTGGAGGCTCCATCAAAGTGCATAGACCATCGGGATCCTTCCTCAGGTCCTTCATCCGGTCCAGGTACTTCACAATCAGTTACTATCATGATGCTTTCGTCCGGAAACTCGAAGTTCATTGACTGATAGTCATCGACTGCCTGATGTGCCAAGTGGTCTGCCAATACACTTCCCTTGATGGCTTTCTGGGTCGTGTACTGAATGTCGTATTCCGTCAAGATCATTTGCCATCTTGCAATTCTCCCAGACAGAGCAGGCTTTTCGAATATGTACTTTATAGGATCCATCTTTGAGATCAACAAGGTGGTATGAGTCAGCATATACTGTCTCAGCCGGCGAGCAGCCCATACCAAAGCGTAGCAAGTTTTCTCAAGCAGTGAGTATCGGGTCTCACAGTCGGTAAACTTTTTGCTAAGGTAATAAATGGCGTGCTCTTTTCGGCCAGACTCGTCATGCTGCCCCAGCACACACCCCATTGAGTTGTCGAGCACTGTCAGGTATAATATCAGAGGTCTCCCTTCAACCGGTGGCATAAGGATGGGTGGTTCTTGGAGATACTCTTTGATTCTGTCAAAAGCGGTCTGACATTCATCGTTCCAACGTACTACCTGATCTTTCTTCAGCAGCTTGAAGATTGGCTCACAGGTAGCAGTTAGGTGTGAGATGAAGCGAGCAATGTAATTCAGGCGTCCTAAAAAGCCTCTGACTTCCTTCTCTGTCTTGGGAACTGGCATCTCTTGAATAGCTTTGACCTTGGCAGGGTCCACTTGAATGCCCTTGTCACTTACCACGAAGCCTAGCAACTTTCCAGATCTTACCCCGAAGGTGCACTTGTTTGGGTTCAACCTTAGCTTGTACAGTTTCAACCGGTCAAACAACTTCTAAAGATGATCTAGGTGCTCTTCCTCAGTCTGGGACCTTGCGATCATGTCGTCAACATACACTTCTATCTCATGATGGATCATATCATGAAATAAAGCAACCATGGCACGTTGGTAGGTTGCCCCAGCGTTCTTCAATCCGAACGGCATGACCTTGTAGCAGAAGGTGCCCCACTGAGTAACAAATGTAGTCTTTTCCATGTCTTCAGGTGCCATCTTGATCTGATTGTAACCTGAAAAGCCATCCATGAAAGAGAACACCTTATGCTGAGCAGTATTGTCAACAAGGACATCAATGTGAGGTAGGGGGAAGTCATCTTTGGGGCTGGCCCTGTTCAGATCCCTGTAGTCGACACACATTCTGACCTTACCGTCTTTCTTTGGTACCGACACCACATTAGCAACCCACTGAGGGTAAGAAGTTACTGCAAGAAACCCGGCATCAAACTGCTTCATAACCTCGGCCTTGATCTTCTCAGACATCTCTGGACGCATACGGCGGACCTTTTGCTTGACCGGAGGGCAATTTTCCTTAGTTGGCAAGTGATGGACCACAATATCGGTATCCAACCCGGGCATGTCTTCGTAGGACCAGGCAAAGATCTCCATATAATCATGCAGCATTTGAGTCAACCATTGCTTCACGCTGAGCTCTAGGTTGGCACCAATCTTTACCTCTTTCCTGCCTTCTTCAGTACCCAGGTTTATTGTTTCCACTGGCTCTTCATGGGGTTGAATTGCCCTCTCTTCCTGAAGTAACAGTCTTGCAAGCTCGCCAGGCACTTCGCAATCATCTTCACCTTCGTCTTCGGCTAAGTTGATCGGATTTTCGAAGTCATAACTGGCAGTAGCAGGGTCGTTATCAGTGAGATCCAGAGTGGATTGAAACCTGTATGAGTGAGTGTGTGTGTGTAAATACAGCTGTTTTGAAATATATATAAAGGAAAGAAAGACAGAAAAGGAGCATAAGATTTGCAATGCGAGAAAACGTCCACGATTTTCATTCATGATATATGAAATGACAATTTATATGCCCTCACAAATAGAACCACGGTGCGTCGGGTAAGACACCGGGCCATAGAGTTTATTATTGTTTATTACAAATAATGAAACAAATAAATTTATTACTGCGTCACAAAGGTAACAGGAGTATGGTCTTTGGCAATCCAATTGGTCAATCCGCCTTCAGTCGTTGGATAGATCCAGCTATTGAATTCTGCTTCATCCACTTCATTGTCTTCCCCAATAGCATTCACTCCTGGATTTGTAATGAACACGGGAGGTCTTCTAGTCTTCGCCTTCCGCATAGCTTTCTGACCTTCTGCAGTAAAACCCAGCCCAAATTTATCAGTTTTCTGTGTAAAGTCTGGAAGCCTGCCCCAGTTAGCATATTCACCTTTTTGAACCACAGCCCGGGCATCCTTCAGGGAAGCCATCTTCAACGGAACATTCTCTTCTACTGCTGTTTCTGCTGCTGCTGCAATTGGAAGCACCTCCTCGAAATGCTGAAAGGGGGTTTCAATAAACTCCCCGTCCATCTCAATGTATCTGAAGGAATTCAGGTGGCTTACCATATACTCCTCCTCTCCCTGCACAGTGACGATCTTCCCTCTGACAGGGTACTTCAGCTTCTGGTGCAAGGTAGAGGTCACTGCCCCAGCCTTATGTATCCAAGGTCGACCCAGTAGACAAGAGTACGATGGACGGATATCCATCACATAAAAAGTAGAGTCAAACACCTGAGAGCCCACACGAATCGGAATGTCAACCTCTCCATGAACCATCCTTTTCGAACCGTCAAAGGCTCTGACGATGATATTGCTGGGTTTTAATTCCAGGCCTTCACAATCCAGACGGTCTAAAGCCTTCTTTGGTAGAACATTCAAGGAAGAACCCATATCCACCAACACATGTGCCAAGGTAGTGCCCCTGCATTCGATAGAGACATGCAGAGCATCATTGTGGTCTCTTCCTTTTGCAGTCAGGTCAGCATCTGAGAAACCCAGGCCATTGTCTGCTGTCAGATTTGCTACGCAATCAGTGAACTGAACTGCAGATGTCTCCTGTGGCACATGGGCCGTCTTGAGGAACGAGATTAAGGCCTTAGCATGGGCCTCGGAGCACAGCAATAAAGAGAGCATGGAGATCTTGGAGGGCGTGTGCCCCAACTGTTCCACAACATTGAAGTCACTCTTCTTTATTATCTTTAGAATCTCCTCCATTTATTGTTGGGAGGCTTCAGCAGTTACAGGTATAGGTGCCTCCATCTGGGCAGGCTCAACTTCAATTCCTTTGCCTCGAGCATTGGATGACTCGGAGGCAGGAGAAACAACTTGATCAGCAACAGGAACAGGTACACTTGTAGGAGTTATAAGGAGTGGTCTTCGAGCAGCAGGCGGTGCAATGTCAGGCGAGAAGAGCCTGCCACTGCGGGTGACTTTGGCTGGACCAGTGATATCGCAGATACTGGCGCCAGCGTTGAACTCTTGTTTAATCCCATTTACATACACATCTGCCCCGTAATGCCAAGGGACAGCTTTATCAGATACATAGGGAAGAGGCCCTGGAACAGTGATGACCACAGGTGCGACAGTCATGATTTGGACAGGCTTCTTCGGGAGAACCTGGATTGGATTATTAAAGATGGTAACCACATAAACTTCTTCTACCGGAACCAACTGAACAGCAGACTTCTTAAACAGAATCTCCTTGCTATCCATTAGGCTTTGGATGCCTAACTTCAGCAAGGGACAACCAGATAGGGAAACAGCACAGAACAGGCAACCCTCACTGCAACCCGGAAATAAACCGGCCAGCAGTAGGTTCCTCTTGACGGTCTTCAAAGGAGTAGCTAGATCATCCACAGAAACAGCGTAAACATCTTCGTCAACAGCATTTACCCCATGTTGAGGCATAGGAGCAGTAACCACATTCGGCCTCTCAGGCGCTTCGAACTGTATTTCCTTCGCGTCGATAAGGTCTTGCACCTTACTCCTTAATGCCCAACAGTCATCAGTAGAATGCCCCGGGCTATCTGAATGGTAAGCACAACGAGCATTTGGGTTGTACTTAGGAGATGTAGTATTTGGAAACTTCGGAGCCTCTCTGACAGTCACTAAATTGGTGGATAGCAACTGTGGCAGGATCTGCGATAAGGTCATGCTCAAACGGGTAAACTCTCTCCGGGGTCTTTCAGCCCTTTGAGGATTGGTTGGCCGAGGAGCGGCAGCAGGCTTAGCAATAATTACCGCACTGACAGATTGGCGGCGCTCAGATCTCTTTGTTCTCTTGGAGCCATATACAGCACTAGCCTCCTTCTTGAAGGGTTTCTTTTCAGAACTAGATGATGTACCCTTCGGAATCTTTCCAGACTTCAGCCCAGCCTCAATTCTCTCTCCAGTCAAAATCAGATCAGTGAACCCTGCAGACGAATTCCCGATAAGATGGTTGAAAAATGGCCCAGATAAGGTCCACAAGAACATGTCTACCAACTCCCGATCAGTCAACGGAGGCTTCACCCTGCCAGCCAGGTCTCTCCACTTCTGAGCGTACTCCTTAAAACCTTCACTTGAACCTAATGACATACCCTGGAGTTGGGTACGTGTAGGGGCAAGGTCGGCATTATATTGATACTGCCTATAGAAAGCAGTAGCCAACTCCTCCCAGTTACGAACCTTGGTCCCATCCAGCTGATAGAACCATTCGAGATGAGTCCCTGAAAGACTCTCCTGGAAGAAGTGGATCCACAAATTCTTATCCGCTGAGTACGGTTGGATTTTCCGAACATAGGACCTGAGATGTAGCTTGGGACAAGACGCCCCGTCATACTTAGTGAAAGATGGTGCTTTGAACTTCCGAGGAATAATCACACCAGTAGACAAACCCAGATCTCCAAAATCCAGCCCAGGTACCTGTTGTATTTCCATAGCATTCAACCTATCTTCCAGCTGCTTGTAACGGTCTTCTGCCGGAGGATATTGTTCTTCATCAAAATCGGTCTCGTTGTTAGAGACTACCAGACTAGGACCCTTTTCTATCTGAGGAGTACCCTTGCCAACAGAAGAACCAGCCTCTTCATTCTGCAAAGTGTTGCCAAACCTTCGGCCCGAGTTGAACAGAACAGTTCTCCTCTTCTTCTTCTTCTCTTTCTTCAGGAGCAGAGCCTTCAGCTCTTCTTGGCCCTGAGCCAAACCCTTGATTAATTCCTGAAATTGCGCATTCTGCGCCTGAAGAGCTTTGATGGATGTCTCAGTTGATGACGAGTCGGGATTCATGATGCTGAAATAAACAGCGAAGAACGGTAAGCAACCTGAAAAGGGGAAAACCTGTTATGCACATGATGAATGAGATGTGTTTATGCAATGCATTCAAGGGTTCGAAAGTTCAAATTTGTTGTAGACAAAAAGGAGCACACGTAATCATTAAGGAAATAACTGTTTAGTACATCAAAGCCTCATGGGCAAAATAATACAAAAGCGAATCAATCCCAAAATACACTGCGCATCCTCTTTGGAGCTATGTAAGTATTGAGATTCCTCTCCTCATGCAACAGGCGGGTGAGCTCCAAGACCTTCTTTTCACTAGCATGTAGACTGGTCTCAAGAGAATTCCGTTCTTCCTTAAGCTGGATCCAGCTCTTCTGCATCTCTTCCCAGGATGTGGGCATATCAGGGTGCTGAATAGTGTAGGACACTTCTTCTTCCAAGACTGGCTCTTTGATTACTGGGAGCATATGAGGATAAGGCATTACTAACTTCTGGGAGCGGGCTCGTACCCACTTGAGATAAGGTTCCAACGGGATGGAATTCCCGTGCCCCAGTGTCTTGCTGTCTATCCTACTTGGCATCCTCCAGGCTCTGATAAATCTCTGGCGAAGTCCTTGAGTATCATTGTCGAAGTCAAAAACTATGTCAGGAATTAACATGTCATGAGGACCATCCCTCCGAGCATAACCAAACTGTCTCCAAGCCAGGCACGGGCTGTAGGTAATACATCCTCTGATTCCGAGTAAAGGAGCATTAGGGTACTCCCCGCAACGATCAATGATAGTGATATCTTCTCTAGACCTAGGGCACCAATGTATGTCCGCATGTGTAAGAGTCATCAACCGTTGTGACCATCTCAAACCCCGCTCGTTCTTCAAAACTGATTGTGGAAGGTGCGAAATAAACCACCTTCCCAGGAGAGGAGTGCAACACATAAGGACACCTCTTTTTCTCATGGTTCGAGTGTAACATGAGTGAAGGATGTCCCCCAGCAACGTAGGTATAGGATTCCTGGACATAAAGATCTGGACAACACTGATGTCAATAAGCTGATCTGGGTTAGGGAACAACACCAAACCATAGACAAGGAGGGCCACGACCTCTTCAAAAGCTTGCAAGTCAAGGGAGTTCCAACATTCATGGGCCTTTTCAAACAGAAACCTGGCTAAGAACCCTTTGATACCACTTCTAACTTCCCAGTGTCCTTTGAGGTCATATGACTGTAGGTGCAAGGCTTTAGCAATCTCTTCAAGCTTAGGTTCCTTTTCCGTACCGTTGAAGGGTAGCTGATCAAGGATAGGGATCTTCAGGAGCCGGGAGAACTCCTCCAATGTAGGTACCAACTGATAATCCAAGAAGGTGAAACAGTGATGCAGGGGGTCAAAGAACTGGAACAGGACCTTTATCATATCTTCCTCAATGTTGGTGTTGACCAAGCTGATGAGACTTCCATGTCTTTCACTGAATGAAGAGTTCTCAGGAATCCTGGATATAAGCTCCTTAAGCTGAGGAGGGATCCTTACAAGACTGACTTGAATTGTCTTCCTGCGAACAGTTTCCATGTCCTACAAAACAAGAACAAAGATGAAAATTCGAACCCCTGAAATGGTTAGTCAATGCATATGATGCTAGATGATGTCATGATGCTATGATTAAACATACCACAGATATTTACAAAGACAAACATGTAAGGCACACAAGGTACACAAGACAAGCCCTTATGGTTTAAGGCCAGCATGGGGTCTGGGTAGTACCCTCTTGAAGTTGGTGGGTTCAACCTGTCCTATCAAAGTAACCGGGTTCTAAGGGTCCCAATATCACGGGATTGCTTTCATTGTTCATCGTTTCGATTTAGCCACTGAACTGGCGACCGAAATATTCCAGGAAAGCAACCCTCAATTGAGTGTAGTATCGAGTATCAACCAACTTCGGACTGCACCAAAGTCAGTTATCTCACTACCCTAAAGAGGCCAAGATAGTTCAATTAAGGTTCCTAAGGTCTGTTGATGCTTCACGACACCACGCGGAGGCCCCGTACTCTCCTTGACTGAACTCAAGGGTTACCGGTACACACCAAAGTGCCACATCAACGTAGCAGACTGTTTCAACCATGTCGGTATACCCTGCACAGTTCCCTCACAGTCTTGTTGCTACTTTCTAAGAAGGTATCCCCCAGATCCGGGTTAGGATCTATAGAACTCCCAAGCAACCCACAATTTAAAGCACACAAGGAAAACAATTGAAAACACAGTTATGAACTAGCCCTAAGGTACACCTCACTTTAAGTTAAGTCCCTAGCAGAGTCACCAGTTCTGTGATCGGTGGATCTGGAACTGACTGTTTAACGCTGGTTCGCGAAATGTCGCGGAAGCAAGAGTCGCCACCGTCTTTTATTTTCTCCAAATGGAAAGGACAAAAGCACAGAAAAATTCCTTATATAGATTGCTCTCGGTTCGGGAGGTAGATTATAGAAAGGGAAGGTGTTAGCACCCTTTCTATCCATGGTTATCCATGGGCTCTTAGATACTTGCTCACTTGTGTTTTCAAAATGGTTTGTTTGCTTTTCAACTGTGGGTTTTAAAAAAGTTTCTTTGAAAATTTCAGTTCGACTCTTGTATCGGTCCTCAAGAGTGTTTGAAAAATTGCTTTCGAAAGCTTTTTGAAAATGTGTTGGTGTGAAAAGTATTTTTGAATTTGTTTTGAAGTTTAGAGCAAGTATCTACGAGAACCTACCTACCCTAAGGAATTCGTCTGTGTAAATGTCCTTTTAAAGTAGTGCCATCCCACCATTGAGAGGTAGGTAGCACCACCGTTGGAGGTGTTCGGGTCAATTCGAGGTTCGGGACATGGTGATCACCAGAGCAATGGGAAGACACCTTAGAAGCTACCCTCATGCCAGGTTCCCGGATCATGAGGACTTACTAAGACATCCTCTACTCGACGATCACCTTTCGAGGCAAGGCAACAGTGAGGCGTACCCTAGGGGTGGTGTGTGATTTGTGTGTCTGATTCAGTTATTTTTGTCTTTTGTCATGTTAAAGGTGATCTAGCGTTTGTTTTTATTTTTGTCCATACATTCTTTCATGCCTTGATTAACAGTTAAAAAAAATGCGGAAAGTAAAAGATTCTAAGCTATTACAAAAGGCGCGGGTCCACATCGCCAAAATTTCTCGAACCCGATTTGACAGAAAATAAAGAAAGTAAAGAAAATAAAGAATTAAAAGTACGAGAAATTAATTACAAGGCCTTGGGAGAGATACATAAATATTAAAAGAAATAAAATAAATATGCGAATAAGAATTAAAAATGAGGGTGTTGGACCCTTTTTGCAAAATTAAATTAAATGGTGAAATTAATTAATTAAAAATAAGAAAGGAAATTGTTTTTTTTGGTATTTTTTGGTATTTTATGATTTTTAATGAAAAAAAGAATTAATTAAAATAAATGCTAACCCTAATTCTAGTTGTTTTTAATTTATTATGAAAAGATTGAATTTTAACCTAAAATTAAACCTAATTATTTACATGCAATTTAATTATAAAAATAAATATTTAATATTTTAATTTGTGAAAGAAAAATAAAAAGGAATAAAAATTATCATAAACCCTAATCCTATATTTTTTAGATTTTTATTAAAAGAGTTAAAATTAAAACCTAATTTAAAACTAGTTAATTAATGAATTTATTTACAAAAAAAAACATACTAAAATAAAATATTTATTATATTTTTTCTCTTTTCTGATTTTTTGATGTGTTTTTTTATATTTATGAAAATAATAAATAATTAAGAAAACAATAATTTAAAAGAAAATAGAAATAATAAAAAAAAAGAATGAGAAAAAATGGCAAACCTAGGGGGTCTGCCCCTAATTGTGAGGGTGAAGCCTTGGTAATTCAAGCCCAATAAATCTTGGCCTGGTTGAATTCTCATGCCAGCATGTGAGTGCATTGACTCACGTCCATGATGTTCCTCAGACTGGGACCCTTGGATTGATCTAGGCACACGCGTGGCAAACTGGATGGTGGGTCACATGATGGACTTCCTGTATTGACATTGCACAAGAATACGTTTAATGGAAAAATATAAGGAAAGGAGTGTGGACCTGGGGCTCGAACCCAGGTCCTGAACATTACCAATCACAATGCTTGCCAACCGTTCCAAATGCGCGTGTTGTACCTTAAACAATAAACAATAAATATAAAATAAATAATGGTTAGTGGGGCGCTTTACGCGCGAAATTTGAATCAGCCAATCAACTAATGCCACGAGATCATCTTCTTCGTTGTCTTATTTTTTTTCTGAAACACAAACATAGGCCACGGTTTTTCAAGCGTTCCCTTAGGCACTCTATTGGAAAATAGCGATTAGCCCAAGGATGCTCATAAATTGAGCGCGATGGCTTATTTCTCTTCGTCCAAACGCCCTGAATTGAATGGTGGTATTCAGGTGTCTTAATTTTTCCATATCACGAAACGCCCAATTTCAAGCTTCACAAACCCTAAGAGACAATAATGGTGAAATCGTATATAGCATACAAAAACTCAATCAAGGTAGATGGTTAGCTTCAGAACATGTCAATTAGTATGAATGCATCAAAAAAACGCAATGAAAATGCCTAAATATGGAAACACGATTATGCATA
Source organism: Vicia faba (assembly GCA_948472305.1). Taxonomy (NCBI): domain Eukaryota; kingdom Viridiplantae; phylum Streptophyta; class Magnoliopsida; order Fabales; family Fabaceae; genus Vicia; species Vicia faba. The sequence continues at coordinate 1,292,984,849 of OX451739.1, read as the reverse complement.
TTATTTGAAACAGTTTGAACCCCTTGTACCAATTCTGGGCGTGTAAAGGTTGGAAAGTTATCCAGTTAGCTTCAGTGAAACACGAGGAAGCTTTTGCAATTGGTCTTGTGCTCTGAATCGACCTCTAACCCTATTTTCAATTTTGAGTTTTTAAGCAAAATTTTCAAGTTTGTGTCTTGGTCTCTAGCGCAGCTTCTTGGTTCTTCTTACTAGGGTTGCATTCTGAACTTATGTATGAGTGAATTAGGTCAAGAAATTTGATCAAAATCCATGCATTGATGGTTTGTGAGATTTGATTTTTCAAGATCTTCTTTCAATATTTTTTCATGCTATTTTTGTACCAATCATATCCAATCAATTCCAATTCCTCCATATCTGATCATGCACGAATTTTTGAAGATATTATATGCATAAAAAGATTTGAAATAGTAGGTTAAGTATTTTTCATGTATTTAATTGATTTAAATGAATTATTATTAATAAAAATTCAAATAAATAAATAAAAAATGAAGAAAAACTTCCCTTTGGTCCAAGTGGTCGTGCACATGCCTTGGATGATGATTTGTGGAAGAAAAATAAGCCCATTAGCAATTTTAGGTCATTTGAATCAATGTTGACTTTTCAAAATATCCAAAAATTTCCCAACTTCCACAAGGCATAACTTGCTCAATTTTAAGCTTTTTCTCATGTTATTGGACATTTTGGAAAGGTCTTTGAGTCCTCTAACCAATGCCTTTGGTCCCATGTCATTTGGATTTACCAATCTCAAGTTATGGCCTTTGACTTAAAGTCCCCTTTTGTTGACTTTTGAAAATGACCTATAATGTTGAAATTGATAACTTTTTGTGAGAGCATTTCTTGGACTTGAAGTATGAAGATGAGTTGTAGGAAATGTCTTTCTCTTCAAAATGAGCTTTGGATGGAATTTTTCTGATAATCCATGTGAAAGTTATGCCCTGGTCAATTTACAGTTGACTTTTTCAGCTGTCCAAATAAGGAAACTTTTGCATCTTGATGATTTTTGAGCCAAGCTTTGAGAATCATGATCAAGCATTGATCAAATTATGTTTGTGGCTTCAAAACGAGATGTTGACCAAAAATTTGAACTTTTGGCTGTCAAATGACCATTTTGCCCCTACAGTTGACTGTAGTGCAATTAGGGTTTTTGACTGTGCAATTTTGTGCTGAAAGTCTTGAAACTTGGTATGAGGAGGCTTGACCATATTTGTAGGCATGTGGGACTTGATTGGGCCCTTGGAAACTTCATTTTCTTGATCAGAACCAAAACCCTAATTTTGACTGTTCATGAGGCTCTTACACTGTGCAACCCTTGGGGAATTTTGAAGCATGCTTTTGACAAATCTTGAAGAATATGGGAGGGCAAATTTTGGGGTACAACAGTTCCTATAACATTGAATCCTTTGGGTCTTGGAACTAGATTCCATACATCATTTCTGGAGAATTTATTGAGTTCTTCTTGCATTGCTAAGATCCAATCATTATCTTTCAGAGCTTCATCAATGGTAGTTGGCTCAATCAGAGAGACCAAACTAAACAAAGATTCTTCATTGATTCTGAGAGAGGATCTTGTTTTGATGGGATCTTCTTTTCTTCCAATGATTACATCTTCTTTGTGAGCTGAAGATATTCTAGGAAACCTTTTCTGAGTGGGTTGGTCAGAGATTCTGAGATTGTTCAGAGCATCGTCAAGAGGATGATCTGCTGAGTCTTCTTTTGCTTCTGAATCTCCTTTTGCTTCTGAACTTTCAGAGTTTGAGGGATGATCTTCTGTACCTATAGAAAAATCAATTTGCTTTGGCTGTTGCTGACCAAGCTTATCATCAAACCTGACTTTGATTGATTCTTCAACAATCAGAGTTTCTGTGTTGTATACTCTATAACCTTTTGAGCGTTTAGAGTATCCAAGCAGGAAATAATTTTGTGTATTGGAATCAAACTTGTTCAGATTTTCTTTGGTGTTTAAAATAAAACAAGTACATCCAAAAGGATGGAAATAAGAAATGTTGGGCTTTCTGTTTTTCCACAATTCACAGGGAGTCTTTTCAAGAATAGGTCTTATAGAGATTCTATTATGAATGTAGCATGATGTGTTCACAGCTTCTTCCCAAAAGTGCTTAGCCATATTTGTTTCATTGATCATGGTTTTGGCCATTTCTTGTAATGTTCTATTCTTTCTTTCTACAACTCCATTTTGCTGGGGAGTTCTAGGACAGGAAAAATTATGAACAATACCATTTTCTTTAAAATACTTTTCAAAATAATGATTTTCAAATTCACCACCATGATCACTTCTGACTTTTGTGATTTTAAAATCTTTTTCATTTTGCACTTGAGTACAGAAGTCAATGAATACAGAATGTGACTCATCCTTGTGTTTTAAAAACTTTACCCATGTCCATCTGCTGAAGTCATCAACGATGACCAATCCATACTTCTTGCCTCTGATGGATGCAGTTTTAACTGGCCCAAACATATCAATATGAAGTAACTCTAATGGCTTAGAGGAAGAGAAAACATTTTTAGATTTAAAGGAAGGTTTTGAAAATTTTCCTTTTTGGCATGCTTCGCACAGAGCTTCTGAGTTGTACTTCAGATTGGGAAGTCCTCTGACTAAATTTAATTTATTTAGCTGAGAGGTTTTTCTAAGACTGACATGTCCCAATCTTCTGTGCCATACCCATTTCTCATTGCTAACAGACAAAAGGCATTTGACGTTTTGAGATTTAAGATCTGATAAATCAATTTTGTAAATGTTGTTATTTCTCTTGCCAGAAAAGAGGATTGATCCATCTTTTTGACTTACAGCTTTACAGGAGTTTTGATTGAAGATAATGTCATAGCCATTGTCACTTAATTGACTTATGGACAATAGATTATGAGTTAATCCTTCTACTAATAAAACATTTGAGATAGAAGGAAGGTTACCGTTTCCAATGGTTCCAGAGCCAATAATCTTCCCTTTCTAATTACCTCCAAACTTCACATCTCTTCCAGCTTTAAGTTCCAGGCTTTGGAACATAGACCTTTTTCCCGTCATGTGTCGTGAGCACCCAGAGTCCAGGTACCATGACTGGTGTTTCAATTGAGCTGTTAAGGACATCTGCAACAAATATTATTTTATCCTTAGGTACCCATATCTTTTTGGGTCCTTTTGGGTTAGCATAAGAGTTACCAGAATGTGATGTATATTTTATATCATGTGAGTGTCCAAACTTGAATTTCTTATTCAGAGGTTTGTAAGTGAAGGTCATTTTAGCAATAGGTTTTTGAATGTATGTCTCCTTCCCTTTGGGAGGTTCATATCCAATTCCTCTTCTGTTTTTCCCACTAACTCCATAGATCATTGAAGCCATTTTGCTTCTGTCTATGCCTTTAGCAAGAAAAGATTGAAAGCTATAGTCATATTCTTTCAGAATATCTTTTGAACTAGACACAGACTCTGAACTAAAATTCTTTTGAACATTTTGAACTTCCTTTTTAAGTTTAAAATTGTTTTCTAAAAGTTCAGATTTTTATGTTTCAAGTTTCCCAAGATCAGATGCAAGACTCTTCTTGAGTTTCTTGTATTTGATTTTGAGCTTACTATAGTTTTCCAGAAGTTCTGATAAACTATCAGCAAGTTCTTCTCTAGAAAATTCAGAAAATACCTCTCTTTGTTCTGACTCACAGTCTGAGTCATCTTCCGTGATAGCCATCAGAGCTAGGTTGGCATTTTCATCTTCAGAACCAGATTCATCTTCAGAAGAATCTGAGTCATCCCAGGTTGCCATCATTCCTTTCTTCTTACCAAATCTCTTCTTTGGTTTTTCTTTTTGAAGCTTTGAACAATCAATTTTGTAGTGACCAGGTTCTTTGCATTCATAACAGATGATCTCTCTTCTGTTTGACTTTTTGTATCCAGAAGATTCTGCTTTATCTTCTGACTTCTTGAAGTTTCTGAACTTCTTTTATCTATGCTTCCACAGATGATTGATCCTTCTGGAGAGCAAGGATAGTTCATCTTCTTCTGACGCTGATTCTTCAGAGTTTTCCTCTTCAGCCTGAAAAGCGTTTGTATCAAATTTATTAATTGATTTAAGAGCCAGAGACTTACCTTTTTTCTGAGGCTCGTGCTCATCCAGTTCAATCTCATGACTTCTGAGAGCGCTGATGAGTTCCTCCAGAGATACATTGTTCAGATCTTTTGACACTTTGAAAGCAGTGACCATTGGTGCCCATCTTCTGGGTAAGCTTCTGATGATCTTTTTCACATGATCTGCTTTGGTATATACTTTGTTCAAAACTCTCAGACCAGCGATCAGAGTTTGAAACCTAGAGAACATTGCTTCTATAGACTCGCTCTCTTCAACTTTGAAGGCTTCATACTTCTGAACTAAAGCCAGATCTTTAGACTCCTTAACTTGAGCGTTTCCTTCATGAGTAATTTTGAGAGACTCAAACATATCATGCGATGTATCTCTATTAGTGATTTTTTCATATTCTACTTTAGAGATAGCATTTAGAAAAATATTTCTAGCTCTATGATGATTTTTAAAATCAGCTTTTTGTTGTTTATCCATATTTTTTCTATCCACTTTGTTTCCTTCTGAATCTGTAGGATTTTTGTAACCATCCAAGACTATATCCCAAAGATCACTATCATGACCTAGAAAGAAAATTTCTAGTTTATCTTTCCAGTACTCAAAATCTTCTCCATCAAACACTGAAGGTTTTTTGTAACTATTATTGTTTTGTTCAGCGGCCATTGTGTTTTCTTTTGGATCTTTTCCTGACACGGTTAAGTGTTGTGCTCAGAGTCAAGCTATGATACCAACTGAAGGGGTAAGAAAACACTTAGAAGGGGGGGGGGGGGGGTTGAATAAGTGACTCTTTTCTTTTTCAAAACAAAGCTCAAACAATAATGGAAGAACACAATTATTTTTATCCTGGTTCGTTTGAACTCAAACTACTCCAGTCCACCCGCCAAGGTGATTTCGCCTTTCTCAACAAGGACTTAATCCACTATAATCAATTGATTACAAACACACAACAACTGTTGTGACTAACAATGCACAAGAAATCTTACAAGTGACTAACACCACTAAGATTTAAATCTAGTCCTAGTCTGCTTGAGAAATCTGACCAAACTTGGTCTCTCAAGGAACAAATACAGGAGTTTAATCTTTACAGATAATGAAATAGAGTTTTATTCTGATCAAGCTATATCACAACTGTGATTTTTCACTTAGAATATAATGCACAAATTGTATGAACAATGAGTTTGTGAGCTTAGGATCTTTCATGTAGTTTCTTGCTTCTATTTGAAAATTTGATTTGTTCACTTGGTTGTAGGCTTGCAATAAATGTCCTTCTATTTATATTAGGAACAATAAGACCGTTGCTGCCTTCAGAAAAGTTGGAGAGCATTAAATGCTTGCGTGTTTCCTTGCAATATTCCATTTTCCAAGAAACTAGTTGTAGGCACTTAAGTTCTTTCAGTCGTCTTTGCATTAATGAGCAAACGACAGAATGTAAGAACATGTTTCCTTCTCTTTGACAAGACAAGTTGATCTTGACGTTATTTCAGAATTTGCTCCAATGTCTTTAAGTCAGAACATGCTTCATTCATCTTCTAGGCAGCGCGTTGCTTGCTAAGAACTTTGATCAGCGCTTGCTTTCAAGTAATCTTCTGAGCAAGGAACCTGCTAAAAGTTAGAAGATATATTTAACAAATAAAGTGTCTTACCAGAGTCAGCAGCTGCGCTTGAAGAAAAGGTTCTTTTATCAAAGAACTTCTACATAATTTTTAATTACCACCTCAGAATGTTTTCTGTCAAAACATTAAACTGAGACACTCAAACACATTCATCAGAGTATAAATTATCTTAAATATAATTTAGTTATCATCAAAACTCTTGAGATAGGTCAGAACTAATCTTGTTCTTTCAACTTTTGCCTAAGCCACCCTTTCGGGTTTTCGACTTAGTGGGTCTTTTTATGCGTAGTATTTTTTGACTGAGTCTGAATTGACTAGAAGTGAGACGTCTTCCCCATCCATGTTTGTCAGGATTAGAGCACCTCCTTAGAAAGCTTTCTTCACGATGTACGGACCCTCATAGTTGGGAGTCCACTTGCCTCTTGGATCAGAGTGAATTGGGAGAATCTTGCTTAAGACCAGGTCACCTGTGTGGAACTCTCGAGGTCGAATATGCTTGTCAAATGCTCTCTTGAGACAATGTTGATATAACTGATTGTGTCAAATGGCTGCTTGGCGATTCTCTTCGATGAGATTGAGTTGGTCAAGCCTTGTTTGAATCCATTCAGCTTCATCAAGCTTAGTATCCATCAGAACCCTTAATGAAGGAATTTCCACTTCGACTGGGAGCATCTCATCCATACCCTAGACTAGCGAAAAAGAGGTTTCCCCAATGGAAGTACGCACCGAAGTTCGATATCCGTGTAGAGCAAAGGGCAACATCTCATGCCAATCTTTGTATGTTCTCACCATTTTCTGGACAAACTTCTTTATATTCTTGTTAGCTGCTTCAACTGCACCATTCATCTTTGGCTGATAGGGTGATGAATTATGGTGCTCAATCTTGAATTCTTCACACATTTCCTTCATCATTTTGTTGTTGAGATTCGACCCGTTATCAGTGATCATCTTGTTAGGAGTTCCATAATATCATATGATTTCTTTCCTGATGAAGAGGGTGATGACTTGATTGGTCACATTCTTGTACGAAGCCGTTTCCACCCATTTGGTGAAGTAGTCAATAGAGACGAGGATAAACCTGTGTCCATTTTAAGCACTCGGCTCAATCCGTCCAATCCTATCAATGCCCTACATTGTAAAGGGCCATGGCAAAGTCATCACATTTAAAGGAGTGGGAAGAATATGTATCTTGTATGCATAAACCTGACATTTGTGGCACATCTTTGCATACACATAACAATCACTTTCCATTATCATCCAGAAATAACCTGCTCGTAGGATTTTCTTGGCCATGGCATGTCCACTGGCATGAGTCCCAAAATATCCCTCGTGAATTTCTCGTATGATGGATTCTGCTTCGTGTCTATCAATGCATCTGAGCAGAACCAAATCATAGTTTCTTTTATACAGAACGTCTCCTGACAGAAAAAACTTGGATGCTAATCTTCTACGAGTTCGCTTATCACAAATTATAGCACCCTCGGGGCACTCTTGCTTCTCAAGATATCTTTTTATGTCGAAATACCATGGCTTTTCATTCGACACGTCTTCAGTTGTGAGACAATGAGCAGGGAAAACGTGTGCTGGCTCCTTGTAACGAAGGATTCTTATATTAGGTGCATGATTCGGATAACTGACTTTGAACATTATTGCTAAAGTAGCTAGAGCATTTGTCAACTGATTTACTTCCCTAGGGATGTGCTCAAAGGTGATATCATCAAAAGCGGGCAACAACTCTAATATGTAATCCTGGTATGGAACTAAATTAGGGTGTCGTGTATCCCAACCACCTCGTACTCAATATATTACTAAGGCAGAATCCCCATAAACTTCAAGAATCTTTATCTTCAAATCAACGGCTACTTGAAGGCCCATTACACAAGCTTCGCATTCTACTACATTATTTGCACAATCAAAACATAGCCTGGCCATGAAAGGTATGTGAGTATTTCATGGAGAATTCAAAACTTCCCCAATACCATGGCCCATGATTTAATGCACCGTCGAACGTGAGAGTCCATCGCTCCCCTGGTTCGGGTCCTTCTTTATCATCAAGTTTTATAACATCCTCGTCTGGAAAATCGAACTTCATTGACTGATACTCTTCCAGTGGCTGGTGAGCAAGATGATATGCAAGAATGCTACCTTTGATATCCTTTTGTGTGACGTACTAGATGTCATACTCAGATAAAAGCATTTTCCACCGAGCCAATCTTCCTGTAAGTGCTGGTTTATTGAAGATGTACTTTATCAGATCCATCTTAGATATCAGAAGTGTAGAATGCATCAACATGTATTGCCTCAAACTTCGAGCTTCCCACGTAAGAGCATAACAAGTCTTCTCAAGTAATGAATACCTTGATTCACAATCAGTAAACTTTTTGCACAGGTAATAAATTGCATGTTATTTTCGTCCAGTATCACCATGTTGTCCGAGCACACAACCCATAGATCCTTCAAGCATAGTTAAATACATAATGAGAGGTCTCCTGGAAATGGAGGTATGAGTATTGGTGGTTCCCGAAGGTACTGTTTAATCTTTTTGAAGGCCTCTTGACAACTATCATCCTAATGGATATCTTGATTCTTGCGCAACAATTTAAAGATGGGTTCACAGGTAGCCGTAAGATGAGAAATGAACTTGGATATGTAATTCAACCTTCCATGTAACCCATATACTTATTTTTCATTTTGGAGTGATGGCATATCCTGTATTGCTCTTACTTTGTCAGGATCTACTTCAATCCCCCGCTGACTTACAATAAAACCAAGTAACTTTCCCGATTGAACCCCAAAGGTGCACTTATTGGGATTAAGCCTTAACCTAAACTTTCATAGATGATCAAACAACTTCTGAAAATGGATTAGATGTTCTTACTCAGTTTGAAATTTTGCAATCATATCGTCCACATACACCTCGATCTCTTTATGAATCATGTCGTGAAAGAGAGTCAGCATAGCTCGTTGATATGTTACATCATCATTTTTTAGACCAAAAGGCATGACCTTATAGCAAAAAGTATCCCACGGAGTGGTGAAATCTATTTTATCCATGTCTTCAGGAGCCATCTTTATCTGATTGTAACCCGAGAATCCATCCATAAAGGAGAGCACTGAAGACGAAGCAGTATTATCAACCAATACATCAATATGAGGCAACGGGAAATCATCCTTCGGGCTTGCTCTATTCAAGTCTCGGTAGTCAACACACATACGTACCTTGCCATCTTTCTTAGGTATAGGAACAATGTTAGCAATTCTAGGTGGATAATTTATCATAGATAAGTAACCCTCATCAAGTTGTTTCTAAACTTCTTCTTTGATCTTCAAAGGCATGTCAGGTTTGGTCCTTCGCGACTTCTACTTTACAGGAGGACATTCTAGCTTGAGCGGTAATCTGTGCATCACTATATCAATATCTAAACCAGACATGTCTTCATACGACCAGGCAAAGATGTCAGCATACTCTCGAAGCAACTAACCCTACCCCTTCTTTTCTTCACTTTGCAAGGCAGTACCTATCTTGACTTCTCTCTTTACATATTCAGTACCGAGATTGATAACTTTTGTATCTTCTTGATATAGCTGGATGACTATCTCTTCTTGTCTCAAGAGTATCGCTAATTCTTCAAGGACTTCACAATCTTCCCCACTGTCCTCGTTAGCATGGTCAACTGAATTCTCAAGGATATCAAGAACCATAACACTATCATTTTCGATGGAATTCGAGACGGATCTGCATGATTGATGATTTTATGTTTTATTTTAGAAAGTGCAAGAAAATATTTAGAATATGAAAAGAAAAGCATTGACATTTTATTTTGAAAAGTAAAAGTAAAAGAAAAGACAGGGAACAAAAGTATATACGAAAGTGCGATTTTCATTCAATTTTAAACGGAGATTGAAACATAAGGGGCCCCTTCTACAAGTTGTCTCTATGCCTTGGGCAGGGCATATGACTTAATGGAAACAGAAAATTACACATCAAGGAAAATAACTTCAGGGATGTCTGTGGTAGTCCAATTTTTGAGCTCCTGGTCCAGCGTAACCTGATAGATAAATCTGGAAACATCTTCATCGTCACGTTCATCATATGTTGCGAGAAATTGTCCTTCTTTGCTTGTCCCAACACTGATGAATACTTCAGAAATCGGGAGAACCTACTTTCCTTTGATAGAAACCAAACTAGCTTGCACGGAGGACGGTGACTGATAACCAAGACCGCAATGATCTTTCTTCTCAGGTACCTCAATCAATTTTCCCCAACCATCATTGGGAGATCTAGCTCCCATGAGGGCTTTGGCATCATTCAAAGAGGTCATGGGTGCTTCAGACTTCTTACCTTCCACGACGGGTAACCTATCAACAGAAACAATCTCCAAAGATTAAAAGGGTAACTCATGCACCTCACCTTCCACTTCCATATAACGATAGGTTGTTAGATTATTAATCACTACATCTTCTTCTCCACAAATGACAACAACTTTGTCATTTACAATGAACTTCAGGCGATGGTGAAGAGTAGATGTCACCACTCCTGCTACATGGATCCATGGGCAACCCAAAAGGAAAGTATAAGATGGATGAATGTCCATAATATAGAATAACAGGTAGAAGGTGTGGGGACCAATCTTGACAGGAAAGTCCACTTCTCCCTCCACAGATCTCCTTGAACCGACAAATGCTTGAACACTTAGGGTGGAAGGCCTCATCATTACCCCGTCCATATTCAGCTTAAACAGAGTAACCTTGGGCGTCACATTGAGTGAAGAACCTGTATCTACTAAAACTCGAGATGAAACCGTATACAAACACTTCATGGAAATGTGAAGCACCTTATTATGGGATTTGACTTCAAATGGGAGCTCATCATCACAGAAACCAAAACAATTTCCTACAGTGATATTGGTTATGACCCCTTCAAACTAGGCCACAAAAATGTCTTGTGTAACATGGGCAAAACACAAAATTTTCAGTAAGGCATTACGGTGGGTCTCTGAACATAAGAGAAGAGAAAATATGGAGATCTTGGACGGTGTCTAATTAAGTTGATCCACCACTTTATAATCACTTCGCTTTAAGAATCCTTAAAAGCTGCTATGCTTCTTATCCTACAGAAGGTTCTGGTTGGTTATCAATCACTTGCTTATCCCTAGCTTTGGCTAGAGCATCACTGTAGGTTTCTTTGGGAGGCGGTGGTGGGGGAGAAAAAACCCTTCCTTTATGAGTCATGTTATTGGTTCCTGTGATGTTGGTAATACTCTTGTCACCCACCGAGGGATACTCATATTTCTTCCCAAGAATATAGGCCACATTATACTCCCACATAACTACTTTTGAGTTATTACACAGAGGAGGAATAAGAGTTTGAGTTGTCGCGAGGGTAACTGGAGCTTGAATCATTAGTGGGGTAGTAGGAGCCTAAATTGTCAATGGGGTGCCTGGTGTTACTGATACGCTTCTCGGATAATAAGGAATTTCTAAGACATCAATCTCTTCTTCTTGAAATATCTTCTCTACCTGTAGGACACCTTCATCCATTAGCTACTGGATAGTCGTCTTCAAACTAGTATACTCTTCAGGTTTATAGGAACATTGTAATATGGTTGGAGAACTGACTTGGTTATTTTGCGTTTGATAGCAATTGTTGCAGATAGCAAGAGTTGCCACCGACTTTTCTTTTATCCAATAAGAAAAGGGTGAAAAGAACAGGAAAGACCTTTGAGATATTTTCTTCAGTTCGGAGGGTAGATTATGAAAAGGGACGGTGTTAGCACCCTTTTCATCCATACTTATCTATGGTCTCTTAGTTTCTAGCTCACTTTGAAAATTCTTTGTTTGAAATGTGTTTGTGATTGGTTTTGAAAGTATTTTTGAAAAGTGCCTTCGTTTAGGCGAACTTTGTAACGATTCTCGTCTTTATAAGAATGCATACAAAGTGTTGGAGTTTTGAAAATATTTCATGTTTTTTTGAAAGTGTTTAGTGTATTTGAAAAGATGTTTGTTTTCGAAGATGATTGTAAGCAAGCAACTAAGAATGTTCTACCTACTCAAAAGTCTTTTGTTCATTTCTCTCTTCCTTTGACATTGCTATCTTACCATTGATTGGTAAGAAGCCTTATCCTTGGATGTAAAGGGACGGGCGTGGGTCATCGTATAGTCATAGATAACAATCTTGTGAGATACCTTAGCATTTTTCTTAAGGGACTAAGATCATTTGTAAGACAACATTCGTAGCGTCATCGAGGGACTATGATATTATATTTTTTGTTGTTTTTTCTAAGGCATCTCACATGCATAACATGACCATTTTCTCAAGGAAACAAATGGAGTTAACCCTAGAGGTGTAGTGTGCAAGTGTTTTGATTTCATGCATTGCTTTGTCTTGGATTAGGGTTGTCTAAGGAATGATTTTAGTCTTGCCATACACACCCTAATTACTAACAATGAAAAATGATAAATTTGCGGAAATTAAAATCCTACGCTATTACATCATTAGGGGGATGAGGAGTACAATTTATGAATGGGGATGAAATAGGAGCTTAAATATTAAAACCATATTGAATAGCCATGAAGAGAATATATAGAAAGTATAAAAACAATGTAAAAGAGAGGAAAATTGCATTTTTAACCATTTTGTGTTGACATATGCATCTATGCATCAACACATAATTTTTCCTTGCTCATGTAAAACCAAATCAGCCTAGTATGAGTCGATGCATAATGGTATGTGTCGACTCATTTCTTGCATGTGTCGACACATTTGTGTTTTGTGTCAACTCATGTTCCCTTTTTCTTTTTGTTTTGTGCCTGTTATAGCAGTATGCATCGACTCATGAGGTTTTATGTCGACTCATAATTTGTCCTGCCACTAGAATGAGTCGACTCATATGGGTATGTGTCGACTCATACTGTAATTTTGTCACTCTATCATTGCTTTGCTGCATACATGGGTTAGTTCTCAACACTTGGTTAGTGAAAATGAAATATAAGCATATGGTTAGCTTCAAGGAAATGATATCTACATTTTATCTTCATAAATGAACCACTAATGATGCTTGTATGAAGAGTTCAAAGTCAAGAAGACTTACCTTGAAGCTAGAATTTGTGCTTTGAGCTTGAGTTGTTGTCTTGAATGTTCGTGAGCTTGGAAAATAATGATGTTACAGAAGCTATTCTTGTGTTTGAACAACCTCTATATGATGTATGTGGAGTGCTTGGATGGTTTGTTTAGACATAACTTGCATGGTGTGAGAGGTTCAAGGATTTTGATTTCAAAGCTCAAGAGTGGAAGCTTTATGGACAGTTATGGCCTTTTGAAGGTGTGTGATTTTGAGGGCTTGTCTACACAACAACACTTATGGTTTTTCTCTCTATTTTTCTTGACCTATTTCTTTTGCAAATGCTTCTCCTATTTATAGGCAAGAGTTTTGTGAACAAGCTGATTTGGTTTACAAACTATGGAGTTATGGCTACGTTGGATTGCAAATATCAAGTTATGTCATGGTCCCAAGATGAAGTACCAAAGTTGCTGGTTTAGAGGGGATACTTTCCATGATTTATGGTGGAGCAAAATCAAAAGCAAACAAAGTATGGGCTCAAGACAAATTTGTACCAAAAAGTTTGCTTTTCAAGAATAGCAATGGTAACTTTATGCCATAAATTGAAAGATCTTTTGGACAACGGCTCAAACACTTGGCTAATAGCTCACAAGTGGGTGTAAGCATTAAATTATAATGAGATTTGCAAGCAAGAAGGCCTGTAACACAAGATTATGCAGCATAGCATAAGGGTTTTGTTACGTGTTCTTCAACAAAGTGACTTGTAATTCAAGAATGGATGCCCAACTTCATGCCCTTGAATATCCTAGCTCAAGTATGATAAATTCATGCTCTTGGATGTTTTGGAAAGCTTGAAACCTCCTCTATAACTTTCATGTTGGCCATTTTGACAAAATCATCTTGTAACTATGTGAAAAAATGCCAAGAAGTTGGGATAAAATCCTCACCAAAATCTGTTGAAAATTTCTCTAAGTGTTGGATATAATACCATGACTTCATGAATTTATAACTCAAAATCCAAGCAATTATAGTACTTTATCATCAAATAAAAGTTTTAGGTATCATCAATATCTACAACTTTCATGTTGAAAGTTTTCTTTGAATCATCTTGCATCTTGATGAAAGAATGGCATGAAGTAATGGAATTATCATGTATAAAAAACACTTAGAAAAATTTCTAAGTCTTGAAAAGTTTGACTTTTCACATTGATGTTTGACTTTCTTGACTTCTTGATGATCAAACTTCATATTCTTGAATGTCTCGATGAATTATGTTCTTTGAAATTTAATGTTGACCGAAAAGTCAAAGTTTGACTTTTGGTGTATTAATTGACTTTTCATCAGTTGACCAAATTTTAACTATCAATCCACTGATCTTGAGAAATGATTTAAGCCATGGAATTGAGTCAACATGTCATATTTGAGTCTTTGAGATTATGCTTCAAGCCATTAGGTAATGTATTAGGTCAAAGGTCAATGATCATTCGTTCTTAGTCAAAACCATAATTTGTGGTCTCATTGTTTTGGAGGTGATTTTGTCTGATCAATTCCTTGAGAGTCCTTGAGCATTGGAGGTCCTTTGTGAAAGGTCTTGAGAAAAGAGAGGGAAAATTTTGGGGTACAACAAACATGTTATGCAAAAATCATGGAGTTCTTGCAGTACCTCGTGCTCCAATAAATGTTCTCTAACAGTCCCTAATGACATCTTGATCTTGTCAACCTTGGTTACCAGAGTATGTTCACTACTTTCTACAATAACATTGAACGTTTCCCCTGGGTGAGGAGGCATGGGATTATTATGAGTATTGGGACAAACAAAGTTGAAATTTATGGCCTTTGTATCGAGGAGGTCTTGAACTTTACATTTAAATGCTCTACAATTCTTAATCGTGTGGCCTGGGGCTCCAGAATGAAATTCACAATGAGCATTAATGTCATACCCCCTGGGGGGAGGATTTGGTGGTGGACCGAGTTCACGCAGTTGAACCAACTAATTGGCAAGTAATTGAGGGAGAAGCTGAGCATAGGACATAAGAATGAGATCAAATCTTCTCTCGGGCGCTCTTTATCTCTGTTGAGCTCTCATACCTTGAGGTTGCTGATTTTGTTGTTGATAATTCAGAGGTGGTGCGAATTGTTGTTGTGGAAAATATTGTGGTTGAGGAGCGAAAGGCCTTTGTTGGGCCATCCAGGGTGCTGAAGTTATAGCAGCATACACTTGAGGAACATATTAATTAGGAACAGCAGCAGGTGTTAGGAAATAAGGAAATCGAACTTAAGGATATGTAGGATATTTTCCTTGGTTGATTGTGACAACACTAGTCTCACTCTCTTTCTTCTTGACGAAACCAGAAAACGGCTTCCTACCAATTCTGGTATTGTTAGGGATACCTTGAATCGTTCCAGCCTTAATACAACTTTTAACATGTTCTCCAATAATGACCATATCAGAGAAAGAAGTAGAGGTACTGCTAAGCATGTGTTGGAGATAAGGACCTCGTAGAGTACCCATGAACAAATCAATAAATTCATGATACAAGAGAGGAGGTTGGACCCTTGCATCCAGTTCACGCCATCATTAGGCGTACTCTTTAAAAGACTCTTTAGATTTTTGCGTCATCCTTTGAAGCTGAGTGCGGCTAGGAGCCATGGCGGTATTATAATGGTAATGTTTCAAAAAGGCGTCAGCAAGCTCTCCCCAAGTACTAGAATGAGTTATTTCTAGTTGCATATACCAGTCCAACGGTGCCCCGGTCAAGCTATCTTGGAAGAAGTGCATGAGTAAAGGTTCATTTTCAGCATAGGCTGCCATCTTGCGACAGTAGGAACGAAGATAAGTCTCTGGGAAGGAGGTGCCTTTGTATTTTTCAAAATCAAGAACCTTGAATTTGGGAGGAATAACTACCTCGGGCACGAGACACATTACAACAATATTGAATCCCGGAGTCTTGATACCCTCCACGAATTTAAGACGCTCTTCAAGAGCATGGTACATTTTTGCATTTTCATCAACTCCAACAGCGAGATTTGTGTGGGCATCATCAATATCAATGACATCGTGATGATCATCAACATCATTCTGAGGAATTATTGTAGGGGTCTCAACATTCGCATTATTATTCCCTTCATTTGCAGAAGTGGAGGGGGCAGCAGTGGCAAGCTTGGCGACACTTTGATGTAGCTCTTCTTGACTCTTGATAACAGCATGAAGGGTTTCCATAAGCTAATCCATTCGAGTGCCCATGGTGTTCATATCTCGACAAAGAGCATTCTGATTTTCTTCGAAAAGATCCATAAGTCTTCGCTGGTTGCTTCTTCTATGGTAGGTGTTGTACCCCAAAATTTTCCCTCCCATTTTCTCAATACTTTCTCATCACAAAGCCCTTGGAGCTCAAGATCCAGTTAGGGTTTCCTCTGCTCAAGGCTTCTCCTAGCACTGTTGATCCAAATTAGGGTTTGTGTTTGCACAAAGATGTTTTGACCTAAAATGCCTAAGATGACTTTCATGCTTCATGTTGGACTCCCAAGTCTATCCATACCAAGTTTCAAGCCTTGATTCCAAACTTTGCCCAGTCAATTGGACAGTTGACCTAGAAATCAGCTGTATTGGGGAAAAAGTCAACTGTGGCCAATTGACAGTAAAACCTCATGAAAATTGACCCACATCAACATTATGAACTCACATGGACCATTTGATCAACTTTGGATCACAATTCCACAAGAAATTTGATCAGATCACCAAAAGGGCAAAATGGTCATTTTTAGGGTTTTGACTGCACAAAGGCAATTTTTGACTGTTTGACCTAGCCAATGGAAAACCAAGCTCACATATGGACTCAAGGACCCCATGGAATTGTCTTGACATGCTCAACAAGTTCAAAAGATCCCAAATGCACAAGATTGACAGTTGAATTTCCCAGTCAATTGATCAATTTTGACTGTACACTGAAAAGTCAAACTTTGACTTTTTGGTCAAAATCAAGTGTCAAGATTCATTTTTCATCAAAACATGCCAAATCATGAAACTTGTTCATCAAGAAATCAAGAATTTGCAAATTAGGGTTTGAAATGAAGATTTTTCATAACTTAGAATTTTTCTAAGTTATGAAAAACCCTAATTTTTTCCTAACTTTGCCCCACTTTCTCATCAAGATGCATTTGGATTCAAGCAAAAGTCAAAACATGAAAGTTGTAGTCCATTGCAAAATATACAACTTTGTTTCACAAAGTTTTCTCAAAAGAATCTTGTAGCTCAAGTTACAATTTTTGGAACAAGAGTACCAAACCATTCTTAACTTAGAGAAAATTTGACCTATTTTTGGCAAGATTTTTGCCTAACTTCAAGACCATTTTTCACATACTTCCACTTGGAATTTCAATTTGCATTTCAAAGGTGGATTGTAGTACACATTCCAAGCTTTCCAAAATCTCCAAGAACCCATCAAACAACCTCATGGTTAGGGAGAATCGAATTTGGCAATATGGGAAAAACTCACTTTGTTCATGACCAAATTACATGTCCATAACTTGTGCATTTTCAAACTCAGCATGTGCAAGCTACATTTCATGCCTCTAATCCCATTTTCACTCAATAATTCAATGCTAAACCATTGTGCCAAGATGTTGTTCTATGCATTTGGTCATTACATGGAGAATTAATCCTTATTTAGAAAAAGCAATATATCCATTTTGGTAAAGTTGCACTTTATGTCAAATTTGCAATCCAAGTGGTACAATGCATATCTTTGGACACAAGATTCATGGAGATATCACACTGATCAAGGTTCAAGTGTGCAGCATGCTTGAGGGACCTGCCTGGGCCTAAGAACCAACTTGACAACTTTTGCTTAAGTAAGAAGAAAGCTTGCATTTTGTACTACAAAACACATTCCTGCAAAGACCAATCTAAGCAAACTTTGTCCTCACATTTCACACTCCCTAACTGACCTAAAACACGACCAAACCACCCTTCATCCATCCATATACAGAAAATCACAGTTTTGTGGCAAAACAAGGCATATTCTGCAACTTGAATCCCACAGCTCATTTCCATCGTGCATTTTCACCCAAACCATTTCATATACCTTCCATAACATCCATATAAACTATTCCAAACATTGAACTGAGACTGTAACAGCCATAGCACCATTTTCCATTTCCATTTTTCTCTCTTGCAGGTGGACTTCTGCAGCTTGATTTGGCACGATTCAAAACACACCAAGCATTGGAATAGCATCACTACACTTCAAGCAAGCTGTACAAATCATCATCTTGCCCTGAAAGCTCCTCCATTGCCAGACATGATTCCAACTGAACAGGTATGTTCATGAACTTCTATCTCTCAATGTAGGAAGAATTAGTTCTAAGTTTGTGAATGAAAAATGTCATGCTCATGTCCCTAAAACTATACATGTCTTTACTTTCCATTTATGTTGCCTGTGCTATGAGAATTTGAGGTCTGAACATTGATAAAAAGTTAGGTTAAGATTTGGGAATGGAGAAATTCTCTCTCATTTCTGAGAGTTAGGATGAGTTCTTTACATGTCCAGAATCGTGGCTTGATGCTTAACACTTTTCATGTTATGAGTTTGTGCTAAAAGTCCAGGAATCAGGAGTTGTGTTTGAAGCAAGAAAGGGCGCGTATTTTCAAAGGTTTTGTCTGAAGGTTGAAGACAAAGTCTTCTTGGGCTGGGCCTGAGTTGATATCTTTTTTGCACCATGCTTTTACAGTTGCACCCCCCTGGCCCATTTTGAGTTTTGTTTGCCATTTTCAATTTTTTCTTTTTTATTCTGGTTTGTTATTTTTCATTAAAACATAAAAAATATTAAAAACATTTTTTCACATTTTTCTTGCATTTTATTTGATATTTATTAGCTTTAGTTAGTTATATATATATAAATACTTATTACTTTTTGTTTAGAATATTAGAAATAAAACAAAATACATTTATTTTCTAATTTTATTTAATTTTTATCTTCTGAAAACATTTTATATAAAATATACTTTTTTTGTAAATATTAAATATTATTATTTTGTATATATAATATATTTAATAAATAATACAAATACATATATATTTATTAGAATATTTAGGACAAAAATACAAAATATTTACATATTTTATTTTTATTAATATTTAATATTAAAAATACCTTTTTTACAAATATACTTCATTTTTATTTTATTTTTGTACATAACTAATAAATGTTGTATATATTAAATAATTAATACCTTTTAATTAATAAATTAGGGTTTTGCCCTAAATACATAAAAACTCCAAAAAAATAATACTTTTTATTTTGTTTATTTGACATATAAAAAACACTTTTTTTCATACATATAAAAAACATTTTTGCATCTTGCATATTTATTCCCTTTTTATTTAATTATTGTATATTAATTAATTTGTATAATTCAATTTTGATGTAATAGTTAGGTTTAAATTCCTTGTCAAAATACCCCCCATTTGAACATTTGTACCCCCCTTCCCATATATTGTGTTGTAATAACTTAGGTACTTTATTTTTCGCACTTTAAAGTTTTCTAAATATACCATGCTAGAATTAGGGTTTTGTATGCAAATCAAACAACAAAAATAGTTTGACCTAATTTCAAGATAAACAAGCATGAAAATGGACAACACTAATCACACTTGCACCCCTAGGGTATTCCACTTGTTGCCTTCAATAAATGGGTCATATTGCATGTTAGGTCTCTTTGGGCAAAACAAAACAATCAAATGATCATAGTCCCTCGTTGACGCTTTCGAAAGTTGCCTAAAAATGATCAAGTCCCTTAAAGGAAAAATTGCCCAAAGATACTTGGCACCATTATAATTATGGTCTAAACGATGACCCGCGCCCGTCCCGTTCACATCCTAACACAAGATTGTCCACCAAATGCAATGGTGGAACAAAATTGTTAAAAGGGTTAAAACATAGCAATAATCTTTGAGAACTTTAGGGTAGATAGCTCTTAAGTACTTGTCAACTTGCAAAACAAAAGCACTTGCCTATTTTTCAAACCACACATCACTACACTTTCCAAACAACTTTCAAAAAACCTTGAAACATATTTTCAAAAAGACAAACACCTTTTGTAAAACATTCAAGTAAAGAATTGTTACAAGGGTTGCCTAGACAAGGCATCTTTTTCAAAACATTTTCAAAACCACGCACAAAGCACCATTTCAAGCAATCGAAAATCAAGGCAAGTGATCTAAAAACCAAGTAACTAAGAGCCCATGGATAACCATGGATGAAAAGGGTGCTAACACCTTCCCTTTTCATAATCTACCCCCCGAACCCACGAAATATCTCAAAAGGTTTTTGCTGTGCTTTTTCAACCTTTCCTTTAGGATAAAATAAAAAGTCGGTGGCGACTCTTGCTCAACCGAACAAGTGCGAATACAAACGCAAAACACTAGTCAGTTCTCCCACCGTATCACAGAACTGGCGACTCTGCTGGGGATTATTTTAAAGTGGAGTAACCTTAGGGATTAGATCACCCTCTTGCATGACTAATTGTTTGATTTGATTGCTTTATATCTTGGCTCTCTTGTTTGGGTTTGCAATCCTACACCCGGATTTTTGGGAAACATTCATAGATAGCAATACGTTATGGAAAATGTGCGGGGTATACCGACACGGTTGAAGCAATAGCTATATTAGTGCGACATATTTGTGAGTACCGGTAACCCTTGAGTTCAATCAAGGAGAGTACGGGGCCGCTGAGTGATGTCACTAAGCACTAATGACCTAGAACCTTACTTGACCATCTTGGCCTTTTATTAGGGTTAGTGATATGACCGGCTTTGGTACAGTCCGAAGTTGGTAGATACTCGATACTACACTCATTGAGGGTTGTTTTCCTGGAATATTTTGGTTGCTAGTTAAGTGGCTAAACCAAAACCATGAACAATGAAGACAATCCAATGATATTGAGCTCCTTAGAACCCGGTTACTATTTATAGGACAGGTTTTTAAGCCAACTACACTCAAGAGGGTACTTACCTATGAAACCTCATGCAAGCCTGAAACTAGGGTTTGGTGTGAATTGCTTGTACATATGTTTTGTGCATACATCATAAACATCATAAAGCATCATATGCATTCACTAACCATTTCAAGGGTTTAGATCTTCATCTTTGTTCTTGTTTTGTAGGTCATGGAAATTCTTCGAAGAAAAACCATCCAAGTCAACCTTGTGAGAATCCCTCCTCAACTCAAGGAGCTCACATCAAGGATTCCGGAAAGCTCATCCTTCAGTGAAAGACATGGTAGACTGCTCAGCCTAGTCAACACCAACATTGAAGAGGACATGTTGAAAGTGCTATTCCAGTTCTTTGACCCTCTTCATCACTGCTTCACTTTCCCCGATTACCAGTTGGTGCCCACTTTGGAGGAGTTTTCTCAACTCCTAAGAATCCCTATCCTTAATCAACTACCCTTCAACGGTACGGGAAAGGAACCAAAGCTGGAAGATGTTGCTCGAGCATTACATCTACAACCATCTGACATCAAGGGGCATTGGGAAACCAGAAGCGGCGTCAAAGGATTCTTAGCAAAATTCTTGTTTGAGAAGGCACAAGAATGTTGGAATTCATTGGACCTACAAGCCTTTGAAGAAATTGTGGCACTCCTCATCTATGGGTTGGTTTTGTTCCCAAATCCCGACCAGCTGGTAGATGTCAATGCCGTCAAAATCTTCTTATCTAGAAATCCAATACCAACGTTGCTTGGGGACATTCTTCACTCATTTTACACACGAACAATGAGAAAGAGGGGTGTTATCATGTGATGTACTCCTCTCCTTGCAAGGTGGTTTATTTCGCACCTTCCACAATCTGTCTTGAAGAATGACCAAGGCTCAAGGTGGTCCCAACGGTTGATGACTCTTACTCACTCTGATGTACATTGGTGTTCTCGGTCCAGAGAAAATGTCATCATCGTCGATCATTGTGGAGAGTTCCCTAATGTTCCATTACTTGGCATTAGAGGGGGCATTACCTACAACCCTTGCCTAGCTTTGAGGCAATTTGGATATGCACGAAGGGATGGCCCTCACGACATGTTGATTCCTGACCTAGTTTTTGACTTCGATAATGATGCGCAAGGACTTCGCCAAAGATTCATCAGAGCTTGGAGGATGCCCAACAAGGTTGATAGCAAGACACTGGGGCACAAGAACTCCATCCCTCTTGAGCCTTATCTCAAATGGGTACGAGCCCGAGCCCAGAGTCTAATGATGCCTTATCCCCATGTTCTCCCTGTGATTAAAGAGCCCGTCAAGGAAGGAGAGGTTCCCTACACCATCCTATATCCTGACATGCCTACATCGTGGGAGGAAATGCAGAAGAGCTGGATTCAGCTCAAGGAGGAACGAAACACTTTTGAAGCCAGCTTCTACGCTAGTGAGAAGAAGGTTCTAGAGCTTACCCGCCGACTCCATGAGGAAGAGACCCTCAACACCTACATCGCACCAAAGAGGATGCGCAATGTCTTTTTACCTTGAGAAGTTGTTTTTGTAATATTTGGCCCATGGGGCATTTATGTACTAACAAATTTCTTCTTATTAATATGACGTGCGTTCTTTTTTGTTTGTAACAAGTTTGAATATTCTAAATCCTTGAATGCATTGCATACATAAGCATACCATTCATCATGTGTATAAGCAGGTCTCACGCCAGGTTTCCTTATCTGTCTGCTGTTTATTTCAGTAGGATGGATCTCGAGCAAACAGTCAAGGACCTACAGGCTCAAAATGCACAGTTTCAGCAACTCCTGATGACCTTGGCTAAGGGTCAGGAGGATCTAAAGACCTTGCTGGGGAATAAAGACCCAGTGAAAAAGAAGAAAAAGAGACTCGGGGTGGCTACTTTAGGGAGAAGATTTGAAGGAGAGGCCAGAAGAGTGCTTGAATTTCCTCCTACTTCTGAGGAAGGAACCAGTAAAGGAGGTGGGGCTGCGGTACCTTCCGAGTCTGATGTGGAAGAAGAGGAGGCTGAAGAGGATGAAGACTACTCTGATCAATAATACCCTCCGGCTGATGATAAATACAAAGGTTTAGAAGACAGGTTGGCAGCCATGGAGCTGCAGAGAGTGCCAGGTTTGGATTTCAAATACTTGGGTTTAGTTGTCGGGATTGTGATTCCCCCAAAGTTCAAAGTGCCAGTTTTTGTGAGGTATGACGGGTTGTCCCGTCCAAAAATGCATCTCAGGTCCTACGTAAGGAAGATCCAACCTTATACGGCGGATAAGAACCTTTGGATTCATTTTTTTCAAGATAGCCTTTCTGGGGCTCAACTGGAGTGGTTCTATCAGCTAGAGGGAACCAGTGTCCGAAACTGGGAAGACTTGGCCACCGCCTTTTACAAACAATATCAGTATAATTATGACCTTGCCCCCACGCGTACCCAACTTCAGGGTATGTCACTGGGAACAGGCGAAGGATTCAAAGAATATGCACAAAAATGGAGGGATTTGGCTGGCAGGGTGCAGCCTCCTTTAACCGACCGTGAACTTGTTGACATGTTTCTAGGGACCCTGTCTGGTCCATTCTTCAACCATCTTATTGGTAACTCTTCCGCGGGGTTTACCGATTTGATCTTAACAGGCGAGAGAATAGAAGCTGGCATCAAGTCAGGGAAGATTCAGAAGGGTGCCGCTGCAAGTGTTGAGAAGAAACCTTTCAAGAAGGAAACGACTGTGGTATACTCTCAGAGAAGAGCAGGGAAGACTGAACGCCGGCCAACTGTGGGGGCCGTAATGATCCAAAATCCATCAAGTGAGCAGCCTCGCTATAACCAGTCCAGACCAAATCAGCAACGGGTGGAACGGCCACAACGGCAGT
This sequence comes from Vicia faba, assembly GCA_948472305.1. NCBI lineage: Eukaryota > Viridiplantae > Streptophyta > Magnoliopsida > Fabales > Fabaceae > Vicia > Vicia faba. Next base: position 1,292,961,220 of record OX451739.1, on the reverse strand, counting down.
TCACCCGCATTAATATGACTCCAGCGCAAGTGCTTCCCCATCTGTTAAAGTTGAATCTCGCCACTATCAAAGAGGCACCAAAAAATGTGAATACGTCATCTCCACATTATCATCCTAATGCTAAATGCGCCTACCATTCTGACACTGTTGAGCACGACACCAACGATTGTTGGGCACTCAAGCATAAAATCCAAGACCTGATAGAGGCGAAGGAGGTGGAGTTCGACGCTCCAGAGAAGTCGAACGTGATATCTGCTCCAATGCCGAAGCACGGCCGAAATGTCAACGCCATTGAAGAAGATTTGTATGTTGCTGATGTCAATGATCTGATGACTCCATTGCTAACCATCAAGTTGAATCTGTTAAAGGCCGGGATTTTCCCGGGATGTAAAGAAGATTGCTACTGCTGTTACTCTCTGCCGTTTGATTGTCCGTTACTGAAGAAAGGCATCCAAGGCCTAATGGACAGTCAACAAATTTTGTTTGAAAAAGTTTCTGCTATTCCAACCCATACTGAAGATGTCTCAATTATAACCATTCACGCCAATCTTTCCAAGACCGTCAGAAAGCCTGTTAAGATTACACCAGCTACGAAGTCTATTCCTTTGAAGATAACAATGCTGGGGCATGTCCCCTACATTTCTGAGAAGTCAATACCATGGAACTACGGCGATGACATCTACTACCATGGTATCAAACAAATTGAAATAACTGAAGATAGTTCGGATGAAGAAGAAGCCAGCATTGGAAACATTGCGGGCACGAGCAAAATCACCCGGAGTGGGAGAATATTTTCTCCAGAGATTGCCCCTCCAAGAGCAATCTTTGGACCCTCATCTGCTGACAAGGTTATTCCTGCACCAATAAAACTCTCTGCTAGAACCCCATTGACTGAAGATGTTGTTGTTCCTAGTATTGTCCCTCCTACCGCTGCTGATAAAGGTAAGGGAACCCAAGATGAGCTCGTCAGGACGAGGGCTCAACCCTTGGTCATCCCGGAAACCTCCAAGAAAGAAATGGAAGAGATCTTGAAGATAATCAAAAGGAGTGATTACGACATGGTAGAACAACTAGGGCAAACCCCCTCGAAGATCTCCATGTTGGCACTACTACTTTGCTCAGAAGCGCACGCTAAGGCTCTGATAAAATCCTGAAGGCAGCCCATGTGCCCCAGGAAACCTCTGCAGATCAATTCCAAAATTGCGTGGCCAGCCTTACTGCGGACAATGGATTAGGTTTCTCTGATGCCGACCTAACTCCTAAAGGTAGAAACCACAATGATGCTTTGCACATTTCAGTCGAGTGCCGAGGAACTACTCTCGCACATGTCTTGGTCGACATTGGTTCGTCACTGAATGTACTGCCTAAGAAGGCTTTGGACCGACTAGATTGTGAAGGGTTAGAGCTGAAGCCGAGTGATATTGTTGTCAGAGCTTTCGATGGTTCGAAGAGGATGGTCCATGGGGAGGTTGATATTCCCATCAAGGTGGGCACTGAGGTGTTTAAATCTACTTTCTATGTGATGGACATCCGTCCGTCATACTCTTGCTTGTTGGGTAGGCCTTGGATACACAATGTCGGGGCAGTCACCTCTTCCTTGCATCAAATGTTGAAGTACCCTGTCAAGGGGAAGATCATAATCGTCCATGGCGAAGAGGAGTATATGATCAGCCACCTGAACTCCTTCCGGTATGTGGAGGTAGAGGGTGAGTTCATTGAGACGCCTTTCCAGCATTTCGAAGAAGTCCCTCCTGAGATAACAGTAGCAAAGTTGGTAGCTGAAGTACCAAAGCAGATGGCCAGGATGGCATCTCTGGAGGACGCAAAGGCCGCAATAAAGGAGGGGAAGAATTCAGCATGGGGGCAGTTGCCTGATATTCCACATAAAACAGACAAATTTGGATTAGGGTTCACTGCCGCGGGCCAGAAAGCTATGCGTCGTTCGAAGATTGAAAGAGCGCCAATCAAAATTTCTCCCTACAGAATCAACGCTTTGGAGGATGAAGACAAAGAGAGCAACATCGAAGAGTGGATTTACCCAACTATCAAAGGGGGACTATGCAACTGGGAGGCAAAATACTTTGTCCCCATTACTTTCATTAACCAGTAATTTATCTGTCAAACATTTCCTATTGGTCTGTAATATTTATTTTCAAACAATCCGCACACTATCTTTTTACCTCATGCCTTGCCCGGGGCATGTAGGTCCATTTGTAAGGGTTTTGATTATTTTTCATATCCATATGCCATGTTTAATGATTCATTGGACGTTTTTCATTTGCTAAACTGCTGTGTTCATTTTCTTTCCTTTTGCATTTTTGTTTAAGGATGGCTATCCCTTACACACACCCACACTCACAAATGCAGGTACCCATCCACTCTGGATTCCATGGGTGACTATTCTGCTACATCCTTCAATAACTCTGAAGATCTGGTCAATCAAGCCGAGTATGAAGATGACGAAGGTTATGAAGTACCAGGGGAACTAGCCAGACTTCTACAGCAAGAGGAAAGGGCCATCTTACCTCATGAAGAGTTGTTGGAGACTGTCAACTTAGGAACCGAGGAAGACCGGAAGGAGGTACAAGTGGGTGCAAATCTGGAACCAAGTATCAAGGGACGCCTGATACAGTTGTTAAATGAGTATGTTGAAATCTTCACTTGGTCTTATGAAGACATGCCGGGGTTAGACACAGACATCGTGGTTCACCGTCTCCCCACAAGAGAGGATTGCCCACCGATCAAACAAAAAGTCCGCCGAATGAGACCTGACATGTCTGAAAAGATCAAAGCAGAAGTGATGAAGCAATTCGACGCTGGCTTTCTGGCTGTTACATCTTATCCTCAATGGGTCGCTAATATCGTGCCGGTACCTAAAAAAGATGGCAAAGTCAGGATGTGTGTGGACTACCGGGATTTAAATAGGGCCAGCCCCAAAGATGATTTTCCGCTACCACACATTGACATTTTAATCGACATTACAGCTCAGCATAAAGTGTTTTACTTCATGGATGGATTCTCGGGCTACAATCAAATCAAAATGGCCCCCGAGGATATGGAGAAAACAACTTTTGTCACACAATGGGGCACTTTCTGTTACAAGGTGATGTCGTTCGGACTGAAGAACGCTGGGGCAACTTATCAACGCGCCATGGTAGCTTTGTTTCATGATATGATACATCATGAGATTGAGGTTTACGTAGACGATATGATAGCTCGGTCACAAACAGAGGAGGAGCACCTTGAACATCTAGAAAAGTTGTTTGCCAGGTTGAAAGAATACAAACTCAGGCTGAATCCAAGTAAGTGCACTTTTGGAGTTAGGTCTGGTAAAGTTCTAGGATTCATTGTAAGCAACAAATGCATTGAAGTCGATCCAGCAAAAGTGAAAGCAATACAAGAGATGCCTGCTCCCCGTACTGAAAAGGAGGTTAGAGGGTTCTTGGGGCGCTTGAACTATATTGCCAGATTCATCTCTCATCTGACTTCTACCTATGAGCCAATTTTCAAACTCTTAAAGAAAGATCAGGTAGTCGAATGGAACGACGATTGCCAAGCTGCTTTTGATAAGATCAAGGAGTATTAGCTAGAACCTCCTATTCTGATGCCACCCGTCGAAGGAAGACCATTGATCATGTATCTGACCGTCTTAGATAACTCAATGGGGTGTGTTTTGGGCCAGCATGACGAGTCTGGTCGAAAAGAGCATGCTATTTATTACCTTAGCAAAAAGTTTACCGACTGTGAGACTCGCTACTCACTGCTCGAGAAACCTTGATGCGCTTTGGTATGGGCAGCTCGCCGACTAAGGCAGTATATGTTGACTCATACTACCCTGTTGATTTCCAAAATGGATCCTATCAAGTATATCTTTGAGAAGCCCGCTTTATCTGGAAGAATAGCTAGATGGCAAATGATCCTAACTGAGTATGACATCCAGTACACCACCCAAAAAGCTATAAAAGGGAGTGTACTAGCTGACCATCTGGATCATCAAGCTATCGAAGATTATCAACCCATGAGATTTGACTTCCCGAACGAGGACATCATGAATTTGGACAACATTGAAGGTAACGGACCGTATGACAGACCCGAAAAGGGATCCCGGTGGACCCTGTACTTTGATGGTGCTTCAAATGCACTTGGAAACGGTATCGGTGCGGTACTCATTTCCCCGGAAGGTTGTCACACACCTTTCACAGCCCGACTTTGCTTCAGCTGCACAAACAACATAGCTGAGTATGAAGCTTGCATCTTTGGTCTCAAGGCTGCTATAGACTTGGGGATCAAATCTTTGATCGTATTTGGGGACTCGGCTTTGGTTATCAGTCAAATCAAAGGAGAGTGGGATACCAAGCATCCTAATCTTATCCCTTACAAAGAACATGTCTTGACATTGTTGCCTCATTTCGAGCAAATTACCTTCGAGCATTTCCCGCGAGAAGAAAATCAGCTAGCAGATGCTCTAGCTACAATGTCCTCCATGTTTAAACTCAACTGGGATAATGAGGCTCCCCAAATCACCATCGAGCGAATGGATGAACCTGCACATTGTCACGAGATTAATACCGAAGAAGTAGTGGAACAACCCTGGTTCCATGAGATCAGAAGGTATCTCCAGACTAGAGATTATCCCGAAGGAGCTTCCGTAAATGACAAGAAGTTCTTAAGGAAATTTGCTACCAAATTCTTCCTGAGCAACGACATCCTTTACAAACGAAGCCATGATTGTGTATTACTCCGATGCGTAGACAAAGCTGAAGCAGAGTTGATCATGACTGAGATACACAGCGACACATTTGGCACTCACTTGAGCGGGCATACAATGGCTAAGAAGATCCTAAGGGCAGGCTATTACTGGTCTACCATGGAAGCTGACTGCCATCAACATTCCCGTACTTGCCACAAATGTCAAGTCTACGCTGACAAAGTTCATATCCCTCTGGTTCCTCTCAACATTCTGACTGCTCCTTGGCCATTTGCAATGTGGGGCATCGACATGATTGGAGAGATCAAGCCCACGGCATCCAACGGACATCGTTTCATCCTGGTCGCCATTGACTATTTCACCAAATGGGTCGAAGCAGCTTCCTTCGCCTCTGTTACTAAAAATGTGGTTGCCCGCTTCATCAAGCAAAATCTCATATGCCGGTATGGTGTTCCAGACAAGATCATCACAGACAACGGTACAAATCTGAATAACACGATGATCACCGCTTTGTGCGAACAGTTCAAGATTTATCATCACAATTCATCTCCCTATCGGCCGAAGATGAACGGTGATGTTGAAGCTGCGAACAAAAACATTAAGAAGATCATTCAGAAAATGACAGTCACTTACAAAGACTGGCATGAGATGTTACCGTTTGCTCTGCATGGATACCGTACGACGACACGTACTTCAACCGGGGCAACCCCATTTTCTTTGGTATATGGCATGGAAGCTGTCCTGTCTATGGATATTCAGATTCCTTCTCTAAGGATTATGAAGGACACAGGTTTGAATGAAGATGATTGGATTCAGACCCGACTTGATCAACTCAATCTAATCGACGAGAAACGACTCGCTGCTGTATGCCATGGTCAGACGTATCAAAAGCGGATGATCAAGGCCTTCAATAAGAAAGTCAGACGTCAAGTGTATCAAGTCGGAGATCTCGTAATCAAGCGGATTATCTTGCCGCAAAGTGATCCCAGGGGCAAATGGACTCCTACATACGAAGGACCATTTGTGATCAAGAGCATATTTTCTGGTGGTGCAATGATTCTGACCACCATGGACGGCGACGATTTGCCACACCCTGCGAATGCAGATATAGTCAAAAGATACTACGCATAAAATAACCCGGCAAGTCGAAAACCCGAAAGGGCGGCTTGGGAAAAAATGGGCATCCCGGTGAACCGAAAACCCGAAAGGGCGGTTCAGGCAAAAATTAGGGATAAAAACAAAAAAAATTTGTACACCCGGCAAGTTGAAAACCCGAAAGGGCGGCTTGGGCAAAAAGGGGTTTCCCGGTGGATCGAAAACCCGAAAGGGCGATTCAGGCAAAAGTTAGGGAATTAAAGCGTATGACTATGTCTCGTCGGATCACTTCAAAGACAATCTCTTCATCAACCAGTTCCAGGCTTCTGATTAATCCAGTCATCGGAAGACGAAGCATTGAATGGACAGATATTTAGAGTTGTGAAGGCTATAGCGGAATGGAATCCCATGGAATTATTTCACATAGCCATCTTTCTTTTGTATAAATTTTTCAATATTTACGACGACATCCTCTTACTAGGATGATCGTCTCCTTTGTACAAATATACTCATAGAAAGTTAATACAAATACTTTTCGGAAATCTGCGTCGTTTCCTTTTCTCTTTGCTTTTGCACTTATGTTTTATTTGAGAAACGTCCAATGTTTTGTTAAATAGGCATATGCATTTGAACATAATCATTCCCTTATGAATCAGGAAAGACGATTACTAGTAAGGTGAAGGTGCAGATTAGGTATCTTGATACCCTTTCAAAGGAAATCCCGAGCAGATTTGAAATCCACATTCTTCAGTCAGAACTTAATTCCCTAAACGGAGTCAGACTTCAGGACCCTCGTCAGCAAAAGCTTTCTCAAAATTGATTTCCCCAGCCAGAGAACCCTCCAGAACTCAATTCCCCTCGGAGTTAAGTTTTAGTATCCCCAGCGGAACCAAGCTAGGGAACCTTTTCCCCAAAGAGATGCTTCCCACCAAACTGAAGATTCTCAAATCATACCTCTCCAGCATGAGTCTATCAGGTCCTGAACTCCCTAGTAGAAGTCATCAGAAATTCTCTTACCCTGCAAGTCACCAAGGAAATTCCAAATCCCCGCGGTAGTCCTGAGGCCCCTCACTGATTGAAGATCTGGTATTCCCCAGCAACAGCCAAGGAATTATTCTTCCCGGCAGCAGTCAAGACGCTTTTATCTTCAGCCGTCTAGGATTCATCTATCCTCCACAAGACAGCTCTCCAGCTTACATGCACATTCAGTTACATTCATATCACGTAACATACATTGCATCATGCATCATGACATTGCATATAACTAACTCTTTACCTTTTCAGGTAAGATCAGTCGACAGACAAAAATCATTATCTTCCGAGATTCTTTCTAGAAATAGTTCAGATGTGACCCAGACATGGCAACATTCTGATGCTTATTCCAGATTCATCCAGATGCAATTTTATACGAGCTCATCATCAGGAAACCCTACACCGGTTCCTCCTCAACTTCAAGACTTCTGAAAACAGTTCACGGGTTCTCCAAGTAACGGATGTTAACCTATCGCTTGTTCAGATTCTTCTCAAGACTTCTGAAAACAGTTTATGGATTCTTCCCAACAACGGATGTTAATCTATCGCTTGTTCAGATGCAACTTTTGAAAACAGTTTACGGACGCTTCCCAACAACGGACGCTGCTCTATTGCTTATTCAACTTCAAGACTTCTGAAAACAGTTCACGGGTTCTCCAGTAACGGATGTTAACCTATCACTTGTTCAGACTCTTCTCAACTTTTAAAAACAGTTTACGGACGCTTCCCAACAACGGACGTTGCTCTATTGCTTATTCAACTTCAAGACTTCTGAAAACAGTTCACGGGTTCTCCAGTAACAAATGTTAACCTATCACTTGTTCAGACTCTTCTCAACTTTTGAAAACAGTTTACGGACGCTTCCCAACAACGGACGTTGCTCTATTGCTTATTCAACTTCAAGACTTCTGAAAACAGTTCACGGGTTCTCTAGTAACGGATGTTAACCTATCACTTGTTCAGACTCTTCTCAACTTTTGAAAACAGTTTACGGACACTTCCCAACAACGGATGCTGCTCTATTGCTTATGCAACTTCAAGATTTCTGAAAACAGTTCACGGGTTCTCCAAGTAACGGATGTTAACCTATCGCTTGTTCAGATTCTTCTCAAGACTTCTGAAAACAGTTTATGGATTCTTCCCAACAACGGATGTTAATCTATCGCTTGTTTAGATGCAACTTTTGAAAACAGTTTACGGACGCTTCCCAACAACGGATGATGCTCTATTGCTTATTCAACCTCAAGACTTCTGAAAACAGTTCACGGGTTCTCCAGTAATGGATGTTAACCTATCGCTTGTTCAGATTCTTCTTCGAAGACTTCTGAAAACAGTTTACGGATTCCTCCCAACAACGGATGTTAATCTATCGCTTGTTCAGACTCTTCTCAACCTCTGAAAACAGTTTACGGATGCCCCCAGATACGGATGTCAATCTATTGCTTATTCAGACCCCAGTTCAGAGATGGTCCTAAACATGGACACCTTTCTAATACTCATTCCAGATGGCATCTTTAAGCCAATCCCCGACAAGATTCTGTCACCCTTCCAGATGGCATCTTTAAGCCCATCACCAAATGGCATCTCTAAGCCCATTCCCCCATCCATTGCTTTGACGAGTGCAAATTTAAGGGCACTCTAGTGTCCAATCTCCTTTTACCCTCGAGTCGCGAAAGGCAAACTTGCCAATCTAACTCTTCGGATTCAAGAAGATTGAACAGGGGCAACTGTTGTACCCCAAAATTTGCCCTCCCATTTTCTCAATATTTTCTCATCACAAAGCCCTTGGAGCTCAAGATCCAGTTAGGGTTTCCTCTACTCAAGGCTTCTCCTAGCACTGTTGATCCAAATTAGGGTTTGTGTTTGCACAAAGATGTTTTAACCTAAAATGCCTAAGATGACTTTCATGCTTCATGTTGGACTCCCAAGTCTATCCATACCAAGTTTCAAGCCTTGATTCCAAACTTTGTCCAGTAAATTGGACAGTTGACCTAGAAATCAGCTGTATTAGGGAAAAAGTCAACTGTGGCCAATTGACAGTCGAACCTCATGAAAATTGACCCACATCAACATTATGAACTCACATGGACCATTTGATCAAGTTTGGATCACAATTCCACAAGAAATTTGATCAGATCACCAAAAGGGCAAAATGGTCATTTTTAGGGTTTTGACTGCACAAAGGCAATTTTTGACTGTTTGACCTAGCCAATGGCAAACCAAGCTCACATATGGACTCAAGGACCCCATGGAATTGTCTTGACATGCTCAACAAGTTCAAAAGATCCCAAATGCACAAGATTGACAGTTGAATTTCCCAGTCAATTGATCAATTTTGACTGTACACTGAAAAGTCAAACTTTGACTTTTTGGTCAAAATCAAGTGTCAAGATTCATTTTTCATCAAAACATGCCAAATCATGAAACTTGTTCATCAAGAAATCAAGAATTTGCAAATTAGGGTTTGAAATGAAGATTTTTCATAACTTAGAATTTTTCTAAGTTATGAAAAACCCTAATTTTTTCCTAACTTTGCCCCACTTTCTCATCAAGATGCATTTGGATTCAAGCAAAAGTCAAAACATGAAAGTTGTAGTCCATTGCAAAATCTACAACTTTTATTCACAAAGTTTTCTCAAAAGAAGATTGTAGCTCAAGTTACAATTTTTGGAACAAGGGTACCAAACCATTCTTAATTTAGAGAAAATTTGACCTATTTTAGGCAGGATTTTTGCCTAACTTCAAGACCATTTTTCACATACTTACACTTGTAATTTCAATTTTCATTTCAAAGATGGATTGTAGTACACATTCCAAGCTTTCCAAAATGTCCAAGAACCCATCAAACAACCTCATGGTTAGGGAGAATCGAATTTGGCAATATGGGAAAAACTCACTTTGTTCATGACCAAATTACATGTCCATAACTTGTGCATTTTCAAACTCAGCATGTGCAAGCTACATTTCAGGCCTCTAATCCCATTTTCACTCAATAATTCAATGCTAAACCATTGTGCCAAGATGTTGTTCTATGCATTTGGTCATTACATGGAGAATTAATCCTTATTTAGAAAAAGCAATATATCCATTTTGGTAAAGTTGCACTTTATGTCAAATTTGCAATCCAAGTGGTACAATGCATATCTTTGGACACAAGATTCATGGAGATATCACACTGATCAAGGTTCAAGTGTGCAGCATGCTTGAGGGACCTGCCTTGGCCTAAGAACCAACTTGACAACTTTTGCTTAAGTAAGAAGAAAGCTTGCATTTTGTACTACACAACACATTCCTGCAAAGACCAACCTAAGCAAACTTTGTCCTCACATTTCACACTCCCTAAATTACCTAAAACACGACCAAACCACCCTTCATCCATCCATATACAGAAAATCACAGTTTTGTGGCAAAACAAGGCATATTCTGCAACTTGAATCCCACAGCTCATTTCCATCGTGCATTTTCACCCAAACCATTTCATATACCTTCCATAACATCCATATAAACTATTCCAAACATTGAACTGAGACTGTAACAGCCATAGCACCATTTTCCATTTCCATTTTTCTCTCTTGTAGGTGGACTTCTACAGCTTGATTTGGCACGATTCAAAACACACCAAGCATTGGAATAGCATCACTACACTTCAAGCAAGCTGTACAAATCATCATCTTGCCCTGAAAGCTCCTCCATTGCCAGACATGATTCCAACTGAACATGTATGTTCATGAACTTCTATCTCTCAATGTAGGAAGAATTAGCTCTAAGTTTGTGAATGAAAAATGTCATGCTCATGTCCCTGAAACTATACATGTCTTTACTTTACATTTATGTTGCCTGTGCTATGAGAATTTGAGGTCTGAACATTGATAAAAAGTTAGGTTAAGATTTGGGAATGGAGAAATTCTCTCTCATTTCTGAGAGTTAGGATGAGTTCTTTACATGTCCAGAATCGTGGCTTGATGCTTAACACTTTTCATGTTATGAGTTTGTGCTAAAAGTCCAGGAATCAGGAGTTGTGTTTGAAGCAAGAAAGGGCGCGTATTTTCAAAGGTTTTGTCTGAAGGTTGAAGACAAAGTCTTCTTGGGCTGGGCCTGAGTTGATTTCTTTTTTGCACCATGCTTTTACAGTTGCACCCCCTGGCCCATTTTGAGTTTTGTTTGCCATTTTCAATTTTTTCTTTTTTATTCTGGTTTGTTATTTTTCATTAAAACATAAAAAATATTAAAAACATTTTTTCACATTTTTCTTGCATTTTATTTGATATTTATTAGCTTTAGTTAGTTATATATATATATATATATATATATATATATATATATATATATATATATATATATATATATATATATATATATATATATATATATATATATATATATATATATATATATATATATATATATATATATATATATATATATATATATATATATATATATATATATATATATATATATATATATATATAAATACTTATTACTTTTTGTTTAGAATATTAGAAATAAAACAAAATACATTTATTTTCTAATTTTATTTTATTTTTATATTCTGAAAACATTTTATATAAAATATACTTTTTTTGTAAATATTAAATATTATTATTTTGCATATATAATATATTTAATAAATAATACAAATACATATATATTTATTAGAATATTTAGGACAAAAATACAAAATATTTACATATTTTATTTTTATTAATATTTAACATTAAAAATACCTTTTTTACAAATATACTTCATTTTTATTTTATTTTTGTACATAACTAATAAATGTTGTATATATTAAATAATTAATACCTTTTAATTAATAAATTAGGGTTTTGCCCTAAATACATAAAAACTCCAAAAAAATAATACTTTTTATTTTGTTTATTTGACATATAAAAAACACTTTTTTTCATACATATAAAAAACATTTTTGCATCTTGCATATTTATTCCCTTTTTATTTAATTATTGTATATTAATTAATTTGTATAATTCAATTTTGATGTAATAGTTAGGTTTAAATTCCTTGTCAAAATACCCCCCATTTGAACATTTGTACCCACCTTCCCATATATTGTGTTGTAATAACTTAGGAACTTTATTTTTCTCACTTTAAAGTTTTCTAAATATACCATGCTAGAATTAGGGTTTTGTATGCAAATCAAACAACAAAAATAGTTTGACCTAATTTCAAGATAAATAAGCATGAAAATGGACAACACTAATCACACTTGCACCCCTAGGGTATTCCACTTGTTGCCTTCAATAAATGGGCCATATTGCATGTTAGGTCTCTTTGGGCAAAACAAAACAATCAAATGATCATAGTCCCTCGTTGACGCTTTCGAAAGTTGCCTAAAAATGATCAAGTCCCTTAAAGGAAAAATTGCCCAAAGATACTTGGCACCATTGCAATTATGGTCTAAACGATGACCCGCGCCCGTCCCATTCACATCCTAACACAAGATTGTCCACCAAATGCAATGGTGGAACAAAATTGTTAAAAGGGTTAAAACATAGCAATAATCTTTGAGAACTTTAGGGTAGATAGCTCTTAAGTACTTGTCAACTTGCAAAACAAAAGCACTTGCCTATTTTTCAAACCACACATCACTACACTTTCCAAACAACTTTCAAAAAACCTTGAAACATCTTTTCAAAAAGACAAACACCTTTTGTAAAACATTCAAGTAAAGAATTGTTACAAGGGTTGCCTAGACAAGGCATCTTTTTCAAAACATTTTCAAAACCACGCACAAAGCACCATTTCAAGCAATCGAAAATCAAGGCAAGTGATCTAAAAACCAAGTAACTAAGAGCCCATGGATAACCATGGATGAAAAGGGTGCTAACACCTTCCCTTTTCATAATCTACCCCCCGAACCCACGAAATATCTCAAAAGGTTTTTGCTGTGCTTTTTCAACCTTTCCTTTAGGATAAAATAAAAATTCGGTGGCGACTCTTGCTCAACCGAACAAGTGCAAATACAAACGCAAAACACTAGTCAGTTCTCCCACCGTATCACAGTAGGGATGTAGGGAAGTCGTCTTTGCTGTTCACTGAAGTCTGATGGAAAAGGGACCCCAATAAGTTTTTGCTATTAATAATGAATGCATGATAATATTAATTAATGTTTTATCTTCATTTCTAAGGAAATCCAAAGACTCTTCTATCTTTTAACAAATTTTGTTTTCATTTTTGAAGAGCTCGACCAACGAGACTTGTCTTTGGAATTCCCTAGATATGAGATGTATATACATGATGGTATGATGCCATGGTATGCTATGGCATGAGATCTTAGCTCCACATATTCTGGATAACCATTGTGCATTCATTTGCATAAACTGAAAGTAACAGGATCAAAGGTCTGACGTCACAAGCATGGAGTCAAGGTAACCATCCATAAGGTATGCACTAGGGGTTTATCACCTGCCGAACAAGGTTCTAGGGAAACCTCAGAGTCTGCGCTCTTCCTTTGAATATTGCCAACGTCCCAATTACTCAGTAATTAGTAATTGTTGTACCCCAAAATTTGCCCTCCTCTTTTTCCACAAGAAATCACAGCTTCGGGTTTTCCCTGACTTTTTCAGATTGGCGTAAGAATCAGTCAAACAGGCTTTTTCTTATCAGTCTATCCAATTTAGGGTTTTCATTAACTTTTGAAGTAGTTCAAACAGATTGCTAGGGTTTGGTTGAGTTGGCTCAGGTTCTGATCAGGCAGGCGCTTCTTTGATAAATCAAGAACTAGGTTTTGTGCGCGCATTCTCAGAAAGAATTAATTCTACAGTTCTTTTCAATTTACTCTGAGATATGGATTGAGGCTTCTGTTTGAGAGTTTGTTGTGTTTGATTTAATCAGTAAAAGGAAAGGGTACTTGGGCATTTGTTGTGATTGACTGTGCATGGCTATGGTTAATTGGAGCGCCGGGTTTATTATTGATTCATGCTAAATGGCAAGACCACAGTGTTTATTAATTATTTATTTTTTCTAAGTCAGAATAATTGGATTTACTTCCAGTTATTTTAATTTAAGAAACTCAAATAATTAAATAAACAATTGAAGAGAAATAAAAGAGAATTAACTGATCAAAAAAGGATTTTTTATTCATCTTTAATTGTTTTGTTACAAATTATTATTTGAACAACTGTAAATTTATTTACATCTTTGTTTACAATAATAATGTTACAAATAATTGAAATGAAATGAAATTGCATCCTATTTTTCTAAATCTTCATCTTCTACTGATGCTCCTTTGCTCAATTGACTTTATCTGCAAAAACACAAAAAAGGAAAAAGTCAAATGCAGATAAACAAAAGCAGACAGTTAAATTTTAAGGCTCATCATTAAAAGTAACTGGCCGGAATCAGTTTGTTTGCCCTCTCTGCAAATCACAAGATTACTCTTGGTTCACAAAGAGGGATAGAAATATGCTTGCAAATAAAATGTGAAATGCACAAAGCTACAATTGCACAAATTCAAATTGTCAACAAGCTGCATAGTTCATAATCCCAAATTATCAACCAAAGTTTTCAAACTGAAAGGCAAACTAAACTGCATAAATTGCAAATGAATAAGCCAACCAAGTCCAATGTCAACTAAAAAGGGATGTCAAAGAAGTACACAAAAGTGCAGAACTGTCCAAAAGAGATGTCAAAGTTGTAACTGTCAAAACTGCCTACAAGCTAGCAAAAGCAAGACAGAAAAGCAGGAAATATGCAGAGGAAAACAACTAATGCAAGCAATGTTCAAGATACATCACTTTCCAGCCAAGTTACCTTTTCAGAAAGGTACAGTTTTAAAGCAATAAAAATGCTTTTAATCTGTAAAGAGAGAGAAGGGAGAAGAGAAAAAAGCTTACAGGTTTAGGCTTAGGAAGATATATAAAACAAACATACCACAACACAGTAAAGAAGAGGCAGAATAATACAAAGCAAAAATACCACAAAACTGTATCAACAAAAACATACAGAGCTGCCTCCAACCTGCTTCAAACAAACAAAAATCTTGCAACCTGATTCAAAACCCAAATCCAAGCATAGAAAAACCTGTTTCAACTCAAAAACTTGCAGCCAGACCTGCTTCAACCAACACAAACTGAAGCCAAAACTTGTTACAAAACAAACAGCAAACCACAAACTGAAGCCATAACCTGTTTCAAAAGTCTTGCAAACCTGCTTCAAACACCAGCTTACAAACAAGCTTACATACAAACCTGTAAACACAGAGTGCCACAAGCTCTAAACCTGTAACCAAAAGCCTCAAACAGAAGCCAAGCCTCAAAGCCCTCAAGCCTAACCTGCCTGCAAACCTGTTCAAACCCTCAGGGCCATACATACTGAACTCATAAATCAAAACCAGCCTTTACAAACAAAGCCATACAAGCCTACAGCTTCAACCTGCATAAGCCTTTGTCCAAACAGCATTCAAACCAACCAAAGCCCTCAGAGCTAGGCTCATCATAGGGTCATAAACATCATCAAGGCAATACTCATAAACATCATCAAGGCAATACTCAAAATCAGCATATCAAGCATATCAGAGGGCCATCAAGCAAGCATACAGAAGCAAGCAAAAGAGAAGAGGAAAAGAAAGTTGTGCTAGGGTTTTCAGAGCTATCATCATAAAACAACACAAAAGCAAATACGAGTACCAGGGAAGGCCACATAGCAAAAGCCAACGCATCATCTCCCCTCGCCTCCGGCCGCCCTAGGACGCCACCGTCCTCCTCCGTCTCCAACAAAGGTAGTATTTCTTATCCCTCCTTTCACACCTCATGTGAACAACAATACATAAAAATCAGAACAAATAATGACATGCAAGGATAGAAATCTAAAAACCATAAAGCATCCAAAATTCATTACCTTTCTTTCCGTCATTAACTGAACGACTGTGAGGAGAGGAAGAAGGAAGCGTCGCCTGGTAGCCTAAGGTTGGAGGGGGATCAACGGCCTTGGTTTGAGAAAGTGAAGAGTGACGAAGCAAAAACGAAGTGAACGGCGCCTCTGTATTTCCTAACCCTAATCCAGAATGACACAAAATCAAGGAAACCCTAAACAAACTTGTGAAACGAGCACATGGGCCTTGCCCCATCCAGATAGCCTTAACCCCATTTCAGATTTGGCATACCCCCTTGTTCTTAACTCTGTCTACATTTTTTATTGGGCCCAGCTAACCCCCCTTCAAGCCCATTTACCTTTTTTATACTAATGCTCTTTTATTTTATTTTTATAACATAATTTGTTTTTTTTTTGTAAATAAAATAATATGTTAAACTCTTTTTATATAAATTCTTCTTAAAATACTTTTTTATTAGTATAATTAGAAATACATAGTAATATTTTATTTTAAGTTAAATAAAATCCTTTGTATATAAACATCAATACATATAAAATAGAATTTCTTAAAACATCTTTTTTTCTTTTCTTCAATTAAAAACTTTTGTATATAAAACATTAATACATAAAATTAGAATTTCTTAGGCATTTTCTTTTATCAAACCTTTGTTTGTATATATTTAACCAAAATACAAAAACAAATAATAAATAAATACTTACTTAATAATGTATTAGGTTAACATCTTTTTCTCACCTTGTAAATAAATCACATGCGCTTACACCAATACATTTGCTTATCTTTTATTCTTGTACATTGCTACATTTTACATTGAGATTACATTCGATTTGGTTGTAAATATATTTGGACACTACTCTCCTAATAAGTCTCATCCCCATTTATAAATGTTTGTACCCCCACTCCCGGATACTTATTTGTAATAGCTTAGACTTTAAATTCCCGCAATTTATCGCTTTCAATTATACCATGATAGACTTAGGGTTTGTATGTAAATAAAATCAAACGCTAGATAACCTAATACAAAACAAATGCATGACAATCAATACACCATTCACACTTGCACCCCTAGGGTAATCCCACCCGTTGCCTTCCAAAATGGGCCATGCTTGCACGTTGAGTTTCTTTGGCAAAATAATTCAAATGATCATAGTCCCTCGATGACGCTTTCGAAAGTTGCCTAAAAATGATCATAGTCCCTTCAAGCAAAATTGCAAAAGACACTTGGCACCATTGCATTCATGGTCCAAACGATGACCCGCGCCTGTCCCATTAACATCCTAACACAAGATTGTCCACCAAATACAATGGTGGAACAATACTGTTAAAAGGGTTAAAACATAGAGAAAATCTTTGAGTAAATTTAGGGGTAGACAACTCTTAGTTACTTGATCAAACTTGCAAAACACACTTGCCTACTTTTCAAAACCCACTTCACAACACACTTTCCAAACAAACTTTCAAAAACATTTGAAACATCTTTTCGAAAAGACACACACCTTTATAAAACATTCGAGTAAAGAATTGTTACAACGGTTGCCTAGACAAGGTATCTTTTTCAAAACATTTTCAAACACACACACACACACCACCATTTCAAGCAATTGAAAATCAAAGGCAAGTGATCTAAACCAAGTAACTAAGAGCCCATGGATAACCATGGATGAAAAGGGTGCTAATACCTTCCCTTTTCATAATCTCCCCCCCGAACACACGAAACATCTCAAAAGGTTTTTCCTGTGCTTTTTAACCTTTCCGTAGGATAAAATAAAAAGTCGGTGGCGACTTTTGCTAAACCGAACAAATGCGAACACAAACGCAAAACTCAAGTCAGTTCTCCCACCGTATCACAGTAATATTCACAGGAAAAACCCGTTTGAGTGCAGCATCACGTGACAAATACTTCCAGATTACTCCTTCATAGTCTCCACACTACACCTAAAAAGGCCAGGATGGGTTAATGGTTCTATGGCTCTCAGCTTCTCTGGCTCCCAGGTCAAAAGCAACAATGTCTTCCCGATTACTCGGTAAACAATGCTACATTTAAGGGGACCTCCACTAAGTGGGGGATCTCATGCCTCCTTCTTCGGGATTACTCCCTCAAAGTTAACATGACTATACCACCCGTCCTAATCCTAAATGTAATCCCAAGTCTGGGTATAAGACTTATCAAATGTAATCACCCAACCCAACATCACAAAAGATACAACATATCCAGAATATGTGAGTAGCAACAATATAATGCAATATATACAAAAGAAAGCAATAAAGCAATAAGGAAATAAAGCGGTAAAATAAATTAAATAAATAAACACCCAAAGAAACAAATAAAAAAAACTAGGATAGACTCGCAAAGGTCCCCAGTGAAGTCTCCAGCTGAAGCTACCGGAAAAAAACAGAGTCGCCACCGAACTTTTTTTATCCCGAAGGAAGGAGAAATATCGAGAAAACCACAAGAGGGTGGATAAGATGGTCTTGCAACCAAAAGAGAGGGTAAGGAAGTCTATTATTCAAGGGGAAGGTATTAGAACCCCTCATACCCGTTGTACCCAACGAGATCCATTTTGATTGTTTGCTTCTAAGGGTGTGTCTATCTATAACTATACTTGCTAAGGGGGAAAGAAATTGTTTTTTATTAGTGCGTTTGTGAGGATCTCGCAACCCTTTGCCTACGTATCTAGTGAAGGAATCAGAATGCCATAGTTCCTCTAGAAAATGCTGGTTTGATGGTTTTTTTAGTGGGCGACATTAACGTACACATTCTAGCAATAGGCACGGTCTGTATCGCGTAGAACATAGATAACATGCTCTTTTTTAGGGAATTTTTTATTTATTGAGTATTTTCGTTAATTGTAAAATGAGTTTGAATAACGATTAAGTGTTTTTTGGGATTTTTGATTAAGAAAAGAAATTTTTGTTTTAATTTAGGAAATATGCAATGCAAAAGAAAAGTCTAAGGGAGACTAACCTAGTTCTAGCCCTAGTGTTATCATACAATGATGGCCATAAGATTAGATTTGAAAGGGAAACTTCTATCTAAGTTAGCATTCATGGATAAGAACCTAATGTCTAATTAGTTCACATCTTAAAGAATATGAAACTATCATCCTAAGGGAGCGTGTTATAAGCAACAAGCAAGATGAGACGGTGTTTGTGAAGAGTGGTCATGCATGGTGATCATGGCAAAAGTGACGACAAAATGAGTAGTATCATGAAAGGTGTGAATGGAATGTTTGGTGTATGAGAATTGAATTAGGTTATAATTAACCAAGGGGCACACTTAATTAATATCGTGAGAGTAGGTGCTTCTACCCTTAACCATGAGACCCTTTGCGCATAGAAACACTTGGTATATGGACCGAAGTGATTGATTCGGGTTATGATTAATCAAGGGTAAAACTTGATTAATCTCGTGAGAATAGACATACCCAAACTCAACTATGAGACCCTTTAAGAAAAGCTTGGTGTGTGAACCAAGGAGAGAGAGAAGTTTCTTTAATGTATAAGATAAAAATCAAAAGCCTATACAGGGTGGCTATATGCATGATCTTAAAAGTGGGACCCGCGTGTTGCTAGTATTCTAAACGACCAATTGGAACAATCGATCAAATAGTTGTCGCTGTAGGAAAGCCCAATACCAAGATATGAATGTGTGAGAGTGTGCATGTGTAAGTAGATACCTTTTCATTGATGATGAGCCCAAGAGGAGGCCATGTGTTCTAATAGAAGTATATATGCATAATTAAGCAACAATTAAAATGTATAAAGAAATAAGTCCTAAGCTATTACAACCATATGGGAATGGGGGTACAAGTTTTATGAATGGGGATGAATCAAATCAAAGGTTCGATTAAAAGTCTAACTAAACAAACTATACAACCCGATTGAAATTAATTCAAACAACTAATTAAATTAAATAATCTTATTTAATATAATTAGTTAATAAATTAATTAAAAAATATTAAATAATATTTCTCAATCCAATTAATCATTTAAACAAATGTATTTTTTTGTATTTTAATTATATAAAAAAATAACAAAAACTTGAGTAAAAATAAATAAATAAGAAGAAATCATAGAGAAAAGAGAAAAGAAGAAAAAAAAGATTGGGCTTGGATTAAGGAAAATATGGGGGATGCTGAAAGCCGAATCTCTAAGCCCATTTAGCAATCTGCTGGATCTGGTGTATGTCTCCAAGAAGGTTTACCATGGGGAAGCGTGGCTTGGAGCGTTTGATCTCCATCTCAAGGCTATTGGAGGAGGTGTATGGTATGACTGATGAGGGTGCTGCATGGAATCTGAAAAATTTAATTAAATAAGTGGTGACAAATGTCACCACCTCCTTATCTCCTTAACCCATGATTATTCAACAAGACAAAAAAACAAACCATCAGATTAACATAAAAAGAAAATATAACCCTCTCCTCTCTATCATCGTACGATAACTCTCTCTTCTCTATGAGTTATTCATCTTCTCTCTTTGAACAAAACACAAAATAAAAGACCAAACCAACTTTTAGGATCAAACGCGGTGGCCCTCAAGAACAACGACGACGGGGAAAGATGAACACGCGGTGGAGGCGATGAATCTCCATGGCGGAGATGAAGAACATCGTGGCGCCGCCATCACGAATTTCTATGAGTCTCAATTTTCTTACATCATTATCTTCATCTCTCTCTTCTGATCATGATTCTGGTATTTGATTTTACAAATATTGGATGATTTCACCTAAATCTTAAAGGGGGTGGCCGAAAACCCTAAGTGTTAGGATGCAGAATCGGTGATGACGATGAAGATGATGGGTCGGAGATGCTGCTTCTAAGTCTAATTCGGTGAGATCGTTTCGTTTTTCATTCTCTTATTCTTCTTCTCTCTCGGTCTGTAAAAAACTGAAGGGTTGTGTTTAGCGAAAATGATGAAGTCGTTTCAGAGTTTGGCTTGGTTTGTGACTGCTACGGTTTTTTTCGTGATAATCGTGAACAACTTTTTCCTGTTTCTCATTGACAATCTTTGAATGGGTTTTGAGATAAGGGAGATAATGAACTTATTAAGGTTTCGCTTATAGTTTTTCTGAACATATTGTATATTTTTCTGAAGGGGTTTTTGAAAAGGGAAGATGATGATATTATAATTTTTTGTTTTGTTGTTGCTGCTGTTTTTCTGTGCTTCTTCGAACAGTCCCCTCTCTATCTTTTGTCTGTTTATATAAAAACAAAGATGTATTTTAGTGGGAAAGATAACATTGGTTTAAACTGTTTTGGTACGCTGTTTGAATGCCTTTTTGATGCAGTTCTTGTTAGCCATTTGTGTACAATGTTGACAGGTTTTGGAGGGGAGTGGACAGGTTTTTGGCATGTTTCTACATGCTAGTAGTAGCTGGCTTTGGGACAGCATAGGATATTGTCTTTGCAAGGGCTATTTAGGACTGATTTGGCTTGTTGTATTTGGTTTTACAATAGAGTAGACTATTTGCAACAGGGATGAGTTTTTGACAATGTGGTTATTGATTTTGTTACTGCAGTATGTTATCTTATTGTGAACCAAACCAATTTTGTGATTTGCAATAAGAACACTCTTGGGCCAATGATAGAATCTGATTCTATTTGCAAGATAATGAGGCCTTTGTTGGGCTTTGGCACATGATTGAATTCAAATCCCTGTATTATGATTCCTTTCTCAACCCTAATGATGAAGCTAAAAAGGAAAACCCTTTTTTTGTGAAAACTTGTTATGGATTAAATTTTGATGACGATTGTTCTAACTAATACCTTGTTTGTTTTCATGTGACATTGATGGAAGGTGAAGAAGGCAAGGTAAGATTGAAGACTTGAAGAAGAAATTATAGCAAGGCGTGAGAACAAGTCGCTTGAAGATGGAGCAAGGAAATTTGAAGAATGATTATTTTAGGATTTCTCGACCCGTTTCTTTTGTAATCTTAAGAGGTCTAAAGCTTTCAACCTTTCTTCATCCAAATCAACCAATTCGTCTAACATCATATTCCAATAAACTTCTGAAGGAATATTCTGATGTCTCTGAACCCTCGTTGACTGTAGACAAATTTCCACTGGCAATACTGCATCATGACCATAAGTTAGGAGAAATGGTGTTGTTCTTGTAGCCTCTTTAGGCGAGGTTCGACAAGCCCATAAAACTTGATCCAACGTCTTGTGCCAATTTCTTGGTTTCTTTCCCACGTGTTTCTTTATTAAACTGATTACTACCTTGTTTGTTGCTTCGACTTGGCCGTTAGCTTGTGCATAATAAGGTGTAGATGTTAACACCTTGAATCCCATTTCTGTAGCAAATTTTTGCATTTTTCGACCAGTAAAAAATGATCCTTGATCTGTCGTTATTGTCTCAGGGGTTCCAAATCTATATATAATGTACTTTTGAATAAATTCAATGACATTTTCTTGGTCTACATTGACTAAAGGAATTGCTTCGATCCATTTAGTAAAATAATCAATGCCCACCAATATGTATTTCTGGCTTTTAGAGGATGCTGGTTGAATCTCTCCAATAAGATCTAAAGCCCATCCTCTAAAAAGCCAAGGTTTCACAATTCAATGAAGTTCGCTTGCCGGTACATGCTGGATGCATGTGTGCACTTGACATTCTTGACATCCTTTTGCAAACTCAACACAATATTTTAACATAGTTGGCTAATACAGTCGTTGTCGAAACAATAGCCATTTCATCTTATGGCCTACTTGATGTGCTCCACATGCCCCGGAGTGTGTAGTCAAAAGAGATATGTACGCTTCTGTTTCACTTACGCATTTCAGCAGCACACCTTCAGGTGTTTTCTTGAACAATTAATTTCCCATTAATATATAGCTTAGTGCCCTATAATTTATCTTTCGCTCTATGGAAGCCACTCGATTTTGTAAATAATCTACTATAGGCTTTCTCCAATCTTGTTCTGGTAGATTTTCTATGAACAAAATCTCAAAGTTTTCGTGATCAGTGTATCCCAACATCGTGGTTTCCAAATCTATTGGAGACAACTTTGTGGATGCTACTCTTCCTCTAACTTTGATTGCTTGTTGTAGTTTTTCTTTCAAAACTTTATACCCGGAAGCGATCTGTGCTAAATCATTAGCCACTTGATTTTCCAATCTGGGTATATGTCGAATGTTAACCACTTCGAAGTCCTTCAACAAACGTCTGGCTATTACGAAATAAATGATAAGATTTTCTCTTATGCATTTGTATTCTTTCGTAACTTGTTTTAGGACTAACTCTGAGTCTCCCATTATTTCGACTCGAGTTGCCCCCAATTCCAACAAGATTTCAAGGCCTACGATTAAAGCTTCGTATTCAGCCTCATTATTTGAACAATCTCCTTCGATCTTGTACTTAAATGTTGTTGGAATTTTGTTTGGAGAAATAATGAGAATCCCTACTCCAGTTCCGTCTTTATGACTAAAACCGTCAAAGTATAACTTCCAAGGTTCAATCTCCAAATAATTTATTGATTCTTCTATTATTGAGTGGTCAACTATAAAGTCTGCTACCACTTGACCTTTCACAGCCTTGAGAGGCATAAAGGTTAATGAATACTCAGTTAATGCAAGTGCCCATTTGCCAATTCTGCTGTGCAAAATGGGTTTCGACAACATATATTTGAAAACATCAAAATGAGACGAAACATAAACATTAACTAGTTTAATATATTGCTTGAGTTTTGTACATGAGAAGTAAAGACATAAACATAGTTTTTCAACTTCGTTATATCTAGTTTCCGCATCATTTAAAACTCTACTGAGGTAGTAGATGGGTCTTTCGACACCATTCTCATCCTCTTGAGCTAACATGCTCCCTAAGGTTTTATCATATGCAGCTATGTACAATCTCATACTTCTATTTCTATAAGAGGTACCAGAATCGGTGGCTTGGTGAGGTACTCTTTGTTTTTGTCGAAGGCCTCTTGTTGTTCTTACCCCCACTCAAATCCTCCTTTGTTGAGTCGAAGTAGTGGTGAGAAGGCTTGCGTTTTCCCACTGAGGTTGGATATAAATCTCCTTAGGAAATTTATCTTCCCTAGTAGAGACTGCAATTCCTTCTTGTTGGTTGGCGCTTTGGCTTCCAAGATAGCCTTGGTCTTGTTTTGGTTTATCTTGATTCCCTTTTTATGGACCACAAAGCCTAAGAAGTCTCCTGCTTTGACACCAAAAGCACACTTTAGAGGATTCATTTTCAGATCATAGCGTCTCATCCTCTCAAAGGATTGTCGAAGATGGTCCATGTGAGCCTACCCTGAAACATATTTGACAACAATATCATCAATGTAAATCTGCATAAAAGTCTAAATGAAATCATGGAAGATATAATTCATTGCTCTCTAATATGTTGCCCCTGCGTTTTTTAGGCCAAAAGGCATCACTACCCATTCGTAAGTGCCTAAGACCCCAGGGCAACAGAATTCTGTTTTCGACACATCCTCTTCAGCAATAAAAATTTGATTATATCCAGAGTATCCGTCAAGCATACTCATGCACTTGAAACCAGCGGCAGAATCGACAAGCATTTCTGCCACAGGCATTAGATATTCATCTTTGGGTGTTGCAGCATTCTGGTCTCTGAAATCAATGCACACCCTTAAAGTACCATTTTTCTTTATAACAGGTACAATATTTGCAATCCATTCGACATACCTGGTCGTTCGGATGAACTTGCATTTCAGCAGTCTTTCGACTTTCGTTTTGATTTTCGACAGAATCTTCGGTGCAAAGCGCCTTAGAGTTTGCTTGACAGGCTTCTTACCAGGTTTTGTTGGCAATTGAAGCTCCACCAAACTTTTGTCAAGACCAGGCATTTCTTCATAATCCCATGCAAAACAATCTTTGAACTCTTTTAACAATTGGATCATTTCGACCCTGAGTCCTGGATCAATCTTTGCACTGATATACATTGGCTTTTTTATAGGACCTTCGCCTAAATTCACTTATTCTAAGGGGTCTTGTGCTAGAATTCTAACACTGTCTGCCAACGGATCTTTCTCGAAACCTAGAGGTTCATCATCATAGATGGCGTCTAACCTCTGATTTTGCACTTCTTTCTCTTCCAAGTCAAGAGGTTCTGGGTCGAAATCTTTCCCATTACCTTCTTGGGAAGATACCTATTCATTGGCTTCAAGATCCATATACTTTACTTCAGCCTCTAAGGCTGCTATCATTCTATTTTCGGCTACATATGCTGAAATCTTTCATAGAGCTTGTGACTCAGTCATCATCATCAAACTCACTTCCCCAGCCTGTTGGCCGTATATCATCAACTCTTCCATATTCGATGTTTAACAAATCCTCTCTATCCCACTGAAACCCATAGTTAGAGTGTAGGTAAAGAGAGCAGAAAGCATTGGGTGCTGGAGTCAGATCAAATTCAGGAGGATTGCATGGCCCTATATGAGCCAAATTCCTGTCAAAGCTATTCTTTCCAATGTTGTTCACTTCACCCAGGTAGTAACTTTGATCTGCCTTGGTGTTTTCCATGATACCATCGGGACGCCATATTGTAACCCTCTAATACATCGAAGATGGCACTGCACCTATGCCATGTATCCACTCTCGACCCAAGAGCAGATTATAATTTGGTTTCGCTGAAATCACCATAAACATGGTAGGTCGAAGAATTGAGCCCACCTTGAGATCGAGTTGTATAACTCCCATGGTGGTTCTGATACCCTCTTCATAGTTTGAAAGGACCATGTTGTGGGGCTTGATATCAGCATCCCCTTTTCCCAGTTTTTCCAGCATGGATTGTGGAACTATGTTTATGGTTGCCCCACAATCAACCAGGATCTTATTTATAGTCACTTCCCTTATCTTTGCTCTGATAAATAGGGGCTTGAGGTGATTTTTCATCACCTCTGTTGGTGGCCCGAAGAAAGCATTATGCTCCTCCATGCAACCATTATTCATTACATAGTAACACATTGGCCTATGTCTGGCCATTTCTTGTTCGACCATCAAGTCGGTTTCCTCTACTTCGACCTGACGGTTGTATTCCCTAGGTAGAACCAATATGAAGTTTACCATGATGTCTAAAGTATCATCAGAGTCGAAGTCCCCTTCGTCATTCAACCCACATTGTTCTTGCCACACCAGAGGTTTCCTCTCTAGAGGTTTTCTTTGCTTTCCTTTTCTTTGCACGTTGGTGCTAGATTTTGGGTGAGGCTCTGCTGCAGCCTCTTTCTCGGCCTTTCGCCGTCTTTGGAATCTTCTCCATTATGAACGAGACATTGGGTTCTTCCTCTTGTAGTTGCTCGATATGTGAGTCATTTTATTTGATGTAGTGGCATGGTAATTTTTTCTGTAATCCAAAGAAGAGCCCCTTGGCACGTGGAACGTTCACCACTTTTCTTCATTGGGCCTTTTTCTGCTCATAGTGTTAAGCCAAGTACCTACAGGTACATTAGTTGGAGGCCGATAAGTTGGTGGCCTCCTTACCTGGTTCATGGGTCCTCTTTGATGTCCCCTCCTGGGATCGTATCTATCTTCTGGATCCAATTTTGGTTGAGCATTGGTGCCCCATTTTGCATTTACTGCTATCATACCTTGTATGTGTTCCGCAGCTTTCTTGTTGAAGATAGAACTGCATCTGGGACACAGCATCACTTCAGACTTTTTCTTCTGGCATCGATGTAAAATTTTTGCCAGATCCTCGTTTTCTTTAGGAAATGCTGTTTTGTTCACTTCCTTCTGTCGAATGGCCTCTTCCGAAGCCTTGGCTTCAGATACCTCGGCCATGTTTACCTCCATGTTGCTTTTGGCAACAAGGTTCAGTTTTTGCATCTTGGCCTCCAAGTTATCTGTCAAACCTTTAACGGTAGCCAAGTAAGAACCTGTAGTGGTTCTATTGCTGGAGCTTTTAACAACTCCTTTGTTTGTGTTTGGGCCTTTAGTAACCCTTTTGCTTGAGCCTTCAGCAACTCCTTTGTTCAGTTTCATGCCTTCAGTGGCCTTTCTCACCCCTTCGATAGTTTTCCTAGATATGTTTCCAGTAAAACTACCAAATATGGGCTTGTTAACAAAGTCTTCATAAACTTCAACCATATGGATTCCCACTGGTTCAGCATAATATGCATCCCCTTGTAGCGGGTTCGCATCAATTTTCATTACCGGCTTATCAGCGAACTTAAGCCTTCCTTCTTTGAGTGCTCCTTGAACAAGATCCCTAAAAAGAAAACATTGTGAGGTTTTATGGCCTAGAAAATTGTGATATTTACAAAAACCTCTTTTCTTCCTTTGTTCTAAAGGAGGCATTTTTGCCCCTGGGGGAACTATCATTTGGCCATCTTTGACTAATAAATCAAATATTTCATCACATTTAGTGATGTCAAAACTATATGTTTTCTTAGGGAATTTATCACTGTTCCTTTCAGACTCTACATGATTTTTTCCATTTGAGGGCACTAGCAATTTACAAGAGTATGGCGGCCCTTATTTTAATTCCGCTAAATCTATCTCGCTTTCTTCGACATCTATAGGATCACTAGATATCTCTGGATCGTCATCATCCATTTCGACATAGGCTACTCTTTCTCTTTGATGAGTTTTGGTCGCCTTAGCCTTTTCGGCTTTAAGGCGTTCTACTTGTCGAACTCTATCGGCCAACTGGCCATGTCTCTCAAGTATTGGGTATCTAACTTTTTCCTAATGGAATAATCCAGGCCCCCTGCTGCCATTTCGACCAATTCATGTTCAGACACTTGGGTAAAGCATCTGGCTTTAAGCAGTCAAAACCTATTTAGATACTCATCTATTGGCTCAGTGAATCTCATCTTCACACTGGCCAGTTCTTTTAGGCTTATTTTGGTCTGTCCCATGTAAAATTGTTTATCGAACATCCTTTCCCATTGATTCCAATTATGGATCAAATTGGCTGGGAGGGTAGTGAACCAAGTAAAAGCGTTTTTTTAGAGAACCTGGGAAGTATTTAATCCTAAGGTTTTCGTAGTTCGCTATTTCCCCGGCTTCTATCAAATATCTCGCCACATGTTCGACAGTAGATTCTGTCGTTTCCCCTAAAAATTTGGTAAACTTGGGGACTTTTCCCCTAAGGGGTAATTTTGTTTGCAAGATATATTCTGACAATGGGGATGTGAAGTTTGGTCTATGAAAACCAACGTTCATCCCATTCTGTATCATAATCCTTTCGATCATGGCAGTCAGGTTATTATCTGTTCCATAATTTTAGTGTCGAACTTGCTATATCAATTCATCAGCATTTTGGTTCCTATTCACCATAATCACCCCTTGATCAATTTCTCTAGGGATTGGTGGGGGATTTCGAGGTATTTCGACCCTAGGTTGTTCTATTCCTACTCTAGGGATCCGTGGATTTTGATTAACGGTTAAATCTTCTTCCACGATTACCCATTGGTTTACTCTTATTGGTATTCTTTGGAGTTGTCGAATAGTTTGGGGTACCCCAAAGAATTTAGCCATACGCGTCATTTGCGCTGCCATTTGTTGATTTGATTGGGTAGTATTTTGAATTAGGGGGTTCAGCAATGTACTTCAAGTTTGTGCCAACACTTGCACTATATCAGGGTTGCTTTCGTCCATCTGTTGCCTCAAAACTGCTGTAGAAGCATTTGTGAGGCTTGGTATTCCATGTGATGGTCCTCCTAAAATATGGTTTCTACCCAAATTTGCCATACTGGCTCCAGATTTCTGTAATGGTGATGATGCACTCACCAAAGGTTCTGAAAAAGTAGATGCAACGTTCATAAGGCTAGCCATTTCAGTGGTTGGCATGCCATATGGTTGTTCTCGACCCATCCAGGCTGTCGAGAATCCTGGGGGAATGTACGGTCGAGATCCTGTATTTTCCCTTGGTGGGGGAGTTCCTAAAGGACCTCTAGGACCCACATACGAAAGTAAGAGTCCTGTTTGATTCCTGGTTAACGTTGGTACTGAACCAACAGAAGTTGAGATATTTTCGCCAACGGTAGTTATAACCGTTGTTCCAGTAGTATTTGGTGGAGGTATTTATCCATGATTTGGCTCATTAGCCATTCTACTTTTGCTATTTCTCTTCCTAACAATACACTCGTTGGTTATTCTACCACTTCTTAATAACATGCAACGCTGTATACTTATAAAAGGAAAGCAATAACACAAACAAATAGATGATAAAAACTAGCAATGTCCCACCGGGTGTGCCAATTTGTTTACCGTGGTTTTTGGTAAGCAATCGCTGATCCTCCAAAAAGGAAAGTCCTTTTGGTTACTCGCGGGATCGATCAGATTGATCCCAGAACATATGCTAATTTTTACGTTGGTTTGATGTGAAAGTTGGTATCTAGGAAAAATGCACGTTCAACCAA
Organism: Vicia faba; assembly: GCA_948472305.1. Classification (NCBI taxonomy): domain Eukaryota; kingdom Viridiplantae; phylum Streptophyta; class Magnoliopsida; order Fabales; family Fabaceae; genus Vicia; species Vicia faba. The sequence continues at coordinate 1,292,932,200 of OX451739.1, read as the reverse complement.
GGATATGATGTTTATGGTTTTGGAAAGTAAGAAAGTAACTAGAAGTGCAAGTAAAGATGTAGAAAATGTAAACTTTGCAAAATAAGTTTAAAGCAATGTAAAAAGACTTTATTAAAAAATGGTGTTTCCAACGTACATTCTCAGTTATTCTTTCAAACACAGTGGGTACTTGAATAATATTGAGTAACTAGCACAATAGGTTGAACACACGAAAACTCTACACAAACTTCCTAGTTTTATACTAAAATTAAGTAACTGTCGAGGGTGGCTTGGCTTCTAGGATGAAGACAAGTGTCTTCTGCATGTCCCTCGACCTCTATCTTCCTGCCACGTCGCTTTCTCTTAACTGCTGGCAAACTGCATTTCCCTCCAAACTTCAAATTCAAATATCCTTCGCCTTTGGTGCTGACACAAAGGTTTGATCTTCTAGTCGAAAGCCACTGGACCTTTCCCGTTAAAGGCTTGATGGTGATGTCTGGTAGAAGACCAATTTGTAACTTAGATATTTTCTCTAAGTTTTTTCCATTTGTCGAAGCATTTTCCATCTTGGCTTTATCTGCTCTATTTTTGGTCTATGGGGCCAATATATAGTAGGTGTCGAATTCAAGAGCCAACAATTATGTGGTGTGTGATTGATTGAGTTGATTTATAAAAAAAATTATATGGTGTGTTCTTAATTGGGTTTATTGTGTTGTGGTTGTAGTTTAGAAAAGGAGGACTATGTGATATTGTTGTACATGATTGTTTATGGTTAGAAGTGTTCTATAAACATAACTGTTGTTTGTATTGTTACATTGAAAAAGTGTCATGCATCATTTAGTGTTGTGTTGTAAGAAAGGCGAGTCACAAAGTCATAAGAGGGGACGAGTGACTTGTCCGGAGCTCATAAGGGGGTGTCATACGGTGGGAGAACTAACTTTTGGTTTTGCATTTTATGTTAAATGTTGCGGATAGTAAGAGTCGCCACCGACTTTTCTTTTATCGAATAAAGGAAAGGGTGAAAAGAATAGGAAATACCTTTTGAGAATTTTCTGAGTAAGGGGGGTAGGTTATGAAAAGGGAAGGTGTTAGCGCCATTTTCACCCGTAGTTGTCTACGGGCTCTTAATCACTAGCTCACTTTTGAAAAATGCTTTGTGTGTTTGAAAAAATTATGAAAATGCCTAAGTTTGACAATTTTGTAATGATTCTCGAATCATTGGGAATGTATACAAAATGTCTATTTTGAAAATATTTATCGGAAAAGTGTTGTTTTGTAAAAAAATTGTTTTGAAGATGCAAATGCAGGGAAATATGCTTTATAATAACCCTTGTATCAGTCCTCAAGAGCGTTTATAAAGCGTTTTGAAAGTAGTTGTTTTAAAAGTGTGTGGTGTGGAAATTGTTTTAGTTTTGTGAGCAAGCGATTACGAGCGATCTACCTACTTAAAAGGTCTTTGTTCTTTTTCTCCTCCTTTAGATAGTGTTACCCTACCATTAGTTAGTAGGAAGCTTTATCGTTGGATGTGAGCGACAGGCGCGGGTCATCATACAGTCATAGAAGGCAACTTGTAGGGCTCTTTAGCAATTTTCGTAAGGGACTAAGATTGTTTACCGAAGGCAACATCAAAGGGTCATCGAGGGACTATGATCTTTTTTAATCGAGGGTCTTTTCTAAAGTGGCCCATGTTCGAGGTACATGACTGTTTTATCCGAAGGCAATAAGCGAGGTTACCCTAGAGGTGTGTGTGTGAATAGTGTTTTGATTTCAGTTAATTTGTCCTTATTAGGGTTATCTAGCGGTTGATTTTAAATCTTTCCATACACACCTAATTACTATACAATAATAAGTAAAAGCGGTAAAGTGCGGAAAATAAAGTTCTACGCTATTACAACGCTTCGAGAATGGGGGTACAAATTTATGAATGGGGATGACATAAGAAATAAACACCCAAGCTATAATTAAATCACACAATACAAGTCCAAACTATTAAATAAATATTAAAGTTACAACTCTTTTCATTTGATAAAATTAATTAATAATTTAATTGATAATGTCAAACAAAAAATATTTTAGAACTAATAATTATTTAAAACAATATTAGTCTCTTCACAATTTTAACTATAATACCAAAATAAACTAATAAGCAAAAAATAAATAAATAATATGTAAAAGAAATAAATAGAAATAGAAATTTTTTAGAAATGAGCCTGGACTGAAGCAAAATCTGGGGGTGCAGAAATTAAATTATCAAAAGCCCAAATAAAGGGCATTCGTTGGATGTTGTGTGGGAGGATAGAAAGGGTGCATGGTGGGAACGCACTTCTGAGGTGTTGGACGGTGATGATGATGATCTGATGGTGAGGGAGTGCGCAGGTGCATAGTAAGGACAATGGAGCGGCATGTGTGGGAACAAAATATATCTTATCTCTTTCGATGGGGAAAAGTAGCATCGGAGACACACTTGTCACCCACCGGTGCAGCCTCCTGGATTCCTTATCTCAACATTATGAAGATTAACAACATTTTAAAACAAATAAGATCAAATTAATCATATAATCCAAATGGAATCTCCTCGGGACCAATCAAACAAATTATCATATATCTCTTATCATAATTAACCCTAAGTAATTAAAAATACACTTTAACCCTAATTTTAGTACTCATCAGATTAAGTTTTTCTCTCTTCCTCTCAACACTTCCTTTGTTCCTCGTCGCTGCTCATGAATATCTCTTCTCTTATACGATCTCTCTTATTTCATACGATCTCTCTTCTTTTTTCTGATCCTCTCTCTTTCAGTCTTCCAACGCTCTCTCCCTCTCTGAATGCTCTCCGTCGGAGACGAAGAACATGTTGCATCAGAAATCGCCGCACGGCGGTGATGGCGGAGGCGTAGCTCCTATCTCACATATTTTTACATTTTCTGATTCCTTATCTTCTCCTATTTACTAATCTGTGATTTATTTTTACATAAACCAAACAGTTAGCTCTAGATCTATAAGGGGATTTTCGAACCCCTAAATGCTCAGATGTGACAATAATCGATGATTATGATGAAGAATGCTAAATAGAAAGTAAAATGAAAAGAAAAAGAGAGATATGGAGGCCATAGCGTTCAGATATGTGAGCTTTCCAACCTTTTGAGGCTTTTCTGGTATTATCTTTCTATCTCTGAGCTTATGTCTCGCTTCTTCTCTTCTTCTGAACTTGTGGTCTTTGATTTTTCTAAAGGGTTTTTTGAATAAAAATGGAAGATGATGATGTTCGGGTTTTTGTGCAGCTTCTGTATTTCTCTTATATGAATAATATTCTCCTTTTGAATTTGTTCATTGATTGCTTATATAGTGATACAGCTTTAGGGTTTTTCTGTTGAACTTGATTTGTGATAATAGGCCTTGAGAAATCACTTTCTGTTTTAGGATTCTGACTTTTTGTGATTCTGTTTGCACCTATTGATTCCTGTGAAAATTTGATATTGAAGTAACTTGATGTTGCTATTGGGATTTACCAATTCTGATTATTGTTATTGTTGACTCTTTTATGAAACTGTGATTTTACTGAGTTACTGTGATGAAATACCGAGTGACTGAGTTGTTTTTCTTTTTTCCTTTACTGTGAACCAAACAAAATCCTCTTTGTGCATTTGTTTGATATTTGTAGTAATAAAAATAGGCCCATGATTAGCACTTGAAATCTGACTTTGTTATTGTGAAACAAAAAAAAATGAGGCTTTATCATTTGTCGGGCTTGATAACTAGACTGTGATGCTTTGCTACCTGCTATTTTCTAATTGTTTATGTTTTGTTGTTGGGTTGGAGTTTGTGATTCTGACTTTGTTACTCGCTGAGTTTTGAATCTCTTTTTTTTCTTTATTTTTGGTCTTTTATGAACCAACTTGTCTGTGATTTGCAATAGATCTAGGCCTATGATTAAATCTAATTTTGTGAAACAAATCAAATAAAGCTTTGTGGAATGTTTATGAACATGATTTGAAAATCACCCTCTATTCTGATTCCTGTCAAAAATCCCTAATGATGAAATTGAAAAGAAAATTCTTTGAACATTTGTATTCTTTTGTTTAAAGTTATTGATGATTGCTAACTAATTTCTTCTTTCCTTGTTTCATGTATGAGATGATCGACAAGGGCTTGGAGTATGGAGATGGACAACATGAAGTTTGGAAGGAGATTCAAAAGAAAAGGCCATGAAAAGCTCTATAGGATTAGGCTTGCTAGATTAGGAGTTCTTCTTGAGTTTGCGTTGTAATTTTAGGAATTTGAATGTTTTTTTTTGTTGTAAAAAGAAGTAATCTTGAGAATTTGAGGGACTTGTAAATAATGATGTAACGTTGTGGATGAATTTTAGTAACAAACTTAGAGAAAGTATGTTGAATGTATGAACTCCTTGCAAAAGGTGTAAACTTGTATCAAATAGATCTTACAATTCAATTTTCTTTGCCATAACTCTTGTAGAAACATATTGAATCTTGCAAGAAATGTTGAAAGGAATTGGAAACACTTTGAATGAAACTTGCCATGTTGAATGTTTTGAGATAACCTTGAATGGCCCTTAAATTAATTCTTGAATGAATCTTGGTTGAAACAAGAAATTAATCATGAATGGATATTTCAAACTTTGCTTGAATTAACTCTTAACATCATGAACACCTAAGCTCTTGAACATATTAAATTTGATGTATCAAGTAAACAACAACAAATCCAAATATTTAATTAATGAATCCATGTCTAACTTGTACTTCAAGAAAAATCCAAATAATCCAATTTCAACCTATCTTCTTTCAAGCTTCAAACAACTTGAGTCAACAACACCTCTAAAAAAACTTCAACGCATACCAAGAAACGACAATTCCAAATCAAATTCAAAATGAAACCTTGAAATGATGACTTGTAAAACAAGTAGTGGATGAAGGACCTTAATGGTGAAGGAAAGAGCCTCAATATAGCCGTAAATACTCATCCGTAACTCAAGATCCTTGAAGAAGAAACATCAACCAAAACAAAGTAGCTGAAAAAAACCTGATTTAACCAATCTTCTGAACCAAAGATGCTTTGTATGATATGATAAAATGATGCTTCTAAAACTTTTCCCATAAAGGTATCACATGCTTCAGTAATCAAAACCTAGCACAAGAGCCAATAGATGGGAGAAAAATGATTCGAGGTCAAAATACCTACAGTTCTAATTCTCTGATGAAACAAAGAATCAGTGTGATATCCTGAGGCCTAGAAGGCCTGGGTAGCCTAAAGAGATTAAAAACCCTAGGAGCATGAGGGGATATTTTTGAATGAAATTAGAGGGCAAATTTTGGGGTACAACAGCTGCCCCTGTTCAATCTTCTTAAACTTGAAAAGTTAGATTGACACTTCCGTCACTTGTGACTTGAAGGTAGAAGATGATTGAACACTTAAGTGCCCAGAAATTTTCACTCGCTTGTGCAAGAAGTAACATTGTTGGTTGATTATATCGGGAATGGGCTTACAGATGCCATTTGGAGAGCGAAGAAATATCGTCAGAGATGGGCCTATAGATGCCATTCAGAGGTGGTGGAGAGTCGTCGGAGATGGGCTTAAAGATGCCACTTGGAGAGTGACGGAATATTTTCGGAGATGGGCCTATAGGTGCCATCCAGAGGTGATGGAGATTCGTCAGAGATGGGCTTATAGATGCCATTTGGAGAGTGATAAAATATTGTCAGAGATGGGCCTACAGATGTCATCCAGAGGTGATGGAGAGTCGTCGGAGATGGGCTTATAGATGCTATCCAGGATAACTATTGATAAGAGAATCAAACTAAGTCTACGCTCTACTTTGTCTTTAAAAGATGTATTTAGAACGAGTCTACGCCCGACTTCGTCCAAAAGAGTTTCAGAAGAAATCTACACTTGATTTCATTTGTATCAGAAGATGTCTATGCTAACTAGAAGAGATATGGGAAGGAGTCTACGCATAACTTTTTCCACAAGAATATTAGAATAAAATCTATGCTTGATCTTATCTAAACCAGAAGATGTCTATGCCCGACTTCAACCAGAAGAGGTATTGGAATGAATCTATGCCTGATTTTTCAAAAGAGTTTCAGAAGGAATCTATGCTTGATTTTGTCTAAATGATGTACTAAAAGATGTCTACGCCCAAATTTAACTATAAAAGACGTTGGAATGAGTCTACGCCTGACTTTTTCCACAAGAATATTAGAATAAAATCTACGTTCTATTTTATCTGAACCAGAAGATGTCTACGCCTGACTTCAACTGGAAGAAGTATCAGAATAAATCTACGCTTGATTTAATCTGAGCCATAAGATGTCTATGCCTGTATTTAACTGGGAGAAGTATCAGAATAAATCTACACTCGATTTAATCTGAGCCAGAAAATGTCTCTTTGAGAATGAACCTCTGAGGAAATTGCTTAAATAGGTCTCTGTCAGATGTAGCCTTTAAGAAGACTGTCAGGTCATATAAGTAGTTGATGATGTTTGTCTGTTGATTGACCTTTCCTGAAAAGGTAAAGAGTTAGCTGTATGAAATGTCATGATGTATGAAATGCATTGTGTAGTTATGTTCTAAAAATAAATGATATTGTTCTATATGTGTTTCGTATGCATATGCTATGACATTTGTAAATGATGGATGCATGTGAAATGTCGTTGAAGTGTAGCTCCGTATAACATCTCATTGAGGAAAATAGATACATGAATGGTGCTAGGGATGAAGAATATGTGTAATCTTCAATCTCGTCTGGAATGTTGCCGCTAGGGATTCCTTCTTTTTGTTTGAGGATACTCCACCGGAGAATGTTGATTTCTGCTTGGAGAGAAGAGTTCAAAATCATTGGTCGTTCATTGCTCTACTGGAGAATTTAGTTCTTATATACCCTAACTGGGGATAAAAGAGATAGATAACCTTTTGAGGTGATGTCTGACTGAGTTTCTGATGTGGACGCCGACTCGTCTGGGGAGAATAAGGTTGGATGATATCTGGTCCGATTTCAGGTTCAGTAACAACTCTTTGAGGATAGCAACCTGGACTACCCTTTGTTGGAGAAAGGAATTTTGCCAGTGATTTGTAGTAGTCAAAGAAATAGACTCAAACTGGGGAGACTAGATTTTGTTGGGGAAAAAAATCATGTTAGGGAAATTAACCCTGCTAGAGAAACACTCTACTGAGGAATACTTTGCTGAGTAAATGAGATTTGCATGGAGAAAATAAATATGCAGGGGTTTTTACAGTCTTGGAGGAATAAACTCAGCTGGGGAAGAAAATTTCCATAAATTGTACCAATGTTATAACCTCCGATGGAGACTAGAACTCTGGTAAGTTGGCGACATTTCCGGGAAAAAGATTATATTCCTTTATCCGCTAGGGTGACTTGCTAGTGAGTATGATTAGGTTAATTCATCCTCGCTAGGAATGTATCTTTGTTGAAAATGAGTTTGTGAAGATGACTCTGTGGGGATAATCCTGTGAGGATTTTGTTTTGTGAGGATACGTGGACGACTTGAACATTATCCTGACTCCTAGAGCCTTGAGCAAGTGCTTATTCCTATTTTTACGCATATATTTATTTAACAGTTAATCATATTCATATGCATATGTTCATTCAATTTAGTCATTGGACGTTTTTGCAAACAAAACAAGAAAAGTAAAACAGAATTTGAATTTTGAAATTGTATTTATATTGATAGTTTTCCTATAAACAGGCAATTTTGTACAAAGAGACAGAAATCCTAGTAAGAGGAAATTGTCATGAAATGAAAAGAGTACAAAGTGAAAACAAAATAATATCTATATGGGAATAATCTCATTGGGTTCCAAATCTGCTATTGCCCTTATGTCTTTAAGCATCTCATCCCTCGTTGTCAGAAGAAAGTGATTGAAGTGATCTGTACCGTTTGAACTTGACGTTGGTAATAAAACTTGTTGTAAGTGATCCAAAGGAACATAGCCATACGCTTTAGTTCCTAACTTTTTCCTGGACCGCCCTTTTCGGGTTTTCAGTCCATCGGGATACATTTTCTTGCCCAAGCCGCCTTTTCAGGTTTTCGACTTGTCGGGTGTACAATATTTTATATATATCCCTAATTTTTGCCTGAACCCTTTTAGTTCGCCGGGATGCCCTTATTTTTTCCTAGGCCAGTCAACCTAGCGGGTCATTTTCATGCGCAGTATCTTTTGATTATGTCTGCATTTACAAGATGCGGGAAATCTTCACCGTCCATGGTGGTAAGTATCATAGCACCGCCAAAAAAAATCTTCTTGACTACAAATGGCCCTTCGTAGGTGGGAGTCCATTTACCCCTTGGATCACCTTGTGGTAGAATGATGCACTTTATTACCAAGTCACCAGCCTGATATACTCGATGCTTGATCTTCTTGTTGAATGCATTGATCATACGCTTCTGATACATCTGACTGTGACAGACAATTGCAAGCCTTTTCTCATTAATCAAATTCAGTTGATCCAACCTAGTTTGAATCCACTCGTCTTCGTCTAAATCTGCATCCTTCATGATTCTTAGAGAAGGAATCTGAACTTCGATAGGTAGAATAACTTCCATACCATAGACCAGAGAGAACGGGGTTGCCCCAGTTGAAGTTCATGCTGAAGTTTGATATCCATGAAGAGTAAACTGTAACATCTAATGCCATTCTTTGTAGGTCACAACCATCTTTTACACGATCTTCTTTATGTTCTTGTTGGCGGCTTCCACTGCACCATTCATCTTTGGTCGATACGGAGAAGAGTTATAGTGCTTGATCTTGAACTGCATGCATAGCTCGGTGATCATAGTGTTGTTGAGGTTGGTACCATTATCTGTGATGATTCCCTCGGGGATGCCATACCGATAGATAAGGTTATTTTTTATGAACTGGGCGACCATATTCTTGGTGATAGAAGAAAACGAGGCAGCTTCAACCCATTTTGTAAAGTAATCAATGGCGACGAGGATGAAGTGATGTCCATTAGAGGCAGTAGGCTTAATCTATCCAATCATATTGATGCCCCACATTACTAATGGCCAAAGAGCAGTCATAACATTCAGAGGGACCGGAGGCACATGAACTTTATTAGCAAAGATCTGGCACTTATGACAAGTTCTCGAGTGGCGGTGACAGTCAGTTTCCATAATCGACTAATAGTAACCAACTCTCAAAATCATTTTAGCCATATTATGCCCACTAGAGTGAGTACCAAAGACACCTTTGTGCATATCTTACATAATTTCCTCTTTTCCTTCTTGTCCACACAAGGAAGTAGAGATGAATCGTGATTACACTTGTATAAAATTCCATTGCTCAAGAAGAACTTAGCCGAGAACCTCCGTAGGAATTTCTTGTCATTGATCGATGCCTCTTCAGGGTATTCTTGAGCCTTAAGGTACCTTTTCACTTCATGAAACCATGTTTTTTCGTCTACTCCATCAATGTCAATTTCATAGCAGTGTGTCGGTTCGTCGAATCTTTCAATGGTAATTCTGGGAGCCTCATTGTCCCATCTGACCTTGAACATGGATGACATGGTAGCCAATGCGTCCACCAACTAATTTTATTCTCTTGGTATATGCTCAAAAGTAATCTCTTCGAAATACGGAATCAAGTTTAACACATGTTCTCAGCAAGGGATAAGATTTGGATGCTTCATATCCCATTCTCCCTTGACCAGACTGATCATTAGGGTTGAGTCTTCATATACGCTTAAGGATTTGATTCTTAAGCCAATAGTAGCTTTAAGACCCATGATGCACACTTTATATTCAGCCATATTATTAGTGCAGTCAAAGCAAAGTCTGGAAGTTAAGGGTGTATGATAGCCCTGAGGAGAGATAATTACATAACCGAATCTGTTACCAAGTGCGTTGGAAGCTCCATCGAAAAGCATAGTCCATCGGGATCCTGGCTCAGGTCCTTCATACGGTCTAGGTTCTTCATAGTTTGTTACTAGCATAATGTTCTCGTTCGGGAATTCAAAATTCATAGACTGATAGTCATCTATAGCTTGATGTGCTAAGTGATCTGCCAGTACACTTCCTTTGATTGCTTTTTGATTGGTGTACTGAATATCATATTATGTTAAGACCATTTGCCATCGGGTTGTTCTTTCAGAGAGAGCTGGCTTCTCGAATATGTACTTGACAGAATCCATTTTAGAGATCAACAAGGTAGTATGGGTCCACATATACTATCTTAGTCGGCGAGCATCCCATGCCAAAGCGTAGCAAGTTTTCTCGAGCAGTGAATATCTTGCTTCACAATTGGTAAATTTTTTTTCCTAAGGTAGTATATCACATGCTCTTTTCGACCATACTCGTCATGTTGCCCTCGTACACACCCCATTGAATTCTCTAACACTGTTAGGTACATGATTAGAGGTCTTCCCTCAACTCGTAGCATCAGAATTAGGGGTTCTTATAGGTACTCCTTAATTTTATCAAAGGTTATTTGACAGTCGTCGTTCCACTTTACTACTTGATCTTTCTTTAACAGCTTGAAGATCGGCTCACAAGTAGCAGTCAAATGGGAAATGAATTGGGAAATGTAATTCAGTCGTCCTAAGAAACCTCTGACTTCCTTCTCGGTACGAGGAGTCGACATTTCTTGGATGGCTTTGACCTTTGTAGGATCAACTTCAATACCTTTACTGCTGATGACGAAACCCAAGAGTTTACCGGATCTCACCCCGAAGGTGAACTTGTTCGGGTTTAGCCTTAGCTTATACTTCCTTAATCTTTCAAACAATTTATGCAGATGATCAAGATGCTCTTATTCAGTCTGTGACCTTGCTATCATGTCATTGACATAGACCTCTATCTCGTGATGAATCATGTCATGAAATAAAGCTACCATGGCACGCTGATAAGTTGCCACAACATTCTTCAACCCAAAAGGCATGACCTTGTAACAGAAAGTGACCCACTGTGTGACGAAGGTAGTTTTCTCCATGTATTCAGGCACCATCTTGATCTGATTATAACCTGAGAAACCATCCATGAAAGAGAATAACATTTGTTGAGCGGTGTTGTCGACCAAAACATCAATATGTGGAAGCGGGAAGTCGTCTTTGGGGATTGCCTTGTTCAGATCCCTTTAATCTACATACATATGCACCTTTCCGTCTTTCTTTGATACCAGAATAACATTTACAACCCATTGAGGATATGATGTCACTGCTAAGAAACCCATGTTGAACTGTTCATTACCGCAACTTTGATCTTTTCTGACATCTCGAGATGCGTGTGATGAACCTTCTACTTAATCGGAGAACAACCCTCTTTCATTGGCAGACGATGAACCACATTATCATTATCGAGTCCTGGCATGTCTTCATATGACCAAGCAAAGATTTCAACATATTCATTCAACATATGGATTAACATGTTCTTGACACTGCTCTCTAAGTTGGCACCTATCTTGACTTCCTTTATGTCTGTCTCGGTACCCAAATTTACCACTCCGATCGGTTCTTCATGCGGTTGGATAGCCTTTTATTCTTGTATTAAGAGTCTGGCAAGTTCACCGGGTATTTCACGATCTTCCTCACCTTCGTCCTTGGCTTGGTGGATCGAATTTTCAAAGTCATAAGCGGCAATAGCAGGATCGTTATCAACGAGATCCAGAGTGGATGTGTCTAATATAGTGTGTGGATGTGTGTAAGAACACATAGTTATTTTAAAATGCAATAAGATAAAAGAAAAACAGAGATCACAAAATTTGTATGCAAAATGTTGTACCCCAAAATTTGCCCTCCCATATTCTTCAAGAAATTGCCAAATCAAAGCTGCAAAATTCCCCAAGGGTTGCACAGTGCAAAGGTCTCCTATACAGTCAAGATTAGGGTTTGTGTTCTGATCAAGAAAATGAAGTTTCCAAAGGTCCAATCAAGTCTCACATGCCTACAAATATGGTCAAGCATCCTCATATCAAGTTTCAAGACATTCAGCTCAAAGTTGCACAGTCAAAACCCTAAATTGCACTACAGTCAACTGCAGGGGCAAAATGGTCATTTGACAGTCAAAAGTTCAAAATTTTGGTCAACATATCATTTTGAAGCCACAAACATCATTTGATCAATGCTTGATCATGATTCTCAAAAGCTTGGCTCAAAAATAATCAAAATGCAAAAGTTTCCTTATTTGGACAGCTGAAAAGTCAACTGAAATTGACCAGGGCATAACTTTCACATGGATTATCAGAAAAATTCCATCCAAAGCTCATTTTGAAGAGAAATACATTTCCTACAGATCATCTTCATACTTCAAGTCCAATAAATGCTCTCACAAAAAGTTATCAATTTCAACATTACAGGTCATTTTCAAAAGTCAACAAAAAGGGACTTTAAGTCAAAGGCCATAACTTGAGATTGGTAAATAAAAATGACATGGGACCAAAGGCATTGGTTAGAGGACTCAAAGACCTTTCCAAAATGTCCAAGAACATGAGAAAAGCTTAAAAATTGAGCAAGTTATGCCTTGTAGAAGTTGGGAAATTTTTAGATATTTTGAAAAGTCAACATTACTTCAAATGATCTAAAATTGCTAATGGGCCCATTTTTCTTCCACAATCCATCATTCCAAGCATGTGCACGACCATTTGGCCCAAAGGGAAGTATTATTTCATTTTTTATTTATTTATTTGAATTTTTATTTATAATAATTCACTTAAATCAATTAAATATGTGAAAAATATTTAACTTAACCTAACAAATCTTTTTGTACATGTTTTATTCTCAATAATTCGTGCATATCCCAATATAGAAAGATTTGGAGAGATTGGAGTTGGTTTGCATCAAAAAGCACATGGAAAAAAGATTGAGAAAATCTTAGAAAATCAAATTTCCAAAATCATGAATGCAAGATATTTGGATCCATATTCTTAACCTAATTCACTCTTGCATAAGTATGGAACACAACCCTAATGCTCACACACACTGAGCTGCGCCCAAAAGCCATTATCAAACTTGGAAAATTTTGTCTAAAACTCAAATCTGAAAACTACTTTCTAGGACGATTCAAGGCACAATTCTCATCTCATTAGCTTCCTCAAGCATCACTGAACATATTCCAATCAAAAACCTTCATCAAAACTCAAGGAATCGGTATACAGAACTCCAAATATTTCATGGAAAATTCATAATCGTGTTTTCAAATCTATGCATTTTCATAACATTTTATTCATTGATTCATGTTCCTTATGAAATTCTGAAGCTAACCAATATATTTAATTGCATTTTTATGTGCTACACGCGATTATGCCATGATTGATTTTTAGGGTTTGCAGAGCTTCAGATTAGGGGTTTTGTAACAAGGAAAAATTGGAACCCATGACCACCACCATTCAACTCAGCGCATGTGGACGAAGATAATGGAACTATCGCGCCTAATTTATGAGTGCCCTAGTGCTAATCGTTATTTTCTGTAAAGATACTTTCTGCAACAGTGTAAAAACCGTTGCTTATGTTGTTTGTATTTCAGGAACATGAAGAAGATGACCTCGTGGCGAGATGTGATAGGGTCTTTTAAATTTCGCGCTAAAAACATTATCCATGCGTATTTTTCTTTTATATTATTTGTTTGTTATTATATATTAACATGTACAGATTAGCTCAGCTGGCAAGCGTTGTTGTTGTTAATCCTCATGACCTGGGTTCGAGCCCCAGGTCTTCATGCTTTCTCAATATTATTTTTCCATTGACATTCACGTGTAGCGCTTGTGCTGGAGACCACCATGCACCTTCCAAATCCAGCATGCCACGCGTTCAGCTTCAGGAATTCAAAGGCGTAGATTGGAGGAACACCATACACGTAAGTCAATGTGCCAGCACGCTAATTGGAAAAGTCAAATGGACCCAGATTAATGGGCCTGAATCATCAAGAAAATACCTCCCATTTGGGGTCTGAATCCCCTAGGTTTGCCAATTTATCTTCTTTCGCTTTTATTTTTTATTTATACTTCCTTTTAAATTATTGCTTTATTAATTAAATTAATTATTTTCATAAATATAAAAAATGCATAAAAATCAGAAAAGATAAAAAATATAATAAATATTTTATTTTAATACTTTTTGTAAATAAATGCAAATAATTATTTAGCTTTAAATTAGGGTTTAAGTTAATGTTTTCATAATAAAAATCTAAAATAGGCATAGAATTAGGTTTAATGAATTTTTCATCCTTTTCATTTTTTTTCTTTCAAATAATTAAATATTTATATTTATTTATTTTTATAATCAAATTTGCATGTAAAAATTAGGTTTAATTTAGGTTAAAAATTTCAATATTTCTTAATAAATTAAAAAAATAACTAGAATTAGGGTTTGCATCTTATTTTGATTTTAATTAATTCTCCCTTTTCATATTAAATCCTAAAATACTAAAAAACACCAAAAAACAAATTCTTGCCTTCCTTTAATTTTAATTCCTCATTAATTTTAAATTTTGCAAAAGGGTCCAACGCCCTCGTTCTTAATTTCTTATTTATTCGCATATTTATTTTATTTCGTTTGAATAATTATGTACCTCTCCCGAAGCCTTGTAAATAATTGCTCGCACTCTTATTTTTTACTTTATTTATTTTCTGTCAAATCGGGTCCTGGTTAATTTTGGCGATGTGGACCCGCGCCATTTGTAATAGCTTAGAATTTACTTTCCCGCAAATATTTTAACTGTTAATCAAATGACATGAAAGAATGTATGGACAAAATAAAAAGAAGCGTAGAACACCGAGAACATGACAAGATAAATGCAAATGAAAACGACACATGAATCGCACACACCACCCCTAGGGTACGCCTCACTGTTGCCTTGCCTCGAAAGGTGATCGTCGAGTAGAGGATGTCTTAGTAAGTCCTCATGATCCGGGAACCTGGCATGAGGGTAGCTTCTAAGGTATCTTCCTATTACTCCGGTGATCACCATGTCCCGAACCTCGAATTGACCCGAACACCTCCAACGGTGGTGCTACCTACCTCTCAATGGTGGGATGGCACTACTTTAAAGGACATTTACACAGACGAATTCCTTAGGGTAGGTAGGTTCTCGTAGATACTTGCTCTAAATTTCAAAACAAAACAAAATACTTTTCACACCAACACATTTTCAAAAAGCTTTCGAAAGCAATTTTTTCAAACACTCTTGAGGACTGATACAAGAGTCGAACTGAAAATTTTCAAAGAAACTTTTTAAAACCCACAGTCGAAAAGCAAACAAACCATTTTTGAAAACACAAATGAGCAAGTATCTAAGAGCCCATGGATAACCATGGATAGAAAGGGTGCTAACACCTTCCCTTTCTATAACCTACCTCCCGAACCGAGAGCAATCTCTATAAGGAATTTTTCTGTGCTTTTGTCCTTTCCATTTGGAGAAAATAAAAGACGGTGGCGACTCTTGCTTCCGCGACATTTCGCGAACCAGCGTTAAACAGTCAGTTCCAGATCCACCGATCACAGAACTGGCGACTCTGTTGGGGACTCTTTATAAAGTGAGGTGTACCTTAGGGATAGTTCATAACTGTGTTTTCAATTGTATGGCTTTGCTTGCTTTAAATTGTGGGTTGCTTGGGAGTTCTATAGATCCTAACCCGGATCTGGGGGATACCTTCTTAGAAAGTAGCAACAAGGCTGTGAGGGAACTGTGTGGGGTATACCGACATGGTTGAAACAGTCTGCTACGTTGATGTGGCACTTTGGTGTGTACCGGTAACCCTTGAGTTCAGACAAGGAGAGTACGGGGCCTCCGCATGGTGTCGTGAAGCATCAACAGACCTTAGGAACCTTAATGGAACTATCTTGGCCTCTTTAGGGTAGTGAGATAACTGACTTTGGTGCAGTCCGAGATTGGTTGATACTCGATACTACACTCAATTGAGGGTTGCTTTCCTGGAATATTTCGGTCGCCAGTTCAGTGGCTAAATCGAAACGATGAACAATGAAAGCAATCCCGTGATATTGGGACCCTTAGAACCCGGTTACTTCTAATAGGACAGGTTGAGCCCACCAACTTCAAGAGGGTAACACCTAGACCTCATGCTGGCCTAAACTCTAAGGGCTTCTCTTGTGTGACTTGTGTGCCTTCGTACTTGACTACTCGCATGTTTTATCTGACATATGAACTACTTGCAGGGCTTGTTTATAGTCCTTAATTAGGACTCATAACAGGGTATCCTAAGTTTCTTGCAGGTTTTGGTTTGCAGTCCTTAATTAGGGACTCATAACAGGGTTTACTCACATTACCCCATGCATAGCATAACATCATACCATTGCATACATTCTAACCCATTTCAAGGATCTCAAGGGCTTGTGATGCAGGTCATGACGAATCAAACATCTAGCAAGGGGCAAAGGGGATTTATTTTCCTCTAGACAAGGTTGTCAGGGGCTATGACCCACTGGATATGGTGAGCCTTTGACCCTTGAAGAAGGACTCTCAACAACATGAAGTGTCTTTCAATCAAGCTATAAGTTCCAATGCTAACAAATTTTCTTGTTTACCCCGCGAGAGCCTTGAAAACATTACATGCATATCATACATATCATTGCATAACAGGTACCCTTTCTCTGCAGGCTACTTACTTTCTTCGCTGTTTATTTCAGCAGTCTCGTCATGAATCCTGAATCCTCAACCGAGCACACTATCAAGGCCCTCCAGGCTCAGAACGCCCAGTTCCAAGGGCTGATCATGAATTTGACCCAGGGGCAACAAGATCTGAAGGCTCTGCTTTTGAAGAAGGAAAAGAAGAAGAAGAGGACTGTTTTGTTCAGCCCTAGACGCAGATCTAGGAATACACTGCAGAATGAAACTGAGAGAACAACTCCATCTGTGGGGAAAGGCAGTCATCAAGAGGAAAGGATTCCCAGTCCAGTGGTCTCCGACAGCGAGACAGATTTCAACGACGAACAGTACCCTCCGGCTGAAGATAGGTACAAACAGTTGGAAGACCGGCTCAGTGCTATGGAGATACAAAAAGTGCCTGGCCTGGACTTCGAGGATCTAGATCTGTCTTCTGGGGTAGCGATCCCGCACAAGTTTAAGGCACCTGCCTTTGCTAAATACGACGGGGAATCCTGTCCTAAATTGCATCTCAGGGCTTACACAAGGAGGATCCAGCCCTATACAGCTGACAAAAACTTATGGATCCATTTCTTCCAAGAGAGTCTTTCAGGGACTCAGCTCGAGTGGTTCTATCAATTGAATGGAGCCAACATCCATACCTGGGAAGACCTAGCCACTGCTTTCTACAAGCATTACCAGTACAATGCCGACCTTGCTCCTACACGTACCCAACTCCAGGGTATGTCGCTAGGGTCAAGTGAAGGTTTCAAGGAATACGCGCAGAGATGGAGAGACCTTGCTGGAAGGGTACAGCCTCCATTAACTGACCGAGAACTCGTTGATATGTTCTTGGGGACCCTATCCAGGCCATTCTTCAATCATCTCATTGGTAATTCATCTGCAGGATTTACCGACCTCATCCTGACTGGCGAAAGAATTGAAGCTGGTATCAAGAGTGGGAAAATCCAAGAGGCCACACCTTCTGACACTCACAAAAAGCCTTACACGGGAAAGAAAGAATCTAATGCTGCATACAGTCAAAAGAGTCGTCGTGACCAACATGCAGGGGCAGTCATGATCTCTGGTTCTGCACCACGTCGCCAACCGCAAAAGGGAAATCAGCAAAGGCCGGACGAGCCTAAAAGACAATTCACCAACATTAACATGCCATGGTCACAAGCATTGCAGCACATGTTGAAGATGAACCTGATTGCAGTAATCAACCCTCCTGCAAACCCCAAGACCTCTTCTCCAAGCTACAATCCAGAAGCCATATGTGCTTATCATTCCGATAGCCCGGGGCACGATACCGAGGATTGTTGGGCACTGAAGTACAAGATTCAGAATATGATCGATGCCAAAGAGATCGAGTTCGAGCCTGCCGAGACTCCCAACGTGATCACTGCTCCATTGCCAAAACATGGCTAGGGTCGAGAGATTTTTGTTCATTTGAATTCAAGTTGTATTTTTCTTTTCTTGTTCAGATAAACAATTATTATGTTAAACTCTTTTATTTCATGAATGCATTACACATGTCTGTCTTGAATTAATTATGTTTACTGTACTTA
The DNA here is from genome assembly GCA_948472305.1 of Vicia faba. Classification (NCBI taxonomy): domain Eukaryota; kingdom Viridiplantae; phylum Streptophyta; class Magnoliopsida; order Fabales; family Fabaceae; genus Vicia; species Vicia faba. Next base: position 1,292,914,085 of record OX451739.1, on the reverse strand, counting down.
AAACTGCTTTCATATTTTGTGATGATCAACTCTCGACTGAAAATTCTAAACCTCTTGAGGGAGGATGACGAAAACGATACCGCTATCTTTACAGTATGCTTTTGAACGGACCCCGCTTATGAGGTACAGGCATTGTTTCAATTCCTAAACACTGGAGTAATAAGGAAGATAATCCCTCGTCAACCCCTCTGAGCCAAAGAAGTAGAAGTTTTTATTTTCGAAAATCAAAACCCTTAATCATAACCTGGGGCAGGGTAGTTCTCTCAGTTGATCCAAGTGCATAACGGGCACCAAAAAGTCCTTACAAAACAAAAGACAGTGATGGTTCCCTATAATCGTCAAGAAAGGCAGTCATTATCAAAAAAAAATTCATAAATGAAAAGCCCAATAAGTCAAAACCTATGAAGGAGACTTACAAAACTGGGGCATCCCGCTGACTGTAATCACAAAAGAAACAGTTCAGGCAGGATAGCGAAATCAAAAAGAAAGAGGTCATACAAACTCTCAACAAAAACAAAAATGACTGCCTGTTCGGAATAAATCATCAATATCTGAACCATCATTGAAATATCAGAGCAAAGACTCGAACAAGGTCTAACGTATGGTCAACTGAGTCTAGGTTTGGAGAACATCACGAAGAGCGGGTGGGTACAAATAATTTGAGCCTTTATCCTTTGTTTCTTAAACCATGAACCAGGCCACGATATAACCCTTAAAAGTCCTAGCTGAAGCATGGGTTAGTTCGAAAGCATACTGTTACGAAGGTATCCTGACTCCTGAAGGTTTGCTGTAAAATCTTGAGTTGACACCGCACTGTATTACAAAAAATGCATTTTCAAAATTCAAGACAGACATAGGCTTTTGCATTCTTAAAATAACCTTGTTTGCATATGACTATTTGTTTGAACAGCAGGGAAATTCGCACGATGAACACCTTGTGAACAGAAATACTCCCAACAGGGGCAGCTCCTTATATTCTGAGAGCGTGGACATAGTCGAAAAAATGCTACGCACAATCAAAGACCCGCTAGGTTGACACACCTAGGCAAAAATTAGGGCTTCCCGGCGAACCAAAAGGGTTCGGGCAAAATGAGGGATGAAATGAAAAAAATCTGTACACCCGGCAAGTCGAAAACCTGAAAAGGCGGCTTGGGCAAAAAGGGGTATCCCGGTGGACTGAAAACCCGAAAGAGCGGTCCAGGCAAAAGTTAGGGATCAAAGCGTACGACTATGTCCTGTCACTTGCCTACCAGAAGAAGGTTGGTCCATCAACAACTATCAGCACCTCACAGGTCTTCCTCTCCCACCTCAGAAACAGGGGCAATAATGAGTTATCCAGGCGATCCAATTGCTCTGTTAACCAAAGTATAAAGGAAAGATCAACATAAGGATGATTACCATCTACCTCTACAAATTCCAGATCGTGGGTTAACATCCGAAACCAAACAAGACAATCATCCACTTAATCAAAATCATGCAACCCTACACCGGTTCCTTCTCAATTTTCAGAAGAAGTTTTACACGAACTTATCCCACAAGTAACCTTACCCCGGTTCATCCAGAAGTTTTTACACAAACTTATCCAAGTAACCTAACCCCGGTTCCTCTAGAAATCTTACATGGATTTATCACAAATAACCCTACCCCGGTTCATCCAGAAGTTTTTACACAAACTTATCCAAGTAACCTAACCCCGGTTCCTCTAGAAATCTTACATGGATTTATCACAAATAACCCTACCCCGGTTCATCAAGAAGTTTTTACACAAACTTATCCAAGTAACCTAACCCCGGTTCCTCCAGAAGTCTTACATGGACCTATCTCAAGATGACCTAACCCCGGTTCATCAAGAAGTTTACACAAACTTATCCAAGTAACCTAACCGCGGTTCCTCCAGAAGTCTTACATGGACCTATCTCAAGATGACCTAACCCCGGTTCATCAAGAAGTTTACACAAACTTATCCAAGTAACCTAACCCCGGTTTCTCCAGAAGTCTTACATGGACCTATCTCAAGATGACCTAACCCCGGTTCATCAAGAAGTTTTACACAAACTTATCCTGCCGTAACCTAATCCCGGTTCCTCCAGAAGTCTCACATGGACCTATCTCAAGATGACCTTACCTCGGTTCGTCAAGAAGTTTTACACGAACTTATCTCACCAGGCAACTCTACATAGGTTCTCCTTCTCCGGACATAGTTTTACACGAACTCGACATCAAGCAACCCTACACCGGTTCCCTCTCTTCAAGATGCAGTTTTACATGGACTCGTCACCCAGAAACCCTACACAGGTTCTCCCTTTCCAAAAACGAAGTTTGACATGAACTCATCATCAAAGTAACCCTACCCAGGTTCCTTCTCCATTTCAGATACGGTTTTACACGAGCTCGTCAGCAGGCAACCCTACATATGTGCCCTCTTTCAACTTACAAAACTACAGTTCAAAATCTCCCCAGGAGAGTCCAATCCAATTCCCCAGGAAGGTTGGAATTCACACCCCCAAGCAGTAAGCTTATCCCCAGTAAATTCTGGAAGCTTATCCCTCGCAAAGAGCAAACGCGTCTCCCGGCTTTATTCAAAGAGTTATTTCCTTAACAGGATATAACTGGGTTATCCTCAGCCAAAAGCCACGGAAAGAGCGTCCTCGACGAAGTCTTCTTACCCCAGCGAAGTCCATCAACACTTCCAACAACAAGGATATCCCCAGCAAATTACTACTAACAACTCCAGCAAAGTATCTCTCTCCCCACAGAGTATCACTCCCCAGCATGGTCGCTAGAGTACTTTTCTCCCCGCAGAATCTTCCATTTTGCCAAGTTTATCCCCCAGCGGAATCATCTTCTCCTACCGGTATTCTTGCAATTATCATCCCCAGCGGAAGCGAAATCTATTCTTCAACATCAGCCCAGGATATGACTTCCCGGCACCCGTCAAGGATTTACTTTCCTAGACGAAAAACACATTCATAAAACATCACATACATCATTATAGAATGCATAGACGCATCATATCATACAAATCTCATTTATGTGGAGAACATCATTGCATGGTCCATATCATGCATTGCATATGACTGACCTTTACCTTTCAGGAAAGATGCAGTTAATTTCTCAACCATATTTCAAGACCTAGACCGGTTCAGTTAATCGACTCCAAAGATTTCTTATCCAGTCCAAGGCCTTCTCTAGTCCAGCTAAATCGACCCCCAACAGATTTTTCTGATAAAGACTCAGTAGAAGTTATCAGATTATGATGGTTCCCTCTCCGACGGTGAGTGAGGTGATAATTCCTTTTCCTATGGTTCCCTCTCCGATGGTGAGTGAGGTGATAATTCCTTTTCAAATGGTTCCCTCTCCGACGGTGAGTGAGGTGATAATTCCTTTTCAGATGGTTCCCTCTCCGATGGTGCGTGAGGTGATAATTCCTTTTCCTATGGTTCCCTCTCCGACGGTGAGTGAGGTGGTAATTCCTTTTCAGATGGTTTCCTCTCTGACGGTGAGTGAGGTGATAATTCCTTTTCAGATGGTTCCCTCTCCGACGGTGAGTGAGGTGGTAATTCCTTTCCTTATGGTTCCCTCTCCGACGGTGAGTGAGGTGATAATTCCTTATTTTCTATGGTTCCCTCTCCGATGGTGCGTGAGGTGATAATTCCTTATTTTCTATGGTTCCCTCTCCGATGGTGCGTGAGGTGATAATTCCTTTTTTCCTATGGTTCCCTCTCCGACGGTGAGTGAGGTGATAATTCCTTTTCAGATTATAATTTCCTATGGTTCCCTCTCCGACGGTGAGTGAGGTGATAATTCCTTTTCAGATTATAATTTCCTATTGTTCTCTCCCCGACGGTGCGTGAGATGTAATTCCCTTTCAGATTATAATTGCCTATGGTTCTCTCCCCGATACTGCGAAGATGGTAATTCCCACCAAGATTTTCTCAACGAGCGTTGTTGAAGTTAAAGTCACCCAAGGTTCTCTTACCATTCATGCTAAGATAGTAACCATCCCTGGTTCATTCATCATCTTGTGAAGCTCCAGGCTCAGGACATATCTATACCAAGCATCTGGAAACCGACTCCTGCAACATGTCAGGTACTCATTTTTCTGTTTTGCAGGTACGCAAGTTCTCCCTAAGGAATCTCTTATGCGATCAACGTCCAAATGGCATCTATAAGCCCATCATCCCCCATTAATCTCCAAATGGCATCTATAAGCCCATTCCCATCACCACACTGCTACTATGTGGGCGCAAATTTCTGGGCACTCTAGTGTTCAATCATCTTCTACCCTCGGATTACGAAAGGCACGTCAGCCAATCTGCATCCTCAGGTCTAAGAAGATTGAATAGGGGCAACTGTTGTACCCCAAAATTTGCCCTCCCATATTCTTCAAGAAATTGCCAAATCAAAGCTGCAAAATTCCCCAAGGGTTGCACAGTGCAAAGGTCTCCTATACAGTCAAGATTAGGGTTTATGTTCTGATCAAGAAAATGAAGTTTCCAAAGGTCCAATCAAGTCTCACATGCCTAAAAATATGGTCAAGCATCCTCATATCAAGTTTCAAGACATTCAGCTCAAAGTTGCACAGTCAAAACCCTAAATTGCACTACAGTCAACTGCAGGGGCAAAATGGTCATTTGACAGTCAAAAGTTCAAATTTTTTGTCAACATATCATTTTGAAGCCACAAACATCATTTGATCAATGCTTGATCATGATTCTCAAAAGCTTGGCTCAAAAATAATCAAAATGCAAAAGTTTCCTTATTTGGACAGCTGAAAAGTCAACTGAAATTGACCAGGGCATAACTTTCACATGGATTATCAGAAAAATTCCATCCAAAGCTCATTTTGAAGAGAAAGACATTTACTACAGCTCATCTTCATACTTCAAGTCCAATAAATGCTCTCACAAAAAGTTATCAATTTCAACATTACAGGTCATTTTCAAAAGTCAACAAAAAGGGACTTTAAGTCAAAGGCCATAACTTGAGATTGGTAAATCAAAATGACATGGGACCAAAGGCATTGGTTAGAGGACTCAAAGACCTTTCCAAAATGTCCAAGAACATGAGAAAATCTTAAAAATTGAGCAAGTTATGCCTTGTAGAAGTTGGGAAATTTTTGGATATTTTGAAAAGTTAACATTACTTCAAATGACCTAAAATTGCTAATGGGCCCATTTTTCTTCCACAATCCATCATTCCAAGCATGTGCACGACCATTTGGCCCAAAGGGAAGTATTATTTCATTTTTTATTTATTTATTTGAATTTTTATTTATAATAATTCACTTAAATCAATTAAATATGTGAAAAATATTTAACTTAACCTAACAAATCTTTTTGTACATGTTTTATTCTCAATAATTCGTGCATATCCCAATATAGAAAGATTTGGAGAGATTGGAGTTGGTTTGCATCAAAAAGCACATGGAAAAAAGATTGAGAAAATCTTAGAAAATCAAATTTCCAAAATCATGAATGCAAGATATTTGGATCCATATTCTTAACCTAATTCACTCTTGCATAAGTATGGAACACAACCCTAATGCTCACACACACTGAGCTGCGCCCAAAAGCCATTATCAAACTTGGAAAATTTTGTCTAAAACTCAAATCTGAAAACTACTTTCTAGGACGATTCAAGGCACAATTCTCATCTCATTAGCTTCCTCAAGCATCACTGAACATATTCCAATCAAAAACCTTCATCAAAACTCAAGGAATCGGTATACAGAACTCCAAATATTTCATGGAAAATTCATAATCGTGTTTTCAAATCTATGCATTTTCATAACATTTTATTCATTGATTCATGTTCCTTATGAAATTCTAAAGCTAACCAATATATTTAATTGCATTTTTATGTGCTACACGCGATTATGCCATGATTGATTTTTAGGGTTTGCAGAGCTTCAGATTAGGGGTTTTGTAACAAGGAAAAATTGGAACCCCTGACCACCACCATTCAACTCAGCGCATGTGGACGAAGATAATGGAACTATCGCGCCTAATTTATGAGTGCCCTAGTGCTAATCGTTATTTTCTGTAAAGATACTTTCTGCAACGGTGTAAAAACCGTTGCTTATGTTGTTTGTATTTCAGGAACATGAAGAAGATGACCTCGTGGCGAGATGTGATAGGGTCTTTTAAATTTCGCGCTAAAAACATTATCCATGCGTATTTTTCTTTTATATTATTTGTTTGTTATTATATATTAACATGTACAGATTAGCTCAGCTGGCAAGCGTTGTTGTTGTTAATCCTCATGACCTGGGTTCGAGCCCCAGGTCTTCATGCTTTCTCAATATTATTTTTCCATTGACATTCACGTGTAGCGCTTGTGCTGGAGACCACCATGCACCTTCCAAATCCAGCATGCCACGCGTTCAGCTTCAGGAATTCAAAGGCGTAGATTGGAGGAACACCATACACGTGAGTCAATGTGCCAGCACGCTAATTGGAAAAGTCAAATGGACCCAGATTAATGGGCCTGAATCATCAAGAAAATACCTCCCATTTGGGGTCTGAACCCCCTAGGTTTGCCAATTTATCTTCTTTCTCTTTTATTTTTTATTTATACTTCCTTTTAAATTATTGCTTTATTAATTAAAATAATTATTTTCATAAATATAAAAAATGCATAAAAATCAGAAAAGATAAAAAATATAATAAATATTTTATTTTAATACTTTTTGTAAATAAATGCAAATAATTATTTAGCTTTAAATTAGGGTTTAAGTTAATGTTTTCATAATAAAAATCTAAAATAGGCATAGAATTAGGTTTAATGAATTTTTCATCCTTTTCATTTTTTTTCTTTCAAATAATTAAATATTTATATTTATTTATTTTTATAATCAAATTTGCATGTAAAAATTAGGTTTAATTTAGGTTAAAAATTTCAATATTTCTTAATAAATTAAAAAAATAACTAGAATTAGGGTTTGCATCTTATTTTGATTTTAATTAATTCTCCCTTTTCATATTAAATCCTAAAATACTAAAAAACACCAAAAAACAAATTCTTGCCTTCCTTTAATTTTAATTCCTCATTAATTTTAAATTTTGCAAAAGGGTCCAACGCCCTCGTTCTTAATTTCTTATTTATTCGCATATTTATTTTATTTCGTTTGAATAATTATGTACCTCTCCCGAAGCCTTGTAAATAATTGCTCGCACTCTTATTTTTTACTTTATTTATTTTCTATCAAATCGGGTCCTGGTTAATTTTGGCGATGTGGACCCGCGCCATTTGTAATAGCTTAGAATTTACTTTCCCGCAAATATTTTAACTGTTAATCAAATGACATGAAAGAATGTATGGACAAAATAAAAACAAGCGTAGAACACCGATAACATGACAAGATAAATGCAAATGAAAACGACACACGAATCGCACACACCACCCCTAGGGTACGCCTCACTGTTGCCTTGCCTCGAAAGGTGATCGTCGAGTAGAGGATGTCTTAGTAAGTCCTCATGATCCGGGAACCTGGCATGAGGGTAGCTTCTAAGGTATCTTCCTATTGCTCCGGTGATCACCATGTCCCGAACCTCGAATTGACCCAAACACCTCCAACGGTGGTGCTACCTACCTCTCAATGGTGGGATGGCACTACTTTAAAGGACATTTACACAGACGAATTCCTTAGGGTAGGTAGGTTCTCGTAGATACTTGCTCTAAATTTCAAAACAAAACAAAATACTTTTCACACCAACACATTTTCAAAAAGCTTTCGAAAGCAATTTTTTCAAACACTCTTGAGGACTGATACAAGAGTCGAACTGAAAATTTTCAAAGAAACTTTTTAAAACCCACAGTCGAAAAGCAAACAAACCATTTTTGAAAACACAAATGAGCAAGTATCTAAGAGCCCATGGATAACCATGGATAGAAAGGGTGTTAACACCTTCCCTTTCTATAACCTACCTCCCGAACCGAGAGCAATCTCTATAAGGAATTTTTCTGTGCTTTTGTCCTTTCCATTTGGAGAAAATAAAAGACGGTGGCGACTCTTGCTTCCGCGACATTTCGCGAACCAGCGTTGAACAGTCAGTTCCAGATCCACCGATCACAGAACTGGCGACTCTGCTGGGGACTCTTTATAAAATGAGGTGTACCTTAGGGATAGCTCATAACTGTGTTTTCAATTGTATGGCTTTGCTTGCTTTAAATTGTGGGTTGCTTGGGAGTTCTATAGATCCTAACCCGGATCTGGGGGATACCTTCTTAGAAAGTAGCAACAAGGTTGTGAGGGAACTGTGCGGGGTATACCGACATGGTTGAAACAGTCTGCTACATTGATGTGGCACTTTGGTGTGTACCGGTAACCCTTGAGTTCAGACAAGGAGAGTACGGGGCCTCTGCGTGGTGTCGTGAAGCATCAACAGACCTTAGGAACCTTAATGGAACTATCTTGGCCTCTTTAGGGTAGTGAGATAACTGACTTTGGTGCAGTCCGAGGTTGGTTGATACTCGATACTACACTCAATTGAGGGTTGCTTTCCTGGAATATTTCGGTCGCCAGTTCAGTGGCTAAATCGAAACGATGAACAATGAAAGCAATCCCGTGATATTGGGACCCTTAGAACCCGGTTACTTCTAATAGGACAGGTTGAGCCCACCAACTTCAAGAGGGTAACACCTAGACCTCATGCTGGCCTAAACTCTAAGGGCTTCTCTTGTGTGACTTGTGTGCCTTCGTACTTGACTACTCGCATGTTTTATCTGACATATGAACTACTTGCAGGGCTTGTTTATAGTCCTTAATTAGGACTCATAACAGGGTATCCTAAGTTTATTGCAGGTTTTGGTTTGCAGTCCTTAATTAGGGACTCATAACAGGGGTTACTCACATTACCCCATGCATAGCATAACATCATACCATTGCATACATTCTAACCCATTTCAAGGATCTCAAGGGCTTGTGATGCAGGTCATGACGAATCAAACATCTAGCAAGGGGCAAAGGGGATTTATTTTCCTCTAGACAAGGTTGTCAGGGGCTATGACCCACTGGATATGGTGAGCCTTTGACCCTTGAAGAAGGACTCTCAACAACATGAAGTGTCTTTCAATCAAGCTATAAGTTCCAATGCTAACAAATTTTCTTGTTTACCCCGCGAGAGCCTTGAAAACATTACATGCATATCATACATATTATTGCATAACAGGTACCCTTTCTCTGCAGGATACTTACCTTCTTCGCTGTTTATTTCAGTAGTCTCGTCATGAATCCTGAATCCTCAACCGAGCACACTATCAAGGCCCTCCAGGCTCAGAACGCCCAGTTCCAAGGGCTGATCATGAATTTGACCCAGGGGCAACAAGATCTGAAGGCTCTGCTTTTGAAGAAGGAAAAGAAGAAGAAGAGGATTGTTTTGTTCAGCCCTAGACGCAGATTTAGGAATACACTGCAGAATGAAACTGAGAGAACAACTCCATCTGTGGGGAAAGGCAGTCATCAAGAGGAAAGGATTCCCAGTCCAGTGGTCTCCGACAGCGAGACAGATTTCAACGACGAACAGTACCCTCCGGCTGAAGATAGGTACAAACAGTTGGAAGACCGGCTCAGTGCTATGGAGATACAAAAAGTGCCTGGCCTGGACTTCGAGGATCTAGATCTGTCTTCTGGGGTAGTGATCCCGCACAAGTTTAAGGCACCTGCCTTTGCTAAATACGACGGGGCATCCTGTCCTAAATTGCATCTCAGGGCTTACACAAGGAGGATCCAGCCCTATACAGCTGACAAAAACTTATGGATCCATTTCTTCCAAGAGAGTCTTTCAGGGACTCAGCTCGAGTGGTTCTATCAATTGAATGGAGCCAACATCCATACCTGGGAAGACCTAGCCACTGCTTTCTACAAGCATTACCAGTACAATGCCGACCTTGCTCCTACACGTACCCAACTCCAGGGTATGTCGCTAGGGTCAAGTGAAGGTTTCAAGGAATACGCGCAGAGATGGAGAGACCTTGCTGGAAGGGTACAGCCTCCATTAACTGACCGGGAACTCGTTGATATGTTCTTGGGGACCCTATCCGGGCCATTCTTCAATCATCTCATTGGTAATTCATCTGCAGGATTTACCGACCTCATCCTGACTGGCGAAAGAATTGAAGCTGGTATCAAGAGTGGGAAAATCCAAGAGGCCACACCTTCTGACACTCACAAAAAGCCTTACACGGGAAAGAAAGAATCTAATGCTGCATACAGTCAAAAGAGTCGTCGTGACCAACATGCAGGGGCAGTCATGATCTCTGGTTCTGCACCACGTCGCCAACCGCAAAAGGGAAATCAGCGAAGGCCGGACGAGCCTAAAAGACAATTCACCAACATTAACATGCCATGGTCACAAGCATTGCAGCACATGTTGAAGATGAACCTGATTGCAGTAATCAACCCTCCTGCAAACCCCAAGACCTCTTCTCCAAGCTACAATCCAGAAGCCAGATGTGCTTATCATTCCGATAGCCCGGGGCACGATATCGAGGATTGTTGGGCACTGAAGTACAAGATTCAGAATATGATCGATGCCAAAGAGATCGAGTTTGAGCCTGCCGAGACTCCCAACGTGATCACTGCTCCATTGCCAAAACATGGCTAGGGTCGAGAGATTTTTGTTCATTTGAATTCAAGTTGTATTTTTCTTTTCTTGTTCAGATAAACAATTATTATGTTAAACTCTTTTATTTCATGAATGCATTACACATGTCTGTCTTGAATTAATTATGTTTACTGTACTTAAAACTGCTTTCATATTTTGTGATGATCAACTCTCGACTGAAAATTCTAAACCTCTTGAGGGAGGATGACGAAAACGATACCGCTATCTTTACAGTATGCTTTTGAACGGACCCCGCTTATGAGGTACAGGCATTGTTTCAATTCCTAAACACTGGAGTAATAAGGAAGATAATCCCTCGTCAACCCCTCTGAGCCAAAGAAGTAGAAGTTTTTATTTTCAAAAATCAAAACCATTAATCATAACCTGGGGCAGGGTAGTTCTCTCAGTTGATCCAAGTGCATAACGGGCACCAAAAAGTCCTTACAAAACAAAAGACAGTGATGGTTCCCTATAATCGTCAAGAAAGGCAGTCATTATCAAAAAAAAATCATAAATGAAAAGCCCAATAAGTCAAAACCTATGAAGGAGACTTACAAAACTGGGGCATCCCGCTGACTGTAATCACAAAAGAAACAGTTTAGGCAAAATTTAGGGATAGCGAAATCAAAAAGAAAGAGGTCATACAAACTCTCAACAAAAACAAAAATGACTGCCTGTTCGGAATAAATCATCAATATCTGAACCATCATTGAAATATCAGAGCAAAGACTCGAACAAGGTCTAACGTATGGTCAACTGAGTCTAGGTTTGGAGAACATCACGAAGAGCGGGTGGGTACAAATAATTTGAGCCTTTATCCTTTGTTTCTTAAACCGTGAACCAGGCCACGATATAACCCTTAAAAGTCCTAGCTGAAGCATGGGTTAGTTCGAAAGCATACTGTTACGAAGGTATCCTGACTCCTGAAGGTTTGCTGTAAAATCTTGAGTTGACACCGCATTGTATTACAAAAAATGCATTTTCAAAATTCAAGACAGACATAGGCTTTTGCATTCTTAAAATAACCTTGTTTGCATATGACTATTTGTTTGAACAGCAGGGAAATTCTCACGATGAACACCTTGTGAACAGAAATACTCCCAACAGGGGCAGCTCCTTATATTCTGAGAGCATGGACATAGTCGAAAAAATGCTACGCACAATCAAAGACCCGCTAGGTTGACACACCTAGGCAAAAATTAGGGCTTCCCGGCGAACCAAAAGGGTTCGGGCAAAATGAGGGATGAAATGAAAAAAATCTGTACACCCGGCAAGTCGAAAACCTAAAAAGGCGGCTTGGGCAAAAAGGGGTATCCCGGTGGACTGAAAACCCGAAAGGGCGGTCCAGGCAAAAGTTAGGGATCAAAGCGTACGACTATGTCCTGTCACTTGCCTACCAGAAGAAGGTTGGTCCATCAACAACTATCAGCACCTCACAGGTCTTCCTCTCCCACCTCAGAAACAGGGGCAATAATGAGTTATCCAGGCGATCCAATTGCTCTGTTAACCAAAGTACAAAGGAAAGATCAACATAAGGATGATTACCATCTACCTCGACAAATTCCAGATCGTGGGTTAACATCCGAAACCAAACAGGACAATCATCCACTTAATCAAAATCATGCAACCCTACACCGGTTCCTTCTCAATTTTCAGAAGAAGTTTTACACGAACTTATCCCACAAGTAACCTTACCCCGGTTCATCCAGAAGTTTTTACACAAATTTATCCAAGTAACCTAACCCCGGTTCCTCTAGAAATCTTACATGGATTTATCACAAATAACCCTACCCCGGTTCATCCATAAGTTTTTACACAAACTTATCCAAGTAACCTAACCCCGGTTCATCTAGAAATCTTACATGGATTTATCACAAATAACCCTACCCCGGTTCATCAAGAAGTTTTTACACAAACTTATCCAAGTAACCTAACCCCGGTTCCTCCAGAAGTCTTACATGGACCTATCTCAAGATGACCTAACCCCGGTTCATCAAGAAGTTTACACAAACTTATCCAAGTAACCTAACCCCGGTTCCTCCAGAAGTCTTACATGGACCTATCTCAAGATGACCTAACCCCGGTTCATCAAGAAGTTTACACAAACTTATCCAAGTAACCTAACCCCGGTTTCTCTAGAAGTCTTACATGGACCTATCCCAAGATGACCTAACCCCGGTTCATCAAGAAGTTTTACACAAACTTATCCTGCCGTAACCTAATCCCGGTTCCTCCAGAAGTCTCACATGGACCTATCTCAAGATGACCTTACCTCGGTTCGTCAAGAAGTTTTACACGAACTTATCTCACCAGGAAACTCTACATAGGTTCTCCTTCTCCGGACATAGTTTTACACGAACTCGACATCAAGCAACCCTACACCGGTTCCCTCTCTTCAAGATGCAGTTTTACATGGACTCGTCACCCAGAAACCCTACACAGGTTCTCCCTTTCCAAAAACGAAGTTTGACATGAACTCATCATCAAAGTAACCCTACCCAGGTTCCTTTCTCCATTTCAGATACGGTTTTACACGAGCTCGTCAGCAGGCAACCCTACATATGTGCCCTCTTTCAACTTACAAAACTACAGTTCAAAATCTCCCCAGGAGAGTCCAATCCAATTCCCCAGGAAGGTTGGAATTCACATCCCCAAGCAGTAAGCTTATCCCCAGTAAATTCTGGAAGCTTATCCCTCGCAAAGAGCAAACGCGTCTCCCGGCTTTATTCAAAGAGTTATTTCCTTAACAGGATATAACTGGGTTATCCTCAGCCAAAAGCCACGGAAAGAGCGTCCTCGACGAAGTCTTCTTACCCCAGCGAAGTCCATCAACACTTCCAACAGCAAGGATATCCCCAGCAAATTACTACTAACAACTCCAGCAAAGTATCTCTCTCCCCACAGAGTATCACTCCCCAGCATGGTCGCTAGAGTACTTTTCTCCCCGCAGAATCTTCCATTTTGCCAAGTTTATCCCCCAGCGGAATCATCTTCTCCTACCGGTATTCTTGCAATTATCATCCCCAGTGGAAGCGAAATCTATTCTTCAACATCAGCCCAGGATATGACTTCCCGGCACCCGTCAAGGATTTACTTTCCTAGACGAAAAACACATTCATAAAACATCACATACATCATTATAGCATGCATAGACGCATCATATCATACAAATCTCATTTATGTGAAGAACATCATTGCATGGTCCATATCATGCATTGCATATGACTGACCTTTACCTTTCAGGAAAGATGCAGTTAATTTCTCAACCATATTTCAAGACCTAGATCGGTTCAGTTAATCGACTCCAAATATTTCTTATCCAGTCCAAGGCCTTCTCTAGTCCAGCTAAATCGACCCCCAACAGATTTTTCTGATAAAGACTCAGTAGAAGTTATCAGATTATGATGGTTCCCTCTCCGACAGTGAGTGAGGTGATAATTCCTTTTCCTATGGTTCCCTCTCCGATGGTGAGTGAGGTGATAATTCCTTTTCAAATGGTTCCCTCTCCGACGGTGAGTGAGGTGATAATTCCTTTTCAGATGGTTCCCTCTCCGATGGTGCGTGAGGTGATAATTCCTTTTCCTATGGTTCCCTCTCCGACGGTGAGTGAGGTGGTAATTCCTTTTCAGATGGTTTCCTCTCCGACGATGAGTGAGGTGATAATTCCTTTTCAGATGGTTCCCTCTCCGACGGTGAGTGAGGTGGTAATTCCTTTCCTTATGGTTCCCTCTCCGACGGTGAGTGAGGTGATAATTCCTTATTTTCTATGGTTCCCTCTCCGATGGTGCATGAGGTGATAATTCCTTATTTTCTATGGTTCCCTCTCCGATGGTGCGTGAGGTGATAATTCCTTTTTTCCTATGGTTCCCTCTCCGACGGTGAGTGAGGTGATAATTCCTTTTCAGATTATAATTTCCTATGGTTCCCTCTCCGACGGTGAGTGAGGTGATAATTCCTTTTCAGATTATAATTTCCTATGGTTCTCTCCCCGACGGTGCGTGAGATGTAATTCCCTTTCAGATTATAATTGCCTATGGTTCTCTCCCCGATACTGCGAAGATGGTAATTCCCACCAAGATTTTCTCAACGAGCGTTGTTGAAGTTAAAGTCACCCAAGGTTCTCTTACCATTCATGCTAAGATAGTAACCATCCCTGGTTCATTCATCATCTTGTGAAGCTCCAGACTCAGGACATATCTATACCAAGCATCTGGAAACCGACTCCTACAACATGTCAGGTACTCATTTTTCTGTTTTGCAGGTACGCAAGTTCTCGCTAAGGAATCTCTTATGCGATCAACGTCCAGATGGCATCTATAAGCCCATCATCCCCCATCAATCTCCAAATGGCATCTATAAGCCCATTCCCATCACCACACTGCTACTATGTGGGCGCAAATTTCTGGGCACTCTAGTGTTCAATCATCTTCTACCCTCGGATTACGAAAGGCACGTCATCCAATCTGCATCCTCAGGTCTAAGAAGATTGAACAGGGGCAACTGTTGTACCCCAAAATTTGCCCTCCCATATTCTTCAAGAAATTGCCAAATCAAAGCTGCAAAATTCCCCAAGGGTTGCACAGTGCAAAGGTCTCCTATACAGTCAAGATTAGGGTTTGTGTTCTGATCAAGAAAATGAAGTTTCCAAAGGTCCAATCAAGTCTCACATGCCTACAAATATGGTCAAGCATCCTCATATCAAGTTTCAAGACATTCAGCTCAAAGTTGCACAGTCAAAACCCTAAATTGCACTACAGTCACTTGTAGGGGCAAAATGGTCATTTGACAGTCAAAAGTTCAAATTTTTGGTCAACATATAATTTTGAAGCCACAAACATCATTTGATCAATGCTTGATCATGATTCTCAAAAGCTTGGCTCAAAAATAATCAAAATGCAAAAGTTTCCTTATTTGGACAGTTGAAAAGTCAACTGAAATTGACCAGGGCATAACTTTCACATGGATTATCAGAAAAATTCCATCCAAAGCTCATTTTGAAGAGAAAGACATTTCCTACAGCTCATATTCATACTTAAAGTCCAAGAAATGCTCTCACAAAAAGTTATCAATTTCAACATTACAGGTCATTTTCAAAAGTCAACAAAAAGGGACTTTAAGTCAAAGGCCATAACTTGAGATTGGTAAATCAAAATGACATGGGACCAAAGGCATTGGTTAGAGGACTAAAAGACCTTTCCAAAATGTCCAAGAACATGAGAAAATCTTAAAAATTGAGCAAGTTATGCCTTGTAGAAGTTGGGAAATTTTTGGATATTTTGAAAAGTCAACATTACTTCAAATGACCTAAAATTGCTAATGGGCCCATTTTTCTTCCACAATCCATCATTCCAAGCATGTGCACGACCATTTGGCCCAAAGGGAAGTATTATTTCATTTTTTATTTATTTATTTGAATTTTTATTTATAATAATTCACTTAAATCAATTAAATATGTGAAAAATATTTAACTTAACCTAACAAATCTTTTTGTACATGTTTTATTCTCAATAATTCGTGCATATCCCAATATAGAAAGATTTGGAGAGATTGGAGCTGGTTTGCATCAAAAAGCACATGGAAAAAAGATTGAGAAAATCTTAGAAAATCAAATTTCCAAAATCATGAATGCAAGATATTTGGATCCATATTCTTAACCTAATTCACTCTTGCATAAGTATGGAACACAACCCTAATGCTCACACACACTGAGCTGCGCCCAAAAGCCATTATCAAACTTGGAAAATTTTGTCTAAAACTCAAATCTGAAAACTACTTTCTAGGACGATTCAAGGCACAATTCTCATCTCATTAGCTTCCTCAAGCATCACTGAACATATTCCAATCAAAAACCTTCATCAAAACTCAAGGAATCGGTATACAGAACTCCAAATATTTCATGGAAAATTCATAATCGTGTTTTCAAATCTATGCACTTTCATAACATTTTATTCATTGATTCATGTTCCTTATGAAATTCTGAAGCTAACCAATATATTTAATTGCATTTTTATGTGCTACACGCGATTATGCCATGATTGATTTTTAGGGTTTGCAGAGCTTCAGATTAGGGGTTTTGTAACAAGGAAAAATTGGAACCCCTGACCACCACCATTCAACTCAGCGCATGTGGACGAAGATAATGGAACTATCGCGCCTAATTTATGAGTGCCCTAGTGCTAATCGTTATTTTCTGTAAAGATACTTTCTGCAACGGTGTAAAAACCGTTGCTTATGTTGTTTGTATTTCAGGAACATGAAGAAGATGACCTCGTGGCGAGATGTGATAGGGTCTTTTAAATTTCGCGCTAAAAACATTATCCATGCGTATTTTTCTTTTATATTATTTGTTTGTTATTATATATTAACATGTACAGATTAGCTCAGCTGGCAAGCGTTGTTGTTGTTAATCCTCATGACCTGGGTTCGAGCCCCAGGTCTTCATGCTTTCTCAATATTATTTTTCCATTGACATTCACGTGTAGCGCTTGTGCTGGAGACCACCATGCACCTTCCAAATCCAGCATGCCACGCGTTCAGCTTCAGGAATTCAAAGGCGTAGATTGGAGGAACACCATACACGTGAGTCAATGTGCCAGCACGCTAATTGGAAAAGTCAAATGGACCCAGATTAATGGGCCTGAATCATCAAGAAAATACCTCCTATTTGGGGTCTGAACCCCCTAGGTTTGCCAATTTATCTTCTTTCTCTTTTATTTTTTATTTATACTTCCTTTTAAATTATTGCTTTATTAATTAAATTAATTATTTTCATAAATATAAAAAATGCATAAAAATCAGAAAAGATAAAAAATATAATAAATATTTTATTTTAATACTTTTTGTAAATAAATGCAAATAATTATTTAGCTTTAAATTAGGGTTTAAGTTAATGTTTTCATAATAAAAATCTAAAATAGGCATAGAATTAGGTTTAATGAATTTTTCATCCTTTTCATTTTTTTTCTTTCAAATAATTAAATATTTATATTTATTTATTTTTATAATCAAATTTGCATGTAAAAATTAGGTTTAATTTAGGTTAAAAATTTCAATATTTCTTAATAAATTAAAAAAATAACTAGAATTAGGGTTTGCATCTTATTTTGATTTTAATTAATTCTCCCTTTTCATATTAAATCCTAAAATACTAAAAAACACCAAAAAACAAATTCTTGCCTTCCTTTAATTTTAATTCCTCATTAATTTTAAATTTTGCAAAAGGGTCCAACGCCCTCGTTCTTAATTTCTTATTTATTCGCATATTTATTTTATTTCGTTTGAATAATTATGTACCTCTCCCGAAGCCTTGTAAATAATTGCTCGCACTCTTATTTTTTACTTTATTTATTTTCTGTCAAATCGGGTCCTGGTTAATATTGGCGATGTGGACCCGCGCCATTTGTAATAGCTTAGAATTTACTTTCCCGCAAATATTTTAACTGTTAATCAAATGACATGAAAGAATGTATGGACAAAATAAAAACAAGCGTAGAACACCGATAACATGACAAGATAAATGCAAATGAAAACGACACACGAATCGCACACACCACCCCTAGGGTACGCCTCACTGTTGCCTTACCTCGAAAGGTGATCGTCGAGTAGAGGATGTCTTAGTAAGTCCTCATGATCCGGGAACCTGGCATGAGGGTAGCTTCTAAGGTATCTTCCTATTGCTCCGGTGATCACCATGTCCCGAACCTCGAATTGACCCGAACACCTCCAACGGTGGTGCTACCTACCTCTCAATGGTGGGATGGCACTACTTTAAAGGACATTTACACAGACGAATTCCTTAGGGTAGGTAGGTTCTCGTAGATACTTGCTCTAAATTTCAAAACAAAACAAAATACTTTTCACACCAACACATTTTCAAAAAGCTTTCGAAAGCAATTTTTTCAAACACTCTTGAGGACTGATACAAGAGTCGAACTGAAAATTTTCAAAGAAACTTTTTAAAACCCACAGTCGAAAAGAAAACAAACCATTTTTGAAAACACAAATGAGCAAGTATCTAAGAGCCCATGGATAACCATGGATAGAAAGGGTGCTAACACCTTCCCTTTCTATAACCTACCTCCCGAACCGAGAGCAATCTCTATAAGGAATTTTTCTGTGCTTTTGTCCTTTCCATTTGGAGAAAATAAAAGACGGTGGCGACTCTTGCTTCCGCGACATTTCGCGAACCAGCGTTAAACAGTCAGTTCCAAATCCACCGATCACACAAAACATCCAATGTTTTTATTGAATGAACAATGTTTATGAATTATCAACCCTTAACAAATGAACCATTGTGCCCTGGGTAAGAATAAGGTTTAAAGTTATTATTTTAAAAGAAATTACATAACCAAAATTCTTAAAGCAATAAAACAGAAATAACTATTACTCCTGACTAAAGGAGATAGGGAAAATGTCTTCTTCTTTCCAATTGTCAAGTCCATCACCAATGGTAGGGAATATCCAACTGCCGAAATTACAATCACCGTCAGCGTCTTCTATAACATTGATTCCATTGTTGCTGATACAGAATGAAGGTCTTCTAGCTCGAGCGTGACGAACAATCCTTTGACCCTCTACAGTAAATCCCAAACCAAACTTATCAGATTTATAGGGGTATCAGGAAGCTGGCCCCAAACAGTAGAACCACCTTCTTCTATAGTTGCTTTGGCATCTTTCAAAGAAGCCATCTTGTGCGGAGTCTGGTGGTATTTGGAATGGCAGAAACATATTTAACAGTAGCAGGGGAAATTACTTCAAAGGTCTGACAAGGAGTCTCGATGAATTCCCCGCTTATCTCCACGTACTGGAATGAATTCAAATGGCTGACCAAGTATTCCTCTTCCCCGCAGACAGTAACAACCTTGCCTTTCATAGGGTACTTTAATTTCTAGTGCAAGGTGGAGGTAACCGCACCTGCCCCATGGATCCAGGGGCATCCTAATAGACAAGAATAAGCTGGTCGTATGTCCATTACATAGATTGTGGACTCAAATATCTGTGAACCCACTTTGATTGGGAGGTCCACTTCTCCATGCACCATTCTTCTGAACCCGTCAAAGACTCAAACTATAATATTACTGGGTTTCAGCAGAACCCCTTCACAATCCAGTTGGTCAAGAGCACCTTTTGGCATAACATTCAGAGAAGATCCAATATCAATTAACACAAGAGCCAACATATTGCCCCTACATTCAATAGAGACATACAGGGCCCTATTATGATTTCTCCCCTATGGAGTCAGGTCAGTATCAGAGAAGCCTAATCTATTATTAGTTGTTAAACTCGCCATGCAACTTCCAAATTGATCAGCCGAAATTTCTTGTGGCACATGAGCAGTCTTCAAGAATTTTACTAAAGCCTGCTCATGGGCTTCAAAACATAGCACAAAGATAACATGGAAATTTTAGACGGGGTCTGCCCCAGCTGTTCAACAATTTTATGATCGCTTCTGCAAATGATCTTCAAAACCTCCTCCAACTCCTGTTTAGAGGTGTCCTTGATTGTGGTTTCTTTTGGTGCCTTTGTCCGGGCAGGCTCTATCATTGGCTCTTTACTCCGAGCCTCAACAGTTGTCTTAGTACCTGTGACTTGAACATGTGGAGAGATTTATGGGGAGAAAATCCTTCCGCTCCTAGTAATTTTTTGGTCCCTGCAATATTGTCAACATTGGGATCAACTTCTTCATCATCTTCACCAGACAACTCTTGTTTAATACCGTGGTAGTAGACGTCAGATCCATAATTTCATGGAATAGCCTTTTCCGAGGAATATGGGATGGGTCCAGGTGTGGTAATGATCAAAGGAGCAGCTTTTGGATTGGCGGTAATCCTTACAGGACCTTTCGAAGTGATCCTGAAAGGAGTACCAGATACAACAGGCAAATCTTGGCATAAATTTTCTGCATACGGAACTTTTTCAATCAAAATTATGTGTTCATCCATCAGGTACTGAACGCCTTTCTTCAGTAACCCGCATCCATTGGCTTGGACTTCACATCAATAATATTATGGATGAATTTTAGTAACAAACTTAGAGAAAGTATGTTGAATGTATGAACTCCTTGCAAAAGGTGTAAACTTGTATCAAATAGATCTTGCAATTCAATTTTCTTTGCCATAACTCTTGTAGAAACATATTGAATCTTGCAAGAAATATTTGAAAGGAATTGGCAACACTTTGAATGAAACTTACCATGTTGAATGTTTAGAGATAACCTTGAATGTCCCTTGAATTAATACTTGAATGAATCATGGTTGAAACAAGAAATTAATCATGAATGGATATTTCAAACTTTGCTTGAATTAACTCTTAACATCATGAACACCTAAGCTCTTGAACATATTAAATTTGATGTATCAAGTAAACAACAACAAATCCAAATATTTAATTAATAAATCCATGTCTAACTTGTACTTCAAGAAAAATCCAAATAATCCAACTTCAACCTATCTTCTTTCAAGCTTCAAATAACTTGAGTCATCTACACCTCTAAAAAAACTTCAACGCATACCAACGAAACAAAAATTCCAAATCAAATTCAAAAGGAAACCTTGAAGTGATGACTTGTAAAACAATTAGTGGATGAAGGACCTCAATGGTGAAGGAAAGAGCCTCATGATAGCCATAATGACTCAACTCTAACTCAAGATCCTTGAAGAAGAAACATCATCCAAAACAAAGTAGCTGGAAAAAACCTGATTTAACCAATCTTCCGAACCAAAGATGCTTTGTATGATATGATGAAAATGATGCTTCGAAAAATTTGTCCATAAAGATGTCACACATTTCAGTAATCAAAACCTAGTACAAGATCCAATAGATGGGAGAAACATGATTCAAGGTCAAAATACATGTGGTTCTAGTTCTCTGATGAAACAAAGAATCAGTGTGATATCCTGAGGGCTAGATGGCATGGGTATCCTAAAGTGATGAAAAACCCTAGAAGTATGAGGGGATATTTTTGAATGAAATGAGAGGGAAAATTTTGGGGTACAACAGGGGGCTTGGGGTTCAGAAGAGGGGGGGGGGACCCATTCGTATGAAGAATCATTGTTAAGTTGTGTCATACCCCAATTTTTTATCTAAGATTCCATCTCCATTTGCATTTTTCATATAAGATCAAGGTCATAAAACATGGCCGGTTTTAACTCTCTCATCTTCAAGCATTGCCTATGCATATATTATCAAGTATTATGAACATTTTATCTTATACGTCACTAACTTCTAATCAAATACAAAGGTGTATTCTTTGGCGTAATGTGTAGAGACATGTCTAAATCAAGGGCATTAGGCGTTGCGCCTCAATTAGGGTTTTCTATTGACGCATTTACTTATTTACTTCAAGTTGTATCATTCATCTCCAAGATTTCTTTAATGCATTTCCACTGAGAGCGCGTCCAGTCGAGAATTTTCTGAGTATTGAGGGGGCGAAAGTATTGAGTTATTGTATAAAATATGAGGGTTGGAATATTGGTATTCATAACATTGTTGTCATTCCAATTCAAATTCACCAAGAGCTTTGGGTAGGGTTTATTTCCCTATTGTCCGTCAAGAGAAGTGTAGTTTTCTTCCTCCATGAAGTTTGAGTTACTTATCAACCGAGACTGATTGGTTTTTCATGATAAAGCTATTTTGGTTATACGTATGTCCATATTCATTTCTCAAAAGTTTCTTCAAAGCAATATTTTGATTTTGATTATCAAGTCATGGAACAAAAGTGAAGTGGTAATCAAGACATTCATTTGTTACAAGTAACTTGATTTTATAGAAATTAAGGTGTCTTTGAGAAATGAGAACTAATTTGAATTCTTCGATTATATATTCAAGTTAATTGGATCAATATTTCTAAAGATGGGATGTTCACATATTTGGTTTTGCTTGGAGGTTAAGTGATAAGTTCACTCAACAACATTCAAGGAAATTTACAAAATTCCTTATGGATAATTCTCGAAGTTTTAGAATAAATTTGTATTCCATTCAAATGTTATTCTAAGTGCATTCATGTCCAAAATTCTATCAAAGACATTCAAGATTTCCAACAAGTCACATCATAATTCAAGAACTCACTCCATATGACTTTATTCTATTAACTTGAAAAATTCATCAACCAAAGTTTTCAAACGAGATCATTCCAAATATCATTCACAAAACTCAAGATTCATTCAAGTTTTCAAATTAAAAGATATCGAAACCAAGGAGGAAAGATTCGACTTGAAGCTCATAATAAATTTACATTCATCATTATTACAAAGTTACAAGAGGAATTACAAGTGTGTACATAAAAACTCTAATCCTAATCTCCTAAAGCTTCATGCTTTAAAACTTACAGTCCACTTTATGCCAAATATTCACCATATGCCTAATTTCTAGCCATCCTACAACACACAAATTTGTCCAAAATGTTGTTGTCCACTCTGCATATCAGCCCTGCAAAAGACAGATCAAAATCAGCTATACACCAGTCCAAAAATAGTCTCTATGATTCCCCAACCTTGTCCAAACCTGCACCATATCAAGCCAAGAGTTATACGAAATTAGTTATACAAAAGCTCCATCAAGAAAGCTAGAACAGAGCATACCACTTTTGTTTAAAGTTACCAAAAAACTTCCCTCCAAAGTCACTCCAACAGGCTTATAAGAAGGCTTCCTGCAATAGAAAAAGGGGGGGAAATATTCCAGGCATAACCGAAAGGAAGGAACCGCGATAGAAAATTGAGAAATAGAGAAGAAGAGAAGCGGAAGCAATAAAAGAAGAAGGAAACTTATTGTATTTTGAAGCTCCGTCGGAGAGACTCTGATAGGTATCACCTTCTTCCCATCATCTTTCAACAATCATTTTTATACATCAGTATTTGTTTGATATACTTACACTGTATCTCCATTTACATAGTTAACTTTTTCACTTGCTTTGTGCCACATGATTGTCTGATTTTGCTAAAAAATTTGTTGTGTTCCAAATTTGCAATAATGGGTAGAAGTCATAAAAAAGTTAAAAGAAAAGAGTGTTAGAAAATATTGCAGAAAACTTACTCAAAACTTTCTCTAAAGCTTAGACATACATAAACTCCTAATCAAAACCGAGACCACCGTCATCTTTGGGACCAATTCCAGGAACTATTAATTCAACTGGAAACCATTTATCAATACCTGTTTCCTTTTTATCGCCAGGAATATCTTCTTCACTTCCATTAGCTCAAGAGTCAGGAATACCTAATTCTTCCTCTCGCTACACACCAACCAAGTTCGCTGTTTCCAATTTTTACAAGGACAAAACAACCTCGTGAATCTCGATATAAAAAGTGTTCCTTTTCGCCACCTTTTCAACTCCCAACTACATTTCAAATTTCATCACACTGTTAGACCTAGCATTGGCTCTGTACCGAGCTACCTTGACGACCTCTATAAATGGGTTAATTCAACTCTAAAGCCAACAACATAGTTTCCTGTCAAGGAGAATCCTGTGATTCTTGCATCACAGACTGCTTTCACTGTCAGCAAGGTCGAAGCATTATTCGAGCTTTTTAAGAGCATCAATAGTTATGTCGTTAATGATGGAGCTTCAGGCTTCGATTCCACAGGGTTATAAATCCACATGCTGTTCTCTATATGCTGGTAATAATAAGTGAGGCAAAAGATGGAAGAATCGTTACATACCTCGACGATAGAGACTGACTAATATGAAGATACATTGAGTTCAAGTACGCCTTTACTGCTTCATTTCCGACTAATTCGATCTTCTCTTCTATTCTTCTTCTCTAAAATTTGTGTGTTGATATATTTTGTACCCCAAAATTTGCCCTCTCATTTATCAAGAGTTTCCTCACAAGACTTCTTGGACTCCAGACAGGATTAAGGTTTGCTCAGCTCAAGACCTCATCTTACACTGATGACCTGAAATTAGGGTTTGAGTTTGCACAAGGAATTTTGGACCATCAATGCTTCATGTGACTTTCATACACCATCTTGGACCCCTAAGATTGCTCATGACAAGTTTCAAGCCTTGAATCACATTTTTGCCCAGTAAATTGGACAGTTGACCTAAAAATCAGTTGTATTGGGGAAAAAGTTAACCATGGTCAATCTACAGTCAAACTTCATAATTTTTGATCCAAAACAACATTTTAGACTCATATGAACCATTTGATCAAGTTTGGATCACAACTCCTCAAGAAATTTGATCAAATCATCAAAAGGGCAAAATGGTCAAAATTAGGGTTTTGACTGAGAAAGGGCAATTTCTGATTTTTAACCTAGACAATGACCAATTGGGTTCAATCATGATTTCAAGGACTCAATAGCATCATCTTGAACTAATCACATAGTTCAAAAGATCTCAAATGCATAGGATTGACAGATGAATTTTGCAGTCTACTGATCAAAAGTCAACTGTGCACTGAAAAGTCAAACTTTGACTTTTTGGTCAAAATCAAGTGCCAAAGGTCATAATTCATCAAGAGATGTCAAAATTTGAAGTTGTTGACCAATAAACCTAAAATTGCAAATTAGGGTTTTAATTTGAAAAATTTTCATAACTTAGAATTTTTCTAAGTATGGAAATTTTCTTATTTTTTCCCAACTTTCCACCAATTTTTCACCATGATGCAATTAGATTCAAACAACACTTCCAACATGAAAGTTGTAGTCCTCCATGAAATATACAACTTTGATTCACAAAGTTTTCCCAAAAGATGCTTGGATATCAAGTTATGAATTTGTGAATAAAGGTCCATGAACTTTTTAATAGTGAAAATTTGCCCTAATTTAGGCAGGTTTTTGACCCAACTTCATGGGTATTTTTCACCTAGTTCCAAGAGGTATCTCAAAATGCATTTCAAATATGGATTGTAGAGCATGTTTCAAGCTTTCCAAAATGTCCAAGAACTCTCCAAGATCATTTGTGGTTAGGGGGAATCGAAGAAGAGAAAATGGCATTTTGTCACTTTTGTTCAAGCCATTTCTACAATGCACCAAGTTGCAAATCTGATCTAGCATGCTTGTACCTTGCATTAATGGTCCTAAATCCCTTCTACACTCCATAATTAAATGCTAATTCAGTGGATAATGGCTTTATTTTGGCTGTTGGAGCATTGTACAGAGAATAATTCCATAAATGGCCAAAAGTTCACAATGCCATTTTGATAAAGCAAGCTTTTTGCAACTTTACAATTCTTGAGCCATGGACTTGTTTATTTGTTACAAGCAATGTCCACAGATATCAGGCAATGTTTACCAACAATTAGCATCCCTAGAACTAGCAAGTAGAAGCCTTTAGCTTGGTCACTTCAACCTTTCTTCAAAAACAAGAAAAGTGGCCAAAAGTCAAGAACTTATACATCTGATAAAGGGAGGGGCTTGGCAACATTAAAAACAACCTCACAAACTTGTTGTAAGCTAGCACACGAAGGCATAACCTCTGAAACATTCAAAATCTCCAAAAACACAAATTTCTGCCCAAACAGGGCAGCTTTTGCATAATCAAAGCCAACTTCATTTTAGCTCGTGCATTTTGCCTTTTAACCTTTGAAACACTTCATCCACATCATATCCAAACCATCCAAGCCCTTGTCCTGTTACTGTAACCTCTATTTCAGACATCACCATTTTCAAACTTGAAGGTTGTAGATTGACTTCTACAGGGAGTTTCAAGCATCCTCAAGGCCAGCTAAGCATTGGAAAAGCTTGAGGGAACTTCAAGGAAGCTCACACGATCTTCAGGCCTCACTCAAAGCCCCCACATTTCCATATCCAAACTCATCTGAACAAGGTATTTTTCAAAACTCTATCTCTCTATTTAGGAATCCTCAAGCTTTGATTTGTGAAGCAAAGATGTAGTCCGTAACTTGTTGAATCTGTACATATGCATAGTTATCATTTATATTAACTGAGTAGTGAAAATTTGAAGCTTGAAGTTCATGAAAAAATTAGGTCAGAAATTAGGGCTACTGAAATTCTCCCTGGTCTTTGAGAGTTAGATTATGAATTTTATATCATTGGAATCGTGAGATTCCAAGCTACATTTTTCATGTTGCAAGTTTTTGTTTTTGTGCAAAGAATAGAGAGTTGCAGGTTTGAACTCAGAACACGCGCGCAAGCTGAAGGACAGGGATGAAGATGATGGTCTGGGCATGAGTGCGCATTGGGCTTCTGTCTTTGCTTCCCATACCCCCTGACTACTATTTGCACCCCCTTTGCATATTTTTATATTTTTGCATATTTTCTCATATTTTTTAAGTTTATTGACTTTATTATTTTTTTCTGAACATTAAAGAATCATAAAAATATTTTCTTAATTTTTTGCATTTTATTTTATTTTTTTACCTTATTTTTTGCATAAAATATTGATTACTTAGAATAAATAGAATCTATTTTTCTTAAAATAAATAACAAACATATTTGAAAATATCATACATTTTTATTTTTATTATTCATACATATAAAATATTATTTCCACATATATTTAAATTTTTAATATTTGTAAATAATTTTATTTATTTATTTTCCTTGTACATAAATGGACAAAAAAAATTATAAAACATATATTTCTTTTAATTAAAATTAGGGTTTCCCCTTTCAAAAAAATAATATTATTTTTCTCTTATTTTCTAGGGTTTAAATAATTAATTCTCTCATACAAAAAAATCAATTACAAGACATTTTTGCATAATTATATTTTATTGCATATTTAAATATTTGTTTATTTATTTAATTTGCAAATATTCAATTGGGTTGTAATAGTATTTTAGGGTTTTATTTTGTGTAAATATCAGCATTCAAAAGCTTGTATCCCCCCTCCCATAATAATTGTTGTAATAGCTTAGATTTATTTTACGCAATTATCGCATTATATACATGTTTAGTAAAATTAGGGTTTGTATGATAAGACAAAAAAACAAACAAATAGCAAAGACCTAATACAAGACAAATGCATGAAAATGACACACATTGCACACAAGCACCCTTAGGGTTTCACCCACTTGGTTGCCTAAACAAAATGGCCATGGTATGCATGCAAAGTATCTTGGCAAAACAAAACAAAAGATCATAGTCCCTCGATGACGCTATCAAAGGTTGCCTAAAACAAAATAATCTTGGTCCCTTAAGCATGCTAAGATACTTGGCAACATTGTTATCATGGTCATACGATGACCCACGCCCGTCCCGTTTAACATCCAAAGATAGAGTTGTTTACCAAATCAATGGTAAAACAACAATGTCAAAGGAATAAAAATGTACAAGAAAGACTTTTGAGTAGGTAGATAGCTTCTAGTTACTTGATCAACTTGCAAACAATCCTTGCTATTTTCAAAAACAAACACACACACAATTCAAAACATTTCCAAACAACTTTCAAAACATTTCCAAACAACTTTCAAAATATTGAAACATTTTTCAAAAGACAAACATCTTTGTATACATTCTTACGAACGAGAATCATTACAAAGATTGCCAAAACGATGACCTCTTTTCAAAATACTTTCAAAACCACACAAAGCACCATTTCAAACAATTTCAAAAGCAAAGCAAGTGATCTAAACAAGTAACTAAGAGCCCATGGGAAACCATGGATGAAAAGGGTGCTAGCACCTTCCCTTTTTATAATCTACCCCCTGAACTCAAGAAAACATCTCAAAGGTCTTTCCTGTGCTTTTTTACCTTTCCTTTTGGATAAAAGAAAAGTCCGTGGCGAATCTTTCTAACCGCGACATTTGCAAACACAAACGCAAAACTTCAAGTCAGTTTTCCCATCGCATCACAATATACGTTCGTGTTGTTACGGTTTTGTGTTGTTGAATATATGTGCGGCTGCGAATTCGTGAAGTTGAAGTGATGTGTGAAAGTTATTGCGATTGTTGAAGATGCGGGAAATAGAGAAATCAAAGATGAACATAGAGAAATTGTTGGTATAGAAGAGATGAGCAGAGTAAGAGAGAAGCGTTGTGTTCGTTTTCTGAGAGAGGGAGAAAGCAGCGTGTTTTCTAGGGAAGATTCAATAAACTTAATTAAATTCTTCCCTTTCCCAAAGTCAATAAATTTCGCCGCCTCTTTTTTCTCCAAACTAGGGTTTCAGAATATTCCGCAATCCCTTTTGGTAACCTGGATCCGGGTTTGGGCCTAGCCCAACCCATTTCGCAAGTTTTATGTTTTATAGTTTTTGATTAAGAGAACATAATGAATGAACAATTTGGCGTAGTGGCTGGAGCATGTAAGTGAAACACATGAGGACCTGGGTTCGATACCTGTGTAAAGCAACATTGTTTTGTTTTTAATTTATTTGTTTTGATAACATTTTTGGGCTTCAACTCAATCAATTTTTCTTAAGCCCATTCGAAATTGTTAATACTCACCAATTTTCTATTTCACACCTCTTTCATAAGTAATTTAGTTTAAAGTTAGATTAGTAATCTTAAAATTAATTTAGTTTAAATTTAAGTTAGTATTTTTACTATTAATATAGTTTAGATTAAATTAGAATTTTATAATTAACTTAGTTTACATTTAAATTAATTTAGATATAATTTAGTAATTTAAGAGCTTTAATAACTTTAGAATTTCTATTTAGATTTAATTTAATAAGTTTAGAATTTTTATTTAGATTTAATTTAATAACTTTAGAATTTCTATTGAGATTTAATTTAATAATTTTTGAATTTTATTTTATTTAGATTTAATTTAATAACTTTAGAATTTTTATTTGATTTAGATTTAGTTTAGTAATTTTAGAATTTTATTTGATTTAGATTTAATTTAGTAATTTTAGAATTTTATTTGATTTAGATTTAGATTAGTAACTTTGGAATTTTATTTGATTTAGATTTAACTTAATAAATTTAGAATTTTAATTTAGTTTAGATCTAATTTAGTAATTTTAGAATAATTTTTATAACTTTAGAATTTGTAATTAGTTTAGAATTATTTTAGTAAGTAATATTAGAATTTTAATTTAGATAATTAGTTTCATTCTCTTTTATTTATATTTAAATATCTTTGGCATTTTAATTTCTCGGGGTCTTTTGGTCATTAATCTGGTTCGTTAGATTTATTTCATTGTGAATTTTTGAATGTTTATATTTTGACGTCCATTTTATTTTGTTCGTCCGTCTAAATTCCAAGGAAAATGTTTTAACTTTGTTGACTTCATGTCATCAAATACATCTTATACGATTGTGCGAATCCCTTCATTCATTTTTGTTTTATTATTTTTTATAACCTTAAGTTAATTTTCCTAAAAAACTCAACTTTAAAACTCACACCTTTTAAGTCAAAACTTCGATACTAGGTCGTCGTATCTTCCAAATCTCATTCACAACCATTTTGACCAAACAAACCATTTTAAACAAACAAACAATTTTTAACTAAAAAAAAAAGATATTTCAAAAGGTTCATGCGAAGTACCGCAAATGCATTGGGTGGTAATACCTTCCTATTGTATAACCAACTCCCGAACTTTAGATCTCTTTCAAAAAATGCATTGTATTTTCATAACTTTTAAGTATTATTTTACATTGCATATTTAAGGGTTTTATTTTGCTCTTTTCCCTTTTCCCTTGGAAATAATAAAGCGCGGTGGCGACTCTTGCTTTTGCGAGTCGAGTTAATTAATAGCTCGATCTCCGAATTACATCGTGTTGTACCCCAAAATTTTCCCTCCCTTTTCTCAAGATACTTCTCACAAAGATCTTCAATGATTCAAGCTTGCACAAGTATTGACTAGATCAAGCCATCTCCTCAACACTGATGCCTCAAATTAGGGTTTGAGTTTGCACAAAGACAGTTGGACTTCTAATATTTCAAATTACTTTCATGGACCATTATGGACCCTCAAGATTGCTCCTGTCAAGTTTCAAGTCTTGGATCATAAAATTGATCAGTCAATTGATTAGATGGCCTAAAAATGAGGTGTATTAGAAAAAAGTCAATTGTGGTCAACCTACAGTTAAATTTTAAGATTTTTGACCAATATCAACATTTTGAAGTCATATGTATCTGTGGTACGGTGGGAGAAATGAATTGGGTATTTTGCGTTTTATCGCAAATGTTGCGGTTAGCAAGAGTCGCCATCAACTTTTCTTTTATCCAAAAGGAAAGGCTGAAAAGAACAAGAAAGACCTTTGAGATTATTTCTTGAGTTCGGGGGGTAGATTATGAAAAGGGAAGGTGTTAGCACCCTTTTCATCCATAGTTATCTATGGGCTCTTAGTTGCTTGCTAGATCACTTGCTTTTGTTTGAAAATGTGTTTTGTGTGGTTTTTGAAAGTATTTTGAAAAGGCACAATCGTTTAGGCAAACTTTGTAATAATTCTCGTTCGTAAGGATGTATACAAAATGTTGAGCTTTTGAAAATGTTTCAAGTTTGGAAAAGGTTTTGAAAGTGTTGGTGTTTATTTTGAAAATAAGCAAGAGTGTTTGATTTGAAATTGAACAAGCAACTAGGAACAATCTACCTACTCAAAAGTCTTAGTTCATTTCTTCCTTTCCTTTAATATTGCTATCTTACTATTGATTTGGTAAGAAGCCTTATCTTTGGATGTAAAGGGACAGGCGTGGGTCATCGTATAGCCATGATAGCAATGTTGTGAGATATCTTAGCATTTTTCTTTGAGGGACTAAGATCATTTTGATAGACAACATTTGATAGCGTCATCGAAGGACTATGATCTTGTATTTTTTATTTTTTTTGCTAAGATACCCCACATGCATAACATGGCCATTTTTGTAAGGCAACAAAGTGGAATTACCCTATGAGTGTAAATGTGCAAGTGTGTTTGGTTTACATGCTTGCTTATCTTGAATTAGGGTTTGCTAACTTGTTGATTTTAATCTTTCCATACAAACCCTAATTACTAGCATTTATATAAAGCGATAAATTGCGGAAAGTAAAAATACTAAGCTATTACATCATTAGAGGAGGGGATATACAAATTTACAAATGGGGATTTGCAAGAAAATTAAACGTAATTATCTATTACAACCATATTGAATATTGTACAAGAATTGAATAAAATAATGC
The DNA here is from genome assembly GCA_948472305.1 of Vicia faba. Classification (NCBI taxonomy): domain Eukaryota; kingdom Viridiplantae; phylum Streptophyta; class Magnoliopsida; order Fabales; family Fabaceae; genus Vicia; species Vicia faba. The sequence goes on along the minus strand of OX451739.1, from coordinate 1,292,882,471 downwards.
AAGAATATAAATGCAAATGGAAAAAAGAAATCATTTTTGTTTTGGTTTCCATGAAAGGGGTTTTAACCTAATTAAGAGAGATGATTAGTTAAAAATTAAACAAAACTTAAACCTAAATTAATTAAGAAAGAAATTAAGTTAAAAAATGTTTTTTAGGGTTTTTGTGAAAAGGTTTTAAATTAATAAAAATAATATGAAAATTAATTAATTAAAATAAACCTAAGTTCTAAATTAATTTTAATTTACAAGATAATAATATAATAATTAAGCCTAAGTCTAAATATTAATTATTAAAAGAAGAAATTAATTTGTTAAAAGAAAATGTTGTTACTCTCTTTGTTTTATAAGAAAATAAAATGTATAAGTATAAATAATAAATAAAAGTATTTTTATATTTTTCATTAATAATAATAATAATAAAAATAATAAAGGAAAATAAAATATAATAAGAAAAATGAAAAAATAAAAATAATAAAAAAATAAAAGTTGGGCCAGGTTTCATAAGTAAACATGAGGGGTTAGAAAAAAGTAAAAAAGTGGAAAGCCAAAAGGGGGAGGCCCATCGGTGCAAGCTGAAACAAAAAAGGATGAAAAAATGAACAAAAGGGTACCACTGGGGCTCGAACCCAGGTCCCAAAGATTAACAGACGCGCGCTTTACCACTGGGGTGACTATACATCCGTTAATATTGACAAAACAATAAATATGTAACATAAACTATGCCCTGAATACAACTTCATCTTCAACCTCCGGCCATGGATCCTGTAACTTCACAATTTCTCAACAAAAATGAAAAGTGCAAACATGAAAGTTGCTCCATTTTTCCATACGAATACAACCATATAAATATCATAATCTATAAATCAAAGATGAATTGGAATTTTTGAAAGTACCTGTGATACGGTGGGAGAACTGACTTGAGGGTTTTGCGTTTTATCGAAAATGTTGCGGTTAGCAAGAGTTGCCACCGACTTTTATTTTATCCAAAAGGAAAGGTGAAAAAGAACAGGAAAGACCTTTGAGATTGTTTCTTGAGTTCGGGGGGTAGATTATGAGAAGGGAAGGTATTAGCACCCTTTTCATCCATGGTTTTCCACGGGCTCTTAGTTACTTTCTAGATCAATTGCTTTTTGTTTTGAAATTGTTCTTTGTGTGGTTTTGAAAGTATTTTGTAAAAGAGGCCTTTGTTTAGGCAATCTTTGTAATGATTCTCGTTCGTAAGAATGTATACAAAGATGTTTGTCTTTTTTTGAAAAAAATTTCAATGTAAGATGTTTTGGAAATATGTGTGTTTGTTTTGAAAATAGAAAGGATAGTTGTTTGAAAATAAAGCAAGTAACTAGAAGTAATCTACCTACTCAAATGTATTTCTTGTTCATTTTCTTTTCCTTTGATATTGTTGTCTTACCATTGATTTGGTAAGCAACCCTATCTTTGGATGTAAACGGGACGGGCGTGGGTCATCGTATAACCATGATTAGCAATGTTGCAAAGTATCTTAGCATTTTTTGAGGGACCAAGATAATTTTGTAAGGCAACTTTGAATAGCGTCATCGAGGGACTATGATCTTATATTTGTTAGTTTTTGCCAAGATACTTTGCAAGCGTAATATGGCCATTTTTATACAAGGCAACCAAGTGGAGAAACCCTAAGGATGCTTGTGTGCAAGTGTGTTATTTCCATGATTTGATTTTGTCTTGGATTAGGGTTTTCTATTTGATTTGTTTTGATCTTGTCATACAAACCCTAATTACTAGCATGATATATAAAAGCAGTAAATTGCGTAATTTAAAGATTACTACGCTATTACAACATTTTATGGGAGGGGGGAATACAAATTATGAATGGGGATTTGCAATAATGTAAATCTAATTAAGCTATTACAACCAAATCGAATTTGTACAAGTACTTGAATAAACAATACACAATATAATTTAAATATACAATGATATATATATATATATATATATATATATATATATATATATATATATATATATATATATATATATATATATATATATATATATGCAAGAAAAGGTTTTTGTTTTGTTTTTCATATGTAAAAGAGTTTTGACCTAATCCTAATAACTTAAGAAAAGAAAATTATTTCTTGAAAAAAATGGTTAACCCTAATTTCAAATTTAGAAGAAAATAAAGTTCTTTAAGTATTATTTTTTGTGTATTTTTTGTATTAAAAATAATAAATAATATTCATGAAAATATTTGGTCTTTTATATGTCAATATAACATTTATAAGTATAAAAAAGGGATAAAAATATATCTAAGTTTAATTTATTTTTACAAGTTTATTTAAGAAAGATAGTTAGTATATAATAAAATAAAAATATACTTTTTATGTAAAAGTAAAATAAAATAAACAAAAGTGCAATATTTAACATATTTATATTTTTATGATTTTTATAGTATTTAAGAAAATACATTTGATAAAAAAAATGAAAATAAAAAAAAAATAATAAAAGATTAGGCCAGGGGTGCTGTAAGGAGGAAGGGAGGTAGCTGTTTAGAAAAAACAAGAGGCACAAGGAACCAAGCCCACGCTGCCAAAAATGCCAAAAATGAAGCTGAAAAATGAGAAAAAAATACAAAAGGTAGCGCCAAGGTTTGAACCCACGACCTATGCATTTCCAGCGCGCTACCTTGCCACTGGGGTGGCTGTACATCCGTTAGTTTAAATGAAACAAGAAAAACATAACATATAAAGCCTCCTTGCTCTGTACTTCATCTTCTTCCTCAAGTTAGGCAGAACCTCTGTATCTTTCTCATTTCTCCATGAAAATGGAAACTTCCAACATGAACATGATAGTACTCTTTCCCACGATTTTAGACATGTAACTTATGAAAACTAACAATCAAAGATTAAAACAAATTTTAAAGGCCCTAATTTCAACCCTAATCTTTACAGAAATTTTAACTCTAAAATTCTTCATACATAATGAACAGAAATGAAATCTATGCACATGGTTGGCTTTAGCACAATAATATCTACATTTTCCTTTCACAAATCGTGGTCAATGGATGCCTGTATGAAGAGATAGAAGTTAGAGTTCTTACCTTCTTCAGATGAGATCGTGAATGGTGTTTGAGTGAGTTTTATGAAGGCCTGAAGATTCCTTTAGCTTGCCTGAACCTCCCTGAGTGTGTTCCAATCCTTGCCTTGCTTTGCAAGTTCCTGAATCTCTCTATCCAAGTCAACCTACAAGCTTGAAAAACAAAAATGGAAGATGAATAAGGAGGAGTTATAGTGCATGGATGATGGTCTGGAACACTTAGATATGAGGTAGGTAAAGTGTTTGAATGATTAAAACTTGAAACGCACGAGTGGATTTGTGGATTGCTATGCTATGCTCAAACTACAAGTTTTTTGACAGGTTTTTGGTGATTGGGAGTTTTGGAGTGTTTTAGGCCTTTAGCAATTGTGTTCTAAGTTGTAGTGTGTTTGTGTATTAGTATATAGAAAGTTTCTAATCCATTCCACAACAGATTTCTGAGTTGTAGCCTTTTTGCACTCTTTCTTGCGTTTTAAGAAAGGTGAAGAGACCATTCCCTACATGCCTGTACAGGCATGCTTGGAGTTGGTACAAGTCCTAGACAACTTGATCCTGGTTTATGGGACTTGTGTGCAGAGAAAACAGGTCCAATGCTCAAGAAATAAAAAGTTGCAAAAGTTAAGCTTTTCCAAAATGGCAATGGCAACTTTGTGCCATTTATGGAATTAAAGCTTGGACAAAGACTCTTGTGCTTGGATTAAGGCTTTATCAACTGAGTAAGAATTAAATTATGAAGTTAGAAACAAGTTTGAGGCCTGTAAAGCAATAATTAGGCAGCATAGGTTCAAATTTGAATTTTGTTATTCATGAAATGACTTGAAATCAAAGTGAGAAATTGCCAACTTCATCTCTTCGATTCTCTCTAACCAAAAATGATCTCAAGAAGTTCTTGGACATTTTGGAAAGCTTGCAATGTTCTATATAACTCATCTTTGAAATTAATTTCAAGATTCCTCTTGGAGATAGGTGAAAAATTGCCATGAAGTTAGGTAAAAAACCTGCCTAAATTAGGGCAAAATTTCACTAAGTTATTTTAGTTCATGAGCATGTATTCACAAATTTATATCTTGAGATACAAGCATCTTTAGGGAAAAGTGTGTGAAGCAAAGTTTTAGATTTCATGGAGGTCTACAACTTTCATGTTGGGAACTTTCTTTGAATCATCTTGTATCATGGTGGAAAATTGGCATAAAGTTGAGAAAAAATAAGAAATTTTCTATACTTAGAAAAATTTGTAAGTTTTAAGAAAATTCAAATTTCAAAACCAAATCTTCAATCTTTGATTCCTTGATGAAAAAGTTTCACATTTTGACATGTTTTGATGAATTGGGATCCTTGGCACTTGATTTTGACCAAAAAGTCAAAGTTTGACTTTTCAGTATACAGTTGACTTTTGATCAGTTGACTGCAAATTTCATTTGTCAATCCAATAAAAATGCAATGTTTTGAACCATGTCATTAAGTCAAGACGATGAAATTGAGTTATTGGAATCATGCTTCAAACTAATTAGTCATTTGATAGGTCAAAAATCAGAAAGTGCCATTTCTCAGTCAAAAACCCTAATTTTGAACATTTGCCCTTTTGATAATTTGATCAAATTTATTGAGGAATTGTGGTCCAAACTTGATCAAATGATACATATGAGCCTAAAATGTTGATGTGGATCAAAAATTATGAAGTTTGATTGTAAATTGGCCATGGTTGACTTTTCCCCCAATACAACTGATTTTTAGGTCAGTTGCTCAATTGACTGAGCAAAAGTGTGATCCAAGGCTTGAAACTTGACATGAGTGATCTTGGGGGTCCATAATGATCAATGAAAGTCATATGGGGAATTGGAAGTTCAAAAATCCTTGTGCAAACTTAAACCCTAATTTTGGGTCATTAGTGTAAGATGAGATGTCTTGAGCTGATCAAACCCTAATCCAGTCTTGAGTAAAAGAGATCTTGTGAGAAAATCTTGATAAATGAGAGGGAAAATTTTAGTGTACAACAGCTACCCCTGTTCAATCTTCTTAAACCTGAAGAATTAGATTGGCGAGCTTTGCCATTCGTGACTTGAAGGTGAAAGATGATTGGACACTAGAGTGCCCATAAATTTGCACTCGACGATGTGTAGTTGAGGGAATGGGCTTAAAGATGCCATTTGGAGAGGTGATAGAGTCTTGTCGGAGATGGGCTTGTAGATTCCATCCAAGAATGTTTGTTAAATTGTAAGTTGTAAGCTGAAAGAATAAGTATTAGAATGACATCTGTGTCTGGAGCGTATCCGTACTGTATCTGAAAATTAAATCTGAATGAGTATCAAAATGGCATCCGTGTCTGGAGCATATACGTACTATATTTGAAAGTTAAATCCGAATGAGTATCAGAATGGCATCCGTGTCTGGAGCGTATCCGAACTGTATCCGAAAGTATCAGAATGGCATCCGTGTCTGGAGCGTATATGTACTGTATCTAAAAGTTGAATCTGAATGAATATCAGAATGGCATTCGTGTATGGAGCGTATCTGTACTGTATCTTGAAAGTTGAATCTGAATGAATATCATAATGGCATCCGTGTCTGGAGCGTATTTGTATTGTATCATGATTGCATATTGTTAATGGTAGCTGTTAATCTTATCCTGAAAAGGGTAAAATGTTAGCTAAAACACAAAGTTATGTTGCATGAAATGTATGATGAAATGTATTTGTTTTATCAATGTTTATAATATATATGGATGCAATGTACATGCATGTAAGCTGATCTGATGTATTGTTGTTTGATTGAGGAAAAGAAATCCCTGAATGTTGTTGGGGATATGTGAATTTTCATGTCTTGAAGTTGAAGTACTGGTGAACTTTTGTCGAGAGAAGTAAATTTTGTTGTGAGGGTAATGCCATGTACTTCTTGTAATATCTGCTTGGGGAATCCTGAGAAATTTGACAACTCCTACTGGGGATTAATAACTTGAAATTTTGTTTCGCTGGGGATTTAAATGACGTACTGTGGGGATTTCTTGGGTAATAGCCTAGAGATATTTCCCTATTCTTTCAACCTATCAGTAATTGTCTTTCTTATTTTGTTTATTTGTAAACAGTAATTATGTTCAAATGCATATGTTCATCAATGAATCATTGGACGTTTTTGCAAACAAAACACAAGCGTAAAGGAAAAGACAAATAGTTTTTGCACTTTCAAAGGGATATCTTTGTATTGACTTGGAGTATGTATTTTTGTACAAAGGGGACAAACATTCTAGTAAGAGAATGTTGTCGTAAAAAAAGAAAATTTTTGATACAAAGAAAAGATAGCTATGTGTACAAAAATCCCATGGGGTTTCCATTCTTCTATAGCCTTTGTATCTCTGATCATCTTGTCTATTTGTTGCCTCGTCCGAAGATGACCGAATTGATCAGAATCTCTGAGTTTTCCAGTGGAAGCCAAAGGTTGTTTGTAAAGTGATCCGATGAGACATAGTCATACGCTTTAATTCCCTAACTTTTGCCTGGACCTCCCTTTCGGGTTTTCAGTCCACCGAGAAACCCTTTTTTACCCAAGTCGCCCTTTCGGGTTTTCAACTTGCCGGGTGTACAGATTTATTTTATTTTATCCCTAATTTTTGCCCGAACCTTTTGGTTTTCTGGGATGCCCTTGTTTTTCCTAGGTATGTCAACCTAGCTGGTCTCTTATGCGTAGTATCTTTTGACCATGTCCGCGTTTGCAGGATGCGGCAGGTCATCACCATCCATGGTGGTCAATATCATTGCCCCATCGGAGAAAATGTTTTTTATTACAAATGGTCCTTCATAGGTAGGAGTCAATTTTCCCCTGGGATCACCTTGTGGCAAGATGATGTGTTTGATCACTAGATCCCCAACTTGATACACTTGGCACCTGACTTTCTTATTGAAGGCCTTGATCATCTGCTTTTGATACATTTGACCATGGAAAACAGCAGCAAGTCTCTTCTCATCGATCAAGTTCAGTTGATCAAGTCGAGTCTGGATCCAGTCATCTTTGTTAAGCCCTGCATCCTTCATAATCCTCAGAGAGGGGATCTAAACCTCGATAGGCAAGACAACCTCCATGCCGTAAACCAAATAATAGGATGTCGCCTCGATTGATGTGCGAGCCATGGTACGATATCCTTGGAGAGAGAATGGTAACATCTCATGCCAGTCTTTGTATGTGACTGTCATTTTCTGTATGATCTTTTTAATGTTTTTATTTGCAGCTTCTACAGCACCATTCATCTTTGGCTGATAGGGAGAAGAATTGTGATGCTGAATCTTGAATTGCTCGCACAAGGAGGTGATCATAGTGTTGTTGAGATTTGTACCATTGTCAGTGACGATCCTTTTCGGGATACCGTAACGGCAGATGAGATTTTGCTTGATGAAACGGGCAACAAAATTCTTGGTAACGGAAGCGAGGAAGCTGCCTCCACCCACTTTGTAAAATAGTTAATGGCCACTAGGATGAAGTGGTGTCCATTGGAGGTTGTCGGCTTGATTTCCCTAATCATATCTATTCTCCACATAGCAAAGGGCCAAGGAGACGTCAAGACATTCAGAGGAACCGGAGGTACGTGCACCTTGTTAGCGTAAATTTGACACTTATGGCAGGTTCGAGAGTGTTGATAACAATCTGCTTCCATGGTAGACCAATAATAGCCTTCCCGTAGGATTTTCTTTTCCATCGTATGCCCATTAGAATGGGTGCTAAAAGTGCCTTCATGCAATTTAGTGATGATCCTTTCAGCTTCAATCTTATCTATGCACCGAAGTAACACAGAGTCATGATTGTGTTTGTACAAGATGCCATTACTAAGGAAGAACTTAGCAGAAAATCTCCTTAAGAACTTCTTATTATTGACTGAAGCTCCTTCTAGATATTCTTGAGCCTCGAGATACCTCTTGACTTCGTGAAACCAAGGCTGGTCCACTACTTCTTCAGTATTAATCTCGTGACAGTGTGCTGGTTCCTCCATTCGTTCAATAGTGATATGGGGAGCCTCGTTATCCCAATTAAGTTTAAACATAGATGACATTGTCGCTAGAGCGTCTGCCAAATGATTTTATTCTCGCGGGAAATGCTCGAAGGCAATCTTCTCAAAATGTGGTAGAAATGTCAAAACATGTTATTTATAAGGGATAAGGTTTGGGTGTTTGGTGTCCCATTCCCCTTTGATATGTCTGATAACTAAAGCTGAGTCTCCGAATACATCCAAGGATTTGATTCCTAAGTCTATGGAAGCTTTGAGACTGAAGATGCACGCTTCGTATTCCACCATGTTGTTTGTGCAATTGAAGCAAAGTCTGGAAGTAAAGGGAGTATGACACCCTTCTGGAGATATGAGTATAACACCGATACCATTACCGAGTTCATTGAAGGCTCCATCAAAGAACAGGGTCCATCGGGATCCTTGTTCAGGTCCGTCATATGGCCTGAATTCTTCACAGTTGTCTAATGTCATGATGTCTTCATCCGGAAATTCGAACTTCATGGACTGATAGTCTTCTACAGCTTGGTGAGCGAGGTGATCAGCTAGTACACTCCCCTTTATAGCTTTCTGGGTAGTATACTATATGTCATATTCTATCAGGATCATCTGCCATCTCGCTATTCTCCTAGAAAGAGCAGGCTTCTCGAAGATGTATTTTATCGGATCCATTTTAGATATCAACAAGGTAGTATGAGTCAGCATATACTATCTTAGCCGGCGAGCAGCCCATGCCAGAGCGCAGCAAGTTTTCTCGAGCAGTGAATATCTAGTTTCACAGTCGGTAAACTTTTTGCTCAGGTATTAAATTGTGTGCTCTTTTCGGCCAGACTCGTCATGCTGCCCCAATACACACCCCACCGAGTTTTCTAAAACAGTCAGATACATGATCAATGGTCTTCCCTCGACTGGCGGCATCAATATAGGAGGCTCTTTCAAGTATTCTTTGATTTTGTCAAAAGCAACCTGGAATTCATCATTCCATTTGACTACTTGATCTTTCTTCAATAGTTTAAAGATTGGTTCACAAGTAGCTGTCAGGTGAGAGATGAATATGGCAATATAGTTCAAGCGTCCCAAGAATCCTCTGACTTCCTTCTCAGTATGAGGAGGAGGCATCTCTTGTATTGCTTTAACTTTGGCAGGATCGACCTCAATACCCTTGTTGCTGACGATAAAGCCTAGGAGTTTACCAGACCGTACCCCAAATGTGCATTTGTTTGGACTCAACCTCAGCTTGTACTTCTTCAATCTCTTAAACAGTTTTTGTAAGTGATCAAGAGTCTCTTCTTCTGTTTGAGATATGGCTATCATATCGTCCATGTAGACTTCTATTTTGTGATGTATCATGTCGTGAAATAAAGCTACCATGGCACGTTGATAGGTTTCCCCAGCGTTCTTCAGTCCGAATTGCATCACCTTGTAGTAGAATGTGCCCCACTGTGTGACAAATGTTGTTTTCTCCATGTCCTTAGGCGCCATCTTGATTTGGTTGTAATCTGAGAATCCGTCCATGAAGGAAAACACTTTGTATTGTGTCGTATTGTCAACTAGGATATCAATGTGGGGGAGTGGAAAGTCATCCCTAGGGCTTGCCCTATTAAAATCTCTTTAGTCTACACACATTTGCACTTTGCCGTCTTTTTTGGGTACGGGGACCATATTGGCAACCCATTGGGGGTAAGAGGTGACAACCAAGAATCCAGCATTGAATTGCTTCGTGACCTCTGCTTTAATCTTTTCTGACATATTCGGCCTCATTCGACGAACCTTTTGCTTTACTGGCGGACAATCCTCTCTTGTGGGTAGATGATGTACCACAATATCTTCATCAAGTCCCGGCATGTCTTCATATGACCAGGCGAAGACTTCGACATAATCATGTAACAACTGAATTAGACGCTCCTTGATACTGGGTTCCAGATTGGCACCCACCTTGACCTCTTTTTTGTCTCCTTTGGTACCTAGGTTGATCGTATCTGTTGTACCCCAAAATTTTCCCTCTCATTTATCAAGATTATTCTCACAAGGTCTCTTTGACTCAAGACTGGATTAGGGTTTGACCAGCTCAAGACCTCTCATCATGCATTGATCACCCAAAATTAGGGTTTGAGCTTGCCCAAGGATTTTTGGACTATCAATGCTTCATACGACTTTCAAACATCATTATGGACCCCTAAGTTTACTCATGACAAGTTTCAAGCCTTGAACCACATTTTTTATCAGTCAATTGGACAATTGACCTAAAAATCAGTTGTATTGGGGAAAAAGTCAACCGTGGAAAATTTACAGTCAAAATTCATATTTTTTTATCCACATCAACATTTTAGACTCATATATATCATTTGATCAAGTTTGGACCATAATTCCTCAAGAAATTTGATCAAATCATCAAAAGGGCAAAATGGTCAAAATTAGGGTTTTGACTGAGAAAGGGTAATTTCTGATTTTTGACCTAGAAAATGACCAATTGATTTGAAGCATGATTTCAAGGGTTCAATTGTATCATCATTACCTAATGACATGGTTCAAAACATTGCAAATCCATTGGATTGACAGATGAAATTTGCAGTCAACTAATCAAAAGTCAACTGTATACTAAAAAGTCAAACTTTGACTTTTTGGTCAAAATCAAATACCAAGGATCAGAATTCATCAAAACATGTCAAAATGTGAAAAAATTTAATCAAGAAATCCAAGATTGAAGATTTGGTTTCAAATTTTGAAATTTTCTTAACTTAGAAATTTTTCTAAGTATAGAAAATTTCTTATTTTTTCTCAACTTTAAGCCAAATTTCCACCATGTTACAAGATGATTCAAAGAAAGTTCCCAACATGAAAGTTGTAGACCACCATGAAATCTAAAACTTTTCATCACACATTTTTCCCTAAAGAGGCTTGGATCTCAAGATATAATTTTATGAATACATTCCCATGAACTAAAATAACTTAGTGAAATTTTGCCCTAATTTAGGCAGGTTTTGACCCAACTTAATGGAAATTTTTCACCTAGTTATAAGAGGAATCTTGAAATGCATTTGAAATATTAGTTATAAATCACATTTCAAGATTTCCAAAATGTCCAAGAACTCCTTGAGATCATTTTTGAGTAGGGAGAATCGAAGAGATGAAGTTGGCAATTTCCCACTTTGATTTCAAGCCATTTCATGAAGAACAAAATTCAAATCTGAACCTATGCTGCCTAATTCTTGCTTTACAGGTCTCAAACTTGTTTCTCACTTCATAATTTAATGCTTACTCAGTTGACAAAGCCTTAATCCAAGCACAAGAGTCTTTGTCCAAGCTTTAATTCCATAAATGGCACAAAGTTGCCATTGCCATTTTGGAAAAGCTTAACTTTTGCAACTTTTCACTTCTTGAGCATTGGACCTGTTTTCTCTGCACACACAAGTCCTATAAACCAAAATAAAGTTGTCTAGAACTTGTACCAACTCCAAGCAGGCTTGTGCAAGCATGTAAGGAGTGGTCTCTTCACCTTTCTTAAAAAGCAAGTAAGAGTGCAAAAAGGACACAACTCAGAAATCTGTTGAGGAGTGGATTTGAAACTTTCTCTATACTAATACACAAACACATTACAACTTAGAACACGATTACAAAAGGTCTAAAACACTCAAAAACTCCCTATCACCAAAAACCTGTCAAAAACTTGCAGTTTGAGCATAGCATAGCATAGCAATCCACAAATTCACTCGTGCGTTTCAAGTTTTAATCACTCAAACACTTTACCTACCTCATATATAAGTGTTCCAGACCATCATCCCTCCACTGTAACATCTCCTTCTCCTTCTGCAATTTTTGTTTTTCAAGCTTACAGGTGGACTTGGATAGAGAGTTTCAGACACTTTCAAAGCAAGGTAAATATTGGAACACACTCAGGGAGGTTCAAGCAAGCTAAAGGAATCTTCAGGCCTTCATAAATCTCACTCAAACTCCATTCACGATCTCAGCTGAAAGAGGTAAGAAATCCAACTTTTATCTCTTCATAAAGGCATCCACTGGCCACGATTTGTGAAAGGAAAATGTAGATATTATTGTGCTAAAGCCAACCATGTGCATAGATTTCATTTCTGATCATTATGTATAGAGAATTTTAGAATTCAAATTTCTGTAAAAATTAGGTTTGAAATTAGGGCCTTTAAAATTCGTTTTGATCTTTGATTGTTAGTTTCCATAAGTTACATGTCTGAAATCGTGGGAAAGAGTACTATCATTTTCATGTTTGAAGTTTCCATTTTCATGGAGAAATGAGAGAGATATGCTTGGTCTGGCTAGCTAGAGGAAGAAGACGAAATACAGGGCAAAGGAAGCGTTTTGTGTTATGTATTTTTGTTTTCACATAAACTAACGGATGTACAGCCACCCCAGTGGCAAGGCAGCGCGATGAGAATGCCAAGGTCATGGGTTCGAGCCTTGGTGTGTTCCTTTTTTCCTTTTTTCATATTTTTCATCCATTTTTTGGTTGTTTGCAGGATGGGCTTCAACATTTGGGCCTAGCGTTTTTTTCTAACATAACACCACCTGATTACTCAGGATACCCCCTGGCCCATATATTTTTATTATTCATTTTATTTTCATTTTCTATTTTATTAAATATATTTTCCTTAATATTAAAAATATAAAAATGCTAAATTTATATTTTGGTCTATTTTATTTTATTTTTCTCATAAAAAAATGTTTTATTTTAGTTACATATCATACATATACTTTTTTTTAATAAACTTTTAAATAAAAATAGAATTAGGTTAATTATTTTATTCCTTTCATACTTGTAAATATTTATTTTTTTGACATATAAAAAGACTAAATATTTTTTTTTATAAATGTTATTTATTATTTTAAGGCAAAAAATACACAAAAATAATAGTTAAAGAACTTTATTTTCTTTTAAATTAGAAATTAAGGTTAACTACTTTTCAAGAATTAATTTCCTTTTCTTAAGTTATTAGGTCTAGTTCAAAACTCCTTTTCACATAAAAACAAAACAAAAATCTTTTTTCTTGCATATACATACCATTGCACATTTAATTTATATTGTATCTTATTTATTCAAATATTTGTACAAATTCGATTTGGTTGTAATAGCTTAATTAGATTTACATTTTTGCAAATTCTCATTCACAATTTGTATTCCCCCTCCCATAAAATGTTGCAATAGCGTAGTAATCTTTAAATTACGCAATTTACCGCTTTTACATACCATGCTAGTAATTAGGGTTTGAATGGCAAGATAAAAACAAATCAAATAGAAAACCCTAAGTACAAGACAAAATCAAAGCATGAAAATAACACACTTGCACACAAGCATCCTTAGGGTTTCTCCACTTGGTTGCCTTATACAAAAATAGCCATATTACGCATACGAAGTATCTTGGCAAAACAAACAAGTATAAGATCATAGTCCCTCGATGACGCTATTCAAAGTTGCCTTACAAAATGATATTGGTCCCTAAAAAAATGCTAAGATACCTTGCAACATTGCTAATCATGGTTATCCGATGACCCACGCCCGTCCCGTTTATATCCAAAGATAGGGTTGCTTACCAAATCAATGGTAAGACAACAATGTCAAAGGAATAGAAAATGAACAAGAAAGACATTTGAATAGGTAGATTGCTTCTAGTTACTTGCTCTATTTTCAAACAACTATCCTTGCTATTTTCCAAAATAAACACACATATTTCAAAAATATCTTACAAACAATAAAAACATTTTCAAAAAAGACAAACATCTTTGTATACATTCTTACGAACGAGAATCATTACAAAGATTCCCTAAACAAATGGTCTCTTTTACAAAATACTTTCAAAAAGCCACACAAAGCACTATTTCAAAACAAAAAAAGCAAGTGATCTAGCAAGTAACTAAGATCCCATGGAAAACCATGGATGAAAAGGGTGCTAATACCTTCCCTTTTCATAATCTCCCCCCCCCCCCCCGAACTCAAGAAACAATCTCAAAGGTCTTTGCTGTGCTTTTTCACCTTTCCTTTTGGATAAAAGAAAAGTCAGTGGCGACTCTTGCTAACCACAACATTTACGATAAAACGCAAAACACCCAAGTCAGTTCTCCCACCGTATCACAGAACTAGCGACTCTGCTGGGGAAATTATGAAAGTGGGGTTACCTTAGGGCTAGATCACATTTATTTGCTTACATTGTTTGACTTGTTTTCTTTACATTATGGTTCTTTGTTTGGGTTTGAAATCCTCTACCCGGATTTGGGTTCATTATAGGTAAATAGCAATATGTTGTGGAAATTGTGCGGGGTATACCAACATGGTCTAAGCAATAGCTATGTTAGTGTGACATATTTGTGGGTACCGGTAGCCTTTGAGTTAATCAAAGAGAATACGGGTCCACTGAGTGATGTCATGAAGCACTAATGGACTTCTAGAACCCTTTACTTGACCAACTTGGCCTTTAGGATGTAGTGAGATGACCGGCTTTGGTGCAGTCCGAAGTTGGTAGATACTCGATACTACACTTATTAAGGGTTGGTTTCTTGGGATATTTCGGTCGCCATTAAAGAGGCTTGAGCTGAAACAATGACCAAGGAAACAATACGGTGATATTGAGCTCCTTAGAACCCGGTTACTATTACTATGACAGGTTTAAGCCAACTAAACTTCAAGAGGGTACTTACCTATAAAACCCCATGCAAGCCTAAACTAAGAACTTGTTTGCCTTGTATATGCATACTTGTATATAACATTATGAACACCATATGCATTCACTAACCATTTCAAGGGTTTTGGAGATTCATCTTTGTTCTTGTTTTGTAGGATATGGATTCACTTTGCAGGAAAACTATCCAAGTCAACCTTGTAAGAATTCCTCCACAACTTAAGGAGCTAGCTTCAAGGATCCCTGAGAATTCTCCATTCACCGAGAGGCATGGTCGTCTACTTTGAAAGAATTATCCCAACTCTTGAGGATTCCCATTCTCAATCAACTACCTTTCAATGGTACGGAAAGAGACCCAAAGCCAGAAGAGATTGCTCAAGCTCTGCACTTGCACTCATCTGATATCACAACTCATTGGGAAACTAGAAGTGGTGTCAAAGGCTTCTTAGCAGAGTTCCTGTTTGAGAAAGCCCAAAGCTGTTGGAATTCCTTAGACTTGCAAGCCTTTGAGGAAATTGTGGCTCTTCTCATCTATGGGATGGTTTTGTTTCCCAATCCTAACCAACTCATAGATGTGAGTGCTGTCAAAATCTTCATGTCATGCAATCCGGTGCCTACATTGCTTAGAGATATCCTACACTCTTTTCACACTCGCACAATGAGGAAAAGAGGTGTCCTTATGTGTTGCACTCCTCTCCTGGAAAGATGGTTTATTTCTCATCTTCCTCAATCAGTCTTAAAGAATGAGCAAGGTTCAAGGTGGTCACAAAGGTTAATGACGCTCAAACATTCAGATATTCATTGGTGCTCCCGATCCAAAGAGAATGTTATCATTGTTGACCGTTGTGGGGAATTCCCTAATGTCCCTCTACTTAGAATTAGGGGAGGCATCACCTACAACCCTTGCTTATCTTTAAGACAGTTTGCTTACGCTCGAAGGGATGGCTCACACGAGATGCTGATTCAAGGTTTGGTATTCGACTACGACAACGACGACCAAGGTCTTTGCCAGAGATTCATCCGAGCTTGGAGGATGCTAAACAAGGTGGATAGAAAGACTTTGGGACACAAGAATTCCATCCCTCTTGAGCCTTACCTCAGGTGGGTACGAACCCGCGCTCAAAGTCTTATGATGCCTTATCCTTCCATCCTTCCAGTGATCATTGAGCCTGTTAAGGAGGGAGAAGTTTCATACAATATCCTACATCCTGACATGCCCACATCTCTTGAAGACCTGCAAAGGGAGTGGATACAGCTCAAAGGAGAGCGAGATACTTTCGAAGCCCAATTCTACGCGAGCGAGAAGAAGGTTTTGGAACTCACTAGGCTACTTCATGAGGAGCAGACTCTAAATGCCTACATTGCACCAAAGAGGATGCGCACTACCTTTTTATCTTAGAGTTTTGTATTATTTGATGTACTCAAACTTTATCTTATTAATATAACGTGTGTTTCCTTTTTGTCTAAAATGAAATTGAATCTTTGAAATCCTTGAAAACATTTCATATGCACATATCATTCACCATAACATAAACAGGTCTTTGGAAAAGAGTTTCCTCATCTCTCTACTTTTTATTTCAGTAGGATGGATCTCGAACAGACAATCAAAGATCTCCAAGCTCAAAATATGCAGTTTCAACAATTACTCATGACCCTAGCCAAGGGGCAAGAGGAGTTGAGGACTCTGTTGGCTGAGGAAAGAAAGAAGAAAACAAAGAAAGCCACCAGGGTTTTAAACATGGGGAGAAGGTTTTAGGGACAGACTAGAAGAACCTTGAATTTTGCAACAACATCCGGTGAAGGAGAAGGGAAAGGAAAGGAAATAGCGGTTCCTTCAGAATCTGAAGAGGAGGAAGAAGAGGAAGACTACTCCGAGGAACAGTATCCTCCAGCTGATGATAAGTACAGATATCTTGAAGAGCGTTTGAGCGCTATGGAAATACAAAAGGTGCCAGGTCTAGACTTTGAAGAATTGGGACTAGTGTCGGGGATTGTGATTCCTCAGAAATTCAAAGTGCCTTTGTTTGCAAAATATGATGGGGTGTCATGTCCTAAGATGCATCTCCGATCATATGTGAGAAAGATTCAGCCGCACTCCGCCGATAAAGACTTGTGGGTGCATTTTTTCTAAGATAGCCTATCTGGGACACAACTCGACTGGTTTTACCAACTGGAAAGGGCCAACGTCCACAACTGGGAAGACCTTGCTGCAGCTTTCTATAAGCAATATCAATATAATGTTGATTTGGCGCCTACCCGTACTCAACTTCAGAGTATGGCTATGACTTCCAATTAGGGTTTCAAGGATTACGCGCAGAAATGGAGAGATCTAGCTGGAAGAGTTCAACCCCCTCTGTCTAAAAGGGAATTGGTGAACATGTTCTTAAGCACTCTATCGGGCCCTTTCTTCAACCATTTGATTGGGAGCTCATCTGCTGGATTTACTGAGTTAATACTGACCGGAGAGAGGGTGGAAGCTGGCATAAAAAGTGGAAAGATTCATAAGGATTCATCTGCCTCTACAGCTGTGAGGAAGCCTTTCATTGGGAAGAAAGAAGTAGCTGTTGTATATCCATAAAGGAACCAAGGGAGAGTTGAACACCAACCAATGGTAGGGGTTGTTATGATCCCAAAGCCTACATCTGATCAACCAAGAAGTAACCAACCAAGGGTGGAAAGGCCAGTCCGGCAATTCACCAGAATCAATATGACTCTATCCCAGGTTTTACCGCACCTTCTGAAATCCAATTTGGCAAATTTAAAAGAAGCTCCAAAAAACCCCAACACAGCGTCCCCTCATTATCACCCAAATGCCCGTTGCGCATATCATTCTGAAAGTCCGGGTCACGACACCAACAACTGTTGGGCCTTGAAAAACAAAATTCAAGACCTTATAGAGGCAAAAGAGATTGAGTTTGATGGGCCCGAGAAGCTGAATGTCATTTTTGATCCTATGCCTAGACATGGTCATAACACCAATGCAATTGAAGAAGATTTGTTTGTTACCACAGTCGATGAACTCGTGACTCCACTCCCAATCATTAAGATAAACTTGTTGAAAGCCGGTGTATTCTCAGGTTGTAATGAAGACTGTCACCTTTTCTTATCCTCACCAATTGTTTGCCCTTTGTTAAAAACAGGCATTCAACGCTTGATAGACAAGAAAGAGATTCTGTTTGAAAGTACTCCCGTTTCACCTGTTCCTGTTGAAGACATTTAAATCATCACCATCTCCGCCAATTCTTTCAGGGTCCCCAAAAGACCCGTTAGAATTACATCGGTTCCAAAAACTACTCCTCTTATAATCACAATGCCTGGGCCAGTCCCGTATGAATCAGACAAAACTGTGTCGTGGAATTACGATGGGGACATCTACTACCATGGCATCAAACAAGATGGACTGGCCGCCGAAGAGATAAACTTCGAAGAAGAAGACTCTGACATTAGTAATATTTCTGGAACCATTAAGATTACCCGAAGCGGTAGAATCTTCTCTCCAGAAATTCCCCCCCCCCCCCCCCAAAGGCAGTTTTTGGACCTATGGCTGCTCCAAAGGTTACTTCCGTACCAATAATCATCTCTGCAAGTGCTCCTATTGACAAAGACGATACAACCCCTGCTTTAATTCCTACCAAAACTCCTGCTACTGAAACTCGAGGAAAAAGTATTCAAGTAGAGCCTGTCCGGACGAAGGCTCAATCACTGACTATCCCCGAGACCTCCAAGAAGGAAATGGAGGAGATCCTGAAAATAATAAAGAGGAGCAACTACAATGTAGTCGAGAAGTTGGGGCAAACTCCCTCCAAAATCTCCATGTTGGCATTGTTACTGTGTTCCGAGGCACATGTGAAAGCCCTGGTGAAGTTTCTAAAGACAGCCCATGTGCCTCAAGAGACATCTGCTGACCAATTTCAAGATTGTGTGGCCAGCTTGACGGTGGACAACGGCCTAGGCTTCTCAGATGCTGATCTAACACCAAGGGGAAGAAAGCACAACGAGGCATTGCTTGTCTCTGTCGAATGTAGAGGCACAACTCTGGCCCATGTCTTGGTGGACACTGACTCATCTTTGAATGTTTTACCAAAGAAAGCTCTCGACAGACTGGATTACGAAGGACTGACGTTGAAACCCATTAACATAGTCGTAAGGGCATTTGATGGCTCAAGGAGGATGGTCCACTGGGAGGTGGATATCCCCATAAAGGTTGGAACTCAAAATTTCAACTCAACCTTCTATGTAATGGACATCCGCCCCTCTTACTCCTGTCTTCTAGGACGGTCGTGGATCCATAATGTTGGCGCTGTCACGTCTACACTGCACTAGATGTTGAAATATTCGGTCCAGGGAAAGATTATCACTGTCCACGGAGAGGAAGAATATATGATTATCCACCTCAATTCCTTCAGGTATGTGGAATTGGACGACGAGATCATTGAAACTCCTTTTCAACATTTTGAGGAAGCCCCCCAAGAGGTAGCAGTGACCAAGACTGCGTCCTAGGTTCCCAAGATCACAAGACCTCCACTCCGGATGTCATCTCTGAAAGACGCCAAGGCAGTAGTAGAAGAGGGTGGATGCACCATCTGGGGGAAACTTCCAGATATTCCGTATAAATCTGACAAGTTTGGTTTAGGGTTCACTTCAGGTGTTCAAAAGATTGTACGTCGTGCCCGTGTTGGAGGGCCACCATTGAGGATTAGCAACCGCGAGGTCAATGCGGTGGAAGATGGTGAAGAAGATTGTAGCTTGGAGGATTGGATATTTCCAACTGTCAACGGAGGACTTCGCAATTGGGAGGCCAGAGAATTTGTCCCAATAACTTTCATCCCTCAGTAATTTATCTTTACATTTTTGTTGAACTTGTAATATTCACAAACAATTCGCACATTTAAAACCTTGTGTCTTACCCGAGGCACAATGGTCCATTTGTAAGGGTTATTGTTTCATCTTCATATGACATTCAATGAATCATGGACATTTTTCACATACAAACTTTTGTGCTCATTGTTTTTCTTTTACATTTAATTTTTTTAAAAGATGGTTATACCCTTACACACACCCACACTCACAAATGCAGGTACCCCTCCATTCCAGATCCCATGGGTAATGATACTGCTATGGCCTTTTGTGACCCTGAAGATCTAATCTACCAAGCCGAAGACGAAGGTGAGGAAGATTGTGAAGTACCAGGGGAACTGGCCAGACTACTACAACAAGAGGAAAAAGTCATTCAGCCTCACGAGGAACCTGTGGATACATTCAATCTGGGTACCGAGGAGGATAAAAAAGAGGTCAAGTTGGGTGCCAATCTGGAGCCCAGTGTCAAGGAGCATCTGATTCAGCTATTGCATGATTATGTTGAGATCTTTGCCTGGTCATATGAAGACATGCCAGGACTTGATACAGACATCGTGGTACATTGTCTACCTACAAGAGAAGATTGTCCACCAGTCAAACAAAAAGTCCGCTGCATGAGGCTTGATATGTCAGAAAAGATCAAAGCAAAGGTCATTAAGCAATTCAATGCTGGATTCTTAGCTGTCCCTTCCTATCCTCAATGGGTTGCCAACATTGTTCCCGTACCTAAAAAGGACGACAAAGTACGAATGTGCATGGATTATAGAGATTTGAATAGGGCCAGCCCTAAAGATGATTTTCCACTCCCCCACGTTGATATCCTGGTTGACAATACGGCCCAACACAAAGTGTTTTCCTTCATGGATGGATTCTCAGGTTACAACCAAATCAAAATGGTACCTGAAGACATGGAGAAAACTACATTTGTCACACAGTGGGGCACATTCTGCTACAAGGTGATGCCATTCGGACTGAAGAATGTTGTGGCAACCTATCAACGCGCCATGGTAGCTTTATTTCACGACATGATATATCATGAAATAGAGGTCTACATAGACGATATGATAGCCAGATCGCAAACAGAAGAAGAGCACTTAGATCACTTACAAAATCTGTTTGAGAGGCTGAAGAAGTATAAGATAAGGTTGAATCCAAACAAGTGCACATTCGGAGTACGGTCCGATTAGCTCTTAGGTTTTGTCGTCGGTAACAAGGGTTTTGAGGTCGATCCTGCCAAGGTTAAAGCAATACAAGAAATTCCTGCTCCTCGTACTGAGAAGGAAGTCAGAGGATTCTTGGGACGCTTGAACTATATTGCCAGATTCATTTCTCACCTAACAGCTACTTGTGAACCAATCTTCAAACTATTAAAGAAAGATCAAGTATTCAAATGGAATGATGAATGCCAGGTTGCTTTTGACAAGATCAAAGAGTACTTACAAGAGCCTTCTGTGTTGATGCCGCCAGTCGAGGGAAGACCACTGATCATGTATCTGACTGTTTTAGAAAACTCAACGGGGTGTGTATTGGGGCAGCATGACGAGTCTGGCCAAAAAGAGCACGCTATTTATTACCTGAGCAAAAAGTTTACCGACTGTGAAACCAGATATTCATTGCTCGAGAAAACTTGTTGCGCTCTGGCATGGGCTGCTCTCCGGCTAAGTCAGTATATGTTGACTCATACTACTTTGTTGATATCTAAGATGGATCCGATAAAATACATCTTCAAGAAGCCTGCTCTTTCAGGGAGAATAGCTAGATGGCAAATGATCCTAACATAATACGACATACAATATACTACCCATAAAGCTATAAAGGGCAGTGTGCTAGCAGATCATCTTGCTCACCAAGCTGTAGAAGTCTATCAGTCCATGAAGTTTGAATTTCCGGATGAAGACATCATGACATTAGACAACTGTGAAGAAATCAAGCCATATGACGGACCTGAACAAGGATCCCGATGGACCCTGTTATTTGATGGGGCATCCAATGCACTTGGTAATGGTATCAGCGATGCACTCATATCTTCAGAAGGGTGTCATACTCCTTTTACTGCCAGACTTTGCTTCAACTGTACGAACAACATGGCGGAATACGAAGCATGCATCTTTGGTCTCAGAGCTGCCATAGACTTGGGAATCAAATCTTTAGATGTGTTTGGAGATTCAGCTTTGGTCATCAGTCAGATCAAAGGAGAATGAGACACTAAGCACCCAAAACTTATCCCTTACAAAGAACATGTTTTGACATTGCTACCACATTTTGACAACATTACCTTCGAGCATTTCCCGCGAGAAGAAAATCAGCTAGCAGACGCTCTAGCCACAATGTCATCTATGTTTAAACTTAATTGGGATAACGAAGCTCCCCAAATGACCATCAAACGAATGGACGAACCGACACACTGTCACGAGATTAATACTGAAGAGGTAGTGGACCAGCCTTGGTTTCATGAAGTCAAGAAGTATCTCGAGGCTCAAGAATATCCAGAAGGAGCTTCAATCAATGATAATAAGTTCTTAAGGATATTCTCTGCTAAGTTCTTCCTGAGTAATGGCATCCTGTAAAAACGTAATCATGACTCCATTCTGCTTCGGTGTGTGGATAAGGTTGGAGCGAAAAATATCATAGCTGAATTACTGAAGGTACTTTTGGCACCCACTCCAGTGGGCATACGATGGCAAAGAAAATCCTACGGGCAGGCTATTATTGCTCTAGTATGGAAGCAGATTGCTATCAACACTCTCGGATATGTCATAAGTGTCAAATTTATGCTGACAAGGTGCACGTACCCCCGGTTCCTCTGAATGTCTTGACGGCTCCTTGGCCCTTTGCTATGTGGGGAATTGATATGATTGGGGAGATCAAGCCGACCACCTCCAATGGACATCGCTTCATCTTAGTGGCCATTGACTATTTTACCAAGTGGGTTGAGGCAGCTTCCTTCGCTTCCGTTACCAAGAACGTTGTTGCCCGCTTCATCAAGCAAAATATCATTTGCCGATATGGTATCCCAGAAAGGATCATCACTGACAATGGAACAAATCTCAACAACACTATGATCACCGCATTGTGCGAGCAATTCAAGATTCAACATCACAATTCTTCTCCCTATCGACCAAAGATGAATGGTGTTGTCGAAGCTGCAAATAAGAACATTAAAAAGATCATATAGAAAATGAAAGTCACATACAAAGACTGGCATGAGATGCTACCATTCGCTCTCCACGGGTACCCTACCACGGCTCACACGTAAATCGGGGCAACACCCTATTCTTTGGTTTACGGCATGGAGGTTGTTCTACCTATTAAGGTTCAGATCCCCGCTCTGAGAATTATGAAGGATGCAGGATTGAATGAAAACGATTGGATCCAAACTCGACTTGATCAACTGAACTTAATTGATGAAAAGAGACTTACTGTTTTTTGCCATGGTCAAATGTATCAAAAACGGATGATCAAGGCTTTCAACAAGAAAGTCAGGCGCCAAGTATATCAAGTTAGGGATCTGGTGATCAAACGTATCATCTTGCCACAAAGTAATCCCAGGGGCAAATGGACTCCTACCTATGAAGGACCATTTGTAATCAAGAACATATTCTCCG
The DNA here is from genome assembly GCA_948472305.1 of Vicia faba. Classification (NCBI taxonomy): domain Eukaryota; kingdom Viridiplantae; phylum Streptophyta; class Magnoliopsida; order Fabales; family Fabaceae; genus Vicia; species Vicia faba. The sequence continues at coordinate 1,292,859,306 of OX451739.1, read as the reverse complement.
GTGGGGCAATGATCTTGACCACCATGGACGGCGATGACCTGCCACACCCTGCGAACGCGGACATAGTCAAAAGATACTACGCATAAGAGACCCGCTAGGTTGACACACCTAGGCAAAAAAAAGGGCATCCCGGCGAACCAAAAAGGTTCGGGCAAAAATTAGGGATAAAATGAAAAAATTTGTACACCCGGCAAGTTGAAAACCAGAAAGGGCGACTTGGGAAAAAAAGGGTTTCCCGGTGGACTGAAAACCTGAAAGGGCGGTCCAGGAAAAAGTTAGGGAATTAAAGCGTATGATTATGTCCCATCGGATTGCTTAACGAACAACCTTTGACTTCCACTGACAAACTCGGAGTTTCTGATCAATTCAATCATCTTCTGACAAAGCAACAAATAGACAAGATATTCGGAGATATAAAGGCTATAGCAGAATGGGAACCCCATGGGTTTATTACACATATCTATCTTTCTTTGTATAAATTTTTCTTGTTTTATGGCACTATTCTCTTACTAGAATGTTTATCTCCTTTGTACAAAATACTTATTCAAAGTCAATACAAAGATACCCCTTTGAAAGTGAAAAAAACTATTTGTCTTTTCTTTATGATTGTCTTCGGTTTGCAAAAACGTCCAATGATTCATTGATGAACATATGCATTTGAACATAATTACTGTTTACAAATAAACAAAATGAGAAAGACAATTACAGATAGGTTGAAAGAATAGGGAAATGTCTCTAGGTTATTACCCAAGAAATCCCCACAGTACGTCATTTAAATCCCCAACGGAACAAATTTCAAATTATTAATCCCCGGTAGAAATCGTCAAAATTCTCAACATTCCCCAGGCAGATCTTACAAGCAGTACATGGCGTTGCCCTCAAAATAGAATTTACTTCTCTCAACAAGAGTTCGTCAGTATTTCAACTTCAAGATACGAAATTTCAACATATCCTCAGCAGCATTCAAGGATTTATTTTCCTCAATCAAACAGCAATACAATAAATCAGCTTACATGCGCATACATTACATCCACATATCATAAACATTGATAAAGCAAATACATTGCATCATACATTTCATTCAACATAACTTTGTGTTTCAGCTAACATTTTACCCTTTTCAGGATAAGATTAACAACTACCATTAACAATATACAATCAGGATACAGTTCAGATACGCTCCAGACACGGATGCCATTCTGATACTCATTCAGATTTCAAGTTCATATACAGTTTAGATACGCTCCAGACACGAATGCCATTCTGATACTCATTCAGATTTCAAATTCAGATACAGTACAGATACGCTCTAGACACGGATGCCATTTTGATACTCATTCAGATACAGTTCAGATACGCTCCAGACACGGACGCCATTCTGATACTCATTCTTTCAACTTACAACTTACAATTCAACAAACATTCTTGGATGGCATCTACAAGCCCATCTCCAAAAATATTATATCACTTCTCCAAATGGCATCTTTAAGCCCATTCCCTCAACTACACATCGTCGAGTGCAAATTTCTGGGCACTCTAGTGTCCAATCGAACTCTCACCTTCGAGTCACGAATGGCAAAGCTCGCCAATCTAACTCTTCAGGTTTAAGAAGATTGAACAGGGGCAGCTGTTGTACCCCAAAATTTTCCCTCTCATTTATCAATATTATTCTTACAAGATCTCTTTGACTCAATACTGGATTAGGGTTTGACCAGCTCAAGACCTCTCATCATGCACTGATCACCCAAAATTGGAGTTTGAGCTTGCCCAAGGATTTTTTGACTATCAATGCTTCATATGACTTTAAAACATCATTATGGACCCCTAAGTTTACTCATGACATGTTTCAAGCCTTGAACCACATTTTTGATCAGTCAATTGGACAGTTGACCTAAAAATCAGTTGTATTGGGGAAAAAGTCAACCATGGCCATTTTACAGTCAAACTTCATAATTTTTTATCCACATCAACATTTTAGACTTATATATATCATTTGATCAATTTTGGACCATAATTCCTCAAGAAATTTGATCAAATCATCAAAAGGGCAAAATGGTCAAAATTAGGGTTTTGACTGAGAAAGGGTAAGTTCTGATTTTTGACCTAGAAAATGACCAATTGATTTGAAGCATGATTTCAAGGGTTCAATTGCATCATCATGACCTAATGACTTGGTTCAAAACATTTCAAATCCATTGGATTGACAGATGAAATTTGCAGTCAACTGATCAAAAGTCAACCGTATACTGAAAAGTCAAACTTTGACTTTTTGGTCAAAATCAAATACCAAGGAACACAATTCATCAAAACATGTCAAAATGTGAAACTTTTTCATCAAGAAATCAAAGATTGAAGATTTGGTTTCAAAATTTGAAATTTTCTTAACTTAGAAAATTTTCTAAGTATAGAAAATTTCTTATTTTTTCTCAACTTTAAGCCAAATTTCCACCATGTTACAAGATGATTCAAAGAAAGTTCACAACATGAAAGTTGTAGAATACCATGAAATATACAACTTTTCTTCACACATTTTTCCCTAAAGAGGCTTGGATCTCAAGATATAATTTTATGAATACATGCCCATGAACTAAAATAACTTAGTGAAATTTTGCCCTAATTTAGGAAGGTTTTTGACCCAACTTCATGGAAATTTTTCACCTAGTTCTAAGAGGAATCTTGAAATGAATTTCAAAGATGAGTTATAAATCACATTACAAGCTTTCCAAAATATCCAAGAACTCCTTGAGATCATTTTTGATTAGGGAGAATCGAAGAGATGAAGTTGGCAATTTCCCACTTTGATTTCAAGCCATTTCATGAAGAACAAAATTCAAATCTGAACCTATGATGCCTAATTCTTGCTTTACAGGTCTCAAACTTGTTTCTCACTTCATAATTTAATGCTTACTCAGTAGACAAAGCCTTAATCCAAGCACAAGAGTCTTTGTCCAAGCTTTAATTCCATAAATGGCACAAAGTTGCCATTGCCATTTTGGAAAAGCTTAACTTTTGCAACTTTTCACTTCTTGAGCATTGGACCTGTTTTCTCTGCACATACAAGTCCTATAAACCAAAAGAAAGTTGTCTAGAACTTGTACCAACTCCAAGCAGGCATGTGCAAGCATGTAAGGAGTGGTCTCTTCACCTTTCTTAAAAAGCAAGTAAGAGTGCAAAAAGGACACAACTCAGAAATCTATTGAGGAGTGGATTTGAAACTTTCTCTATACTAATACACAAACACATTACAACTTAGAACACGATTTCAAAAGGTCTAAAACACTCAAAAACTCTATCACCAAAAACTTGTCAAAGACTTGCAGTTTGAGCATAGCATAGCAATCCACAAATCCACTCGTGCGTTTCAAGTTTTAATCACTCAAACACTTTACCTACCTCATATCTAAGTGTTCCAGGCCATCATCCCTCCACTGTAACACCTCCTTCTCCATCTTCCATTTTTGTTTTTCAAGCTTGCAGGTTGACTTGGATAGAGAGTTTCAGACACTTTCAAAGCAAGGTAAGGATTGGAACACACTCAGGGAGGTTCAAGCAAGCTAAAGGAATCTTCAGGCCTTCATAAATCTCACTCAAACTCCATTCACGGTCTCAGCTGAAAGAGGTAAGAACTCCAACTTTTATCTCTTCATACAGGCATCCACTAGCCACGATTTGTGAAAGGAAAATGTAGATATTATTGTGCTAAAGCCAACCATGTGCATAGATTTCATTTCTGATCATTATGTATAGAGAATTTTAGAATTCAAATTTCTGTAAAAATTAGGTTTAAAATTAGGGCCTTTAAAATTCGTTTTAATCTTTGATTGTTAGTTTCCATAAGTTACATGTCTGAAATCATGGGAAAGAGTACTATCATTTTCATGTTTGAAGTTTCCATTTTCATGGAGAAATGAGAGAGATATGCATGGTCTGGCTAGCTAGAGGAAGAAGACGAAGTACGGGGCAAAGGAAGGGTTTTGTGTTATGTATTTTTGTTTTCACATAAACTAACGGATGTACAGCCACCCCAGTGGCAAGACAGCGCGCTGAGAATGCCAAAGTCATGGGTTCGAGCCTTGGTGCCTGCCTTTTTGCATTTTTTCATATTTTTCATCCATTTTTTGGCTGTTTGCAGGATAAGCTTCAACATTTGGGCCTAGCGTTTTTTTCCTAACATAATACCACCTTATTACTCAGGATACCCCCTGGCCCATATATTTTTATTATTCATTTTATTTTCATTTTCTATTTTATTAAATATATTTTCCTTAATATTAAAAATTATTAAAAATATAAAAATGCTAAATTTATATTTTGGTCCATTTTATTTTAGTTTTCTCATAAAAAATGTTTTATTTTAGTTACATATCATACATATACTTTTTTTTAATAAACTTGTAAATAAAAATAGAATTAGGTTAATTATTTTATTCCTTTCATACTTGTAAATATTTATTTTTTTGACAAATAAAAAGACTAAATATTTTTTTTATAAATGTTATTTATTATTTTAAGGCAAAAAATACACAAAAATAATAGTTAAAGAACTTTATTTTCTTTTAAATTAGAAATTAGGGTTAACTATTTTTCAAAAATTAATTTCCTTTTCTTATGTTATTAGGTCTAGTTCAAAACTCCTTTTCACATAAAAACAAAACAAAAATCTTTTTTCTTGCATATGCATACCATTGCACATTTAATTTATATTGTATCTTATTTATTCAAATATTTGTACAAATTCGATTTGGTTGTAATAGCTTAATTAGATTTACATTATTGCAAATCCCCATTCACAATTTGTATTCCCCCCTCCCATAAAATGTTGTAATAGCATAGTAATCTTTAAAGTACGCAATTTACCGCTTTTACATACCATGCTAGTAATTAGGGTTTGCATGGCAAGATAAAAACAAATCAAATAGAAAACCCTAAATCCAAGACAAAATCAAAGCATGAAAATAACACACTTACACACAAGCATCCTTAGGGTTTCTCTACTTGGTTGCCTTATACAAAAATAGCCATATTACGCATGCGAAGTATCTTGGCAAAACAAACAAGTATAAGATCATAGTCCCTCGATGACGCTATTTAAAGTTGCCTTACAAAATGATCTTGGTCCTTCAAAAATGCTAAGATACCTTGCAACATTGCTAATCATGGTTATCCGATGACCCACGCCCGTCCCGTTTATATCCAAAGATAGGGTTGCTTACCAAATCAATGGTAAGACAACAATGTCAAAGGAATAAAAAATGAACAAGAAAGACATTTGAATAGGTAGATTGCTTCTAGTTACTTGCTCTATTTTCAAACAACTATCCTTGCTATTTTCCAAAATAAACACACACATTTCAAAAATATATTACAAACAATGAAAACATTTTCAAAAAAGACAAACATATTTGTATACATTCATACGAACGAGAATCATTACAAAGATTGCCTAAACAAATGGCCTCTTTTACAAAATACTTTCAAAAAGCCACACAAAGCACTATTTTAAAACAAAAAAAGCAAGTGATCTAGGAAGTAACTAAGAGCCCATGAAAAACCATGGATGAAAAGGGTGCTAATACCTTCCCTTTTCATAATCTCCCCCCCGAACTCAAGAAACAATCTCAAAGGTCTTTCCTGTGCTTTTTCACCTTTCCTTTTGGATAAAAGAAAAGTCAGTGGCGACTCTTGCTAACCGCAACATTTACGATAAAATGCAAAACACCCAAGTCAGTTCTCCCACCGTATCACAGTATCCACGGGTTCCTCGTGAGGTTGAATGGTCTTTCTTCTTGTTGTAGTAGTTAGATAAGTTCCCCTGGTACTTCACAATCTTCCTCACCTTCGTCTTCGGCTTGGTAGATTAGATTCTCAGAGTCACAAAAGGCCATAGCAGTATCGTTATCCATGGGATCCAGAATGGATGTATACCTGCATTGTGAGTGTGGGTGTGTGTAAGGGGATAGATATCTTTGAAATAAAGTAAAATGTAATAGAGAAATAATGAGCATAAAAGTTTTAATGCGAAAACGTCCATGATTCATTGATGTCATATGAAAAATGAGATAATAACCCTTACAAATGGACCATTGTGCCTCTGGTAAGACACAAGGTTTTAAGAGTGCGGATTTTTTTGAATATTACAGATCCAAAAAAATGTAAAGACAAATTACTGAGGGATGAAAGTGATTGGGACGAAGTCTCTAGCCTCCCAATTATTGAGCCCTCCATTGACAGCAGGGAAGATCCATTCCTCCAGATTGCAGCCATCTTCACTATCTTCTACCGCGTTGACCTCACGGTTGCTGATCTTCAAGGGTGGCCCTCCAGCACAGGCACGACATACAGCCTTTTGAGCACTTGAAGTGAAACCTAGGCCAAACTTGTCAGACTTATATGGGATATCTGGGAGTTGTCCCCAGATAGTGCATCCTCTTTCTTCTACTACTGCTTTGACATCTTTTAGTGATGACATCCAGAGTGGAGGCCTGGTAATCTTGGGAACAGCCTTGGTCACTGCCACCTCTTGAGGGACCTCTTCAAAGTGTTGAAATGGAGTTTCAATGAATTCGTCGTCCAATTCCACATATCTGAAGGAATTGAGATGGTTGATCATGTATTCTTCCTCCCCATGGACGGTGATAATCTTTCCTTGAACCGTGTACTTCAGCATCTGGTGCAATATAGAGGTAACAGCGCCAACATTGTGGATCCATGGTCAGCCTAACAGGCAGGAATACGAAGGGCGGATGTCCATCACATAAAAAGTTGAATTGAAAGTTTGGGTTCCAACCTTTATGGGAATGTCTACCTCCCCATGTATCATCCTCTTCGAATCGTCAAAAGCCCTTACCACTATGTTTCTTGGCTTCAAAGTCAACCCCTCACAGTCAAGTCTATCAAGAGCTTTTTTGGGTAATACATTCAAACATGAGCCAGTGTCCACCAAAACATGCGCCAGAGTGGTGCCACTACATTCCACTGAGACATGTAACGCCCCATTATGCTTTCTTCCCCTTGGCGTCAGATCAACATCTGAAAAACCTAAACCATTGTCTGCAGTTAGGCTAGCTACGCAGTCTTGAAATTGATCAGCATATGTCTCTTGAGGTACATGGGCGATTTTTAAGAACTTCACCAAGGCTTTTGCATGTGCCTCGGAACATAGTAATAATGACAGCATGGAGATCTTAGAGGGAGTTTGCCCCAGTTATTCAACTAAATCATAGTCGCTTCTCTTTATAATTTTTAAGATCTCCTCCATTTCCTTCTTGGAGGTCTCAGGGATAGTCAATGACTGAGCCTTCGTCCGGACAGGCTCAACCATAACACCTTTTCCTCGAGCCTCAGTTAACTCGGCAGCAGGAGTGTCAGTAAGAATGATTACAGGGGTTGTAACGGCTTTGCTAATTGGAGTACTTGCAGAGATGATTACGGGTGTAGGAGTAACCTTTGGAGCAGCCACAGGGATAATTATGGGTCCAGAAACTGCTTTTGGGGGAGCAATTTCTGGAAAAAAGATCCTACCACTTCGGGTAATTTTTCTAGATCCGGCAATATTACTGACGTCAGAGTCTTCTTTCTCAGAATTTATCTCTTTGGAGGCCGAACAGTCTTGCTGAATACCATGGTAATAGACATCCCCTCCATAATTCCACAGTATGGTTTTGTCTGATGTATACAGGATTGGCCTAGGCATTGTGATTATTAAAGGAGTTGCTTTCGAAACTGATGTAATTCTAACGGGTCTTTTGGTGGAGACCCTGGAAGAATTGGCGGAAATGGTAATGATAGAAACATCTTCAAAAGAAACAGGTGTAACAGGAGTCTTCTCAAACAAAATCTCTTTGTTATCTATCAGGCACTGAATGCCTACTTTCAACAAAGGATAGCTAGTTGGTGAGGATAAACAGAAACGAAAATCTTTACCACAGCCCAGGAACACATCGTCATTCAACAAGTTCATTTTAACAGTCCGAAGTGGGGTCACAAGTTCATTTACGGAGGTAATAAACAATCCTTCTTCAATGGCATTGGTATTGTGGCCATGTCTGGGCATAGGAGCAGAAATGACATTTGGCTTCTCGGGAGCATCAGACTCAATTTATTTTGCTTTAATGAGGTCTTGTATTTTGTTCTTCAAGGCCCAACAGTTATTAGTATCGTGACCAGGACTTTCAGAGTGATATGCGCAACGGGCATTGGGATGATAATGAGGAGATGTTGTGTTGGGGTTTTTCGGAGCTTCTTTCAAGGTCACCAAATTTGATCTTATTAGATGCGGTAATACTTGAGACGGAGTCATGTTGATTCTGGTAAACTACCTGACTGGCCTTTTTACCCTTGGTTGATTACTTCTTTGTTGTTCAGATGTAGGCTTTGGGATCATAACAACCCTCACCATTGGTCGGTGTTCAGTCTTATCTTGGTTTCTTTGCGGATACACAACAGCTACTTCTTTCTTTCTGATGAAAGGCTTCCTTGCAGCTGTAGAAGAAGATGAATCTTTCTGAATCTTTCCACTTTTTATGCCGGCTTCTACCCTCTCTCTGGTCAATACTAGTTCAGTAAAGCCAGCGAATGAACTTCCGATTAAATGATTGAAGAAGGGACCAGATAAGGTACCTAAGAACATGTCTACCAATTCTCTCTCAGATAGAGGGGGTTGAACTCTTCCAGCCAGATCTCTCCATTTTTGTGCATAGTCCTTGAAACCTTCATTGGAAACCATGGCCATACTCTGGAGTTGAGTACGGGTAGGCGCCAAATCAGCATTGTATTGATATTTCTTATAGAAAACTGCGGCAAGATCTTCCCAATTGTAAACATTGGCTCTTTCTAGTTGGTAAAACCAGTCAAGTTGAGTTCCAGACAGGATGTCTTGGAAGAAGTGCACCCACAAGTCTTTGTCAGCGGTATGGGGTTGAATTTTCCTCACATATGATCGGAGATGCATTTTAGGGCATGACACTCCATCATATTTGGAAAATATAGGCACTTTGAATTTCATAGGAATCACAATCCCCGACACTAGTCCCAATTCCTCAAAGTCCAAACCTGGCACCTTTTGGATTTCCATCGCGCTCAACTTCTCTTCAAGATGTTTATACTTGTCATCAGCCGGAGGGTATTGTTCCTCAGAGTAGTCCTCATCTTCTTCCTCCTCTTCTGATTCTGAAGGGACAACTGTTTCCTTGCCTTTCCCCTCTCTTTCACCGGATTTTGTTGCAAAGTCCAAAGTCCTTCTTGTCTGCCCATGAAATCTTCTTCCCATGTTTAAGACTCCGGTTACCTTCTTTGTTTTCTTTTTCCTTTCTTCAGCCAGCAGAGTCTTCAACTCTTCTTGCCCCTTGGCTAGGGTCATGAGCAACTATTGAAACTGCGTATTCTGAGCTTGGAGATCTTTCACTATTTGCTCGAGATCCATCTTACTGAAATAAACAGTAGAGAGATGAGGAGACTTGTTGCAAATGACTTGTTTATGTTATGATGAATGGTATATCCATATGCAATGTTTTCAAGGATTTCAAAGATTCAGATTTGTTTTAGACAAAAAAAGAAACACACGTTATATTAATAAGATAAAGTTTGAGTACATCAATGCCCCTTGGGCAAAATGATACAAAACTCTAAGATAGAAAAGTAGTGTGCATCCTCTTTGGTGCAATGTAGGCATTCAGAGTCTACTCCTCATGAAGTAGCCTAGTGAGTTCCAAAACCTTCTTCTCGCTTGTGTAGAATTAGGCTTCGAAAGTAGCTCGCTCTCCTTTGAGTTGTATCCAATCCCTTTGTAGGTCTTCAAGAGATGTGGGCATGTCAGGATGTAGGATAGTGTATGGAACATCTCCTTCCTTAACAAGCTCAATGATTATTGGTAGAATGGAGGGGTAAGGCATCATAAGACTCTGAGCGCGAGTTCGTACCCATTTGAGGTAAGGCTCAAGAGGGATGGAATTCTTGTGTCCCAAAGTCTTGCTATCCACCTTGTTTAGCATCCTCCAAGCTCGGATAAATCTCTGGCGAAGACCTTGATTGTCGTTGTCATAGTCGAATACCAAACCTTGAATCCGCATCTCGTACGGGCCATCCCTTTCGGCATAACCAAATTGTCTTAAGGCTAAGCATGGGTTGTAGGTGATACCTCCCCTAATTCCAAGTAGAGGGACATTAGGGAATTCTCCAAAACGTTCGACGATGATAACATTCTCTTTGGATCGAGAGCACCAAGGAATGTCTGAATGTTTGAGCGTCATCAACCTTTGTGACCACCTTGGACCTTGCTCATTCTTTAAGACTGATTGGGGAAGATGAGAAATAAACCATATTTCCAAGAGAGGAGTGCAACACATGAGGACACCTCTTTTCCTCATTGTGCGAGTGTGAAAAGAGTGTAATATATCCCCTAGCAATGTAGGCACCGAGTTGCGGGATATGAAGATTTTGACTGCATTCACATCTATAAGTTGGTCAGGATTTGGAAACAAAACCATCCCATAGATGAGGAGAGCCACAATTTCCTCAAAGGCTTGCAAGTCTAAGTAATTCCAACAGCTTTGGGCTTTCTCAAACAGGAACTTTGCTAGGAAGCCTTTGACACCATTCTTGTTTCCCAATGAGTTGTGATATCAGATGAGTGCAAGTGTAGAACTTGAGCAATCTCTTCTGGCTTTGGATCTCTTTCTGTACCGTTGAAAGGTAGTTGATTGAGAATGGGAATCCTCAAGAGTTGGGAGAATTCTTCCAAAGCAGGCAGAAGTTGATAGTCGGGAAATGTGAAGTAATGGTGTAAAGGATCAAAGAACTGAAAGAGCACCTTCATCATGTCCTCATCTGTATTGGAGGTGACCAAGTTGAGTAGGCGACCATGTCTCTCGGTGAATGGAGAGTTTTCAGGAATCCTTGAAGCTAGCTCCTTAAGTTGTGGAGGGATTCTTACAAGGTTGACTTGAATAGTTTTCCTGCGAAGTGAATCCATATCCTACAAAACAAGAACAAAGATGAATCCAAAAATCCTTGAAATGGTTAGTGGATGCATATGATGTTCATGATGTCCATGATGTTATGTACAAGTATGCATATACAAACAAAGCAAACAAGTCCTAAGTTTAGGCTTGCATGGAGTTTTATAGGTAAGTACCCTCTTGAAGTTTAGTTGGCTTAAACCTGTCCTAGTAATAGTAACCGGGTTCTAAGGAGCTCAATATCACTGGATTGTTTCCTTGGTCATTGTTTCAGCTCAAGCCTCTTTAATGGCGACCAAAATATCCCAAGAAACCAAACCTTAATGAGTGTAGTATCGAGTATCTACCAACTTCGGACTGCACCAAAGATGGTCATCTCACTACATCCTAAAGGCCAAGTTGGTCAAGTAAAGGTTATAGAAGTTTATTAGTGCTTCATGACATCACTCAGCGGCCCCGTATTCTCTTTGATTAACTCAAAGGCTACCAGTACCCACAAATATGTCGCACTAAAGTAGCTATTGCTTAGACCATGTGGTATACCCCGCACAGTTTCCACAATGTATTGCTACTTACCTATAATGTATCCCAAATCTGGGTAGAGGATTCAAACTCAAACAAAGAACCATAATGTAAAGCATACAAGTCAAACAATGTAAGCAAGTAAATGTGATCTAATCCCTAAGGTAACCCCACTTTTAGAATTGTCCCCAGCAGAGTCTCCAGTTCTGTGATGCGGTGGGAGAACTGGCTTGATTATTTTGCGTTTTATCGCAAATGTTGCGGTTAGCAAGAGTCGCCACCGACTTTTCTTTTATCCAAAAGGAAAAGTGAAAAAGCACACGAAAGACCTTTGAGATTTTTTCTTGAGTTCGGGGGGTAGATTATGAAAAGGGAAGGTGTTAGCACCCTTTTCATCCATGGTTTTCCATGGGCTCTTAGTTACTTGCTAGATCACTTGCTTTTGTTTGAAATTGTGTTTTGTGTGGTTTTGAAAGTATTTTGTAAAAGAGGCCATCGTTTAGGCAATCTTTGTAATGATTCTCGTTCGTAAGAATGTATACAAAGATATTGATCTTTTTGAAAATGTTTTCAATTTTGTAAGATGTTTGGAAATATGTGTGTTTATTTTGAAAATAGCAAGGATATTTTTTTTGAAATGGAGCAAGTAACTAAAAGTAATCTACCTACTCAAATGTCTTTCTTGTTCATTTTCTTTTCCTTTGACATTGTTGTGTTACCATTTATTTGGTAAGCAACCATATCTTTGGATGTAAACGGGACGGGCGCGGGTCATCGTATAACCATGATTAGCAATGTTGCAAGGTATCTTAGCATTTTTAAGGGACTAAGATCATTTTTGTAAGGCAACTTTGAATAGCGTCATCGAGAGACTATGATCTTGTATTTGTTTGTTTTTGCTAAGACACCTTACATGCGTAATATGGCCATTTTGTATAAAGCAACCAAGTGAGATAACCCTAAGGGTGTTTTGTGTGCAAGTGTGTCATTTTCATGCTTGATTTTGTCTTGGATTAGGGTTTTCTATTTGATTGGTTTCATCTTGCCATACAAACCCTAATTACTAGCATGTTATGTAAAAGCGATAAATTGCGAAATTTAAAATTACTACGCTATTACAACATTTGTGGGAGGGGGTATACAATTTATGAATGGGGATTGCAATAATATAAACCTAATTAGTCTATTACAACCAAATTGAATTTGTAAAAATAAATGGAATAAATAATATACAAAATGAATTAAATATACAAAGGTATGTAAATGCAAAGAAGATTTTTGTTTGGTTTTTATGTGAAGAAGGTTTTAACTTAAGCCTAATAAATAAATCAAGATTAACTTAAACCAATCAAGAAAAGAAATTATTTTTTAGAAAGGATTTTTGAATAAACCCTAATTCTATTTGATTAAAAGAAAACAAATTTCTTTAAGAAAATGTAAGTATTTTTGTATTTTTTGTCTTGAAAATAATATATGGCATTATCAGGTATTTTGGTCCTTTTATATTAAAATGAATATTTAATGGATATAAAGGAAAAATAAATATTAAACTAGTTCTAATTTAATTTACAAAGTTATTTAATGAAAATAGATAATATATAACTAAATAAAAAACATTATATGAGAAAAATAAAATAAAATGATCTAAAATATAAATCTATCATTTTTATATTTTTTATGATTTTTAATATTAAGAGAAATATATTTAATAAAATAAAACGAAAGTAAAATAAATTAATAAAATTATATGGGTCAGGGGTATCACAAGCAGACAGGGGGTATGAGGTTAGAAAAATGACAAAGCCCACAAAACAGAGGCCCATGCGCTGCAAAGTGACAAAAAAAGGAAAAAAATGTGAGAAATTTGAAAAAGGCGGCAGACGCTAAGGCTCGAACCCGTGACCTATAGCATTTTTGCGCGCTGCCTTACCACTGGGGTGGCTGTACATCCGTTTATAGAAACACAAACATAAATATATATTAGAAAACGCCCCCTGAAGGCAACTTCATCTTCAACCTTGAGCCATGGCCGGACCACCTGTATCTCTCTCATTTCTCCATAAAAATGGAAAGTCCAAACATGAAAATTATGGTGTTTCTTCCCACGAGTTCAACCATATAATTTATGTAAAATAACAGTCAAAGATCAAAGCTAATTTTACTTTTCCTAATTTGAAACCTAATTTTTACAGAAATTTCAAATCCAAAATTCTCTATGCACGGTTAATATAAATGAAATCTATGAACATGGTTAGCTTTAGAGCAAGGATATCTACATTTTCTTTCACAAATCAGGACCAAAGGATGCTTGTATGAAGAGATAGAAGTTTGAGTTTTTACCTCTTGCAGCTAGGATCGTGAATGGAGTTTGAGCAAGTTTTGAGAAGGCCTAAGGATCTGTTTAACTTGCCTGGACCTCCCTGAGTGTATTCCAATCCTTACTTTGTCTTGAAAGTCCCTGAATCTCCCTACTCAAGTCAACCTGCAAGCTTGATGTTTGAAAATGGTGGATGGAGGAGGAGGAGTTACAGTGAGGGAGCAGCGGTCTGGATCACTTAGGTATGATGTATATTAAGTGTTTAGGTGGTTAAAACTCAAAACGCACAGGTGGATTTGGAGATGGCTGAGTAAGGTTCAAAACTGTCAAGTTATGGCAGATTTTCAATGGCAAAGTGTTTGGGAGTGTTTCTGAGTCTTAGCATTCGTGTATTATGTTGCAATTCATTTGTGTATATGTATGGAAAAGGTTATAGATCAAATTCACTCAAGGTTTCTTAGTTATAGCCTTTTGGCTCTATAACTTGTTTTTGAAGAAAAGTGAGGAGACAAGTCCCTAAGTTTGTACAAGCATGATCTGAGTTGGTAGAGGCTTCAGGCAAGTTGCTTTTGGTTTTGACTTAGCTTGTGTGCAGAGAAAACAATTGAGAGGCTCAAGAAGTTGAAAATTGCAAAAGTAGTGCTTTATCAAAATGGAAATGACAACTTTGTGCCAAAAATGGAATTGTTCTTGTACAATGCATTCAATGCTTGGCTTAAAGCTTCCAACATATGTGAAAACATTTAATTATGGAGTGACAAACAAGTTTGAGGCCTGTAAAGCAAAGATTATGCAGCCTAGGCTTGGATTTGAATTTTTGTTCATCATGAAATGGCTTGAAATCAAAGTGATAAATCACCAACTTCATCTCTTCGATTCTCCATACTCAAGAATGATCTCAAGGAGTTCTTGGATATTTTGGAAAGCTTTCAATGTGCTCTACAACCCATATTTGAATTTATTTTGAAAATTCCATTTTGAACTATGTGAAAAATTTCCATGAAGTTAGGTCAAAAATCTGCCTAACTAGGGCAAAATTTCACTAAGTTATTTTAGTTCATGAGCATGTATTTACAAAATTATATCTTGATATCCAAGCATTTTTAGGAGAAATTGTGTGAAGAAAAGTTGTAGATTACATTTAGATCTACAACTTTCATGTTGGAACTTTTCTTTGAATCATCTTGCATCATGGTGAAAATTTGGCTCAAAGTTGAGAAAAAATAAGAAATTTTCTATACTTAGAAAAATTTCTAAGTTAAGAAATTTCAACTTTTCAAAACCAAATCTTAACTCCTTGGTTTCTTGATGAACAAGTTTCACCTTTTGACATGTTTTGATGAATTTTGATCCTTGGCACTTGAATTTGACCAAAAAGTCAAAGTTTGACTTTTCAATATACAATTGACTTTTGATCAGTTGACTGCAAAATCCATATGTCAATCCAATGGATTTGAAATGTTTTGAATCATGTTATTAGGTAAAAATGATGCAATTGAACTCTTTAAATCATGATTCAAACCAATTGATCATTTTCTAGGTCAAAAATCAGAAATTGCCCCTTCTCAGTCAAAACCCTAATTTTGACCATTTTTCCCTTTTGATGATTTGATCAAATTTCTTGAGGAATTGTGGTACAAACTTGATCAAATGATACATATGAGTATAAGATGTTGATATGGATAAAAAATTATGAAGTTTGACTGTAAATTGGCCATGGTTGACTTTTTCCCCAATACAGTTGATTTTTAGGTCAACTGTCCAATTGACTGATCAAAAGTGTGATTTAGGCCTTGAAACTTGACATGAGTAATCTTATGGGTCCATAATGATACTTGAAAGTCATATGAAACATTGATAGTCCAAAAATCCTTGTGCAAACTCAAACCCTAATTTTGGTCATCAGTGCATGAGGAGATGCCTTGAGCTTATGAAACCCTAGTGCAATCATGATCCAAAGGAGATCTTATGAAAGTTCTTGATAAGTGAGAGGGAAAATTTTGGGGTACAACAAGTTGTATTTGATATGTAGGAGCTTTTGGAAGTGAAAGGTCAAGAGATGCACGAGGGAAATGGAAGTTTGATATGTAAAGCCAGAACTTGCACAACAATGGTGTTTTGAGGCAATTCCTGGCTAGAGGGAGTTTGGGAGTGTTAATCGTCCCTTTGCTTGCAATAGACTTGTGTATATGTATGGAAAAGGTTTTAGATCAAATGCACTCAAGACTTCTGAGTTTTAGCCTTTTGGCTCTATAACTTGCTTTTGAAGAAGAGTGAAAAGACAAATCTCCAAGTATTGTACAAGCATGTTCTGAGTTCCAAGAGGCCTTAGACACATTGCTTTTGGTTTATAGGGGTTGTGTGTGCAGAAAGAACAAGTTATAAGCTCAAGACAAGTTGACTTTTTGATTAAAGCAACTTTTCAAGAATGGAATGGTAACTTTGTGCCATAAATGGAAATGCAACTTAGATAATGGGTCAAATGCTTAGACAATGGCTCTATCAGTTGTGTAAGCATTTAATTATGGAGTGAAAAACAAGTTTTAGGCCTTCGAAGCAAAGATTATTCAGCCTAAAATGGATTTGGTTCATGTGTTCATCAAAACATGGCTTGTAATTCAAGTTTGAAAACCCTAATTGCTCGCCTTCGATTCTCCTTGCTCAAGCATGATCTCAACGAGTTCTTGGACATTTTGGAAAGCTTGTAACATACTCTACAACCTCTATGTTGGAAATTTTTAAAGATTCATCTTGGAAATATGTGAAAAATTGCCATGAAGTTAGGTCAAAATCCTGCCTAAACTAGGGCAAAATTTCACTAAGTTTCCAAGTTTCATGAACATGTATTCTTAAAATCATAACTTGAAATCCATGAATTTCTAGAAGAATTTGTTTTATAAAATGTTTTAGATATCATTGAGATATACAACATTCATGTTGGAAGTTTCCTTTGAATCATCTTGCATCATGGTGAAAATTTTACTCAAAGTTATAAAAAAAATATGAATTTTCCAACACTTAGAAAATTTTCTAAGTTTAGAAATTTTGACTTTTCAAAATGAAATCTTGACTTTTTGATTTCTTGATTAATAAGTTTCATATTTTGACATGGCTTGATGAATTGTGATCTTTGGGACTTGATTTTGACCAAAAAGTCAAAGTTTGACTTTTTAGTTGTAGAGTTGACTTTTCATCAGTTGACTGAAATTCAACTGTCAACCAATTGAACTTGAGGAATGTTTTGAGTCATGCCATTAGATCAAAATGATGCATTTGAACCCTTGAGATCATAACTTAAACCAATCAATCATTGGCTAGGTCAAAAATAAAAAATTACACTTCCAAAGTCAAAACCCTAATTTTAACCATTTTGCCCTTTTGATGATCTGATCAAATTTCTTGAGGAATTGTGATCCAAACTTGATCAAATGACACATATGAGTTCATAATGTTGATATAGATAAAAAATTATGAAGTTTGACTGTAAATTGACCACAATTGACTTTTTCCCCAATACAACTGATTTTAGGTCAACTGATCAATTGACTGAGCAAAAATGTGATCCAAGACATGAAACTTGACATGAGAAATCTTGAGAGTCCAAAATGATCCATGAAAGTCATATGAGGCATTAAAATTCCATTTTTCCTTGTGCAAACTCAAACCCTAATTTTCAGTCATCAGTGCTTGAGGAGGTGTCTTGAGCTGATCAACCCTTGTGCAGTCTTGAATCAAAGGAGATCTTGTGAGAGATTACTTGAGAAATGAGAGGGAAAAAATTGGGGTACAATAGTGTCATTTGATCAAGATTGGATCATAATTCTCTAGGAAAATTGTTTAAATCATCAAAAGGGCGAAATGGTCAAAATTAGGGTTTTGATTGAGAATGACCAATCTTTGACTTTTGACCTAGTACATGACTTATTGGTTCGAAACATGATCTCAAGGATTCAAGTAAATAATTTTGACTTAATCGCATATTTCAATTCATCTCCCGAGATCAGCGGATTGATAGATGAAATTTGGTCAAGTGATAAAAAAGTCAATTGTAGATTGAAAAGTCAAACTTTGACTTTTTGATTAAATTTTAGTTTCAAAGATCAAATTTCATCAAGACATTCAAAAATATGAAATTTGATCGTCAAGAAATCAAGAAGGTCAAAATTCATTTTGAAAAGTCAAACTTTGCAAGATTTAGAGATTTTTCTAAGTGTTTTCATACATGTTAATTTCATTACTTCATGACATCTTTTCACCATAATTCAAGATAATTCAAGTTGTTACAAGTTTTCAAGTAAACAACAAGGCTGCATTTTTAAGTTAAAAAAATTGCAAGTTACAAATCTTAGGATTTGTCTTGTTTGAACTTTTCCCTTTGTTTCAATCTTCAAAACTTTGCCACTATGTTATCCACAAATATGCCTTGTCTTTGTTACAAGTTGCATAAATCTGTCCACAAAACCAGACTTGTATCATGCTACAAATGTTGTTGTCCAGAAAAGCCCCAAAATCTGATATGCTGCCAAGTCCAAGCCTGCTGCTACTAGCCCAAAACCATGTCAAAAAATAGTTTGTTGTCCTGTACAAAGCCAGCCCTACACCAAGCTGCCACTCCACTCCAAAACTGCTACAAAACAGCCCTGTTATGCTGCCCCTAATCCTGTCCAAATATGCACTATATCAGTCCCATATTTTCACAAAATTAGCACATAAGAGCTGCATCTAAAAAAGCAATAAAATAGTATACCCAAACAGTTCAAAAACTTATCTATTTCCCTCCCAAATTTCATTCAATTTCATCTATAAATAAGTTGTTTCACAACACACAAAGGAAAGAGGGGGGTTTTGAGAGAGAAAAAGGGAAGAAAGAGAAAAAAGAGGATTTGGAAAACTTAACAGAATTCTTTGTAAACTTTGCTCATCTTCCACTTTATTTTCATTCACAAAACAAAAACTGAAAACAGAAAAAACCTCAACCCACTATACAACCTTGCAAGTTTCCCCCTAAACCAACTGTCCAAATACTTCATATACATCACATAGAAATTATTCACATACAAGAACAATTTCTGTAACATCACTATTTCCCAAACTAAAAAAAAAATAGCCACCTCCAACTTTCCTTCTCCGGGATAATACAACAACTCAAACTCAAAACACAGAGTTCATCTTCAAGGTAAGTCTTCTTGACTTTGAACTATTCATACAAGAATCATCAATGGTTCATTTGTAAAGCTAAAATGTAGATATTATAACCCTGAAGTTAACTATATGTTTATTTTTTCATTTTTCTGTAACCATGTATTGAGAACTAACTTATATATGTGACAGAACAATGTTAGAAGTGGAAATAACAGGTTATGAGTCGATGCATATCTCTATGTGTCGACACATATATGGTGTAAAACAGGTTATGGGTCGACATAAAACACTTATGAGTCGATACAAAATAGGTTATGAGTCGATATAAACCATTATGTGTCAACTCATACTGAGTAGATTTTGATTTCCAGAGAAAGAAAATGAGTATGAGTCGATACAAAACACGCATGAGTCGATACGAAACATGTTATGTATCAATACAAACCATTATGTGTCGACTCATACTGAGTTGATTTTGATTCCCAGGAGAAAGAAATGATATGTGTCGATACATAAGGGTATGTGTCGATGCAAAGCAGGTTATGAGCTTACACAAACCTTTATGTATCAACTCATATTGAGTTTGTTTTTGACTTTCAAGAATAAGGAGTGATATGTATTGATGCATAAGTGTATGCATCAATGCATACATTTTTCGTATCAATGCGTAAGTGCATGCGTCAATACATACATTTTATTTTTAAAAAAAAACAATTTTTCTTTTTTTATTTATCTTTACATTCTTGTATATTATATATTCATTCAATATGGTTGTAATTGTAAAATTAGGTTTTATTTGCTTTTATCTCCCCATTTGTAAATTTGTACCCCCATCCCCAAATGATGTAATAGCGTAGGATTTTAATTTATGCAATTTATCGCTTTTAATATAATTGTTAGTAATTAGGGTGTGTATGGAAAGATAAAATCAATCTTAGAGAACCCTAATCTCAAAGACAAAAATGCATGCACTCAAACACTTTTCACACGCACACCTCTAGGGTAACCTCGCTTGTTGCCTACGAATAAATAGTCATGTCCCTCGAATGTGGGACGCTTTAGCAAAGACCCTCGATAAAAAAGATCGTAGTCCCTCGATGACCCTTCGATGTTGCCTTTGATAAAATGATCTTATTCCCTCACGAAAATTGGTAAAGCGTCTCATAGGTTTCCTTCTATGACTATACGACGACCCACGCATGTCCCTTCACATTCAATAATAGCACTTCTTACCAATCAATGATAAGAAAGCACTATCTAAAGGAGGAGGAAAAGAACAAAGACTTATTTTGAGTAGGTAGAACGTTCATAATTGCTTGCTCACAAATATTTCAAAACATATTTCAAAACACATCAACACTTTCAAAAGAAATATTTTCAAAAGTCAACACTTTGTACACATTCTTATAGAGACAAGAATCATTACAAAGTTCTCCTAAACGAAGGCACTTTTCAAAAATACTTTCAAAACAATCACAAACACATTTCAAATAAATAATTTTCAAAGTGATCTAGCAACTACGAGCCCGTAGATAACTATAGATGAAAAGGGTGCTAACACCTCCCCTTTTCATAACCTACCCCCCCCCCGAACTCAAGAAAATATCTCAAAAGGTCTTTCATGTTCTTTTCACCTTTCCTTTATTGCATAAAAAAAAGTTGGTGGCGACTCTTGCTATTCGCAACAATTACGATAAAACACGAAAAACCCAAGTCATTTCTCCCACCGTATTACACACTGTTACATTTTTTATCGCTACAGAATTGGCGACTCTGGTGGGGACAAATTGACCTCTTGCTGGTCCATCCTTAAGTGGGTTAAGCATAATTTTTCATATTAATTTTTTGTTATTATTACTTGTTTGTTTGATTATATATGATATATTATGGTTATTTAGGTGTTGATTACAAAGGACAAGTCGTACACTCGGACTAAGATACACTTAAGATTAGGACGGGCGGTATAGTCATGTTAACTTTGAAGGATTAATCCCTAAAAAGGAGGCATGAGATCCCCCACTCAGTGGAGGCCCCTTTGACTATAGTATTTGTTTACCGAGTAATCAGGAAGACATTGCTGCTCTCGACCTGGGAGCCAGAGAAGCTGAGAGCCGTAGATCCCTTAACTCATCTTGGCCTCTTAGGTGTAGTCCGGAGACTATAACAGAGTAATCTGAAAGTAGTTGTCACGTGATGATGCACTCATACGAGTTTCTCTTGAGAATATTTCTAATTACCTAGTAATCAGGACATTGGTAATATCTGATGGAGGATTGTAGACTCTGGGAACCTTTAGGACCTTGTTTTACAGGTGTGATTAAACCTTTAGTACATACCTTGGGGGTGGTCTTTACCTTTGACTCCATGCTCGTGAAGTTGAACCTTTCGACTTTGTTTATGACCTTGCTTATGGTTGTTGCACAACCATGCCTTCATGCATCCATGAAACCCTTTCCACTTGATTTTCAAGGAATTTGGAAGTCTTTCTTTGTAAACATCACAAGTTTCGTCAAGCTCAATGGATCTTGGATGTTGATGGGGGTGAAAACCCTAACCCACCAAAATGGATGATTGATCTTGGTGATAAATTGATCAATGTTTTGATCCAATTTAAAATTCATCTTCTACCTTCGTACTTTGATGTTTAAAACTTAATATCTTGAGTTCCTTGAAAATCAAATAAAAACTTTCTTTTGCATATCATACATCATTCTACTTTTTTTTGTTTCACTTTCAAAGATCTTTTTCCAAGTCTTATTTTTCCTTTGGTCTCACCAGTACAACACTCACGCTAAGAGAACAATGGAGAATATCAAGCAAGAGGTTTCTGAACTCCGCAGAGAGATGATTACTTTGAAAGCTAGTATGGAGCACTTAACTGGTTTGGTTGAAATTTTGGTTGCCGCCCAAGTCAATCCTTCTAGGAAGGAAGAAGCGATGGAAAAGGTCTTCATTGAAACTCCGAAATCATTCTTTCATAAGATGATGATAATTAATGCACCTATTGACTTTCTTGACAAGGTGAATGTGGGAGTGCGTCTAGAAGAAGATGTCCGAAAGGGATGTTTATATGAAGATGGTGGCTTAGCTAGTGGTGTGAAGAAGTTTGATAATAACTTTTCCAAGAAGAGAGCCAGAGGAAGAAATAATCATCTTTGGAATCATCATGTTTCTCCTATCATCCTTGTGTTCAATTTACCTTATGCGGTTCTAGTTCATCAACAGAATCAACAAGTTCCTAATCAGAGGAAAACTCAATTTGATCCAATTCAAATGACCTATACGAAGTTGTTTCCTGTCTTGATGCAGAGGAATTTGGTTCAGACTCGACTTCCACCGAAGGTTCCTGAGAAGATGTCGTGGTACTACAAAGCTGATTTAACTTGTGCCTTTCATCAGGGAGCCCCTGGGAATAGCATTGAACATTGTTATTCATTGAAGCTAAAGTCCAGAAGTTGGTCATAAGTGGTACCTTGTCATTCAAGGACGTTGGTCTTGAAGTTCAAATTAAATATTTTCCAAAGAGTAAACACGATTGAAGGTTTTTCTGAGTTTTGAATGATATTTTCAGCAGCTCAAGTCCATATGGAGAGAGTCTTCTCAGTTTATAATCACTTTTACTGCTTTCCCTTGTAATCTTTCATGTTTGTTAAAGCTTTGTTTGCATGTAAGAACTTGTTTACATTTCAATGATTATCTTAATACGATAAGTATGTTTGTCTTGAAGAAATTCATTCGTTTCACTCATATTTGTTTTCAAATTTTAAATTTCTTTTTGCATTATGATACCAAATATTTTGACCAAATTCTCGCTTAGGCAGAGATTGGAGGGAGGATGATGATCTGAAAAACACAAAAATCTCTGGTTGTATGCTTTTGGATAAAATTTTGCTGAGGATGTACAGGCATTGTTTCAAATCCCTAAACACCGGAGATATAAGGAAGATAATCCCTTGCTAACCCCTTTTGAGCCTTGAAGTAGGAGTTTCTTTTCTATATGAAAAACCCTCAATTTTAACCTGGGGCAGGGTAGTTTTCAGTTAATCTAATCGAGTGTTCAAAATTCATAAGGAAGATATTTCTGAAGAGAAAATGAGATGGATATCCTTCATATATCATGAGGCCAGAAGATGCGAAACCACAATGGTTATCCCTTATCCATCAAAAAATGAGGTAGTCACAATCCTCTCAACAAGTAAAGATAAGCTAAAGTCACACATTTTATTCAAAAATCAAGAAAAAAGAAAAAAGCCCGCTAAGTTGAAAACTAGAAAATGAGCGACTTAGGCAAAAATTAGGGTATCCCGCTGGACTATCAATTCAAAAGAATTAGTTCAGGAAAAAGATAGGCTAAAAATTGCAAAGAAAGGATTACAAATGAAAATCCTCAGCAAATAATAAAGTTGTGTGATAAAAGTGAGTGATTGTCATGTCCAAAGAATGTCAATGGTTCACCAACTATCAACTAATTCCTCTTGAGAGATGAGTGCTCGTATCAAATTAACTGAATATAGGATTGAAGAACATCATGAAGGGGGTGGGCACCAATAAATTTTGAGCCTAAAATAATCTTCTTTTTTTTTTCTTTCTGAAAACCGTGAACCAGGCCACGTTACAACCTTCAAAAGTCCTAATTGAAGCAAGGTTATTTCGGAAGCATACTTCGACAAGATTGTGTTCCTAAATCTCATAAGTTTCGTTAAATATTTGTATTGGTATCATATGCTTTTGCTATACAAAAATAAATGTTGCTCTAACTCGCAAAGTTTGTGCGATATCTTTTCAAAATCTTCAAGACTTACATAATTGTTGCATTAGAATTTTCATTCTCAGAATAAACTTTTCTGCTTGTAAAGCAATTGCTTAATGTCAAGGAAGCTTACATATAAGCACCAATGATTAGTTTAATCTTTAATGGTCTGAAAATTTGTTAAGTAATTGGAGAATCATTTTCAAGAATGATCATATCCTGGGGCATGTCGCCTGAAGACCTTCAGCATGAACATGTTGCTGCCTTCATAGTTCGTTTACCCTCATAGGGAAAATATGAAAACTTTGTTGTGCCAAATATAGTCAATATGGGGCAGTCACGTCAAGATTCGACGAATCTCTCTAAGAGTTTGAAGACACTAGAGCATTTTGGATGCCGAGTCTTTTGTAAAATCCTCTTGAGACGATTTTTTCTCATCAACCATATAACTTGGGGCATTTTAGAAGTGAAGTTATTCATAAGGATTATCGTGCATCACGCAGCTTATCAGCAGTAAACTTGGGGCATCCAAAATTAGTTCCAGGGGGAAATCCATATTTGTCAAGATATGTGATCTCCTTTACACACATTATCAGATGGTGGAGTTCCCCAGTATCTCCAGCTAAGCAAGATTTTTCTCCAGCTGAAGCGGAGTTCGTGTTGTTATCCTTTCAATGGATTATTGATGTTAGAAGATTTGACTTTGGGTTTTCTATCGAAAATTATCTTCCTCCCCAGAGAGATTAGAGCCTTATAGCAGAAATATGCTTCGTCAATGGCTTTTATTCTATCTCCAGTAATGTTCTCATCTTGTTGAGGTTAGCCGAGTATCTGGTTGTACTGTGACATCTTATCATCTCTAACTTATCTATTTTGTCTGTTTTGTCAGCATATACATGACATTCATTTATTCATTCACACTTGCATCATGCATGCACATTCATATTTGTTGATGTTATTGGGTCCGTATACCTTGGTTATGTCTATTCAAATAGCGTATTTGCTCTTTCCAAATAGAGTGTCAACTTAAGCAGAAAGTGCGCCTCCTTTCCAATTCCCCACTAAGTTAACTCTCGTGGAAGAATCTTGCTTTAGATTTACTTTTCCATCTATGGATAGGATAAATCCCCAATTAAGTTGTTTCCTCATTGGGTGGAGTCTTGTTTGACTGTTTTCTCTCCAATTTATTCTTGGATTGAGTTTTATCTATTACAGGTGTTACTTTGTGGATCTCTCTAGGTTGTGAAACCCAGATGGAGAGTGCATTAATCTTGCGCATTTTAATACTTGGTTTCCTCAAGAAGGGTATATTCATGGTTCCCTATTGAATATGAACTTTATTTCCTAGTAGTGTTATCACAACATTCTTCTGGAATATTGACGTGACAATAAGCGGCTGATTCTTTATTTGAGCCGTTTAATTATTTCTGAATTTCTTCATGTTATGACAAGTGGCGGACTCTTCATGAGCAACTTGTATATTATTGATATCTTTGGAAGATATCAAGTGGTGGAATCTTCATGAGCAGCTTGGGTATCATTGATATCTTTAGAAGATATCTAGTGGCAGACTCTTCATGAGTAGCTTGTGCGTTATTGATATCTTTGGAATATAGAAAGTGGCGGAATCTTCATGAGAAGCTTGTGTATTATTGATATCTTTGGAAAGTAGCAAGTGACAGACTCTTCATGAGCAGCTTGTATATTATTGATATCTTTGGAAGATAACAAGTGGCAGACTCTTCATTGAGCAGCTTGTGTATCATTGATATCTTTGGAAGATAGCAAGTGGTGGACTCTTCATGAATAGCTTGTGTATTATTGA
Source organism: Vicia faba (assembly GCA_948472305.1). Lineage (NCBI taxonomy): Eukaryota > Viridiplantae > Streptophyta > Magnoliopsida > Fabales > Fabaceae > Vicia > Vicia faba. Next base: position 1,292,833,795 of record OX451739.1, on the reverse strand, counting down.
TATCTTTGGAAAGTCTCAAGTGGCGGACTCTTCATAAATAGCTTGTATATTATTGATATCTTTGGAATATAGCAAGTGGTAGACTCTTCATGAGCAGCTTGTGTATCATTGATATATTTTGAAGATAGCAAGTGGTGGACTCTTCATTGAGAAGCTTGTGTATCATTGATATCTTTGGAAGATAGCAAGTGGCAGACTCTTCATGAGCAGCTTGTGCATTATTGATATCTTTGGAATATAGCAAGTGGCAAACACCTCATGAGCAGCTTGTGCATTATTGATATCTTTGGAATATAGCAAGTGGCAGTCTCTTCATGAGCAGCTTGTGTATTATTAATTTCTTTTAAATATAGCAAGTGGCGGACTCTTCATGAGCAGCTTGTGTATTATTGATATCTTTGGAATATAGCAAGTGGCTGACTCTTCATGAGCAACTTGTTTATTATTGATATCTTTGGAAGATAGAAAGTGGCAGCCTCTTCATGAGCAGTTTGTGCATTATTAATATCTTTGGAAGACAGCAAGTGGCGACCTCTTTATTTGAGCAACTTGTGTATCCCCAACAATATATTATTTCAATAGCAAATGGCGTCTCTTTTGAGAAGTTTGCTCATCGATAGCAAATGGCATCTCTCCGGGGAAAAAAATCCCGCAGAGAAGTTTATTATCCTTTTCGGGTGATATCTTGATCAAAGAAGAAGTTGAGACTTGTTCTAGGTGGAATTTCAGAATTTTAGGAAACTTATTATTGTTCTATGAGCTAGTAGTTCACTCGTTTGTTAGTCAGTATCTTCTTTTTTTTCTCATTAGACTTTGCCCTAATAGAATTGAGCTTTCTCCAGTCTCAGCACTGATGCCAATCATTTACCAGTCTCAGTATTGATCTAAATCATTTCTTTCTCCAGTCTCAGTACTGAAGTTATCAATCTCAGTATTGATGTAAATCATTTCATCCTCAATCATAGTGCTGATATCAATTATTCGCTTACCAGTCTCAAGGCTTACATTCACTGTTGTTTCTGAGTCAGTATTATGCTGTTTGTTCTACCATCAACCCTGAGTTGGTATTTTACCTTCAGTAAACATTGGTGTCATCTTGTTTCTCTACCTTCAGTAAATTTCGGTAGTTCACTGTTGTACCCCAAAATTTGCCCTCGCATTTTTCCATAAGAAATCACAGCTTCAGACGTTTCCTGATTTTTCAAACTGGCTCAAGAATCGGTCAAACAGACTTTTCTCGTCAGTCAGACAGAATTAGGGTTTTCATTGGTTTTCATGGCTCTAGAACAATTCAAACAGTTTGCGTAGGGTTTGGTTGATTTTGGCTCAACTTTGATCAGGCGAACGCTTCTTTGGCATTTGATCAGGAATTAGGGTTTTTATGCGCGGTTCCTCAGAAAGATTTAATTCTACAGTGCTTGTCAAGTTATTCTGAGATGTGGATTGAAACATTTGGATTGAATTCGCAGTATTTGACTAAATCAGTGAAAGGATGCATTTGGATTGAATTTGCAGTGTTTGGTTAAAATCAGTAAAAGGAAAATACGTCTGGGAAGTTGTTGTGATTGACTGTGCTTTGCTTTGGATTTGTGAAGCACCAAGTTTATTAATTGATCAATGCTGAAACAACGTTTATTTAATTATTTATTATTCTGAATTTAAATGGTTGGAATTTATTTTCAATTATTATAATTTAAAGAATTATAAATAATAAAGTAAACAATTGAAAAGAAGAAAAGAATTAATTGGATAAAAGGAATTTTTATTTCATCTTTAAATATTTGTTACAATTGTTATTTAAATACAAGTATTCGTTTACAAAGTATTTACAATAATAATATTACATTTATTTAAATTTAAATAAAACTATCCTAATATTTTTCTAAGTCTTCAATTCTTCATCTTCCCTCCATTGCTTCCTCTGCCTCATTGGATTCTATCTGCAAAGAATAAGAAAGAAGAAAAAGTCAGAAGCAGATAAATATTTAAAGAGACAGACAGATAAAAAGGTCATCATTAAAAGCAAATGGCCGGGATCAGTTCGCCCTCTTTGCAAATCACGGGATCTCTCCCGGTTCACAAAGAGGGATGAAAATGTTTGCAAATTAAAAATGAATGCACAAAGTTAAAAATTGCACATTTCAAATTGGTCAACCAACTGCATAGTTCAAAGCAAGACAGCATGTGAAAATACAAAGTCCAAGTTACAAACTGAATGGCCTAAACCAAGTTCAAATTGCTAAACAAAGTCACAATTTCAAAACTAAGTCCAAGGTCAACAAGCTGCCAAAAGATATCTCAAGATATCAAAGTACCATCAATGCTGTCAAGAAGCAGAAAAGAAGACAAAATATGCAGAGTTAAACAACTATTGCAAGCAAAGTTTCATTTCATCATTTCCAGGCCAGTTTGCTTTTTCAGAATTAGTACATGTTAAGCAATATAATATGCTAAAAGCTGTACTGGAGAGAGAAGGAAGAGAGAAAGGAAATAGGCTTACAGGTTTTGGCTTTAGGCAAGAAAATATAGAAAACAAAACAGCAGTAACACAGTGGATAAAGAGGCATAGAAAAATATATAAAATTGCTAACACAGTCAGAAGCAAGGGGGCGAAAAAAATCACAAACAAAAACTCAGAGCAAGCCAAAGCCTCAAGCTTAACCATTCAAGAACCCAACCTGTGAATAAACACCCAACAACCTGCTGAAAACATCAAAAACCAGTAAACCAACCAGGCCTAAAGAACCATAACCTGTCAACCTCTGCTTGAAACAAAAAACCTTGTGGCCTAAAAGCAAAAACCTGCAAGATCACCAAGGCCATAACCTGCAAATCCACAAGCATCAAACGATCTAAACCAGTAAAGCCCAACCTGTCAAAGCCTAGCCTTAAAACACTAAGCAAAAACCTGTCAACCAAACCTGTAAAATCATTAACCAGCAAAAGCCCTTAACCAGCAAAAGTCCAAACACCATATCCAAGCACACAGGGCAACTCAAAAGTCAGGCAACTCTAAGCCCTCAGAACATTGTCATCATTGGGCAAACACACGAGTCAAACACCTTAGCATCTCATCATCAATACAATATTCAAGCATACAAGAAAGGCATCAAGACAGCAAGAGAAGAGAAAAAGAAGCATCTCAGTATACCAAGCTCTCAGGTGATCATCATCAAGCATATCAATAAAACAATATTCAAGCATACAAGGTAACGATCCCACAGAAGAAGCATTCGAAGGCAACATCAAAAGGCAACAGAAACGAGGTAGAGAGAGGAGAGGGAAAGCATTCAAAAGCAGCACATAAGGAGGCCCTCAGAGTGTTCTCATCACAGGGCAAGCAAACGAAAGCACATCAGAGGTAACATATCAGTCATCATCAAGCATACTGAAGCATACAACAAGCTAACGAGCAAGAAGGAGAAAGAAGTGACAAAAAGTTCTCAGGCATTATCATCATCAAACTTAAAGACAAAGTACGAAATACCAGGAATCCAAGCGAGCTCAACATCCTCACTGTTTCCTCCGCCGTCAAGCTGCCTACGCGCCTCCAATCCCATCTTCTCCTCCGTCTCCCAAAAGGTAACATAATTTTCCTTTCTCTTCATACCTCAAACAAAAGAAACACTTAATAAAAACCAATAAATCAGAACATGCAAAAGAAGAAGAATGAGAACCCTAACGAGATTGAGACGAAATTTTTTACCTCGCATGAACCATCGCTCGAATGATCCATGGACGGAGGAAGAGGTGGCGCTGGTGGCTTGGGCGAAGAAGTTGGTTCAGCATTCGGCGTAAGGAGGCGAACGAAGCAAAGACGAAGAAGAAGGGCGCCGCGCCTCTGTGTTACAAACCCTAAGATGTCCCAAGTGATACAAAAACTCACAACCCTAAAAAACATTGTTAAGACGTTTGGGCCTTGCCCTTTTGATCAGCTTAAGCCCATTTCCAGTTCCACGTACACCCCCCCATATTTCTTCTGATCATTTGTTGTTTGGGCCAGTGCAAACCCCTTTAGGCCCATCCTCTCCTTTTTGCTTTTGTTTTGAACATAAATATTTCTTTATTTCCTTTTCATAAATTAATTCCTCTTTTTATTATCAATTTATCATTTTTCTAAATTAATAATTTCTTTGATAAACAAAAATCACACATTTTCATATTAATTTTCTTAATTGTTTCCCTTTTTATTATTACCTTTTTTAAGAAAAGATATGAATATTAATTTTTCTAAAAGCTGAACAATTTTCTTTTCTTTTCTTTAGTTAAAATCTTTGTATACATTAATACTAAAAAATACATAAAAGAATAGAATTTAAAAACATTTTTCTTTCTTTAATTAAATTTTCTTACTTTGTATATATTAAACAAAAAAATATAAAAATACAAATTTAAATCAAAAGTGGATGATAATACTTGATAAATAAACAATATTTAATTTTCTTATTAAATTCACATTTTACAACTTGTAAATAATTACACTTACACATACACAATACATTTTACATTTGATACATTATACATTCGCTATTCTTACACTTTGCTATACATTACATTGATTACATTTGATCGCGATTCGATTTGGTTGTAATTATTTAAGTCTCATCCCCATTTGTGAATTTGTACCCCCACTCCCGGATATTATTTGTAATAGCGTAGACTTTAAATTCTTGCAATTTATCACTTTCGAATTATACCATGATTAGACCTAGGGTTTGCATGTACATAAAATCAAACGCTAGATAACCTAATACAAAGAAAAATGCATGAAATCAATACACAATCACATTTGCACCCCCTAGGGTAATCCCACATGTTGCCTTCCAAAATGGGCCATGCTTGCACGTCGAGTTTCTTTGGCAAAACAAATTCAAATGATCATAAGTCCCTCGATGACGCTTTCGAAAGTCGCCTATCAAAATGATCAAGTCCCTTCAAGCAAAATTGCCAAAGACACTTGGCACCATTGCATTCATGGTCCGTACGATGACCCGCGCCTGTCCCGATCACGTCCTAAACGCAAGATTGTCCACCAAATTCAATAGTGGAACAAAATTGTTTAAAAAAGGTTGAAAACATAGAGAAAACCTTTGAGTACAATAGGGGTAGACAGAACTCTTAGTTACTTGAGATCAACTCGCAAAAACACTTGCCTCCTTTTCAAAACCACACTTCACAAACACTTTCAAAACCAACTTCCAAAAACATTTTGAAACATATTTTCGAAAAGATACACATCGTTGTATATACTCAAACACGAGTCATTACAATGGTTGCCGAAACAAAGGCGTCTATTTCAAAAACATTTTCAAAACACACACATACACCACAATTTCAAGCAATCAAAAATCAAGGCAAGTGATCTAAAACCAAGTAACTAAGAGCCCATGGATAACCATGGATGAAAAGGGTGCTAATACCTTCCCTTTTCATAATCTACCCCCCGAACCCACGAAACATCTCAAAAGGTTTTTCCTGTGCTTTTTAACCTTTCCTTTAGGATAAAATAAAAAGTCGGTGGCGACTCTTGCTCAACCGAACAAGTGCGAATACAAACGCAAAACTCAAGTCAGTTCTCCCACCGTATCACATTCACCTTCGGTAAAAGTCAGTGCATTTTTTATTTTTCTACCTTTGACCCTAAATTGTAAACTCACCATCGTCTCGAGTCAGTAACCATCTATATTTTTGCGGCCTATGCAAGGCGTTTTCTTTGTTAGAGCCAGAAAAATGTTTTCTCTCGAAGTTATTCCCCAATAAGAGTCTCTCATTCGAAGAATGTGGCTCTGTTTCTCCAGTAGAGTTACAATCTCTTCCCCTGTGGATTATTTTATCACGTGCTTGGTTTCTCCAGCATTAGTTTGTCTCATGCGGCATCATTCCCCATAAGATTCAAATATTACATTCATATCATATCATAAACACGATGGCGGTATCTTAGGGCCAAAAATTGCATATTATGTATTTAAGTCCCTTCAATCTCGTCGAGACAAAGATTTCAATCTTCATATCTCCAAATAGAATAAACTTAAATAGGGGCAACTGTCATACCCCAATTTTTGACCTAAGATTCCATCTTCATTTGCATTTTTCATATAAGATCAAGGTCATGAAACATGGTCGGTTTTAACTCTCTCATCTTCAAGCATTGCCTATGCATAGATTATCAAGTATCGTGGACATTTTATCTTATGCGTCACTAACTTCTAATCAAATACAAAGGTGTATGTTTTTGGTTTCTTTGGCGTCATGTGTCGAGACAGGTCTGAATCAAGGGCATCAGGCGTTGCGCCTCAATTAGGGTTTACTATGGATGCTTTTACTTCTTTACTTCAAGTTGTATCATTCATCTCCAAGATTTCTTTAATGCATTTCCACTGAGAGCGCGTCCAGTCGAGAATTTTCTGAGTATTGAGGGGCAAAAGTATTGAGTTATGGTATAAAATATGAGGGGTGGAATATTGGTATTCACAACATTGTTGCCATTCCAATTCAAATTCACCAAGAGCTTTGGGTTGGGTTTATTTCTCTACTGTCCATCAAGAGAAGTGGAGTTTTCTTCCTCCATGAAGTTTGAGTTACTCATCAACCGAGACTCATTGGTTTTTCATGATAAATCTATTTTGGTTATACATATCTCCACATTCATTTCGTAAAATTTTCTTCAAGGAAATATTTTAATTTTGATTATCAAGTCATGGAACAAAAGTGAAGTGGTAATCAAGACAATCATTTGTTACGAGTAACTTGATTTTATGGATTGAATTAGGGTGTCTTTGAGAAATGAGAACTAATTTGAATTCTTCGATTATATCTTCAAGTTAATTGGATCAAGATTTTTAAAGATGGGATGTTCACGTATTTGGTTTTGCTTGGAAGTTAAGTGACAAGTTCACTCAACAACATTCAAGGAAATTTACAAAATTCCTTATGGATAATTCTCGAAGTTTTAGAATAAATTTGTATTCGATTCAAATGTTATTCTAAGTGCATTCATGTCTAAAATTCTATCAAAGACATTCAAGATTTCCAACAAGTCACATCATAATTCAAGAACTCACTCCATATGACTTTATTCTATTAACTTGCAAAATTCATCAACCAAAGTTTTCAAATGAGATCATTCCAAATATCATTCACAAAACTCAAGATTCATTCAAGTTTTCAAATTACAAGAGATCGAAACCTAGGAGGAAAGATTCGACTTGAAGCTCATCATAAATTTACATTCATCATTATTACAAAGTTACAAGAGGAATTTCAAGTCTGTACATCAAAACTCTAATCCTAATCTCCTAAAGCTTCATGCTTTAAAACTTGCAGTCCACTTTATGCCAAATCTGCACCATATGCCCAATTTCCAGCCATGCTACAACACACAAATTTGTCCAAAATGTTGTTGTCCACTCTGCATATCAGCCCTGCAAAAGACATATCAGAATCAACTATACACCAGTCCAAAAACAGCCTCTATGCTTCCCCTAACCCTGTCCAAACCTGCACCATATCAAGCCAAGAGTTACTCGAAATTAGTTATACAAAAGCTCCATCAAGAAAGCTAGAACAGAGCATACCACTTTTGTTAAAATTACCAAAAACTTTCCCTCCAAAGTCACTCCAACAGGCTTATAAGAAGGCTTCCTGGAACAGAAAAAGGGGGAAAAAGATTCTAGGCAAAACTGAAAGAAAGGAACCGCGACAGAAAATTGAGAAATAGAGAAGAAGAGAAGGAGAAGCAATAATAGAAGAAGGAAACTTACTATCTTTTGAAGCTCCATCGGAGAACGATAGGTATCACCTTCTTCCCATAATCTTTCAACAATCAGTTTTTATACATCAGTATTTATTTGATATACTTACACTGTATCTCCATTTACATAATTAACTTTTTCACTTGCTTTGTGCCACATGATTGTATGATTTTGCTAAAAAAAATTTTGTGTTCCAAATTTGCTATAACGGGTAGAAGTCATAAAAACGTTAAAAGAAAAGAGTGTTAGAAAATATTGCAGAAAACTTACTCAAAACTTTCTCTAAAGCTTAGACATACATAAACTCCTGCTCAAAACCGAGACCACCATCATATTTGGGACCAATTCCAGGAACTGTTAATTCAACTGGAAACCATTTATCAAGACCCGTTTCCTTTTTATCGCCAGCAATATCCTCTTCACTTCCATTAGCTCAACAATCAGGAATACTTAATTCTGCCTCTCACTACACACCAACCAAGTTCTCCGTTTCCAATTTTTACTAGGACAAAACAACCTCGTGAATCTCGATATATAAAGTGTTCCTCTCCGCCACCTTTTTAACTCCCAACTACATTTCAAATTTTATCACACTATTATACCTAGCACTGGTTCTGTACCGAGCTGCCTTGACAACCTCTGTAAATGGGTTATTTCAACTCTAAGCCAACAATACAGTTTCCTGTCAAGGAGGATCCTGTGATTCTTGCATTACAAAATGCTTTCACTGTCAGCGAGGTCGAAGCATTATTTGAGCTTTTTAAGAGCATCAGCAGTTCTATCGTTGATGATGGAGCTTCAGGCTTCGATTCCACAGGGTTATTAATCCACATGCTCTTCTCTACATACCTCGACGATAGAGGTGACTGAGATGAAGATACGTTGAGTTCAAGTACGTCTTCACTGCTTCATTTCTGACTACTTCGATCTTCTCTTCTTTTCTTCTTCTCTGAAATCCGTGCTTTGATATGCGTTCATGTTGTTGCGGTTTTGTGTTGTTAAATATATGTGCGGCTGCGAATTCGTGAAGTTGAAGTCATGTGTGAAAGTTGTTGCATTTGTTGAAGATGCAGGAAATAGAGAAATTAAAGATGAACATAGAGGTGTTGTTGGTATAGAAGAGATGAGAAGAGTAAGAGATAAGCGTTGCGTTTGTTTTCTGAGAGAGGGAGAAAGCAGCATGTTTTCTAGGGAAGATTCAATAAACTTAATTAAATTCTTCCCCTTCCCAAAGTCAAGAAATTTCTGCGCCTCTTTTTTATCCAAACTAGGGTTCCAGAAAATTCCTCAATCCCTTTTGGTAACCTGGATCTGGGTTTGGGCCTAGCCTAATCCATTTTGAAAGTTTTGTGTTTTATAGTTTTTGAGTAAGAAAATATAATGAATGAACAGTTTGGTGTAGTGACTATAGCATGTGAGTGAAACACATGAGGACTTGAGTTCGATGCCTGGGTGAAGCAACATTGTTTTGTTTTTAATTTATTTGTTTTTATAGCATTTCTGGGCTTCAACTCAATCAATTTTTCCTAATCCCATTCGAAACTGTTAATACTCACCAATTTTCTGTTTCACACCTCTTTCATAAGTAATTTAGTTTAAAATTAGATTAATAATCTTAAAATTAATTTAGTTTAGATTTAAGTTAGTATTTTTATTATTAATATAGTTTAGATTAAATTAGAATTTTATAATTAACTTAGTTTACATTTAAATTAATTTAGATATAATTTAGTAGTTTTAGAGCTTTAATAACTTTAGAATTTCTATTTAGATTTAATTTAATAACTTTAGAATTTCTATTTAGATTTAATTTAATAATTTAATTTGATTTAGATTTAATTTAATAACTTTAGAATTTTTATTTGATTTAGATTTAGTTTAGTAATTTTAGAATTTTATTTGATTTAGATTTAGTTTAGTGACTTTGGAATTTTATTTGATTTAGATTTAACTTAATAACTTTAGAATTTTAATTTAGTTTAGATCTAATTTAGTAATTTTAGAATTATTTTTATAACTTTAGAATTTGTAATTAGTTTAGAATTATTTTAATAAGTAATCTTAGAATTTTAATGTAGATAATTAGTTTCCTTCTCTTTTATTTGTATTTAAATATCTTTGACATTTTAATTTTTCGGGGTCTGTCGGTCATTAATCTGTTTTGTTAGATTTATTTCCTTGTGAATTTTCGAACGTCCATTTTATTTTGTTCTTCCGTCTAAATTCCAAGGAAAATGTTTTAACTTTGTTGACTTCATGTCATTAAATACATCTTATACGATTGTGCGAATCCCTCCATTTATTTTTGTTTTATTATTTTTGATAACCTTAAGTTAATTTTCCTAAAAACCTCAACTTTAAAACCCACACCTTTTAAGTCAAAAGTTCGACATTAGACCGTCGTATCTTCCAAATCTCATTCACACCCATTTTGACCAAACAAACCATTTTAACCAAACAAACAATTTTTAACCAAAAAAATAGATATTTCAAAAGGTTTCTGCGGAGTACCGCAGATGCATTGGATGCTAATACCTTCCCATTGTATAACCAACTCCCGAACTTTAGATCTCTTTCAAAAAACGCATTGTATTTTCATTACTTTTAAGTATTATTTTATATTGCATATTTAAGGGTTTTATTTTACTATTTTCCCTTTTCCCTTGAAAATAATAAAGCGTGGTGGCGACTCTTGCTTTTGCGAGTCGAGTTAATTAATAGCTCGATATCCAATTTACACCACTACATTTTTTATCGCTACAAGTTGGTATCACTTGCATAGTATCGAGTCGTGAGTCACATTGGATTATATATAAGCGTTTGTGATGTTGATGTGAATTATTCATTCGTGCTAAGTGAGAATAAATGTATGTGGTGTTATGGTGCGATTAAATGATGTTGTTGTTGTGTATTTTAGTCTGCCCTCCCATTTTTTCCATTGTTAACATATTAAAGTTTACTCTCACCTTTTTCTCGTTGTTTTAGTGTTGCTTTTACCTTATTGTACTGATACTCAAAATAAGTGATCTAGTTGCGGTGAGTGGGAAGAGAGCCTTGGAGCTTATCTTTGTTTAGCTAGTTATCGTTAATTTAGTTGATTTGAAAGGCTCTAATATGTAATATCAGGAACATGGTGTTTGAGTTATTTTTGAATTAGTTTATGAATTAAGTTATTGAGTTTAGTTTTCTTTTGAAGTATAATGTTATGATTAAATTTCTCGGCAAGATGGTGAATTTTTAAATGATGAAAAGAGGTATGTTTTGTCGAGATACATCCTAAATTATCGTTTAATTCTTTTAAATAAAGTTTCGAGATTTAAGGTGTTATATTCAGAACTTGGGATCTATACTCTGAAGACTTAAACTCTGAAGCAGTTCAACTCAAAGATCAAGAAGACTCTGGTAATTCACTATCAGACTCAGAGGTCATTTCCTCTTCTTTTAATCACACGTAGATCCAAACAAAAATTTGCTCTGACAGTTGGGATGCAACACATAATTCCTCTTGTAGCAAAGAGAATTCAAATGTATTTTCAACAACATTAACCATATCAAGAAACTTTCTAACGTATATGATCAAGCTTCTCTAAGACTCACTTGTGCAAGCTCTTTTCTTCAACAACTCTTTCATGTCTCTCTATATAAGAAGCTAAAGACTTGAAGAATAAAACAAGTAATCCTTGACAATAAAAAGAGTTGTTACTCTGTCAAATCAAAAGCATAATTTTAACTTATAATTTCTTATCATTTGTATATCTTAGAAATTCACAAGTATTAAGAGTCTTTTTTAGTTGTATTATATTTACACCTCTGATTGTATATTAAGTGTAATATTTAAACAATCTTTAAGATAGATTGTTAGAAGTCTTTTGCTTGTGTGCTTGAGCATCTGAAGTCTTTTGCTTATGTGCTTGATCATTAGAAGTTTCTTACTTGTGTATTTGAGTATTGAAAGTCTCTTACTTGTATGTTTGAGCAATTGTAATCAGTAATGATAATAATGAAATCCATTGGAAGTTCAAGGAGACCGGACTACTCTCGTTTTGTAGGAGAAACTAGTATAAAATTATCGTGTGTCTCTCTTTCTTTCACTCTCTATCTCTGAACCTATTTTTATTCGCTGCAAATAGTTACCTTTGTATAAGATTCTAGACCTTGTGTTTGGAATCTGATAAGAATGTTTTAAAAAAAAGAAAAGAAAAAGCTAACACAATTCAACCTCGTTCTTGTGTTTTTCTCACCTTCAACGTTCATGTTATATAATATTGACTAATTCTATCACAACATAGACAATTGGATATTTCTTTCTTTCCAAGTTTTTTTATATTCCCTCATAACACACAAAGACGATAAAAAATTCTATTCTTTTTAGAAAGTTTTCTTTTAACTACTGAAGAAATTCAATGACTCAATTCTCATACTTCATAGTTAATCTATTAGCTTTCATCCAACTATAATTTGTAAATACATATAGAAAATAAAATTAAAATTCTACACAAATCATGTATTTTTAATGAAAACTTTGCTAAGTTCAAAAACTTTCTAAATCACATTGTAATATCAAAACATTGCTAAGTCACATTGTGATAAATCTACACCTAAATTAAATTAGACACACATTGTTAAGTTATATTTATAAACTACACATTTTAACAACCTATATTAAACTAGAATTTCTCCACACCTTTAAGAGAGATGTCAAGACTTTGATAAGTTAACTCAGCAACAATAACATTAAACCTCCAATATGAATAACAACAATATAAACCTTCAATCTCAATAGTAACAACAATATTAAACTTTTTACTCAACACAAAACAACAAGAACAACATTAAACCTTCAATTTTAACAACTACAACAACAACAACATTAAACCTTCAATCTCAATAACAACAACAACATTAAACATTTTACTTAACACAACAAAATTGTTAAACCTTCAATTTCAAAAATAACAACAACGTTAAACCTTCAATCTCAATAACAATTACAATATTAAACCTTTAAGCCTTCAATATCAACAACAACAATAACAACAAAACAATATTAAACCTTAAATATTTAGACAACAACCACAACATTATTGTTAAATGTATGGAGAAATAATTTACGTACAAGAAACATGATGAAGAAGTAAAAAAAATGAGTTTCATTTGAGTTTTGAATTTCTTTTCGAGTTTCATTCGAGTTCTTTTCTTGGAGTTTCCTTTGAGTGTCCTTCCTTTCCTTGCTTCGTTCGATTTGGAGAAGAGAAAATAGAGTTATGAACCTTGTTTGTGGAAGAAATAGTGTTTTTGAGTTTGATTTAGTGAAGAAATTGTGTTTTCAAGTTTGGTTTAGTGAAGAAAATGAAAAGTCATGCTTTGTTCGTTAATGGAAGATGATGTTTCGAGAGAGATAGTGAATTTTGCTAGGACTCGGTGAGATATTCGTTAATGTAAAATGAATAAAACTAGCATTCTGCTCTAGAAAAGGAAAATTGTGTCATTTTTCTCCTTGATTCTCGATTGAATATCCCAACCGAAGAGAATCTTATTTATTTTTAATTTAAAATAAAAATTAAGGGCTCATTATGATTATTACTTTAAAAATAAAAAAAGAAGGTCATTTTTCCCCTTCGTTGCAAGGTCTAACCAAGGAGAATTTTATTCTTTTTTAATTTAAAAATTATAAAAAAAACAATATAAAAATATAAAAAATATTATTATTGTGAATCGAATTCATGACCAATATTCTTTTTTCACTTGGTTGAACGGTCAACTGAATGAAAATGTTATTTATTTTTATTTTAAAAATAAAAGAAACATTTCATTTTAAAAATACAAAAATATTATTTTTAAGAATCAAATTCGTAATAAGTGTCACTTTTTCGTTCAAATGGGAGGTCCAACCAAAAAAAAATCTTATTCATTTTTAATTAAAAAAATCGTCTTATTGAATAAATTTTATTTCGGGTCTATATTTTATTGTAATATTTTCATCCTTTCAAATATTACCTCTTGATCTTTGGAACTCCGATATCATTTCTTCTTTTCGCTCTTCTTTTAACTTTTACATCCATAATCAATGCTATATTAGGTAGTCAAACTTTCTTCCAATCTAGAATCCAAGCATTCTATTTAAATTTCTAATAAGGTAGAAATTTGCCTAAAAAATGCATTCTCACTTTATATCTAATAAGATGCATATCTCTTTTCTAAAATATCAAAAGCCGACAAAAACCTAAACCATAAACATTAATTATTTTTTTCATTAGTTAATTGTAAATATAACTAATTCTACGTCTATATGAAACGTTAACTTAAATAAGACATTCACCGGTTTTTATGGAATTCATAGTGCTACATATGTAGTACCAAGGAAACAAAAATTATAAAACTGTTGCATAGTGAAACTTTGAGATAAACTAATAGGCACTTAGAGTTAGATGATTTACTTTTTATCATATATATAGATTGTAGAAGCCGCCTCATGTGACATTGGGTACTTAATACCAAAAACTAACTTGATGCCGGCAACATAGCTGGCTTGGATGTTATGTTTTGTTTCTTTTCAGTTTAACCTTTTCTGTTACAGTTAAGAGAGGAAACGATGACCACAACAACATCCTTTGGTTTATCCAAATCCATCGTTTTCCTGTTCCCGCTATAAAAAGTAAACTGAATTTGCATGCAAAAGGCACAAGGCAGTTTTGCGTGGTAACCACAAAAATGGAGAAACCACTCAAAATTTACTTCATTCCATACTTAGCAGCAGGCCACATGATCCCTTTATGCGACATAGCTTCTCTCTTTGCCTCACGAGGCCTCTTTGTTACAATCATCACCACTCCTTTAAACGCTAAAATCCTTCCCAAATCCAACAAATTCTTCACTGTTCAAACTTTTCCCTTCCCTTCCCAAGAAGTTGGCCTCCCAGACGGTGTAGAAAACCTCACATCCATCACTGACTTAGAAAGCGGCTTCAAACTCTACCATGCCACCATACTGCTCCGCGAACTCATTGAGAATTTCGCGCAGCAGCACCCACCTGATTGCATCGTGGCGGATTTTTTATTCCCGTGGGTGGATGAGCTAGCAAACAAGCTTAACATTCCGAGATTCGCCTTCAATGGTTTCTCCCTCTTTACTATATGCGCCATGGAATCTCTCAAATTACACCCTCTCCCTGATGATGCCTGTGGTTCTTTTCTCATTCCCAATTTTCCTCATGATATCACCATTAACTCAACACCACCCACAGAGTCCAAATCTTTTATGGATCCTCTACTCACCATAGCCCTCAAAAGCAATGGCTTCATCATCAATAGCTTGGTGGAGCTCGATGGTGAAGAATATATTGAATATTACGAGAAAATCATCGGTCATAAAGCTTGGCATCTTGGCCCGGCCTCTCTTGTTCGCAAAACCACTCAAGAGAAGGCGGAAAGAGGAGAAAAAAGCACATTGAGCGTGCAAAAATATTTAACTTGGCTTAACTCTAAGCAAGATAACTCAGTGATTTACATAAGCTTTGGAACCATTTGTTATTTCCCTGATGAGCAATTATATGAGATTGCTAGCGCGATAGAAGCATCGGGTTACGATTTCATATGGGTTGTCCCAGAGAAGAAAGGGAAAGAGAATGAGAGTGAAGAGGATAAACAAAAATGGTTGCCTAAGGGATTTGAAGAGAGGAATAAGGGGATGATTGTAAAGGGGTGGGCACCACAGGTTGTTATATTAGGCCACCCTGCGGTGGGTGCATTTTTGACGCATTGCGGGTGGAACTCTGTGGTGGAGGCTGTTAGTGCCGGAGTTCCGATGATCACGTGGCCAGTGCATAGCGATCAATTCTATAACGAGAAGTTAATAACTCAAGTGAGAGGGATTGGAATTGAACTCGGTGCAGACGAATGGATCATGGCTGCTTTTAAAGATATGAAAAAGCTAGTGGAGAGAGACTGTATAGAGAAGGCT
The DNA here is from genome assembly GCA_948472305.1 of Vicia faba. NCBI lineage: Eukaryota > Viridiplantae > Streptophyta > Magnoliopsida > Fabales > Fabaceae > Vicia > Vicia faba. The sequence goes on along the minus strand of OX451739.1, from coordinate 1,292,818,085 downwards.
CTGAGACGGTTGATGGATGGTGGTGAAGAAGCTGTCCAAGTTAGACGTAAAGCTCGAGAGTTTGCAAAAATTACTAGATATGCTGCTGGAGAAGGTGGTTCATCTCATAAAAATTTGACGACTTTGATTGATGAAATTAAGCGATTAAGAGAGTAAGATGCTTAATTAACTTTATATGATGTAATTCTTTATACAGAATATAAAGGTTTTAAATAACTCTAGCGGGCTATTTGTGATCGCTTAAAGACTTTTGCAGTTTTAAATTGATATTGTGATACTAATTGCGATTGTTGCATATGTATTTTATACTAATTGAGTTGGATAGATAATGTTAGAAATCTATCAAATCTATGGAGAATTATGAATCAATTTTAATGAATAAGATTCAATCAACTGATCAAATTCCCTCCCGTTCTTCACTCTTCACTAATTGAGTTGCATATGTATTTTATACTAATTGCAAGATGATTTTGGATCCCAATTGTTAATGGAAGAAGAAAAATAAACTTAGGATGTAACGAAAATAGGGGAAGAAGAAAAGATTTATGCAAAGTTTCTCTGCTCACAACCTGTGATTTTATTCTTTTTAAAAAACTTTAATGTTCAAGTGTATTACAATAATAGGGGTTACTCATTCTATTTATAGTTTTAGACTTGCTTGCTCCCTAAATCAAAGTTCAAAACAAAAAAAAAAGCCCAAAATACCTAATTTGCTAACACTACAAAATAGGCATAAAGTTAAAATTCATGTTGAGGCAACTTGTTTCGACACTTCGACAATATTAGGTATTTCGACAGCAACATGCTTTGACACCATGAGTTACATTCTCAACACACTATCTAATTCATTGTGTCTAAGCTATCTACAGTTATCATAGACCTTAATTTCTTGAACACTTTGACATGCACTCATTTTTTCATGATGTCTGCAATATGATTCTCAGTTTTGCAGTGTACCAAGTTCATCTTCTCTTTTGCTACATGCTCTCGAAGATAATGGAATCTCATTTTGATGTGATTGCTTCGTCCATGTGCTATCAGTTTCTTCTCCACATTAATAGCTGACATGTTTTTGATCCCATGTAATATCTTCGAATGAATTCATCATCCATGTTGCTTGACATGCACAAAGAGAAACAACTATGTACTATACTTCACACAACGACAATGCTACTACTAGCTCTTTTCTCGAACTCTAAGCAATTGGTGTACCATCTAACATAAACACATAACCAACTGAATTTTCTATCCTTAACATCACTACACAATCTTGAGTCGGTGTAACCCACTATCTTACATTCTTTTCCTTCATCAGCTGCAGGAAACAAAATTCCATAGTTGAGAGTTTCTTTCAGATACCTTAGTATCCTCTTCGTCGTTGCTAGATGTGATACCTTTGGCTTTGGCATGAATCTACTCACCAAACCTACATTATATGCTAAGTCAGGACTTGAGTGACAAAGGTACCTTAATGGCCCAATAAGTCTTCTGTAGTGTTTTGGGTTGACATCATCTTCATTTGAGTCTTTCGACAGTTGCAGTCTTGGTTCAGCATGTGCCGAAGTTGAATTGCAGTCTTTCATCTCAAATCTCTTGAGTATTTCACTTGAATATCTTCTTTGATTCATCACTAAACCTCTACTACTCTTGTAGAATTCGATGCCAAAGAAGTATGAAATGCCGCCAAGATCAGACATTTCCAATTCCTTGCTAAGACCATCTTTAACGTCTTTGACCTCTTTCTTGCAGCTACATATTATCAATAAGTCATCGATATAGAGACATAGTATAAGCAATTCACTATTTCATCTTCTTACATATACTCCATACTCAGTTGTGCACTTCACAAATTCCTTCTCCCTTAGAAAACTATCAATATTTTTATTTCAAGCTCTTGGAGCTTGTTTGAGTACATACATGGTCTTATGCAGTCTGTACAGTTTTCTTTATTTGCCTTGTTTCAAAAACCAAACTGGTTGTGCAACATAAAATTTTCCATCTAAGGGGCCATTTAGGAATGCACATTTCACATCCATCTGACAAATGTGCCAATTGTTCATATTTGCTAGACTAACAACCAATCTGATTGTTTTAATTCTAACAACAGGTGCAAAAACTTCATCGAAGTTGATTCCTTCTTTCTTAAGAAATCCTTTCACCACTAGACTTGCCCTATGTCGAGTTACTTCACCTTTGGGATTCAATTTCACCTTGTATACCCATTTCACATTGATTTCCTTCTTGCCTTGAGGCAATTCGAGAAGCGACCAAGTGTTGTTGACTTCTATGGACTTCAATTCCTCATTCATTGGTTTCATCCACTTCGAATCCTTCAATATCTCAACTGCATTGGCTGGTTCGACATCTTCATAGAAAGAATAGTGTACCAGCTCACCTTCATTATCGACCATATCATCTAATGTAATTACACATTCCTTCAAACTTGCAGGCATGTGTCTTGATCTTTGAGATTTTCTTGGGCCTAATTCACCTCTGACTTCTTCTTGTCGAACTTATTATTTTTTTTACTTCAGTGGTTGGTTCTTCACATAAGATCCTTACTGAATCTTTCTTTACATTTTCAGTCAAATCCCATTCCTTAAGCTCATATATGATCACGTCTCTGCTAATCACTACTTGCTTGTCCACTGGGTCGAATAACTTGTATCTACCATTCGAATGATATCCTATTAGAATCATTTGACTCGATTTGTCATTAAGTTTTCTTTTCAACTGATCTGGCATACGTCTATGTGCTATAGATCCAAATAATTTCAGATGACTCAAGTTAGGCTTGACACCAGACTAACATTATTATGCGTGATTCCTTCTAGCTTCTTCGTTGGACATCTTTTTAGGATGTATGTGTTGACTAGGAATTTTGATTGCATGAGTTTTTAAGCTGAGATGATATATTTTAGGAAAAATGTAGTTCGAAAGGAAGTATGAAGGAGTCTCTATGAAGATTTTGATAGGTGAAAAGTTGATAAGAGTTTTATTTTGCTATGTGTTGGAGAAAGGTTCGTATGCGAACCATTGGGACTTAAATTATTTGAAGTATCACATTAGATGTTTCGACCGTCACATTTATGTTATTTGGCGCTTCAAAGGCAAAAGGGTTTTCAAATTTGAAAGTTTGATCTTATCCAAAGAGACGCGTGAAAGCAAAAGGTTCGAAGGCGCATGCAGATGTTGAACGTGGCAACATCTTATGAAGAGAACGTTTTGGTCTAATTAGTATAAATAGGGGTCTTAATGTTAGGATTAATTGTGTTCACGTCTTTGTACAAATTACTTTAAATTACTCAAAGTACAAGTGTTCGAGAAACGAGTTGTGAGAATGTACGTATGGTGCACCAGTTTTATGTTTATTGTTATTCAACTTTAATTGAATTTTTATACATTCTCTTTAAGTTTAAGTCGAAAGCCTTTTACATACCAGTCTTTTCTTTAAAGCATTACATTACTACATTCGAAGTAACAATTGAAATCAATTTAATTTAAAAGATCAAGAATGTTATCGAATGTATTCTTTGTATTCAAGAACAAAAGTTTTATTAAGAACACATGTACTTTGGATCAATCTGGTCAGTTCTGCAAGTTACCAATCTTTTATTCGATTTGGAAGAGCAGTAGTTGTTTACCAAATTTCACGGTAAACAAATTGGCACACCCGGTGAAACTTGTGTTCAATAAACAAATTTTTCTGTTCTAGTAAAAAGTTTTAAAATCTTCATTATCCTTTTGTATTTTTTGTGTTGTATGAGATTTAGGAGTGGAAAATTATCCACAAACAATAAGAAAATACATAAAATAAAGTATGTTAGGAAAATGGTGAATCAAGGCCAGACAGGTATACAAAATCCTCCTAACAATGATGAAGTACCACCCCAGTCACTTCGACAAGGGGAAATACAGTTTTTGCGCCTTCTTCTGAGGCTATATTGTCGTCAACAAGTTCGACGCCAAGGAATTTGAACGCTTCTATTGGCCCTCTCTTCACTTATATAGGCCCATAGGGTTCACAAGGGACCCCTCTCCAGGGGGAAATGCTTTTCATAGGCCTCAGGGGCCACCTGGTTTTTCCATGTCTCAAAATGGCTGTGAGAGGCCTTATGTCATGCCATCTTCATTTATGATGGGTTTACATAATTCTACTTCAACATATTCGGATCCTGTTATGAACGTTACTTCAGAATTACAAGGTTATGGATCTACTATTAATAACAGGGGTTGAAATGTCCAACCACAAATCGAAGGAGTTTCTTCCCAAATGCCAAATTTAACAAATCAATCTGTAGTAGTAATTAGACAGCAAATGGACGAAAGTAGCCATGAAATAGTCCAAATGCTTGTGCAAATAATGGGTACAATATTTAACCTTTTGATTCAAAACACCACTCAAGCGAACCAACAAAATGGTTGGGAAAATGACGTGCATCGTTTATTTCTTTAGTGTGCCTCAACCCTCAACGCATCCTCAAAGGGAGTAGGTTAGGGAAAATCAAGAGGTAAATTTAGAAGAAGACCCAACAAATAACCAAGTTCAACAGAATCAAAGAAATGCACCCCAGGTGAATATGATAAATCAGGGAGGAATAGTCGAAGTGCCTAGAATTGAGAATATCGAAATACCTAGAGTTGAACCTTTTAGACAAAAACCACAAATTTTAAGGCAACCCGAACCTAGGGTTATGATGGTAAATAGAAACCAAAATGCTGATGAAGTCTTATATCAAGTTTGACAAGACAACATGGAAACTGACAACAATCTGACAGCCATGGTCGAAAGAATTATAGCATTAAAGGTTGTAAATGTAGGCCTCACTAGGCCAAATTACACTTCTCTTTTATCTGAATATATTTTGCAAACTGAATTGCCCATGGGTTGGAAAATCTCAAAGTTCACAAAGTTCTCTGGTGACACCACCGAATCAACTGTCGAACATATATCCAAGTATCTTACCGAGGGTGGGGACATAGTGAATAATGAAAACTTAAGGATAAAATATTTTCCTAGTTCACTAACCAAAAATACTTTCACATGGTTCACTACCCTTGCAGCGAATTCTATCCAAGATTGGACGTGTTTAGAAAGACTGTTTCATGAACAATTTTATGTAGGCCAATCGAAGATAAGTCTAAGCGAATTGGCCAGCATTAAGTGCAATTTTAGCAAGCCAGTTAATGATTATCTCAATAGATTCCTTCTATTAAAGGCAAGATGTTTCACCCAATTTCCTGAACAAGAATTAGTTGAGATAGCTGAAAGAGGATTAGATTTTTCCATTAGAAAGGAATTAGATTCTCACTACTTTAGAGATATGGCCCAATTGACAGATAGGGTTCGACAAGTGGAGCACTTAAAGGTTGAAAAAGCCAGAGCAAACAAAATCCATAGAAAAGAAAGAGTTGCTTATGTCGAAGTAGATATAGATGAACAAGAATCCTACAGTGATTTTTCCGACTTCGAGGAACATGAAGTAGACTTGGCTGAATTAAAGCAAGGGCCATCATACCCTTGCAAAGTTTTATCCCCTTCGAATGGGAAGAATCCTGCAGAACCAGAAAATAATGATAGGTTCCCTAAGAAAACATACACCTTCGATGCAACAAAATGTGACGAAATATTTTATTTGTTGGTAAAGGATGGCCATATGATAGTGCCACCTAGTTCCAAAATTCCTCCATTAGACCAACGAAATAAAATACGTTTTTGTAAATATCATAACGTTTTGGGAAATAAAACCTCACAATGTTTTATTTTCAGGGATTTGATTTAGAATGCTATCAAGGAAGGGAGATTGAAGTTTGGCAAAAAGAACAAAAGCCAAATGAAGGTTGATTCCTACCCTCTCCATGTAGCAGAAACCAATTATGCTGAATATGCGGATATCCACATGCCGAAAGTTGTTGGTTTCGACATTCACTAACACCTTAAAGACAATATCACTAAAGATTTTGTTGCAAACATTGAAAATAAGGAGGCTTTTGAACACCTTGCCAACAACTTGAACAAAATTACTGAGGATTTTGTTGCAGGTATCGAAGTGCAAAAGACTACTGAAGGTCTATCTAACCAGGATATCAAATGCAAGATTATTGATGATGTTACCACAAATGGTGGGATGACAAAGGCCACTGAGGGCCTTAGAGTCAAGTTTGAAAAGGTTTGGATTACTGAAGGTTCTAACCTTAAAGTTAACATAGTGGACTTGAATCAGTCTGCTTCTGAGATGGAGGAAGTCGAAAGGCGCCTTAGAATGGAAGATGATCAAATAAGGAAAGGTTACCCAAAGATTGGAGAAAGTCTGTTAGATTATTTGGTTCACTGCCACAAGAAGAATTTTGAGGGGATAATGTGTCACATATGTAGTCTAATCTATTATCGAAAGGCAGTAGAAACTTATGAAATAATCCAACATGCTCGAACTTGGGGCAACTGGAGAAAATATGATCAGATGGAAATTGTCTATCCAAAAGTTGGGGAAAGTTTGTTGGGCTTTCTTGTCAACCTCCATAAAGAAAAATGAGAGTGCCTAATGTGCCCAAGGTGCAGTGCTACTTATGATTGAAAAGTATCAGAAACTTTTGAAAGAATCCCATATGCTCGTTGTTGGTACAACCAAAGGGGTCCTAGGAGAAATTTCACATTCGACTAGCGGTAGAAATGTTGAGACTAAGCCATTGGATTGACTTAACTCGCACAAATCAAATAAAAATTGTCATCGCGCTTTATTGTTTCCAAAGGAATGGAAAAAGAGCGAATAACCCAAAAAGAAGGGAAGAGAATCTAAGTATGGTGGTTGATTATGCAAAGGGAAGGTATTAGTACCCTAAACATCTACGTTATTCCACATGAACGTCTTTGAAAATCTGTGTAGTTTGGCTATAAATGTTGTATAAAAATAGATTGTGGAGATGAGAAAAGAAATATATTTTACATATTTTGCACCCGCCACGTTTGCGAACCTTTAGTGTCTATGTACCACCTTTCGTGCAATAGGGGATCAGGGTACTTGTAGTTCATCTTTAAAATTTTTAAAACACAAGTGTGTTGGTTAATTTTAAGAGGCGAGACATCATCGTCTTATCCGAGTGGAAAACATACTTACTACCCACAATTATGAGAAAGGAGAATTTGCATCGTCTTAAAGTGGAGGATATGACTTGGATTTTAAAATCGACGAAGCCTCGCTCAACACCCAAGTGGAAAATAGCTCACTTCTCTACATATTGTAGAAGTATAGTAGCTCGCGTCACTACTAGGATTGACAAGACTCTAATCTTTTTTGAGAAAATTTTAAAGTAAAAAACCAAAGTGGCAAAATAGTTTGAACGAGATTGATTGACTTTTTGTCTTTTCACAAAAATGTCAAAGTATGATTAAGTTGGTTAAAATTTAATTAAGAAAATATTTTTGAAAACGCATGGACATAAGTCCATGTTTGTTATGAAAGCAGATTAAGTTTAAAAACAAGAAGAGTTTTCAAAAGGGGAGAAGATTTTTGAAATTAAAGAAAATGAGAGGAGATGAAGGGGCTATCCTAAAGCATATAGTAAGATCTAGAGAAAAGAACCGTCTAACCAACAAGAAGCCAACACTTGACACAATGAGTCAATGTAGAATTCCCATCCTTTGCATTTAAACCAAACAAGCAAAGATAATAAACCTCTTAAGAAAACCAAGTTTCAATTGCATTAAGTCTTCACAAAAATTAGGCAGAGTAACAGCTGTATATAGATGAATTCCCGATCATAGGAAAAACATATAATAAGAATAACCTACACACAAAGAAAACAAACAACCCAATGTGTCGGGGTAAACCCCAAGAACTCCAGACAAAATGACAGTAGAAGTCACATGGGTCTCCAGGTGGGTCAAGGTCTCTAATCCAAAGTCCAAGAAGTCCATCACTCCATAATGCCAATGATAGTGACCAAGTAGTCCAAGTAACATTAAAGTTTTTTATGGTTCAAGTTGATTATTAAGTATCTTTAAAAAGAAATGAAAAGCTCAAGGGAGCAAAATAAAAATGACATAAAAGTAAATTCTCAAGTGAGCAAAGATAAAAATATCATGAAATGTAAATGCTAAAATAAATGTGCTTAAAGTAAAGAGCATTAAGTAAAGGCATAAAATAAAGTCAATTTTTAGAAATTAGAAGTTAGTTGAATGACCATCTTGAAACTTGCATTTGAAACTTATTAGAGGATTGATAAAACCAAAGCCTCTTAACAACACGTTTCATTTGCTTTTTGTCAAGTATATCATTCATTTCAAAATCTCAAGGCAACAATAAATGATCAATGATGTTTAAGTGATTCACTTTGACCAAAGCTTATGAAGATTCATTAGAGGATTGATAAGACCAAAGCCTCCTAACAATGAATCACAAGATTATTGGATAAAAAGTTTCAAATTAACATACTTGGGCTTACAAACATAGATTTTGGCCATGAATGATCATTTCTCGAATCGGGACCAAATTTAGCGCTCTGTTAAGCAATCGTAAGTGGACTTATATAGAAGTTGCATTTATTTTGAGGCCGGTCAATAGTAATCTATGTACCATATGTTTAGAGAAATGATATGTAAATTATTCTCCAACAACATGTAGTACAAGTAAGAAGGGGATAAGATGAAGAGCGAGAGCATAAGAATTAAACCACATTTGAACCAAAAATTTAATCAAGATATCATTAAAATCATTCATCTATTTTGGTGGAGTTAAACTCAACACCCAAGATCTAATGATGTTATTGAAGCTCATGATCAAAATCTCATAGTTCAAGATCAGCCAAAATATATACAAAAACAAAATTCTATTTAAAAATAAAGAAAAAGATTTTTTTAAAATGGTTTTAAATGAAAATAAAAGGGGAAAATAGCAACTATATTCAAATCATCCAAGAAAAATTCAATGAGACCATAGAAAAATCAGAAATAAGCTCAAATATTTTTATAAATTTTTTGGTAATTTTTTAAAGTCAGAAACTATTTTTAAAATTAAAATAAATAGGCAAAATAAACCAAAAATTGTGAAAAATAGTAAAGTCAAATAAAAATATAACGGGGTCACCAATATTTGTCAAGAGGTCATTGGATCCTTCCATATTTTTTTTAGAATTGAAAAATTAAGAAATGTATTTTTAAACATTTAAAACAACTCAAATAAAGTGAAAAAATATCAAAAATACAAAATAAAATTGTGAAAAAATAATAATCAGAAAGAGAAAAATCAAAAGTCTTTTTAAGATTTTTTTATAGATTTTTTGAAGTTAAAATGGATTTTTTATGAATTTTTGAAGTTTAAAACAAATAAAATATAAAATCAGAAAATAAAATAAAAACCAAAAAGATGTAGACCATTGGATCAATGTCAAAACAGATAGTAATCAGATCCAAGGGATCTGGCGCGCTGTGCATATCATGGACATTAGTGAATAAAACACTGAATCATTTACTAAAATCAGAATTTGAAAAAACCAAGTGGCATAATATCATTGGTTGAGAGATGACACACTTATCATCTTTAACCACCAGCCACGCGAATTACATGTCTCTGAAATGGAAAAATTAGAGCTCAAGACTGGTACCATTTGCTTCGTCTCTTCAAGACGATTCCAATGGTACCCTCGCGAAAAATTTATGTAAGGTGTAGCTCAGTCGTTTTGGAAGGAAATATTTGAAAAGGGATTTGAAAATTCATGGCCAAAACACACTTCCAGTTGAAAACAAATGTTGCGACTAGAATTAGAATGATGAGAGCTTCAATACAATATCAAAGTTTGAGAGAATTGGTGAAGGAATCTATCTATTAAAGTTCAAATTCAGAGCTCTGAAACTTGACTTGGCTAGCACGATTTAGGAAGTCTTAGAGCTTGGTTCTTCTTCTGTTAGCTTCGGTGAAGTTTAAGGATGAATAATTGACAAAGAAAATAGATTGAGGAAAGCTAGAAAACCAAGTTCGAAGTTGCAGAAAAGTAGGTTGAAGAGAAAGTTTGGCAAGGTGATTATGGCTATCTAAGCTTGCTAAAATGAGTGGGATAGAGCCTGTATTTACAGGAGAAGTGAATGGAATCAAGAGGAGAGGTGAATGATGCAATTTGGAGGAAAATCGTGCACACTTGTTTTCATGAAATAAGTGTGATCACATGTGCATCAAAACTCATCCAAATGATGCGTTTTGACACTCTAAATCATCCACATGCTTATGCTAATCATGTTTAAGTAGAAAACACGCAAAAATTTGATGATTAGAAGTCAAATTATGGAAATTGCATTCTGACTATTTGAGAAACTTCAGTTCCAAGGTACCAACTTTAAAATCATGGTGTGCACAATTCAGGAAGCTTTATGACTTGATTCTTAATGTGTTGGAAAGATGGAATCACAAACTTTATAATGTGCAAAGAATGGAATCAAATGGATGCTTGATCTGAAAGTTGTGATGAGTCAAAGTTGAGAAAAAGATGGCATGAAGTCAATATCTTGAATGACATTTTGAGACTTAAACCATTTAAAATATCCAAAAAAATGAGAAAGCTATGACTTGGTGAAGTTGGTGAAAATTCATGAGATGACCTATAATCTTTTGAATCCTTAGGGCATCTTCCATCCATTTTCAAGCTTTGCACATAAAAGAAGAGTTGAATTTCACATCCTTAAAATCATTGTGGAAAAAGAATGGGCTCAAGGAGATATAAATTGATCAAGTTATGATCTTTTGAAGTCACATAAGGGAATTTGATGGCATATCTAGAGGACTTGTAATCTTTCTTCAACATTAGGCATCTTACACATAAAATATTCTTGAAACTTTTGAAGTGATTTGTTGATAACCCTTTAGAGAGAAGCATATATTTGGAATCAACAAAAAATAACAAAAGATGAGCAAGATATATCCATTAGAAGTTCAAAACCCTAGCTTCTAAAGCAACAAAATGCCTTAGAAACCCTTTTCAAATTTGACAAACTTTCTTGCACAAAAACCTTTGTCTTGTAAACCACTGGTAACAGAAGACTTGGCTCTATTAGGGTAAAGCCCAAGGAGAAGACAGAGTATCATCAACTCAAACATCAAGGAGAGAAAATAAAGGATAAAAGTGATAGGAAAATATCCGCAAACTATCCATTCACAGAGAAGATAGCAAAAAAGGTAATGTCGACTCACTAGGTTGAAAAGAGGTGGTAGGATAATACCAGCAAACATCAATATTAGGGGTGTTAATAAATAATTGGCATAATTACCTATGACTGGAAACAACCAAATATCTTCAGAGTAATGCGAATCTCAACGACGAACTATCTCCCACAATGAACAGACTACCATCCATCGGAAAATATCTCAATAAATAACTATCTCCCATAATAACGAGACTACCATTCATTGGAGTAACAAAAATCAACAATGAACTATCTCCCATAATGACGAGACTACCATCCATTAGAGTACAAAATCTCAACATTGAATTATCTCCCATAATGACGAGACTTCCATTCATTGGAGTAAAAAAAATATCAACAACAAACTATATCCCATAACGACGAGACTACCATCCATTGGAGTAAAAAATCTCAATAACAAACTATCTCTGATAATGGCGAGACTACCATTCATTGGAGTAAAAAAATCTCAACAACAAACTATATCCCATAATGACGAGACTACCATCCATTGGAGTACAAAATCTCGACAACAAACTATCTCCCATAATGACGAGACTACCATTTATTGGAATAAAAAAATCTCAACAACAAACTATCTCCCATAATGACGAGACTACCATCCATTGGAGTACAAAATCTCAACAACGAACTATCTCCCATAATGACGAGACTACCATCGATTAGAGTACAAAAATCTCAACAAAGAACTATCTCCCATAATGACGAGACTACCATCCATTGGAGTACAAAGTCTCAACAATGAACTATCTTCCATAATGATGAGACTACCATCTATTGGAGTAACAAATCTTAGCAACGAACTATCTCCCATAATGACGAGACTACCATCCATCGGAGTACAACATATCGACAATGAACTATCTCCCATAATGACAAGACTACCATTCATTAGAGTAAAATATCAGCAACGAACTATCTCTTATAATGACGAGACTACCATCCATTGGAGTAAAAAATCTCAGCAACGAAATATCTCCCATAATGACTAGACTACCATCCATTGGAGTAACAAATCTTAGAAACGAACTATCTCCCATAATGACGATACTACCATTTATTGAAGTAAATAAGCGAATCTTCTCAGGGGACTAACAGACTTACTAGGAAAGTACAAGTTGCTCAAATAAAGAGACTGTCACTTGCTGTTATGAGAAGGAACTGTAATAATGACTTCCTGGGGAAATAAATATGGCTTTCTGCTGAGGAGCTAAAGTCTTCACGTGAAAAATAAATGCACATTCTCAAACTAGGGCTCAAAGCTTGCAGAAATCAAAATAATAATGTTGCTGGAGACCACAAATTCAAACTAGAACTAAACCAGAGTGAAACAGTCAACCGAGTTAGCTCCTGATGAGAAATAAACTCAAAAGAGGATCACATTACATCCAGATAAATAACTGAAAAGGAAGACTAAAGAAAAGTTCTTCCACGAGGGGTAACTCGGTGGGGAGATTGAAAGAATATACACTTTCTGCTTAAAGTTGATACTCTATTGGAGAGAGGGTAACATAACTCGGCAAATAGGGTAAAATTCCAAAAAAATATGAATGAACGCAAATGAGTAATGGATTCCAATTCAACTATGCATGATGAATATATGAATGTTATCATGTATATGCTGACAAAACAGATATATAACATCGGGGATGACAGACAAAACCAAATTGGGTAAAGTCAACACTCGACTAAATCACATCTAGAAGGAAAATTCCATAAGAGAGTAAACACCATATGAGGAAAAAAATTCCTATTCCACGGCTTAATTCCACTGGGAAGAAACACCATCCGAAAGTAATCAAATCAAAATAATAGAATCAGTGCAGATACAGGGACCTAAAATCCTCCTTCAGGCTTCACCGAGGAACATTACACAAACTTCACAGGGGGAAAACAAATGTTTCAACATCTAGATTTTCACTGGAGATTATAATATTGACTTCATTAGGGCAGATGAAAACCACATCGTCGAGATATCACCAGGGGATCTCGTAATGACTTCATAGGGGAGTATAATACCAAATCATTAAGGGGAGCCCAAAATACATTGTTCAATGCCAAGAGTGATGATTACACAAACTTCCCTATGGAGAAACTATGAAACCACCTGGGGATAACAACTTTCAGAGAGAACAAAGTCACAACTTCACTTGAGGATTAAGAAGTAAAACAATACAACAAGAAAAATCAAAATTATGGGGATTTTAAATCAGACCCAACACTCGGCGGGAGAAAAACCAAAAAATTGATAACTGCTTCAACACTTCTTAGAAAAGATACTGCCCTTGCCTAGATGCCTCGGAAACAACAATAATGCCATTACCACAAAAGGGCGATATTTTAAAAATGATTCCACCTTAGCATGCAACAGGAGAAGGGACTTTCGTCATATGAGCGAAGACCTTATTGGGGATTCTAGGATAGAGGCTTCAAACCATGCAAACCCGAAATCAAAATGGACCAAGATTTGACTAGGGAAACGGGATCACAAGCCGAATATAGAACCTTACGCCAATTGGTATCATCTCCAACTACCTGAGGGAGCCTTCCTAGGGAAAACAAACTTTCAAAAATTATGAGTTCGTCCATCCTTGGGATTATCACTATTGCTTTTCTTGAGTCACAAAATCTAAAGTAAAAAGTAATTTTTAAATTCTTTTCAAATTTTTTTTTTGTTATTTAATCTTTTTGCTTTGAAAATTATTATCAATAATAAATGGAGTCTTTGTAAGCATAATAAAATAAGAATTATAAAGAATTGGATAAAAGCTCAAACTTTATTAATGGAATGGTGGTATGCAAATGGCGAGAATCCATAGATGATTACAAAGTTTGGAAAATGGTAATATACATTATAAAAGATACATTGAAATACAATGACCACTATTCTCCCTAACAACTTTGAATTCCTGAGCAGCGACTTCTGTTGAAGTATGGTGAGAGTCCAAAAAGATTGTTGCTTCAATGATCAAGTCTTGTCTAATGCAGTTACTTGCCAAGTAATCCCTAACTTTTGCCTAAGTTTTCCTTGCGGGTTTTAAACTTAGCGGGAAGAATTTATTCTGTTTATTTCTCTAATTTTTACCTAGGCCTCCCTTTTGGGTTTTCCGCCTACCGAGATGCTACTTTTTTGCCTAAGATGCCCTTTTGGGTTTTCAACTTAGCGAGTTATTCTTTTATTTCTTTAGGTGAAGTATTTCTTGACTACATCAACATTCTCAGGACGTGGGAACTCCTTGCTATCCATAGTTTCAAGAATTAATGCACCGCCAGAGAAGGCTTTCTTGACAACATATGGGCCTTCAAAATTGGGAGCCCACTTGTCTCTAGAATTAGCGTTGAAAGACATGATCTTCCTGAGCACGAGGCCGCCTTATTAAATTCGCGAGGCTTGACCTTCTTATCAAAATATTTCTTCATTCTATTCTGGTACAACTGACCATGACACAAGGTCGTCATTCTCTTTTCTTTAATCTAATTCAAATGGTCAAACCTGTTTTGGACCCACTCAGCCTCTAACAATTTGGTTTCCTTTATTACATGTAAAGAGGGAATCTCAACCTCGATCGAGAGCACTGCTTCCATACCATACACAAGGGAGAACGGGGTTGCCCCTGTTGAAGTGCAAACGGATGTACGATATCCATGCAAAGCAAAAGGGAGCATTTCATGTCAATCTTTAGAGGTAACAACCATTTTCTGGATAATCTTGATATTCTTATTAGCAGCTTCAACAACCCTATTCATCTTTGGCCTGTAAGGAGATGAATTGTGGTGGACAATCTTGAATTCTGCACAAAGTTCTATCATCATTTTATTATTCAGATTCGAGCCGTTGTTGGTGATAATCCTGCTTGGCACACCATACCGACATATAAGATTGTTCTTGATAAAGCACACTACCATCTGCTTAGTAACATTAGCATATGAAGCTACTTGCACCCATTTGGTGAAGTAGTCTATTTCCAGCAAGATAAAACGATGTCCATTCGACGCCTTAAGTGCAATCATCCCTATCATGTCAATACCCCACATAGATAAAGGACATGGGGAAGAAATAACATTGAAAGGTGTTGGAGGCACATGAATCTTGTCAGCATAAACCTAGAACTTATAGCACTTATTCGCAAATTTGTAACAACCAGATTCCATTTCCAGCCAATAGTAACCTACCCTAAGCATTTTCTTTGCCATTGAATGTCCATTGGCATGAGTACCAAAGGAACCTTCATAGATCTCATGCATCAACATGTCTGCTTCGTGTCTATCCACGCATCTGAGCAATACCATGTCATAATTTCTTTTGTATAGCACACCTTCACTGAGGAAAAAGCTACCTGCCAACCTTCTTAATGTCTTTCTATCTTTATTTGACGCACCAGTCGGGTATTCCTGAGTCTAGATAAAATTCTTGATATCATAATACAAAGGTTTCTCATCTGACGTTTTCTTTACCACAAACACATGATCCGGTCTATCCAAACGTTGCACTGTGATATGAGGCACATCATTCCAAGTATTTACTTTATACATAGCAGCCAGAGTCGCCAAAGCATTCACCATCTGATTTTAATCTCTGGGAATATGATGGAATTCAACTTTATTAAAGAATGGTAATAATCTTCTAGCATAGTCTTTGTAGGGAATCAAGCCAGGGTGACGATTATCCCATTCTCCTTTAATCTGATTTATTACCAAAGCTGAACCGCCATACACATCTAGAACTTTGATTCTGAGATTAATGGCCTCCTCAAGACCCATGATGCAAGCTTCATATTCTGCCATATTATTAGTGCAATCAAATATCAACCTTACGGTAAAAGGGGTATGCGATCCATGAGGAGTGATAATCAAAACACCAATTCCTTTCTTGTAAGCATTCACAACTCCATCAAATACCATACCCCACCGGAATTCAGGATCACGGCCTTTATCAGATAAAGATTCATCACAATCTTTCGCTTTCAAAAAAATCACATCCTCATCAGGGAAATCATATTTGACAGACTGATAATCATCAACCGGTTGGTGAGCAAGATAATCCGCCAACACATTGCTTTATATAGCCTTTTGAGTATGGTATTCAATGTCATATTCAAGCAACAACATCTGCCAGCAGACAATTCTCCTAGTGAGAGCAGGCTTCTAAAAAATATATGTAATTGGATCCATTTTAGAAATCAACCAAGTAGTATGATTCAACATATATTGCTGCAACCTCCTTGCCGCCCAGGCTAGAGCACAAAATGTCTTTTCCAGCATATAATACCGCGACTCACAGTCAATAAACTTCTTACTGAGATGATAATGGCATATTCCATCTTCCTTGTTTCATCTTGTTGTCCCAAAATATAGCCCATAGAATTATCTAACACTGTCAGATACATAATCAATGGTCTTCCTTCAATAGGAGGGAGCAAGATAGGAGGTTCAAGTAGATACTCTTTAATACTTTCAAATGCCTTCTAGAAATCATCTGTCCACACACAACCTTTATCTTTATTTAACAACTTAAAGATCGGCTCACACGTTACGGTCATATGGGAGATAAATTTGGAAATGTAATTCAAATGCTCAAGGAAGCCTCTAACTTGCTTTTCATTTCTTGGTGCTAGCATTTCTTGAATTTCTTTGACTTATCATGATAAACTTCAATTCCTTTTTGACTGACAATGAAACCTAATAATTTCCCTTATCAAACACCGAAGGTGCATTTATTTGGATTCAAGCGGAGATGATACTTCTTCAGACGCTGAAACAGTTTCAACAAGTCTTCTATACGCCCTTCTTCGGTCTGGGACTTGGAGATCATATCATCAACATATACCTCTATTTCCTTGTGCATCAGATCATGGAATAAGGTTTCCATAGCTCTCTGGTATGTTGCACCGGTGTTCTTCAACCCTAAGGGCATCACTCTATAACATAATGTTCCCCAGGGTGTGATAAACGTTGTTTTTTCTATGTCCTCAAGAGCCATTCTAATTTTATTATATCTGAAAAATCCATCCATGAATGAGAAAACTTTGAATTATGCTGTACTATCAACCAACATATCAATATGTGGAAATGGAAAATCATCTTTTGGACTAGCTTTGTTTAAATCTCTATAATCAATGCACATGCGAACTTTTCCGTCTTTCTTTATGTAACACAGTGGGAGAACTGGCTTGGGTGTTTGCGGATCGCAATTGTTGCGGATAACAAGAGTCGCCACCGACTTTTCTTTTATCCAATAAGGAAAGGTTGAAAAGAACAGGAAACTCCTTTCGAGATTATTTTCTTGAGTTTGGGGGGTAGGTTATGAAAAGGGAAGGTGTTAGAACCCTTTTCATCCGTAGTTATCTACGGGCTCTTAGTTGCTTGCTAGATCACTTTCTTTTATTTGAAAATTTGTTTGTGGTGTGGTTTTAGAAAGTATTTTGAAAACGTCTTTGTAATGGTTCCCGTTTCTATAAGAACGCGTACAAAGTGTTGGTTTTGAAAAATAGCTCAAAGAGGTGTTTGTGGAATGTGTTTTTGAAAGTGATTTTGAAAAGTGTCTTTGTAATGACTCTCGTTTCTATAAGAATGCGTACAAAGATCTTTATCTTTTAAAAATGTTTCAAATGAACGTGTTGGTGTATAAAATGTTTTTGTTATGAGCAAGCGAGCAACTAGAAGCATCTTACCTACTCAAAAGGTCTAATGTTCTTTTCCTCCTCCTTTAGATGTTTCTATCTTACCATTAATTTGGTAAGAAGCCCCATCATTGGATGTGAAGAAATGGGTGTGGGACGTTTGTATAGTCATAGAAGGAAACCTATGGGATGTTTTAGCAATGTTGTTTAGGGACTAGATTGTTTACCGAAGACAATATTGAGGGTCATCGAGGGACTACGATCTTTTATCGAGGGTGTGATCGGTGGAAATAAAACTGTCTGTTTTTAATGCTGGTTTGCGAAATGTCGCGGTAAGCAAGAGTCGCCACCGTCTTTTATTTTCTCCAACAAGGAAAGGACAAAAGCACAACAAAATTCCTTTTCGAGATGTTTCTCGGTTCGGGAGGTAGATTATAGAAATGGAAGGTGTTAGCACCCTTTCTATCCGTGGTTATCCAAGGGCTCTTAGGTACTTGCTCACTATGTTTTCAAAAATGTTTGCTTTTCTTGTATTTGTGGGTTTTGAAAAAGTTTGTTTTGAAAACTTCTAGGTAACTCTTGTATCAGTCCTCAAGAGTGTATGAAGTGTTTGTTTGAAAACTTTTTGAAAGTGTAGGTGCGAAAAGTATCTTTGTTTGTTTTGAAAGAGAAAGTACCCAGGAGAAATCTACCTACTCTAAGGAATTAAGCTGTGTAAAAGTCCTTTAGACAATACTATCCCACTATTGAGAAGTAGGCAGCACCGTCGTTGGAGTTATTCAGGTCAATTCGATTATAGGGACATGTGTGGTCACCAAAGCAATAGTAGGACGCCTTAGCGGTAACCCTAATGTCCTAGATCCTTTTTATCCGAGGCAACTGTTTCGAGGCAACTGGATCTTTAGACAGGAGGGCGACCTCTAAAACACCCTATACTTAATGACCACGTCGAGGCAACCAAGTGAGGCGTACCCTAGGAGTGGCATGTGCGAGTGTGTCAGGTTTCAATTTATATTATCTTTGCACATGTATCATTGTGAGCTACGTTTTGATTTTATTTGTCAGGCAAGTCTTGTCATGCATAATTAACAATTAATAATTGTGCGGAAAATAAAATGCGGAAAGTGAATCTACGCTATTACAAGGCGTCGGGTATTTACATCGCCAAAAACATAACCCTTGAAAATAAATTGCGGAAAGTAAAGAAAGCGATAAAAGTCCTAATTATTTATTACATTCCCGGAGCAGATACATAAATATAATCAAAAATAAAAATGTGCGAAACAAAATTGAATCGGGGACGTCCTTAGCGTTTTGACCCTTTTTTTGAGAAAAGAATGGAATTTTGGTCCTTTTTTGCATTTAATTGAATATTAAACCTAAAACTAATTAATTAATTAATTAAAAGAAAAGGTATTTTTTATGTTTTTTATGTTTTAATGAAAATAAAAATAAAAATAAAATAAAATAAAGTCAAAAGTTAGTAAAACCTAATTCTAATTTATTTATTTATTGTGAAAAAGTCAAAATTAAACCTAATTAAACTAAATTAATTTATTAGTATTTATTTACAAAATAATTAATAGTGAAATTACTAAATAATAATAATAATAAAAATATTTACATTTTTTAGTTGTCTGAATTTATTATGAAAAATATTAATTAAGTTAATTATAATAATAATAATAATAATAGTAAAATAATTAAAGATAAAATATAAAAGAGAAAAATAAGAAAACAAAACCCATGGGGTGTTGGGCCCAGATGGAGGTGAAGAAGCCATTCTGGCCCATCAAGTTGCAAGCCACGTTTGACTTTCTGGAAATTGTCCATGCATGCTTTGACTGGGAAACATGGTGTTCATCATCTTTTGGCCATTGGATTGGAATGTGAAGACACATGGCAGGCTGAGGCGTGAGGTTCATGGTAAACCACTTTGTGAAGTCTGCATGAAATCATGTTATGAAAAACACTAGGAATATTTTGGGGGACCTGGGAATCGAACCCAGGTCCCAATGATACACAACCAGCACACCATCCACTGAGCCATCTTGCACGCTTTGTTATTATGATAAGCAACAAATATAATATTTAAAAATAATTCATGTGCTGGAAAGAGAAAAAATAACGCGCGCGTTTTGAATAAACCAATGGCATGTCACCACCTAGTCATCTTCCTCGTTGAACCTGCATAAAACATGTTAGATAGCGGGGGTTTTTAACCCCCACAACATGCAATAAGAAAAAAATAGCGAATAGAGCTGTGCTCTATATAAATATTTCGCGAGGGTGAATTTTGATTCGTCTTGATGCAATGATTTCAACCATATGCGTTAGGGGTTCTAATTTTTCCTGAGTAATAAAGCCCCAATTTGGAAGCTTGGAAACCCTAGATTTCATTCATGGTATCTTTGGATTTAGGACGTTTTAATCCAATTAACCTATGCCAAAAGCTTCGTACAGTCCCTAGCAATACAAAACGATCACAAAAAGATGTTAAATATGCATGAATCAATAATTACGATTATGAAAAAAATGTGCAAACCGTGGGTTCGTGTAGAGCGATTTCTTAGGCCTTAGCACTTGGTTTTGATTCTAATACGTTTCTGGGAGTTCTAGCAATGTATTAGAATCCACAAAATGCTTTGAATCACGTTGGAACCTGGAAAATAGTTTTCAAGTTTTCTTGATTTTTTCCAATATGCTTATGGTTTTTCTGCAGCAATTTTCACGTCCATGGCATTAGGTTTAGGTTGTGTACTTATAGTAGAATGGAATTAGGTTAAATCTTGGCCAAGAAATCCATTGCGTTGATGTTTCAATATTTGATTGAAAATCAAATACTTTTCAATCTTTTTGATTGGAAAAACTTGCCAAACATGGAGATTCTTGTCTCCTTGATGTGCACATGAATTTTCCAGCTCTTTTAGGTCATATTTGCTTCATGAAAAGATTGAAAAACCATATCTTGATATTTCCTACAATTTAAATTAATTAAATGAATTAAAATTGATTAAAAATCCAATTAATTAATAAAAATAAGAAAATAAATCAATTTAAGCTTGATGGGTCGTGCATAGGCCTTGGATAAAGTTTCAAGAAGAAATTTGAGGCCCATTAGCAAAAACAAAGTGTTTTGAGCAAAGTTGACTTTTGCAAATTCACAAAAATTTCCCAACTTCTCCAATGCATATCTTGCTCAATTTTGATCATATGAACATGTTCTTGGACATTTTGGAAAGGTCTTGAAGTCCTCTAACCAATGCCTTTGGTCCCATGTCATTTGGATTTACCAATCTCAAGTTATGGTCTTTGACTTAAAATGCATTTTTGTTGACTTTTGAAATTGACCTATAATATAGAAATTGATAACTTTTTGTGAGAGCATTTCTTGGACTCGGAATGTGAAGATGAATTGTAGGAAATGTCATCCTATTCAAAATGAGCATTGGATAGCATTTTTCTGATGAACCATGAAAAATTTATGCCTTGGTCAAGATACATTTGACTTTTCTACTGTCCCAAAATAGTAACTTTTGCATCTTTATGATTTTTGAGACATTCTTGTGGAATCATGATCAAGACTTGATCAAATGATGATTGTGAGCTCAAAATAAGATGTTGACCAAAAATTTTGAATTTTGAATGTAAAATGACCATTTTTTCCCTGCAGTTGACTGTAGAGCAAATGAAGCTTTTGACTGTGCAATTTGACATTGTGAGTCTTGAAACTTGACATGTAGATGCTTGACAATGTATATAGGCCTATGAGACTTGTTTGAGCCATTGAGAACCTCAAATTCCTTGAGAGAACCAAAACCCTAATTTTGACTGGCTTAGGAGGCATTTGGACTGTGCAACCCTTGAGTAGTCTTGAACCATTTGAAGGTGATTCTTGACATATCTTGGAGAATATGTGAGGGCAAATTTTGGGGTACAACAGTTGCCCCTGTTCAATCTTCTTAGAACTGAGGATGTAGATTGGCTTGCGTGCCTTTCGTGATCCGAAGGTGGAAGATGATTGAACACTAGAGTGCCCAGAAATTTGCACTTGCATGGTGTTAGTATCAACAATATGATGTCGGGAATGGGCTTACAAATGCCATTTGGAGATATGATGGATAGGAGGATGGGATTATAGATGCCATCTGGAGATTGTTGGTAGAATTGTGATCTTGTAAGTTGAACGAGGGAACCTGTATGGGGTTGCCTGATGATGAGCTCGTGTAAAAATGCATCTTGGAAATAAGGAAACCTGTGTAGGGTTGACTGATGATGAGTCCGTGTGAAACTGCATCGGGAATTGAGAAGAAAACCTGTGTAGAGTTTCTTGATGACGAGTCCGTGTAAAACTGCATCTGGAAAGGAAGAATCTGTGTACGGTTGACTGATGACGAGTCCGTGTAAAACTTCATCTTTGGAAAGAGCGAACTTGTGTAGGGTTTCTTGATGACGAGTCCGTGTAAAACTTCATCTTTGGAAAGAGAGAACCTGTGTAGGGTTTCTTGATGACGAGTCCGTGTAAAACTACGTCTGGAGTTGAGAAGGAACCGGTGTAAGGTTACTTTGGGATAAGTTCGTGTAAAACTTCTGGATGAACCGGGGTAAGGTTATTTTGAGATAAGTTCGTGTGAAACTTCAGGAGGAACCGAGGTAAGGTTACTGTGAGATAAGTTCATGTAAAACTTCTGGATGAACCGGGGTAAGGTTACTGTGAGATAAGTTCGTGTAAAACTTCTAGATGAACCGGGGTAAGGTTACTTTGAGATAAGTTCGTGTAAGACTTCTGGAGGAACCGGGGTAAGGTTACTTTGTGATAAGTCCGTGTAAGACTTCTGGAGGAACCAGGGTAAGGTTACTGCGATAAGTTCGTGTGAAACTTTAGATGAACCGGGGTAAGGTTACTTTGTGATAAGTCCGTGTAAGACTTCTGGAGGAACCGGGGTAAGGTTACTTTGTGATAAGTCCGTGTAAGACTTCTGGAGGAACCAGTGTAGGGTTGCCTGAGGACGAGTCCGTGTAAAACTTCGTCTTGGAACTAAGGAGGACCGGTGTAGGGTTGCCGGAGGACGAGTCCGTGTAAAACTTCGTCTTGGAAGGGAGGAGAAACCGGTGTAGGGTTTCCTGAGGATGAGTCCGTGTAAAACTTCATCTGAAATTGAGAGGGAACCGGTGTAGGGTTTCCTGATGATGAGTCCATGTAAAACTACATCTGATGTTGAGAAGGAACCGGTGTAGGGTTTCCTGATGATGAGTCCGTGTAAAACTACATCTGAAGTTGAGAAGGAACCGGTGTAGGGTTTCCTGATGATGAGTCCGTGTAAAACTTCATCTGAAAGAGAAGGAACCGGTGTAGGGTTTCCTCATGATGATCAAGTAGATAATTGTCCTGTCTGGTTTCAGGTATTAACCCACGATCAGTCGTCCACAGAATTTTCCTGGCTCGTTACCGGTGTTGATCTGGGACTGCAAAGGTAGATGGTAATCATCCTTTGATTGACCTTTTCCTGAAAAGGCAAAGTATTAGTTGTATGCAATGTCATGATGTATGAAATGCATGATGTCATGATGTTCTCAAAAATAAATGAGATTGTGTCGTATGCACTTCTTCATGTATGTAAATAGGAGATATGAAATGTGATATGTTTATGAATATATTTTCGTCTGGGAAAATAAATCCTTGACGAGTGCCGGGAGCTTGTTAAATCCTGGGCTGATGTTGAAGAGTAGAATTCTTCGTTTCCGCTGGGGATGATGAACGAAGATGTTTGCAAGAATAAACCGGTAGGAGAAGATGACTCCATTGGGGAATAAACTTGGTGAAGAGATTTCTCTGCGGGGAATTACTCTGTGGGAAAGAGATGCTTCGCTGAGATTTTAAAGATAAACTCCGCTAGGGATTCCATTGATAAGCTCTAATGGAGATTTGATGAACTCCGCTGGGGATGGGAAGAACTTCGCCGAGGACGATCTTTCCGTTGTAATTTGCTGAGGATAACCCAGTTAGACTCTGGTGGGGTATAACCTTTGAATATGGCTGGGAGTGATGCATTCGTACTCTGCAGGGGACAAGCTTCCAGAATCTATTGGGGATAAGCTTCCAGAATCTATTGGGGATAAACTTCCAGAATCTACTGGGGAGGATGATTCAACTCTCCTGGGGAAACTTTTTTTTTACTGCACTGGGGAATGGCTCCACTGGGGTGTCTGTATTCCGCCAGGGAACAATCTTATATTTCTGTCGAGGAATATTAAGACTGTCGGGGATGCTTGCTGAGGAATATCTATACACTCTGCTGGAGAATATTGAGATCTTCTGGGGATACCCAACTTCCTTCGGGGCTGACAGTATACTAACTCTGCTTGGGGAGAGTATTGCTGACTTGCTGGAGATACTGTGCCTTTTTAGGGCTGATGGGAGACCAACTCTGCTTGGGGAGAGTATTGCTGAATCTTGTCTTACTCTGACGGGAGTGAAGGCATCTTGGTTATATTCTTCAGCTGAATAGATTTTGGTACCTGGAGGACAGAGCAGCTTGTACAGTCCGGACACTTCTTATTGCCCCAGCTTCTGTGGGAGAAGGTACCTGTGGAGGTCTTGATAACTGCCGATTTGACAAATCTTCTTCTGGTAAGCAAGTGACGAGATGACGGGACATAGTTGTACGCTTTGATCCCTAAATTTTGCCTAGACCGCCCTTTCGGGTTTTCAGTCCACCGGGATACCCATTTTTGCCCAAGTCTCCTTTTCAGGTTTTCGACTTGCCGGGTGTACATATTTTTTTTTCATCCCTTATTTTTGCCCGAACCTTTTTGGTTCGCCGGGAAGCCCTTATTTTTTCCTAGGCCAGTCGACCTAGCGGGTCTTTGATTATGCGTAGTATTTTTTTGACTATGTCCACGTTCTCAGAGTGCAGGGAGTTGTCACTGTCAGTAGTGTTGTGTTGTCATACTACCAGAAGATGTTTGATCGTGCCAACTTTGTTGCTGGAATTCATGCCCAATGCCCCAAGTGACTCAGGCGGAGATTTGCCCCAGGCTATTTGGCATCTTGAGAGATTCCTTGAATCTTGACTTGACTGCCCCAGATGATGGATAATGCTCATGTCATGCCCCTGGATTGGAAGTGTTTTTCCACTTGAGGTGATCCTTTTTATTGAGAAGGTTTTTTGTTCCCTAGATATTCTTCGTGTAAATTTCTTTGCTGTTCGAACAAATAGTCATATGCAAACAATATTATTTTAAGAATGCAAAGCTTATGTCTGTCTTGAAGTTTTTGAAAATGCAGTTTTCAATAAAACAAGTGAATTTTTGTAAAATGTAATGTCAACTCAAGATTTTACAGCGAGCCCTACAGGAGTCAGGATACCTTTTGTAACAGTATGCTTTTGAACTAACCCATGCTTCAATTAGGACTTTTAAGGGTTATAACGTGGCCTGGTTCACGGTTTAAGAAACAAAGGATAAAGGCTCAAAATTTATTTGTACCCACCCGCTCTTCGTGATGTTCTTCGATCCTAAACTCAGTTAATCGTGCATTAGATCTTGTTTGAATCTTTGCTCTGATATACCAGTGATGGTTCGGCTACTGATAGTTTTTTTTTGAATAGGCAGTCATTTTTTTTGTTGAGGGTTTGTAGGACCTCCTTCTTTTTGATTTCGTTATCCCTGTTTTTTTTTTTGCCTGAACTGTTTCTTTTGTGATTACAGTCAGCGGGATGCCCCAGTTTTTTGTAAGTCTCCTTCATAGGTTTTGACTTAATGGGCTTTTATTTTTGAGAGATAATGACTGCCTGTCATTATGATTATTCGGAACCATCACTGTCTTTTATTTTGTAAGGACTTCTTTGGTGCCATTTGTGCACTTGGATCAACTGAGAGAACTACCCTGCCCCAGGTTATGATTAAGGGTTTTAATTTTCGAAAAGAAAAACTCCAACTTCTTTGGCTCAGAGGGGTTGACGAGGGATTATCTTCCTTATGACTCCACTGTTTAGGATTTTAAACAATGCCTGTACCTCATCAGCGGGGTCTGTTCAAAAGCATACTGTAAAGATCGTGGTATTGTTTTCGTCACCCTCCCTCAAAAGGCTTAGAATTTTCAATCAAGAGTTGAACATCAAAAAAATAAAAGCAATTTTGAATATAGTGAACACAATTACTTCAAAACAGACACGTGTAATGCATTAATGAAATAAAAGAGTTTGACATGATAATTGTTTGAATAAGCAAAGAAAAAATACAATATCAGAATTCAAAGGAACAAAAGTTTCTCAATCCTAGCCATATTTTGGCAAGGGAGCAGTGATCACATTGGGAGTCTCAAAAGGCTCGAATTCGATCTCCTTAGCATCAATCATATTCTGGATCTTGTATTTCAGCACCCAGCAATCATCAGTATTGTGGCCCGGGCTACCGGAATGATAAACACACCTCGCATCTGGGTTGTAGTTTGGAGAAGAAGTCTTAGGTTTCGCAGGAGGGTTTATCACCGCAATCAGATTCATCTTCAACATGTGCTGCAATGCTTGTGACAATGGCATGTTGATGTTGGTGAACTGTCTTTTAGGCTCGCCCGGCCTTCGTTGATTTCCTTTTTGCGGTTGTCGGCGTGACGCAGAACCAGAGATCATGACTGCCCCTACATGTTGGTCACGACGACTCTTTTGACTGTACGCAGCATTGGACTCTTTCTTCCCACTGTAAGGCTTCTTATGAGCATCAGAAGGTGCAGCTTCTGGAATCTTCCCACTTTTGATGCCAGCTTCGATCCTCTCACCAGTCAAGATCATATCTGTAAACCCAGCAGAAGAATTCCCAATCAGATGGTTGAAGAACGGGCCAGACAGGGTCCCCAGAAACATATCAACAAGTTCACGGTCAGTTAAAGGTGGCTGCACCCTTCCAGCAAGGTCTCTCCACTTTTGAGAATACTCTTTAAATCCTTCACCCGTCCCTAGTGACATACCCTGGAGTTGGGTACGCGTAGGAGCGAGGTCGGAATTATACTGATACTGCTTATAGAACGCAGTAGCCAAATCCTCCCAGTTACGAATACTGGCTCCATCCAGCTGATAGAACCATTCGAGTTGAGTCCCTGAAAGACTATCCTGGAAGAAATGGATCCATAAATTCTTGTCAGTAGTGTAAGGTTGGATTTTCCTTACATATGATCTGAGATGCAGCTTAGGACAGGAAGCTCCGTCATACTTTGCGAAAGCAGGTGCCTTGAACTTGTGTGGGATCACCACCCCAGAGGATAAGCCTAGGTTTCCAAAGTCCAACCCGGGAACCTTCTGTATTTCCATGGCGCTCAAACGGTCTTCCAGCTGTTTGTACTTATCCTCAGCAGGAGGGTATTGTTCTTCATCATAATCCGTCTCGTTGTCGGAGACCACGGGAATAGGAACCCTCCTCTCTTGTGGGCTGTCTTTACCTACAGATGAGGTAGTCAGCTCAACCTCATTCTATAATCCATTCCCAGATCTGCATCTAGTGTTGAACAAAACAGTCCTCTTCTTCTTCTTCTTCCTCTCTTTCAGAATCAGAGTCTTCAAATCCTGTTGACCCTGGGCTAGGCTCATAACCAACTCTTGGAACTGGGAATTCTGGGCCTGGAGGGCCTTGATAGCTTGTTCAGAGGAAGGTTCGGTAGACATGATGATTGCTGAAATAAACAGCGAAGAAGATAAGTGACCTGTAAAAAGTGTACCTGTAATGCAATGATATGTATGATATGCATGCAATGTTTTCAAGGATCTCGCGGGGTAAACAGAGAAACTTGTTAGAATGGTAGCTTGATTGAAGGAACTTCATGTTGTTGAGAGTCCTTCTTCAAGAGTCAAGGCTCACCATATCGAGTGGGTCATAGCCCCTGACTCAAGTTATCGTGTTTTGATCTCCAAACAACCTTGGCTAGAGGAAAATAAATCCCCTTTTCCCCTTGCTAGACAATTGGTCCATCATGACCTGCATCACAAACCCTTGAGATCCTTGAAATGGTTAAGGAAATGCTATGGTATGATGTTATGATGCGTATGATGTTATGTACGTGGATGCAAAGGTGTGAGGTGTAAGTAAGCCCTGTAATAAGTCCAGATTAAGGACTGTAAACAAAACCTGCAAGGAACTCACGTGTCAGATAACAAGAATGTGCAATTAGTTCAAGTTTGAAGGCACACAAGTCACACAAAAGAGCCCTTAGATTTCAGGCTGGCATGAAGTTTAGGTACTACCCTCTTTCAGTTTTAGTTGGTTAAGACCTGTCCTAGAAAATAGTAACCAGGTTCTAGGGAGCTCAATATCATTAGATTGTTTTCTATGTTCATTGTTTTGATTTAGCCACTTAACTGGCGACCAAAATATTCCAAGAAAACAACCCTCAATGAGTGTAGTATCGAGTATCTACCAACTTCGGACTGCACCAAAGTCGGTCATCTCACTACCCCTAAAGAGGCCAGGATGGTCAAGTAAGGTTCTAAGGTCAGTTGATGCTTCACGACACCACGTGGCGGCCCCGTACTCTCCTTGACTTGACTCAAGGGTTACCGGTACTCACCAAAGTGCCACATCAATGTAGCAACTGCTTCAACCATGTCAGTATACCCCGCACAGTTCCCTCATAGTTTGTTGCTACTTCTAAAGGGTATCCCCAGATCCGGGTTAGGATCCATAAAACTCCGATACAGGCCCACAATATTAAAGCAAACAAGGCATACAATTGAAAACATGGAATGATCTAATCCTAAGGTGCACCTCACTTTTATAGTATTCCCCAGCAGAGTCACCAGTTCTGTGATCGGTGGAAATAGAACTGACTGTTTTTAATGCTGGTTTGCGAAATGTCGCGGTAAGCAAGAGTCGCCACCGTCTTTTATTTTCTCCAACAAGGAAAGGACAAAAGCACAGCAAAATTCCTTTTCGAGATGTTTCTCGGTTCGGGAGGTAGATTATAGAAAACGAAGGTGTTAGCACCCTTTCTATCCATGGTTATCCACGGGCTCTTAGGTACTTGCTCACTATGTTTTCAAAAATGTTTTCTTTTCTTGTATTTGTGGGTTTTGAAAAAGTTTGTTTTGAAAACTTCTAGGTAACTCTTGTATCAGTCCTCAAGAGTGTATGAAGTGTTTGTTTGAAAACTTTTTGAAAGTGTAGGTGCGAAAAGTATCTTTATTTGTTTTGAAAGAGCAAGTACCCAGGAGAAATCTACCTACTCTAAGGAATTAAGCTGTGTAAAAGTCCTTTAGACAGTACTATCCCACTATTGAGAAGTAGGCAGCACCGTCATTGGAGTTATTCAGGTCAATTCGATTATAGGGACATGTGTGGTCACCAAAGCAATAGTAGGACGCCTTAGCGGTAACCCTAATGTCCTAGATCCTTTTTATCTGAGGCAACCGTTTCGAGGCAACTGGATCTTTAGACAGGAGGGCAACCTCTAAAACACCCTATACTTAATGACCACGTCGAGGCAACCAAGTGAGCCGTACCCTAGGAGTGGCATGTGCGAGTGTGTCAGGTTTCAATTTATATTATCTTTGCACATGTATCATTGTGAGCTACGTTTTGATTTTATTTGTCAGGCAAGTCTTGTCATGCATAATTAACAATTAATAATTGTGCGGAAAATAAAATGCGGAAAGTGAATCTACGCTATTACAAGGCGTCGGGTATTTACATCGCCAAAAACATAACCCTTGAAAATAAATTGCGGAAAGTAAAGAAAGCGATAAAAGTCCTAATTATTTATTACATTCCCGGAGCAGATACATAAATATAATCAAAAATAAAAATGCGCGAAACAAAATTGAATCGGGGACGTCCTTAGGGTTTTGACCCTTTTTTTGAGAAAAGAATGGAATTTTGGTCCTTTTTTGCATTTAATTGAATATTAAACCTAAAACTAATTAATTAATTAATTAAAATAAAAGGTATTTTTTATGTTTTTTATGTTTTAATGAAAATAAAAATAAAAATAAAATAAAATAAAGTCAAAAGTTAGTAAAACCTAATTCTAATTTATTTATTTATTATGAAAAAGTCAAAATTAAACCTAATTAAACTAAATTAATTTATTAGTATTTATTTACAAAATAATTAATAGTGAAATTACTAAATAATAATAATAATTAAAATATTTACATTTTTTAGTTGTCTGAATTTATTATGAAAAATATTAATTAAGTTAATTATAATAATAATAATAATAGTAAAATAATTAAAGATAAAATATAAAAGAGAAAAATAAGAAAACAAAACCCAGGGGGTGTTGGGCCCAGATGGAGGTGAAGAAGCCATTCTGGCCCATCAAGTTGCAAGTCACGTTTGACTTTCTGGAAATTATCCACGCATGCTTTGACTGGGAAACATGGTGTTCATCATCTTTTGGCCACTGGATTGGAATGTGAAGACACATGGCAGGCTGAGGCGTGAGGTTCATGGTAAACCACTTTGTGAAGTCTGCATGAAATCATGTTATGAAAAACACTAGGAATATTTTGGGGGACCTGGGAATCGAACCCAGGTCCCAATGATACACAACCAGCACACCATCCACTGAGCCATCTTGCACGCTTTGTTATTATGATAAGCAACAAATATAATATTTAAAAACAATTCATGTGCTGGAAAGAGAAAAAATAACGCGCGCGTTTTGAATAAACCAATGGCATGTCACCACCTAGTCATCTTCCTCGTTGAACCTGCATAAAACATGTTAGATAGCGGGGGTTTTTAACCCCCACAACCTGCAATGAGAAAAAATAGTGAATAGAGTTGTGCTCTATATAAATATTTCGCGAGGGTGAATTTTGATTCGTCTTGATGCAACGATTTCAACCATATGCGTTAGGGGTTCTAATTTTGCCTGAGTAATAAAGCCTCAATTTGGAAGCTTGGAAACCCTAGATTTCGTTCATGGTATCTTTGGATTTAGGATGTTTTAATCCAATTAACCTATGCCAAAAGCTTCGTACAGTCCCTAGCAATACAAAACGATCACAAAAAGATGTTAAATATGCATGAATCAATGATTACGATTATGAAAAAAATGTTCAAACCGTGGGTTCGTGTAGAGCGATTTCTTAGGCCTTAGCATTTGGTTTTGATTCCAATACGTTTCTGGGAGTTCTAGCAATGTATTAGAATCCACAAAATGCTTTGAACCACGTTGGAACCTGGAAAACAGTTTTCAAGTTTTCTTGATTTTTTCCAATATGCTTATGGTTTTTCTGCAGCAATTTTCACGTCCATGGCATTAGGTTTAGGTTGTGTACTTATAGTAGAATGGAATTAGGTTAAATCTTGGCCAAGAAATCCATTGCGTTGATGTTTCAATATTTGATTGAAAAGCAAATATTTTTCAATCTTTTTGATTGGAAAAACTTGCCAAACATGGAGATTCTTGTCTCCTTGATGTGCACACGAATTTTCCAGCTCTTTTAGGTCATATTTGCTTCATGAAAAGATTGAAAAACCATATCTTGATATTTCCTACAATTTAAATTAATTAAATGAATTAAAATTGATTAAAAATCCAATTAATTAATAAAAATAAGAAAATAAATCAATTTAAGCTTGATGGGTCGTGCATAGGCCTTGGATAAAGTTTCAAGAAGAAATTTGAGGCCCATTAGCAAAAACAAAGTGTTTTGAGCAAAGTTGACTTTTGCAAATTCACAAAAATTTCCCAACTTCTCCAATGCATATGTTTCTAAATTTTGATCATATGAACATGTTCTTGGAAATTTTGGAAAGGTCTTGAAGTCCTCTAACCAATGCCTTTGGTCCCATGTCATTTGGATTTACCAATCTCAAGTTATGGTCTTTGACTTAAAATGCATTTTTGTTGACTTTTGAAATTGACCTATAATGTAGAAATTGATACCTTTTGTGAGAGAAATTCTTGGACTTGGAATGTGAAGATGAATTGTAGGAAATGTCATCCTCTTCAAAATGAGCATTGGATGGGATTTTTCTGATGAACCATGAAAAAGTTATGCCTTGGTCAAGATACAGTTGACTTTTCTACTGTCCCAAAATAGTAACTTTTGCATCTTTATGATTTTTGAGCCATTCTTGTGGAATCATGATCAAGACTTGATCAAATGATGATTGTGAGCTCAAAATAATATGTTGACCAAAAATTATGAATTTTGAATGTAAAATGACCATTTTGCCCCTGTAGTTGACTGTAGAGCAAATGAAGCTTTTGACTGTGCAATTTGACATTGTGAGTCGTGAAACTTGACATGTAGATGCTTGACAATGTATATAGGTCTATGAGACTTGTTTGAGTCATTGAGAACCTCAAATTCCTTGAGAGAACCAAAACCCTAATTTTGACTGGCTTATGAGGCATTTGGACTGTGCAACCCTTGAGTAGTCTTGAACCATTTAAAGGTGATTCTTGACATATCTTGGAGAATATGGGAGGGCAAATTTTGGGGTACAACAGAGGGTCTTTGCTAAAACTCCCATATTCGAGGGACATAACTATTTTTCCGAGGCAACAAGTGAGATTACCCTAAGGGTGCATGTGTGAATAGTGTGTTTGATTTGCATGTATTTAGTCTTTGAATTTTAGGTTGTCTACTTGTTGGTTTTTATCTTACCATACATCCCAATTACTAACATTTATACAAAAGCAATAAAAATACAGAAAATAAATCCTACACTATTACAACCATATTGAATAGAAATAATACGTAAAGACAAAACAAAATAAAAGGAGAGAAAATAAGCTTTATGATTTGGGCAGCAGAACCCTTCTGTAACACAGTGGGAGAACTTACTTGGCTGTTTTGCATTTGATTGAAATTGTTGCGGATAGCAAGAGTCGCCACCGACTTTTCTTTTATCCAATAAGGAAAGGGTGAAAAGAACAGGAAAGACCTTTCGAGATTATTTCTTGAGTTCGAGGGGTAGGTTATGAAAAGGGAAGGTATTAGTACCCTTTCCAGCCGCAGTTCTCTACAGGCTCTTAGTTGCTTGATAGATCACTTGCTTTTGTTTGAAAATGTGCTTTATGGTGTGTGTGATACGGTGGCCAGAACCGGGACGCGTTTCCCTATTTTTAAGGAATTTGCTGGTTTGTGTTTTGCGTTTGTGTTCGCAAAATGTTGCGGTAAGCAAGAGTCGCCACCGTCTTTTATTTTATCCAACAAGGAAAGGAAAAAAGCACAGAAAAATTCCTTTTTCGAGATATTTCTGAGTACGGGGGGTAGATTATAGAAATGGAAGGTATTAGCACCCTTTCTATCCGTAGTTATCTACAGGCTCTTAGGTACTTGCTCATCATTTTCAAAATTGTTTTCTTTGTGTTTGTATGCTTTGAAAAGTTTTTGTTTTGACTTCGATTTAACTCTTGCTTCTGTCTTCAAGAATGTAATGAAGTGTTTTTGAAAAATTTGTTAGTAAAGGAGTGTAAGTGTGAAAAAAGTTTATTTTGTTTGAGAAAGTACTTAAGAGCTAATCTACCTACTCGAAAAAAGAATCGTTCTACGTTCGTTTCCTTTAGACAATGCTATCCCACTATTAGTGAGTAGGTAGCACCATCGTTGGAGTTTGAGGGTCAATTCGAAAGGGACGTACGATCACTAAAGTAATGTTAGGACGTCTTAGTAATAACCCTAATGTTTTAGATCAATTATTCGAGGCAACAATTCCGAGGCAACCATTTCGAGGCAACTTTTCCGAATCGGGACTTTGATCTTTGTTTAGACAAAAGGACGACCACTAAAGCATCCTATACTCAATGACCATTTACCGAAGGCAACCGAAGTGGGAGTGTACCCTAGGAGTGCGCATGTGCGAGTGATTCAGTTTCAGATTTATTATCTTTGCACATTTAGGGTTATCTAACAGTTTTAAAATTTTACATACATTATTGTCATGCATCCTAATATCATACATCTAACAGTTAATAATTTGCGGAATTTAAAATGTGGAAATTAAACTAAGCTATTATAAGGCTTCGGGTATTTACATAGCCAAAAACAAACCCTTTGAAAACAAAGTGATAAACGAAAAGTAAAAATCCTAATTAACTATTACATCCTGTGAACAGTTACAACAATATGGATAAATAATAAAAATAAAGCGCGTGAGAAGAATTAAGATCGAGGAGAAATTAGGGTTTTGACCCTTCTATCCTAATTAAAAAAAATGTTTTTTGTTGTTTTTAATATTTTTTAAAGAAAAGAACTTAGGTCTAAAAATTAAATATACAAATTAATTAGTTAATTAATTAATTAATGAAAATAATGACATGGCCTATTTATTGTGTTTTTGTTATTTTAAGAAAAGAAAATAATTAAATTATAAAAAAAACCTATTTGTTCTAATTAATTTTAATTATTTACAAAAAGAAATTAAAGTTATCTAAATTAATCAAACCTAATTATTTATTAATTTTTAATAAAAATAATTATCTTAAATTTAATTGGATAGGAAAATATTTTTGTGATTTTTTTGATAAAAATAAAATAATTTGATTGGTTAGTAAATAAGTAAATTAAATTAAATGAAATAAATAAAAAAACATAGAGAAAGAAATTTGGGCCTGAATAGTATTTTGGAGGGGTGCAAATAGACAGATCTGGGCCCAAAAGAGAAGCCCCACGTTGACTTTCATGATTTGATGCTATGCGTTTGACCAGGCTTATGATGTACCCTCATGGATGGCCCTTGGATCTGGCCATCTGATATTTGGCTGGCTGGATTGTGAGGACACATGGTAATCCTTAGGATTGTGAACACGCTGGATAACCTGAAAGAAATTAAGAAAAATACCAAACGTTGGAGGCAGGGGTCGAACCCCTGACCTCAAGCTCCCCAACGCCTTAACGCTTGCCTGGCCACCATTGGGCCAATTGCTCCTGCTTGTTATAATAATACAAAACAATAAACAAATATTAAAAAAGGCCATATGTATTAAGTCAACGCGCGAAAATTTGAACAAGCCAATGGAAGGAAGCTTGCAAATGTTCCATGGATCAACAATATATGATTAAATCATGCTAACAATGCCTAAATCGTGTTAACCGGATTCAAAAATTCATGGATATCGTGATGGACTTACAGCGCTTTTTGGTACTGGAAAGGCTTTGTTCTTAATTGCTTTAGCTTGCTTACACTCCCAGGAATCGATTGGGACAGTTAGAAGGCCTTGAGGATGCTTGGAAATAGGAATTCGATCTTGCACTTTTTCTTGATTTTTTTCAAGTTTCGTTCTCCTTACTGCGCCTGCTTCTAACCTAGTTTTTGGTCTGCATTGCTTCTATATGTATTGAGGAGTGAATTATGTTTGAAAACCTGGCCTCAATCTTCCTTCATCAATGTCCTTGATCTTGATTTGATTCACCTTAAAATCTTTCCAAAAATGATCCAAATCCAATATTTTTGTGCACACATGCCTTTACATGAGTTTGATTTGATGTTAGCTGTATAATAAAACCTGAAACAAACATAAAATCTTTTGTTTTCAATATTTTTGGATTTTATATGATTTGTTTTGATTTAAATTGAACTAATTCAAATAAAAATCAAAATAAATAATAAAAACATGATAAGGACAAGTGGCAAGGGCTAGAGCTCGTGGACTATGTTTCCAACTCAAAACAAGTGAAAAAGATTGGGCCCATTTGTCAAAAATTGAAGTTTTAGGCATATTTGACTTTTGGCAATTTTGCAAAAAGGGTCAACTTCACCAATGTATAACTTCCTCAATTTTGACTCTTTGGAGATGTTCTTAGACTTTTTAGAAAGCGTGAGATGTCCTATAATCAACCATTTTGGTCTCATCTCAATTTGATTTTCCATTCTCATGTATGAAGCTTTGACAAAAAAAGGTGTTTTTGTTGACTTTTCAAAATGACCTATAATGTCCAAATTCATAACTTCTTGTGAGTGCATATTTTGAACTTGGGAGATGAAGATGGATTGTAGGTAATTGCATCCTATTCAAAATGATATTTGTATGGGTCATTTCTCATAAGGTATGAGAAAGTTATGCTTGGTCAAAGTTGAGTTGACTTTTCTTGTAAAACCCTAATTTAACAACTTTTGAGTCTTGATGAATTATGAGCAATCCTTGATGAATCATGATCAACCCTTGATCAAATGATGAAATATACTTCAAAATGAGGATGTTGACCAAAAATCTTGAAGTTTGACTGTATGGGGGTCACAGTTGACTTTTGCCCTAACACAGTCGATTTTCAGGCCTTTGAGCAATTGACTGAGCAAACTTTCTCTGTAGGGCTTGAAACTTGACATGGATGATCTTGAGAAAATATTGGGAGAATTTTGAGAATTTGGGGTCCCTTGGACTCAAGTATCTTTATGCAACATGAAACCCTAACTTGAGGTAGACTACCTTAGGAGAGAGCTTGTCTGGTCAACCCTTGGACTACCTTGAGCAACTTGAGGATCTTTCTTGAAATGTTTTGAGAAATATGGGAGGGCAAATTTTGGGGTACAACAGCTTCCCCCGTTCAATCTTCTTAAACCTAAGGATGTAGATTGGTTTTCGTGCCTTTCGTGATCCGAAGGTAGAAGATGATTGAACACTAGAGTGCCCAGAAATTTGCACTCACATGGAGTGGTGTTCGTCTTGCGATATCGGGAATGGGCTTACAGATGTCATTTGGAAATTGCTGACGAGGGGATGGGCTTAAAGATGACGTCTGAAGGAGTGTCGATCGCATAAGAGATTCCTCAGCGAGAGCTTGTATACTTGTCATTAAGGAAGACTACGCTGGGGAGTGCTGATCTCTGTCTTGAGAGAAATAGAATTTTAGGAGCTTCGATCGTCTGTTATTCTGCTGGTGATTCGTCTCAGTTTGAATTTTAGGAACTTCGGTCGTCCGTATTCTGCTGAGGAAACATCTCTGTTGAATTTTAGGAACTTCGGTCGTCCGTATTCTGCTGGTGAGTCGTCTCAGTTTGAATTTTAGGAACTTCGGTCGTCCACATTCTACTGAGGAAACATCTCTGTTGAATTTTAGGAACTTCGGTCGTCCGTATTCTACTGAGGAATCATCTCTGTTGAATTTTAGGAACTTCGATCGTCCGTATTCTACTGAGGAATCATCTCTGTTGAATTTTAGGAACTTCGGTCGTCCGTATTCTATTGAGGAATCATCTCTGTTGAATTTTAGGAACTCCGGTCGTCTGTATTCTACTGAGGAATTATCTCTATTGAATTTTAGGAACTTCGGTCGTCCGTATTCGATTGAGGAATCACCTCCGTTGAATTTTAGGAACTTCGGTCGTCCGTATTCTACTAAGGAATCATCTCTATTGAAGAGGAAAATTGAATTTTAGGAGCTTCGGTCGTTCGTTATTCAACTGGGGAGTCAACTATTATCCAGTCGTACCCGGGCTTCACAACTTGAATTTTGTGAGAATTTGATTGTATCTTTCCTGAAAGGTAAAGGTTAGCTGTATGTAATGCATGATATGTATCAGGCAATGATGTTCTCAAAATAAATGAGATTGTGTTGTATGATGCATATGCATGTCATGATGTATGGAAATGTGATGTTTTCAGCTGGGGAAAATAAATCCCGGATTGCTGCTAGAGAAAAGGGTTAAATTCTTCGTTTCCGCTGGGGATAGTGAATGAAGATGATTGTGAGAATAAACCTACAGGAGAGGATAACTCTGCTGGGGAATAAATTGACGAGGAAATGACTCCGTGGGGAAGAGATGTTTCTGCTAGAAGATCCATTGATTTCGAGAAATAAAATATGCTGGGGATGAATTATCGCTGCTGGTGATAATGAACCCTGTTGGGGATTGAGTTTCTGTTTGTGAAGGGAATGAACTCCGCTGGGGATGATTTTCCAGTTGCGACTTCACTGAGAATAATCTTTTAGACTCTACTGGGGACAATCTTCCAGAGTCTACTGGGGATAATTCTCCAAACTCCACCGGGGACAATTTTCAAAACTCCACTGGGGATAATTTTCAAAACTCCACTAGGGATAATTTTCAAAACTCCACTGGGGATAATTTTCCCGTGCTGATGGTAGATAAACTCTGTTGGGGAAAATATTTCCAATTCATTCGCGATTGCGAGCCTCAGCTCGGGAGAGTTAACACCACTGTCTTTGTGTTTGTGAGTTTTGAAAAAGTTTAGTTTGAAAACTTCTAGGTAACTCTTGTATTAGTCCTCAAGAGTGTATGAAGTGTTTGTTTGAAAACTTTTTTGAAAGTGTAGGTGCGAAAAGTTGTTTTTGTTTTTTGAAAGAGCAAGTACCCAGGAGAAATCTACCTACTCTAAAGAAATTAAGCTGTGTAAATGTCCTTTAGACAGTACTATCCCACTATTGAGAAGTAGGTAGCACCGTCGTTGGAGTTATTCGGGTCAATTCGATTATAGGGACATGTGTGGTCACCAAAGCAATAATAGGACGCCTTAGCGGTAACCCTAATGTCTTAGATCATTTTTTATCGAGGCAACCGTTTCGAGGCAACTTTGATCTTTAGACAGGAGGGAGACCTCTAAAACACCCTATACTCAATGACCACGTCGAGGCAACCAAGTGAGGCGTACCCTAGGAGTGGCATGTGCAAGTGTGTCAGGTTTCAGTTTATATTATCTTTGCACAAGTATTATGGTGAGCTATGAGTTGGTTTTATTTTTTCAGGCAAGTCTTGTCATGCATAGTTAACAGTTAATAATTTGCGGAAAGTAAATCTACGTTATTACAAGGCGTCGGGTATTTACATCGCCAAAAACATAACCCTTGAAAAGTAAATTGCGAGAAAATAAAGAAAGCGATAAAAGTCCTAATTATCTATTACATTCCCAGAGCAAATACATAAGTATGATCAAAATAATAATAATAATGCGCGAAAGAAATTGAATCGGGAAAAGTCTTAGGGTTTTGACCCTTTTTGAGAAAAGAATGAAATTTTGGTCTTTTTTGCAATTAATTAAAACTAATTCTAATCAATTAAATAATTAAAAGAAAAAAAGTATTTTTGTGGTTTTTTATGTTTTAATGAAAATAAAATAAGAGGAATTAAAATTGTCAAAAGAAAAACCCTAATTCTAAATTTGTTTTATTTGTTGTAAAAAAAGTCAAAATTAAACCTAATTAAAACAACTAAACTAATTAATTAGAATTTATTTACAAAAATAATTAAATTAAGGTGAAATTAATAAATAATAATATTAATAAAAATATTTACATTTTTTAGTTGTCTGAATTTATTATGAAAAATATTAATTATGTTAATTAAATAAATAATAATAATTAGTAAAAATAATAAAAAAAGAAAGAACAAAAAAAGAATAAACCAGGGGGGTGTGCTGGCCCATTAGGAGGTTTGTAAGCAATTGCTGGCCCATTAAGCTCAACCCTTGTTTGACTTCTGGAATTGTCTGCACGTTGGTTGACTAGGGAGTATGGTGTTCTTCATCTCCTGGCCAACATATTTAAACATGTGGCCACTTGGCGCCTGATTGTTTGAGGTGCATGGTGGAACACTGTTGGAAATCTGCACACAATCATGTTAAACAAAATAATATAGAGTTTTGGATGGACCTGAGAATCGAACCCAGGTCCCAATGGATACCAGCAAGCACATCTACCACTGAACCATTTGCCTACATTTGTTAGTATAATGATTAGTAAAAGTAATATATGGAAAATAAGCAACATGCTGAACAATAAAGAAACGCGCGTTTTTTGAATCGTCCATTCACACGCTTACAACTCATCATCGTCTTCCTTTTTCCCTCTAAAAGACAAACAGATAGCGGGGGTTTTTAACCCCCACAAAACAAGATGACCAATAATAGCGAATATCTTTATGCTAAATATAAATATGGCGCGATGGTCTCAGTGTGTTCGTCTGGATGCAACGGTTTCAACCATGGGTCTTAGAGGTCCCAATTTTACTGGATTTGGAAAGCCCTAATTCAAGAACTCAAGAACCCTAGAATTCTCCAATGGCAACTCACGATTCTGTACACTATAATCCAATTAACCAATACCATTAGCTTTATATAAGTTCAAGCAATGCAAAACAATGATTAGAACATGTTAATTATGCATAAAATATGAGTTTCAATTCTGAAAAAGTCAAGCAAACCGTGGGTCTGTGAATGATGATTTCTTGAGCTTTGGCGTATGGTTTTGATTGCAATATGTATTAGAAACAATAAAATGCTTTGAATCGTGCTAAATTATGGAAAACAATTTTCACTTTTTCTTGGTTTTTTTTCAATGTTGCTATGGCCTCTTCTGCAGCAATTTCACGTCCATGGCATTAGGGTTAGGTTGTGTACTTATAGGAGAATGGAATTAGGTTAAATCTTGGCCAAGAAATCCATGGAATTGATGTTTGTATATTTGATTGAAAATCAAATATTTTTCCATCTTTTTGATTGGAAAAACTTGCCAAACTTGGAGATTCTTGTCCCTTTGATTTGCACACGAATTGCCAGCATATCTTGAGCTTGTTTGCTTCACAAAAAGATTGAAAAAAATCAAATCTTTGTATTTCCTACATTTTAAATTAATTAAATGAATTAAAATCAATTAAAAATCCAATTAATTAATAAAAAATAAGAAAATAAATTCAAATAATCTCAATGGGTCGTGCATAAGCTTTGAGTAAAGTTTCAAGAAGAAATTTGAGGCCCATTAGCAAAAACAAGGTGTTTTGAGCAAAGTTGACTTTTGCAAATTCACAAAAATTTCCCAACTTCTCCAATGCATATCTTGCTCAATTTTGATCATATGAACATGTTCTTGGACATTTTGGAAAGTTCTTGAAGTCCTCTAACCAATGCCTTTGGTCCCATGTCATTTGGATTTACCAATCTCAAGTTATGGTCTTTGACTTAAAGTGCATTTTTGTTGACTTTTGAAATTGACCTATAATGTAGAAATTGATAACTTTTTGTGAGAGCATTTCTTGGACTTGGAATGTGAAGATGGATTGTAGAAAATGTCATTACCTTCAAAATGAGCATTGGATGGGATTTTTCTGATGAACCATGAAAAAGTTATGCCTTGGTCAAGATACATTTGACTTTTCTACTGTCCAAAAATAGTAACTTTTGCATCTTTGATGATTTTTGAGCCATGCTTGTAGAATCATGATCAAGACTTGATCAAATGATGATTGTGGACTCAAAATAAGATGTTGACCAAAAATTCAGACTTTTGACTGCAAAATGACCATTTTACCCCTGCAGTTGACTGTAGGACAAATGAAGCTTTTGACTGTGCAATTTGACATTGTGAGTCTTGAGACTTGACATGTAGATGCTTGACAATGTATGTAGGCCTATGGGACTTGATTGAGCCATTGAAAACCTCAAATTCCTTGAAAGAAACAAAACCCTAATTTTGACTGGCTTAGGAGGCATTTGGGCTGTGCAACCCTTGAGAAATCTTGAACCATTTGAAGATGATTCTTGACAAATCTTGAAGAATATGGGAGGGAAAATTTTGGGGTACAACACCGGGTGTACATGATTTTTTCATTTTCATCCCTTATTTTTGCTCGAACCCTTTTGGTTCTCCAAGAAGCCCTTATTTTTGCCTAGGCCAGTCAACCTAGTGGGTCTTTGATTATGCGTAGTATTTTTCACTATGTCTGTATTGACAGGGTGAGGAAGGTCGTCACCATCCATGGTGGTTAGAATCATAGCTCCTCCTGAAAAAATGTTCTTAACCACACATGGCCCTTCGTACGTGGGGGTCCATTTGCCCATGGGATCACCTTGCGGTAATATTATGCGCTTGATTACCAGATCCCCAACTTGATACTCTTGTCGTATGCCTTTCTTGTTAAATGCCTTGTTCATTCGCTTTTGATACGTCTGACCATGACAAATAGCAGTGAGTCTCTTCTCGTCGATTAAGTTCAGCTGATCAAGCCAGGTCTGAATCCAATCATCTTCGCTCAAACCTGCGTCCTTCATGATCCAAAGAGAGGGTATCTGAACTTCAATGGGCAAGACGACCTCCATGCCATATACCAAGGAATAGGGTGTTGCCCTTGTTGACGTCTGCGCTGAGGTACGGTACCCATGAAGAGCAAACGGTAACATCTCGTGCCAGTCTTTGTATGTCACTGTCATCTTCTGCATAATCTTCTTGATATTCTTATTAGCTGCTTCAACAACCCCATTCATCTTTGGCCGGTAAGGAGAAGAGTTGTGATGCTGTATCTTGAATTGCTTGAAGAGCTCGGTAATCATTGTGTTGTTGAGATTTGTACCGTTGTCCGTAACGATCCTCTCTGGTACACCATATCGACATATCAAGTTGTGCTGAATAAACCGTGCCACGACGTTCTTGGTTACAGTAGCAAAGGAAGCTGCTTCAACCTACTTTGTAAAGTAATCAATAGCTACCAGGATGAAACGATGCCCGTTGGACGCAGTAGGTCTGATCTCACCAATCATATCGATGCCCCGCATTGCGAAAGGCCAAGGAGCTGTCAAGATGTTCAGAGGTACTGGAGGTATGTGCACCTTATCAGCATAGACTTGGCACTTATGACAGGTCTGAGAATGCTGATAATAGTCGGCTTTCATAGTAGACCAATAATATCCTGCCCGAAGGATTTTCTTTGCCATGGTATGTCCACTGGAATGAGTCCCGAAGGTACCTTCATGTAACTCTACCATAATCCTTTCTGCCTCGTTCTTATCCACACAACGCAGTAAGGTCGAATCATGGTTACGCTTGTAAAGGATACCATTATTGATGAAGAACTTCACCACAAACCTTCTCAGAAACTTTTTATCATTAACAGATGCACCCTCAGGGTATTCTTGAGCCTCAAGATACCTTTTTACCTCGTGAAACCAGGGTTTCTCTGCTACCTCCTCAGTCTCAATGTCATAGCAATGTGAAGGTTTGTCCAACCTCTCAATGGTAATCTGGGGAGCTTCATTGTCCCATCTGACCTTGAACATAGAAGACATCATAGCTAGCGCGTTCGCCAACTGATTCTCCTCTTTAGGGAGGTGTTCAAGGTTATCTCCTCGAAGTGAGGAAGCAACGTCAACACATACTCTTTGTAAGGAATAAGATTTAGGTGTTTCGTATCCCACTCGCCTTTGATCTGACTGATCATGAGAGCGGAATCTCCGAACACACTCAAGAACTTTATCCTTAGGTCAATAACTGCTCGAAGACCCATAATGCACGCTTCATACTCCGCCATGTTGTTGGTGCAGTTAAAACATAATCGGGCGGTGAACGGAGTATGACAGCCTTCAGGAGATATGATCACGGCGCCAATGCTATTACCCAAAGCGTTTGAAGCTCCATCAAAATACATAGACCATCGGGATCCTTCCTCAGGTCCTTCATTCGGTCCAGGTGTTTCACAGTCAGTCACCAACATGATGTTCTCATCCGAGAATTCGAAGTTCATGGATTGGTAGTCGTCTACTGCCTGATGTGCCAAATGATCTGCCAACACACTTCCCTTGATTGATTTTTGGGTCGTGTATTGGATGTCATACTCGGTCAAGATCATCTGCCATCTTGCTATTCTTCCGGACAAGGCAGGCATTTCGAAGATATACTTGATTGGATCCATCTTCGATATCAATAGAGTAGTGTGAGTCAGCATATACTGTCTCAGCCGGCGAGCAGCCCATGCCAAAGTGCAGCAAGTTTTCTCAAGCAACGAGTATCGGGTCTCGCAGTTGGTAAACCTTTTGCTAAGGTAGTAAATAAAATGCTCTTTTCGGCCAGACTCGTCATGCTGTCCCAGCAGACACCCCGTCGAATTTTTGAGTACTGTCAAGTATAAGATCAAAGGTCTCCCTTCAACTGGAGGCATTAGAATATGAGGCTCTTGGAGATATTCTTTGATCCTTTCGAATGCGGCTTGACATTCATCATTCCGTCTCACCACTTGATCTTTCTTCAGTAGCTTGAAGATTGGCTCATAAGTAGCAGTTAGGTGTGAGATGAATCGGGCAATGTAGTTCAGACGTCCCAAAAATCCTCTGACTTCTTTTTCAGTTTGGGGAGCTGGCATTTCCTGTATAGCCTTTACCTTTACAGGGTCCACTTGAATACCTTTATCACTAACGACAAAACCCAGCAGCTTACCAGACCTCACCCTGAAAGTGCACTTGTTTGGATTTAACCTCAGCTTGTATAACTTCAACCTGTAAAATAGCTTATGGAGGTGGTCAAGATATTCCTCTTTAGTCTGGGATCTTGTAATCATGTCGTCAACGTATACCTCAATCTCATGGTGAATCATGTCGTGGAATAAAGCGACCATGGCGCGCTGGTAGGTTGCCCCAACATTCTTCAATCCAAACGGCATGACCTTGTAGCAAAAGGTACCCCATTGTGTAACAAAGATTGTCTTTTCCATATCCTCGGGAGCCATCTTAATCTGATTGTAACCAGAGAAACCATCCATAAAGGAGAAGACCTTATGCTGTGCGGTGTTGTCATCCAGAACGTTGATATGAGGCAGAGGGAAATCATCCTTGGGGCTTGCCCTGTTCAGATCCCTATAGTCAACACACATTCGAACCTTACCATCTTTCTTCGGCACCAGGACCACGTTGGCAACCCACTGCGGGTAAGAAGTAACTGCTAGAAAACCGATATCAAACTATTTCATAACCTCAGCCTTGATTTTCTCAGACATCTCTGGGAGCATTCGGAGAACCTTCTGTTTCACTAGAGGACAATCTTCCTTAGTTGGCAAGCGGTGAACCACAATATCGATATCCAACCCAGGCATATCTTTATAAGACCAGGCAAAGATCTCAACATATTCAC
Organism: Vicia faba; assembly: GCA_948472305.1. NCBI lineage: Eukaryota > Viridiplantae > Streptophyta > Magnoliopsida > Fabales > Fabaceae > Vicia > Vicia faba. Next base: position 1,292,773,479 of record OX451739.1, on the reverse strand, counting down.
GCAGCATCTGAATCAACCGTTGCTTGACACTAGACTCCAAATTTGCATCGATCTTGACCTCTTTCTTGTCTTCCTCGGTACCCAGATTTACTGTTTCCACTGGCTCTTCATGGGGTTGTATGGCCCTCTCTTCCTGAAGTAACATTCTAGCAAGTTCCCCAGGCACTTCACAAGCATCCTCACCTTCGTCCTCGGCTTGGTTGATCGGACTTTCGAAGTCATAATTGGCAGTAGCAGAGTCGTTATCAGTGGGATCCAGAGTGGATGTAGACCTGTATATGTGAGTGTGTGTAAAATAACTGTTTTGCAAGATAGAAAAAGAAAAACAAGGAGCGCAAAATTGTAATGTAAGAAAATGTCCAATGCTTTATTGATGACATATGGAAATGACAAATATAAAGCCCTCACAAACAAAGCCACGGTGCCTCGGGTAAGACACCAGGCCGTAAAGTTTTAAACTGTCTGTTACAAACTCAAAACAAAAGTCTATTACTGTGTAATAAAATAAATGGGCACGAAGTCCTTTACCGTACAATTGCTTAATCTGTCGTTGGTAGTCGGGTAAATCCAGCTGTCAAACTCAGACTCTTCATCATCATCTTCAATTGCATTCACTTTCAGATTACTGATGCGTAGGGGAGGTCTTCCAAGCCGCGCACGCCGAACAACCCTTTGAGCTTCTGCAGTAAAACCCAAACAAAACTTGTCAGTCTTGTGTGCAAAGTCAGGGAGTTGACCCCAATTCACACACCCACCTTTTTCAATAACAGCCCGGGCATCCTTGAGGGAAGCCATCTTCATTGGAGGATCTTCAACAACAGTTTCAGCCGACGCCAGAGTCTGGGGGACTTCTTCAAAGTTTTGACATGGGGTTTCAATGATCTCCTCTTCCATCTCCACATACCGAAAAGAGTTAAGGTGGCTCACCATGTACTCCTCTTCTCGTCGTACTATAACGATTTTCCCCTTCACTAGACATTTTAACATCTGATGGAGCATGGAAGTTACTGCCCTAACTTTATGAATCCACGGGCAACCCAACAAACAAGAATAAGATGGTCGAATGTCCATCACATAGAATGTAGACGCGAAAGTCTGGGAACCAACCTTAACAGGAACATCCACCTCTCCATGTACCATCCTTTTGGACCCGTCAAAGGCCTTAACCACAACATTGCTTGGCTTCAGCACCAACCCTTCACAGTCCAACCGATCTAATGCTTTCTTGGGTAAAACATTTAACGAGGACCCAGTATCCACCAACATGTGGGCCAAAGTAGTGCCCCTGCACTCGATTGAAACATGCAGAACGTCCTTGTGATTCTTTCCTTTGGCAGTTAAATCCGCGTCGGAGAAACCCAACCCATTGTCAGCTGTCAAACTAGCCACACAGTCTTTGAACTGGTCAGCAGATGTTTCCTACGGCACATGCGCAGTTTTCAAGAAAGCAATTAAAGCCTTAGCATGGGTGTGATCGGTGGATCTGGAACTGACTGTTTAACGCTGGTTCGCGAAATGTCGTGGAAGCAAGAGTCACCACCGTCTTTTATTTTCTCCAAATGGAAAGGACAAAAGCACAGAAAAATTACTTAAAGAGATTGCTCTCGTTTCGGGAGGTAGGTTATAGAAAGGGAAGGTGTTAGCACCCTTTCTATCCATGGTTATCCATGGGCTCTTAGATACTTGCTCATTGTGTTTTCAAAATTGGTTTGTTTTCTTTTCAACTGTGGGTTTTAAAAAAAGTTTCTTTGAAAATTCCAGTTCGACTCTTGTATCGGTCCTCAAGAGTGTTTGAAAAATTGCTTTCGAAAGCTTTTTTGAAAAGGTGTCGATGTGAAAAGTATTTTTGAATTTGTTTTGAATTTAGAGCAAGTATCTAGAGTCGTCTACCTACCCTAAGGAATTCGTCTGTGTAAATGTCCTTTAAAGTAGTGCCATCCCACCATTGAGAGGTAGGTAGCACCACCGTTGGAGGTGTTCGGGTCAATTCGAGATTCGGGACATGGTGATCACCGGAGCAATAGGAAGACACCTTAGAAGCTACCCTCATGCCAGGTTCCCGGATCATGAGGACTTACTAAGACATCCTCTACTCGACGATCACCTTTCGAGGCAAGGCAACAGTGAGGCGTACCCTAGGGGTGGTGTGTGATTTGTGTGTCGTTTTCAGATATTTTTGTCTTTTGTCATGTTATTGGTGATCTAGCGTTTGTTTTTATTTTGGTCCATTCATTCTTGCATGCCTTGATTAACAGTTAAAAATTGCGGAAAGTAAAAGTTCTAAAGCTATTACAAAAGGCGCGGGTCCACATCGCCAAAATTTCTTGAACCCAATTTGACAGAAAAATAAAGAATTAATGAAAAGTAAAGTGCGATAAATTAATTTACAAGGCCTTGGGAGAGATACATAAATATTACACGAGAAAGAAATAAACACGCGAATTAAATAAGAATTAAAACGAGGGCGTTGGACCCTTTTTGCAAAATTAAATTAAATGATGAAACTAATTAATTAAAAAAGGAATTGTTTTTGGTATTTTTTTGGTTTTAATGAAAAATAATTAATTAAAATAACATGCTAACCCTAATTCTACAATTTTTATTTTATTATGAAAACATGTTAAAGTTTTAACCTAAAATTAACCCTAATTAATTTACATGCAATTTTTAATTACAAAAATAAATATTTAATATTTAATTATTATGGAAGAAAAGAAAAAGGGATAAAAAATTAATTAAACCCTAATTCTACCAATTTTAAATTAATTAAGAAACTATTACAATTAAACTTAATAACTAAAATTAATTAATGCAATTTATTAAAAAAAATACTAAAATAAAATATTTATTTTTTTTTTCTTTTCTGATTTTTTATGTGTTTTTTATATTATTTGTGAAAATATTAAGTTAAAGAAACTGATTAAAAAAAATAATATTTGAAATAAGTAAAATAAAGAAAAGAAATAAAAATTCAAACCTAGGGGGGTATCTGTCCCCAAAGTGGAGGTTTTTTTGTAGTGATTCAGGCCCATTTATCCTTGGCCTTGTGGACTTTTCCAGGACACGTGTGGGTGCATTGACTCAGGCTTATGGTGCTCCTCTGATCAGAGCCACTGGATCAATCTCTGTGGGCGCGTGGCAATCTGGATCAAGGGATGCATGATGGTCTCCAAGAGAAATACTGCATAGGAATATTAAGGGAAAAATAACATGGAAAGGGTGAGGGACCTGGGGTTCGAACCCAGGTCCTAGAGATTACCAGCGATGCACTCTACCAACTGCTCCACTCAACGCGTTTGTATATTTGATATCAAACAATTAATATAAAATAAAACCAAACATTAATGATGTTTTAGCGCGAAATTTTGAACAGACCAACCAACGCTTGCCACTTCATCGTCTTCCTCACGTCTTCGTTCTTCCTGAAATAACAAAAAAGAATGGCAACGGTTTTTCAAACGTTCCCATAGGCACCCTATTAAAAAATAGCGATTAGCCCAGGGATGCTCATAAATTGAGCGCGAGGGTGGCTTTCTCTTCGTCCAAATGTGATGAGCATGGTCATGGCATCGTGGTGTCCCAATTTTGCTGTATTCAAAAACCCCTAATTTGAAAACTTAAGAACCCTAAAAAGCAACAATGGTGAATTCGCATACAGTGTATAAAAACGCAATTAAAGTAGATGGTTAGCTTCAGAACACTTCAATTAGTAAGAATCCATTAAAATTATGCAATGAAAACGCCTGAATTGTAAAACACGATCATGAGAAAAAGGTGAGAAAACTTGATTTCTGTATACCGTTTCAAGGTGTTAGAATTGATGCTTTTGATCCAGGAAGGTTCCTTGATGTCCCAGGAATGTGATAGAATCGTTGTTTCACCTTGAAAAGCACTGGAATATGGTTTTTAGTTTTTGAGTTTTCAAGAAAAATTTCAAGTATTCATGTGCTTTTTCTGCGCAACTTAGAGTCCAAGAGCACGAGGGTTTTGATCAAGCTTATGTATGGAATGATTAGGTCAAATAAAATTGGTCCAAAATCCATGAATTGATGAATGTAATATTTGATTTTTAAGCCATGATATTTTCAAATCTTTTCATGCACATTTGCTCTCAATCATATCCAATCCTTCCCTAATTGATCATGCACAAATTTTGAGTGTCCAATGAGAATATTTTCTGCACAAAAAGATTTTATTTCATTAGTTTAGCATTTTTTCATATTTTATTTAGTTTAAATGAATTAATTGTAATAAAAAATTCAAATAAATAAATAAAAATAATAAAAAACTTCCCTTTGGGCCCAATGGTCGTGTGCATGCCTTGGATGATGAATTGTGGAAGAAAAAGAGGCCCATTAGCAATTTTAGGTCATTTGAATCAATGTTGACTTTTCAAAATATCCAAAAAGTTCCCAACTTCCACAAGGCATAACTTGCTCAATTTTTAAGCTTTGCTCATGTTCTTGGACATTTTGGAAAGGTCTTTGAGTCCTCTAACCAATGCCTTTGGTCCCATGTCATTTTGATTTACCAATCGCAAGTTATCGCCTTTGAATTAAAGTCCCTTTTTGTTGACTTTTGAAAATGACCTATAATGTTGAAATTGATAACTTTTTGTGAGAGCATTTCTTGTACTTGAAGTATGAAGATGAATTGTAGGAAATGTCTTTCTCTTCAAAATGAGCTTTGGATGGAATTTTTCTGATAATCCATGTGAAAGTTATGCCCTGGTCAATTTACAGTTGACTTTTTTAGCTGTCCAAATAAGGAAACTTTTGCATCTTGATGATTTTTGAGCCAAGCTTTGAGAATCATGATCAAGCATTGATCAAATGATGTTTGTGGCTTCAAAATGAGATGTTGACCAAAAATTTGAACTTTTGACTGTCAAATGACCATTTTGCCCCTACAGTTGACTATAGTGCAATTTGGGTTTTTGACTGTGCAATTTTGTGCTGAAAGTCTTGAAACTTGGTATGGGGATGCTTGACCATATTTATTGGCATGTGGGACTTGATTGGACCCTTGGAAACTTCATTTTCTTGATCAGAACCAAAACCCTAATTTTGACTGTTCAGGAGGCTCTTACATTGTGCAACCCTTGGGGAATTTTGCAGCTTGACTTGGCAATTTCTTGAAGGATATGGGAGGGAAAATTTTGGGGTACAACAGTTGCCCCTGTTCAATCTTCTTAGACCTGAGGATGCAGATTGGCTGACATGCCTTTCGTAATCTGAGGGTGGAAGATGATTGAACACTAGAGTGCCCAGAAATTTGCGCTCACATAGTAGCAGTGTGGTGATGGAATGGGCTTATAGATGCCATTTGGAGATCGATGGATAGGATGATGGGCTTATAGATGCCATGCTAAGAGGTGATGGAAGGTGGATGGGCTTATAGATGCCATCTGGGTGTCAATCGCATAAGAGATTCCTTAGCGAGAACTTGCGTACCTGCATAAGAAAAATGAGTACCTGACATGTTGCAGGAGCTGGATCTGGAGCTTCAAAATATGATGAATGAACCAGGGGTGGTTACTACCTCAACAGGAACGGTGAGAGAACCTTGGGCGACTTCAACTTCAACAGCAATTGTTGAGAGAATCTTGGTGGGAATTACCATCTCCGCAGTATTGGGGAGAGAACCATAGGCAATTATAATCTCAATAGCAATCATTGGGAAAAACCTGAAATGGAATTATCATCTCCGCAGGATCGGGGAGGGAACCATAGGAAATTATAATCTCAATAGCAATCATTGGGAAAAACCTGGAATGGAATTATCGTCTCCGCAGGATCGGGGAGAGAACCATAGGCAATTATAATCTCAAAAGCAAACATTGAGAAAAACCTGGAATGGAATTATCGTCTCCGCAGGATCGGGGAGAGAACCATAGGCAATTATAATCTCAAAAGCAAACATTGAGAAAAACCTGGAATGGAATTATCGTCTCCGCAGGATCGGGGAGAGAACCATAGGCAATTATAATCTCAAAAGCAAACATTGAGAAAAACCTGGAATGGAATTATCGTCTCCGCAGGATCGGGGAGAGAACCATAGGCAATTATAATCTCAAAAGCAAACATTGAGAAAAACCTGGAATGGAATTATCGTCTCCGCAGGATCGGGGAGAGAACCATAGGCAATTATAATCTCAAAAGCAAACATTGAGAAAAACCTGGAATGGAATTATCGTCTCCGCAGGATCGGGGAGAGAACCATAGGCAATTATAATCTCAAAAGCAAACATTGAGAAAAACCTGGAATGGAATTATCGTCTCTACAGGACCGGGGAGAGAACCATAGGCAATTATAATCTCAAAAGCAAACATTGAGAAAAACCTGGAATGGAATTATCGTCTCCGCAGGACCGGGGAGAGAACCATAGGCAATTATAATCTCAAAAGCAAACATTGAGAAAAACCTGGAATGGAATTATCGTCTCCGCAAGATCGGGGAGAGAACCATAGGAAATTATAATCTCAAAAGCGAACATTTGAGAAAAACCTTTGATAACTTCTACTGAGTCTTCATCAGAAAAATCTGTTTGGGGTCGATTTAGCTGGACTAGAGAAGGCCTTGGACTGGATAAGAAACAGAGAATCTTAGGGTCGATTAACTGAACCGGTCTAGGTCTTGGAATGTCTTCAACTGGGTCTTTATCCGAAAAATCTGTTTGGGGTCGATTTAACTGGACCAGAGAAGGCCTTGGACTGGATAAGAAATCTTTGGAGTCGATTTAACTGAACCGGTCTAGGTCTTGAAATATGATTGAGAATTTAACTGACTCTTTCCTGAAAGGTAAAGGTCAGTCATATGCAATGCATGATATGGACCAAGCAATGATGTTCTCAACATAAATGAGATTTGTAAGATATGATGCGTACGTGCATGCTATAATGATGTATGTGATGTTTATGTATGTTTTCGTCTAGGAAAGTAAATCCTTGACGGGTGCCGGGAAGTCATATCCTGGGCTGATGTTGAAGAATAGATTTCGCTTCCGCTGGGGATGATAGCTGCGAGAATACCGGTAGGAGAAGATGACTCCGTTGGGGAATAAACTTGGCGAATGATTACTCTACAGGGAGAGAAGATACTCTAGTGATCTTTCTGGGAAGCAGTAATCTGTGGGGAGAGAGATATCTTGCTGAATTGTTGATAGTAACTTGCTGGGGATACCCTTGTTGTATCGGAAGTGTTAACAGACTTCGCTGGGGATAAGAAGACTTCGTCGAGGATGCTCTTTCCGTGGCTTTTGGCTGATGATAACCCAGTTATATCCTGGTACGGAAATAACTCTTTGAATAAAGCCGGGAGACGCGTTCGTGTTCTGCGAGGGATAAGCTTCCAGAATCTACTGGGGATAAGCTTACTGCTTGGGGAGATGAATTCCAACTTTCCTGGGGAAACTGGATTGGACTCTCTTGGGGAAGTTTTGAATTGCGGGGGAAGTGATTCCTTTGAATATTGGTACGCCGCCGGGGAACAATCTTTAGACTAAGACTGCCGGGGATGCTTGTTATGAATATGTATGCTGCTGGGGAGATGTTGAGATCCATTGGAGGATACCCAACTTCCTTAAGGCCTGATAATATAACTTGGAGAGAGTGTACTGACTGCTTACTCTCTGGGGAATTAGGATATCTGGTTATGTTCTTTAGTTGAACCTACCTTGGTACCTTGGCGGACAGAACAATTAGATTGCTTAGACAACTCTTTATTGCCCCTGTTTCTAATGTTACCTGTAATTAATTCTTTGTTTCGTATGCAAATACTCATGAGCTAGCAAATTATTGTCAATGCATATATAACAAATTGAACCTTGGACGTTCTTCGCAAAACAAAACAGAAAAGAAAAACAGTTGGCACGTTTAACTGGAAAATATATTTGTATTGATTTTTGAATGGCCTGAAAATAGGCGTTTATGTGTACAAGAGGCTGGCGTCCTAGTAAGAGAACGCCGCCGAACAAAAGAGTTTATACAATTTTTGTACAAGAGAAAATAAGACAGCTGTGTGAAATGGATGATCCCACTGGGTTTCAACTCTGCTATTGCCGTTATATCTCCGAGCGTCTCATCACTTGATGACCTAAACGAAGATGAAGCTGACTGATCGATGCCGTCTGAGCTTGGTGTAGATACCGGATTCTGGATGCAAGGTGATCCAATGAGACATAGTTTTACGCTTTATCCCTAATTTTTGCCTGGACCGCCCTTTCGGGTTTTCAGTCCACCGGGATACCCATTTTTGCCCAAGCCGCCTTTTCAGGTTTTCGACTTGCCGGGTGTACAGATTTTTTTCATTTCATCCCTTCATTTTGCCCGAACCCTTTTGGTTCGCCGGGAAGCCCTAATTTTTGCCTAGGCATGTCAGCCTAGCGGGTCTTTTTTCATGCGTAGTATCTTTTTACTATGTCTGCATTAGCGGGGTGAGGAAGGTCGTCACCATCCATGCTGGTCAATATCATTGCTCCTCCTGAGAACACATGCTTAACCACAAATGGCCCTTCGTACGTAGGGGTCCATTTGCCCCTTGGATCACTCTGAGGAAGGATGATTCGCTTGATTACCAGATCCCCAACTTGATATTCCTGTGGTCTGACCTTTTTATTAAATGCCCTGATTATCCATTTCTGATACGTCTGACCATGACAGATAGCAGCAAGTCTCTTTTCATCAATAAGGTTTAATTGATCAAGTCGTGTCTGGATCCAATCATCCTCGTTCAGATTTGCATCCTTCATTATCCGGAGAGAGGGTATTTGCACTTCGATCGGTAAGACTGCCTCCATACCATAAACCAAAGAGAAAGGAGTTGCCCCGGTTGACGTCCTGGCTGAGGTACGGTACCCATGTAGAGCGAACGGTAACATCTCGTGCTAATCTTTATAAGTCACTGTCATCTTCTGCACGATTTTCTTGATATTTTTATTTGCTGCTTCTACAGCCCCATTCATCTTCGGTCTGTAAGGAGAAGAATTGTGGTGCTGTATTTTGAACTGCTTGCAGAGCTCAGTGATCATCTTATTATTCAGATTGGTACCGTTATCTGTAATAATTCTTTCCGGGACACCGTATCGACAGATCAGGTTATGCCGAATGAACCGTGCCACCACAGTCTTGGTTACCGTAGCATAGGATGCTGCTTCAACCCACTTTATAAAATAATCAATCGCCACTAGGATGAAGCGATGCCCATTAGATGCCGTAGGTTTAATCTCGCCGATCATGTCTATACCCCACATTGCAAACGGCCAAGGCGCAGTCAGAACATTCAGGGGAACTGGAGGAACATGCACCTTGTCTGCATAAATCTGGCATTTATGGCATGTCCTGGAATGTTGGTAGCAGTCAGCTTCCATTGTGGACCAGTAATACCCTTCCCGAAGGATCTTATTTGCCATTGTATGTCCACTGGAATGTGTACCAAAGGTCCCTTCATGTAGCTCTTCCATGATCCTTTCTGCTTCAGTCTTATCCACACAACGCAGTAAGGTTGAATCATGGTTTCGTTTATACAAGATGCCGTTGCTAAGGAAGAACTTTGCTGCGAACCTTCTCAGGAACTTCTTATCATTGACAGAGGCACCTTCAGGGTATTCCTGAGCTTCCAGATATCTTTTTACCTCATGGTACCAAGGCTTCTCAGTCACCAATTCAGTCTCGAGATCGCAACAGTATGCCGGTTCGTCCAGTTTCCAGATGATGATCTGGGGAGCCTCATTATCCCATTTGACCTTGAACATAGAAGACATTGTGGCTAACGCGTCCGCCAGCTGATTCTCTTCTCTTGGAAAGTGTTCAAAGGTTATCTCTGTAAAGTGGGGGATCAAGGTCAACACACATTCTCTGTAAGGGATAAGATTCAGATGTTTCGTATCCCACTCTCCTTTGATCTGATTGATCACGAGAGCGGAATCTCCGAAGACACTCAAACTTGATCCTTAAGTCGATCGCAGCTTGAAGACCCATGATGCACGCCTCATACTCTGCCATGTTATTGGTACAGTTGAAACATAGCCGGGCAGTGAGCGGAGTATGAGTGCCTTGAGGAGATATGATTATGGCTCCGATACCGTTACCCAAATCATTGGAGGCTCCGTCAAAGTGCATAGACCATCGGGATCCTTCCTCAGGTCCTTCATCCGGTCCAGGTACTTCACAATCAGTCACTATCATGATGCTTTCATCTGGAAACTCGAAGTTCATTGACTGATAGTCATCTACGGCCTGATGTGCCAAGTGGTCTGCCAATACACTTCCCTTGATGGCTTTCTGGGTTGTATACTGAATGTCGTATTCCGTCAAGATCATTTGCCATCTTGCTATTCTCCCAGACAGAGCAGGCTTTTCGAATATGTACTTTATCGGGTCCATCTTTGAGATCAACAAGGTAGTGTGAGTCAGCATATACTGTCTCAGCCAGCGAGCAGCCCATACCAAAGCGCAGCAAGTTCTCTCGAGCAGTGAGTATCGGGTCTCACAGTCGGTAAACTTTTTCCTAAGGTAATAAATGGCATGCTCTTTTCGGCCAGACTCGTCATGCTGCCCCAGCACACACCCCATTGAGTTGTCAAGCACTGTTAGATATAGTATCAGAGGTCTCCCTTCAACCGGTGGCATAAGAATGGGTGGTTCTTGGAGATACTCTTTGATTTTGTCAAAAGCAGCCTGACATTCATCATTCCAACGTACTACCTGATCTTTCTTCAGCAGCTTGAAGATTGGCTCACAGGTAGCAGTTAGGTGTGAGATGAAGCGAGCAATGTAATTCAGGCGTCCTAAAAAGCCTCTGACCTCCTTCTCTGTCCTAGGAACTGGCATCTCTTGAATAGATTTAACCTTAGCAGGGTCCACTTGAATGCCCTTGTCGCTTACCACGAAGCCTAGCAACTTTCCAGATCTTACCCCGAAGGTGCACTTGTTCGGGTTCAACCTCAGCTTGTACAGTTTCAACTGGTCAAACAACTTCTGCAGATGATCTAGGTGCTCTTCCTCAGTCTGGGACCTTGCGATCATGTCGTCAACATATACTTCTATCTCATGATGGATCATGTCATGAAATAAAGCAACCATGGCACGTTGGTAGGTTGCCCCAGCGTTCTTCAACCCGAAAGGCATGACCCTGTAACAGAAGGTGCCCCACTGAGTAACAAATGTAGTCTTTTCCATGTCTTCAGGTGCCATCTTGATCTGATTGTAACCTGAAAAGCCATCCATGAAAGAGAACACCTTGTGCTGAGCTGTATTGTCAACAAGGACATCAATGTGAGGTAGGGGGAAGTCATCCTTGGGACTGGCCCTGTTCAAATCCCTGTAATCGACACACATTCTGACCTTTCCATCCTTCTTTGGTACCGGCACCACATTAGCAACCCACTGAGGGTAAGAAGTCACTGCAAGAAACCCGGCATCAAACTGTTTCATAACCTCGACTTTAATCTTCTCAGACATCTCTGGACGCATACGGCGGACCTTTTGCTTAACTGGAGGGCAGTCTTCCTTGGTAGGCAAGTGATGGACCACAATATCGGTATCCAACACGGGCATGTCTTCGTAGGACCAGGAAAATATCTCCACATAATCATGTAGCATCTTAGTCAACCGTTGCTTCACGCTGAGCTCTAGGTTGGCACCAATCTTTACCTCTTTCCTGTCTGCCTCAGTACCCAAGTTTATTGTTTCCACTGGCTCTTCATGTGGTTGAATTGCCCTCTCTTCCTGAAGTAACAGTCTTGCAAGCTCGCCAGGCACTTCGCAATCATCTTCACCTTCGTCTTTGGCTAAGTTGATCGGATTTTCGAAGTCATAACTGGCAGTAGCAAAGTCGTTATCAGTGAGATCCAGAGTGGATTGAAACCTGTATGAGTGAGTGTGTGTGTAAATACAGCTGTTTTGAAATATATGTAAAGGAAAGAAAGACAGAAAAGGAGCACAAGATTTGAAATGCGAGAAAACGTCCAAGATTTTCATTTATGATATATGAAATGACAATTTATATGCCCTCACAAATGAAACCACGGTGCCTCGGGTAAGACACCGGGCCACAGAGTTTATTTATTGTTTATTACAGATACCAAAAACATAGGAATTCATTACTTAGTAACAAGAGAAATAGGTAGATTGTCCTTCGCACTCCAGTTGTTAGGTCCACTGTCGGTTGCCGGGTAAATCCAGCTATCAAACTCAGCTTCATCCACTTCCTCTTCGTCCCCAATAGCATTCACTCCATGAGCAGGCAGGGGAGCTGTCACTACATTAGGTTTCTCAGATGCCTCAAACTGTACTTCTTTGGCATCAATAAGGTCCTGCAGCTTGCTCCTTAAAGCCCAACAGTCGTCAGTGGAGTGCCCCGGGCTATCAGAATAGTAAGCACAACGAGCATTCGGGTTGTACTTGGGAGACGTAGTATTTGGAAACTTCGGAGCCTCTCTGACGGTTACTAAGTTGGTTGAGAGCAACTGTGGCAGGATTTGGGATAGGGTCATGCTTAACCGGGTAAACTCTCTCCGGGGTCTTTAAGCCCTTTGAGGATTGGTTGGCCGAGGAGCGGCAGCAGGCTTAGCAATCATTACCGCACTGACAGATTGGCGGCGCTCAGATCTCTCTGGTCTCTTGGAACCATATACAGCACTAGCCTCCTTCTTGAAGGGTTTCTTCTCAGAACTAGACGATGTACCCTTCGGAATCTTTCCAGACTTCAACCCCGCCTCAATTCTCTCTCCAGTCAAGATAAGATCAGTAAACCCTGCAGACGAGTTACCGACAAGATGGTTGAAAAATGGCCCAGATAGGGTCCCCAAGAACATGTCTACCAATTCCCGATCAGTCAACGGTGGCTGTACCCTGCCAGCCAGGTCTCTCAACTTCTGAGCGTACTCTTTAAAACCTTCACTTGAACCTAACGACATACCCTGGAGTTGGGTACGTGTAGGGGCAAGGTCGGCATTATATTGATACTGCTTATAGAAAGCAGTAGCCAACTCCTCCCAGTTACGAACCTTGGTCCCATCCAGCTGATAGAACCATTCGAGATGAGTCCCTGAAAGACTCTCCTGGAAGAAGTGGATCCACAAATTCTTATCCGTTGAGTACGGTTGGATTTTCCGAACATAGGACCTGAGATGTAGCTTGGGACAAGACGCCCCGTCATATTTAGTGAAAGATGGTGCTTTGAACTTCCGAGGAATGATCACACCAGTAGACAAACCCAGATCTCCAAAATCCAGCCCAGGTACCTGTTGTATTTCCATAGCATTCAGCCTATCCTCCAGTTGCTTGTATCTGTCTTCTGCAGGAGGATACTGCTCTTCATCAAAATCAGTCTCGTTGTCGGAGACTACCGGACTAGGACCCTTTTCTGCTTGAGGAGTACTCTTGCCAATGGAAGAACCAGCCTCTTCATTCTGCAAAGTATTGCCAAACCTTCAGCCCGAGCTAAACAGAACAGTTCTTCTCTTCTTCTTCTTCTCCTTCTTCAGGAGCAGAGCTTTCAGTTCTTCTTGGCCTTGAGCCAAACCCTTGATTAATTCCTGAAATTGCGCATTCTGCGCCTGAAGAGCTTTGATGGATGTCTCAGTTGATGATGAGTCAGGATTCATGATGCTGAAATAAACAACGAAGAACTGTAAGTAACCTGAAAAGAAGAAACCTGCTATGCACATGATGAATGGAATGCGTATGATTTATGTTTTCAAAGACAATCGGGAATCAACTTTGTAAACAAAAAGGAGCACACTTCATTAGATTCAACTTTGAAACTGAAATTATTCAACAGGTTGCCCTTAGGCGTTACATGAAAGGAAATACTGAAAAGGAAAATAAAATTGTAAAAGAACATCCGGAGCTCCTTATTGATCCCATGGTCTCCTCTTTTCAGTGCGGATGTAGGCATTCAGAGCTCGCTCATTCTCCAACTGCTTTGTCAGCTTCTGGATCTTTAATTCCTGCTCGTTGAACTTTTCCCGGTAAGAATCCCGTTCTTCTCGCAGTTGCGACCAAGATCTCTTCAGTGTCTCATAATCAGTAGGTATCTGAGGAGGGAGGACAGTTGGAGGAACACCATCTTTGTCAGGACACTCAAGAATGACGGGTCTGACGGCTTCATACGGCATACCTAACTTCTGAACACGGATGCGAACCCATTTGTAGTAGGCTTCCATAGGTAAAGAAGTCTTTGGCCCCAACTCTTGTGGGTCAGCTTTATGAACTTTGTCCCAAGCCTTGATGAACCTACGATGCAGCTCGTCACTATCCACCTGAAACTCAAAACTGATGTGAGGCACCAACATCTCATGGGGGCCTGCTCTTCTTGCTCTTCCAAACTGACAGAGCGCTAGACATGGATTGTAAGAGATCCCTCCTTGGGTACCAATCAGAGGAACATTAGGGTATTCCCCACATCGATCAATAATAGCTATCTCGTCCAAACCTCTGCAAGTCCAAATGATGTCTTTGTCGGTGAGAGACATTAACCTGTGAGCCCAACCTCTTCCTTCTTGATTCTTTAGTACGAACTTGGGGAGGTGCGAAATAAACCACCTCACCAACAAAGGGATACAACACCATAGGGTTCCTCGTCTTCGGGTAGTACGAGCATGAAGTTGTTGCAAGATGTCTCCCAAGAGAGTGGGCACAGGATTCTGAGACATAAAGATCCTTATGGAAGTGACATTGATGAAGTTGTCAGGATTAGGAAACAGGACTAACCCATAGATTAGGAGAGCCAAGATGTCTTCATATGCCCTAAAGTCCAGGTCATTCCAGAAACTGTTAGCTTTACCAATCAGAAACTTGGCCAAGAAACCCTTAACTCCGCTTCTAGTCACCCAGTTGTTTGTTACCTCTTGATGGGTCAAAGGAAGAGCTGCAGCAACATCCTCAAGTTTGAGGGTCTTTTCCCAACCAGTAAAGGGAGTCTGATCCAAGATAGGGATACCAAGCAAATCAGAGAACTCTTCCAGGGTAGGGACCAGCTGGAAGTCTTGAAAGGTGAAGCACTGGTACAGAGGGTCATAGAATTGGGTCAGAACACTCATCAACTGTTGTTCCCGCTTTGCAGTGACTAAACTGAGAAGAGAACCATGCCTCTGAATGAAGGAAGTGGTATTTGGAATTCTGCTAACCAACTCGTCAAGCAACTCAGGTGAGCGAACAAAGTTGAACCGGATAGTATTCCTTCGCACAGGCATCATAATGTCCTACAAAACAGAGCAAAGGTGAACCCTCTTGTCTTTGAAATGGTCAGTCCTTATGCAGGATGCATGCAATGCTCATGATGTTATGATGTTATGATAAAGCACACCACAAATAGATACAAAGGCAAACATGGTAAGGCACACAAGTCACACAAGGCAAGCCCCTAAAGTTTAGGCCAACATGGGGTCTAGGTACTACCCTCTTTCAGTTTGTTGGTTCATACCTGTCCTATCAAAGTAACCGGGTTCTTAGAGGATCCCAATATCATTGACTACCCTCAATCGGTCATAACTCCAGCGTCGCAATCTTTTCTTGCGGCCAGAACCATCACGAGAGTTTAGCCTCAATGGGCGTAGCATACTGCTACAATTCTAATGGCCAAGTTGTGTCATTTAAGGTTCTAAGGTTGTTGGTGCTTAATGACTCCTCAGAAGACCCATATTCTCCTCGTTGCAACATAAGGGATATCGGTACAGACCAAGGTGCCACACCAACGTAGCCACTGTTTCACCCGTGTCGGTCTACGCCGGACAGGTCCCTCATAGCTTATGCTACCTAAACAGGGTATCCCCAAATCCGGGTTAGGATCTATGTAACTCCCATGCAACCCACAAATTTAAAGCAGACAAGTCAATACAATTGAAAACACAGTTATGAACTAACCCTAAGGTACACCTCACTTTAAGTTTAAGTCCCCAGCAGAGTCACCAGTTCTGTGATCGGTGGATCTGGAACTGACTGTTTAACGCTGGTTCGCGAAATGTCGCGGAAGCAAGAGTCGCCACCGTCTTTTATTTTCTCCAAATGGAAAGGACAAAAGCACAGAAAAATTCCTTAAAGAGATTGCTCTCGGTTCGGGAGGTAGGTTATAGAAAGGGAAGGTGTTAGCACCCTTTCTATCCATGGTTATCCATGGGCTCTTAGATACTTGCTCATTGTGCTTTCAAAATTGGTTTGTTTGCTTTTCAACTGTGGGTTTTAAAAAAAGTTTCTTTGAAAATTCCAGTTCGACTCTTGTATCGGTCCTCAAGAGTGTTTGAAAAATTGCTTTCGAAAGCTTTTTTGAAAAGGTGTCGGTGTGAAAAGTATTTTTGAATTTGTTTTGAATTTAGAGCAAGTATCTAGAGTCGTCTACCTACCCTAAGGAATTCGTCTGTGTAAATGTCCTTTAAAGTAGTGCCATCCCACCATTGAGAGGTAGGTAGCACCAACGTTGGAGGTGTTCGGGTCAATTCGAGATTCGGGACATGGTGATCACCGGAGCAATAGGAAGACACCTTAGAAGCTACCCTCATGCCAGGTTCCCGGATCATGAGGACTTACTAAGACATCCTCTACTCGACGATCACCTTTCGAGGCAAGGCAACAATGAGGCGTACCCTAGGGGTGGTGTGTGATTTGTGTGTCGTTTTCAGATATTTTTGTCTTTTGTCATGTTATTGGTGATCTGGCGTTTGTTTTTATTTTGGTCCATTCATTCTTGCATGCCTTGATTAACAGTTAAAAATTGCGGAAAGTAAAAGTTCTAAAGCTATTACAAAAGGCGCGGGTCCACATCGCCAAAATTTCTTGAACACGATTTGACAGAAAAATAAAGAATTAATGAAAAGTAAAGTGCGAGAAATTAATTTACAAGGCCTTGGGAGAGATACATAAATATTACACGAGAAAGAAATAAACACGCGAATTAAATAAGAATTAAAACGAGGGCGTTGGACCCTTTTTGCAAAATTAAATTAAATGATGAAACTAATTAATTAAAAAAGGAATTGTTTTTGGTATTTTTTTGGTTTTAATGAAAAAGAATTAATTAAAATAACATGCTAACCCTAATTCTACAATTTTTATTTTATTATGAAAACATGTTAAAGTTTTAACCTAAAATTAACCCTAATTAATTTACATGCAATTTTTAATTACAAAAATAAATATTTAATATTTAATTATTATGGAAGAAAAGAAAAAGGGATAAAAAATTAATTAAACCCTAATTCTACCAATTTTAAATTAATTAAGAAACTATTACAATTAAACCTAATAACTAAAATTAATTAATGCAATTTATTAAAAAAAATACTAAAATAAAATATTTATTATTTTTTTTTATCTTTTCTGATTTTTTATGTGTTTTTTATATTATTTGTGAAAATATTAAGTTAAAGAAACTGATTAAAAAAAATAATATTTGAAATAAGTAAAATAAAGAAAAGAAATAAAAATTCAAACCTAGGGGGGTATCTGTCCCCAAAGTGGAGGTTTTTTTGTAGTGATTCAAGCCCATTTATCCTTGGCCTTGTGGACTTTTCCAGGACACGTGTGGGTGCATTGAATCAGGCTTATGGTGCTCCTCTGATCAGAGCCACTGGATCAATCTCTGTGGGCGCGTGGCAATCTGGATCAAGGGATGCATGATGGTCTCCAAGAGAAATACTGCATAGGAATATTAAGGGAAAAATAACATGGAAAGGGTGAGAGACCTGGGGTTCGAACCCAGGTCCTAGAGATTACCAGCGATGCACTCTACCAACTTCTCCACTCAACGCGTTTGTATATTTGATATCAAACAATTAATATAAAATAAAACCAAACATTAATGATGTTTTAGCGCGAAATTTTGAACAGACCAACCAACGCTTGCCACTTCATCGTCTTCCTCACGTCTTCGTTCTTCCTGAAATAACAAAAAAGAATGGCAACGGTTTTTCAAACGTTCCCATAGGCACCCTATTAAAAAATAGCGATTAGCCCAGGGATGCTCATAAATTGAGCGCGAGGGTGGCTTTCTCTTCGTCCAAATGTGCTGAGCATGGTCATGGCATCGTGGTGTCCCAATTTTGCTGTATTCAAAAACCCCTAATTTGAAAACTTAAGAACCCTAAAAAGAAACAATGGTGAATTCGCATACAGTGTATAAAAACGCAATTAAAGTAGATGGTTAGCTTCAGAACACTTTAATTAGTAAGAATCCATTAAAATTATGCAATGAAAATGCCTGAATTGTAAAACACGATCATGAGAAAAAGGTGAGAAAACTTGATTTATGTATACCGTTTCAAGGTGTTAGAATTGATGCTTTTGATCCAGGAAGGTTCCTTGATGTCCCAGGAATGTGATAGAATCGTTGTTTCACCTTGAAAAGCACTGGAATATGGTTTTTAGTTTTTGAGTTTTCAAGAAAAATTTCAAGTGTTCATGTGCTTTTTCTGCGCAGCTTAGAGTCCAAGAGCACGAGGGTTTTGATCAAGCTTATGTATGGAATGATTAGGTCAAATAAAATTGGTCCAAAATCCATGAATTGATGAATGTAATATTTGATTTTTAAGCCATGATACTTTCAAATCTTTTCATGCACATTTGCTCTCAATCATATCCAATCCTTCCCTAATTGATCATGCACGAATTTTGAGTGTCCAATGAGAATATTTTCTGCACAAAAAGATTTTATTTCATTAGTTTAGCATTTTTTCATATTTTATTTAGTTTAAATGAATTAATTGTAATAAAAAATTCAAATAAATAAATAAAAATAATAAAAAACTTCCCTTTGGGCCCAATGGTCGTGTGCATGCCTTGGATGATGAATTGTGGAAGAAAAAGAGGCCCATTAGCAATTTTAGGTCATTTGAATCAATGTTGACTTTTCAAAATATACAAAAATTTCCCAACTTCCACAAGGCATAACTTGCTCAATTTTTAAGGTTTGCTCATGTTCTTGGACATTTTGGAAAGGTCCTTGAGTCATCTAACCAATGCCTTTGGTCCCATGTCATTTTGATTTACCAATCTAATGTTATGGCCTTTGACTTAAAGTCCCTTTTTGTTGACTTTTGAAAATGACCTATAATGTTGAAATTGATAACTTTTTGTGAGAGCATTTCTTGGACTTGAAGTATGAAGATGAATTGTAGGAAATGTATTTCTCTTCAAAATGAGCTTTGGATGGAATTTTTCTGATAATCCATGTGAAAGTTATGCCCTGGTCAATTTACAGTTGACTTTTTCAACTGTCCAAATAAGGAAACTTTTGCATCTTGATGATTTTTGAGCCAAGCTTTGAGAATCATGATCAAGAATTGATCAAATGATGTTTGTGGATTCAAAATGAGATGTTGACCAAAAATTTGAACTTTTGACTGTCAAATGACCATTTTGCCCCTGCAGTTGACTGTAGTGCAATTAGGGTTTTTGACTGTGCAATTTTGTGCTGAAAGTCTTGAAACTTGGTATGGGGATGCTTGACCATATTTATTGGCATGTGGGACTTGATTGGACCCTTGGAAACTTCATTTTCTTGATCAGAACCAAAACCCTAATTTTGACTGTTCAAGAGGCTCTTACATTGTGCAACCCTTGGGGAATTTTGCAGCTTGACTTGGCAATTTCTTGAAGGATATGGGAGGGCAAATTTTGGGGTACAATAATGGGCTTCTGAGCATAATAATAAAGACAACATAGAGATCTTCGACGGGGTTTTCCCCAGCTGTTCGACTAAATTGTAGTCGCTCTTTTTGAGGATCTTCAAAATTTCCTCTATCTCCTGCCTAGAGGTTTCAACAACAATCTTCTTCGGTGCCTCTGTCCGGGCAGGCTCACCGGTGATCTCTTTGCCCCGAGCGTCAGATGACTCGGCGACAGGGGTAATGATTGGAACATCAACAGGGACAGTAGCAGATGTACTAGCAGGTGTAATAGAAACAGGCTTCTGAACAATTGGTGGGGAGATCTCAGGAGAGACAAGTCTTCCGCTTCGGGTGACTTTGCTAGACCCAACAATATTGCTGACATCAATATCAGCCTCTTCAACCTTCAAGTCTTGTTTAATCCCGTGATAATACACATCGGCCCCGTAGTGCCACATGACAACCTTATCCGACGTGTATGGGATAGGTCCAGGAATAGTAATGATCAATGGAGCAACTCTCGGAACAGATATAATTCTAACAGGCTTTCTCGAGGAAGCCTTGGAAGAATTGGCGGAAATGGTGATTATGGAAACATCTTCAACAGGAATCAATAGAACCAAAGTTTTCTCAAACAAGATTTCTTTGCTATCCATCAGGCGTTGAACACCTGACTTCAATAAATGACAACCAGTAGGCAGGATTAAACATAGGTGGCAACCTTCGCCACAGCCCGGAAATAAACCGGCCAACAATAAGTTCTTCTTAATAATCAACAACGGAGTAGAAATGTCTTCCACAGAGGTTACAAATGAATCATCGTCCACATCATTTAATCCATGCTTGGGCATAGGAGCAGTCATGACATTAGGCTTTTCCAGAGCTTCAAACTCGATCTCTTTAGCATCAATCAAATCCTGCACTTTATTCTTCAAAGCCCAGCAGTTATTGGTATCATGCCCTGGGCTATCAGAGTAAAAAGAACATCGGGCGTTCAGATTATACAACGATGATGTAGTACTAGGATTCTTTGGAGCCTCCTTCAGAGTCACCAAGTTGGTTTTCAACAGTTGTGGCAGAATTTGAGATAGAGTCATACTGAGCCGAGTATACTGCCTTTGCGGTCTTTTTACTCTTTACTGATTGTTACATTGTGGGGCAACAACAGGTCTTGATATTACTACTGCATTAACTGCTTGGCGGCGTTCAGGTCGGTTTTGGCTCCTTGAGTGTAAACTGCACTAGATTCCTTCTTGAAAGGCTTCTTCTCTGTACTTGACGAAGCACCTTTCTGTATCTTGCCACTTTTAATACCAGCTTCAACCCTCTCCCCAGTCATAATCAGTTCAGTAAACCTGGACGATAAACTATCGATCAAATGATTGAAGTATGGACCAGACAAAGTCCCAAGAAACATATCCACCAACTCCCTATCATCCAGAGGGGATTATACTCTTCCAGCAAGATCTCTCCACTTATGAGCATAGTCCTTAAAACCTTCACTCGCACCCATAGACATACCCTGAAGTTGGGTACGCGTGGGAGCAAGGTCGGCATTATACTGGTATTACTTGTAAAAAGCGGCAGCAAGGTCCTCCCAGTTGCGGACATTAGCTCCTTATAGTTGATAGAACCATTCAAGTTGAGTCCCTGACAGACTGTCTTGAAATAAATGAACCCAAAGGTTCCTATCAGTAGTATATGGTTGAATCTTTCTGACATACGAGCGGAGGTGTAACTTTGGGCAGGAGACCCCATCGTACTTAGAAAAGACAAAAGATTTAAACTTGTGTGGGATCACCACCCCAGATGCCAGACCCAAATCTCCGAAGTCCAACCCAGGTATCTTCTGGATCTCCATTGCGCTCAACCGGTCTTCGAGTTGCTTATATCTATCCTCAGCAGGAGGATACTGGTCTTCATCAAAGTCAGTGTCATAGTCAGAAACAACAGGGCTAGGACCCTTTCTCTCCTCTTGATTCTCTCCTCCTCCAGATGAATGAGATAGATCAGCTTCCTGTCTCAACCTGTTCCCAAACCTGTGACCCATATTCAGGAGGACCACCTTCTTCTTCTTCTTCTTGTCCTTCAAGATAAGAGTCTTCAAATCTTGTTGACTCTTGGCCAAGTTTAAGAACATCTCCTGGAACTGAGCATTCTGAGCTTGCAGAGCCTTGATGGATTGATCAGTAGGTGTTTCAGAAGACATGTTGTGATGAAATAAACAGCGAAGAAGATGAGAAACCTGTAAGGGTACCTGTAATGAGGTGCATGGGAATGGAATGCGTATGAAATGATTTCAAGGACTTTGGGAGATTCAAATTTGTAAACCTAAATAAAACACACTTTATTAGATTAAAACTTGAAACAATGTTTAACAAATTCCCTTAAGGAGTTACAAAAGAAATACGGAAAAGCAAATCTAAACTAGAAGTAGTAAAATACATCAGAAATCCCATGGTCATTTTCCTTTCATGCTGACATAATCGTTGATTGTCCTCTCGTTCTCCAGCTGCCTTGTAAGCTTCAGGATCTTCCTCTCCTGCTCATGATATCTCTCTCTATAGGTATCCCTTTCTTCCCTTAACTGGATCTAAGACCTCTTTAATGCCCCAATATCAGTAGGCATATAAGGATGGATGACCATATAAGGAACCCCTTCTTCATCAGCATGCTCCATAATTACTGGCAAAACGGCTTCATATGGCATCCCCAGCTTTTGAGCGCGGGCTCGAACCCACTGGAGGTACGGTTGCATCGGGAGAGAAGTCTTCATTACTAGCTCATGTGGATCAGACATGTTCACCCTATCCCAAGCTCGTATAAACCGGCGGCGATGTCCCTCAACATCCCCCTTGAAGTCAAAGACAATGCCTGTAAGAAGAAACTCATAAGGACCGTCCCTCTGAGCTCGTCCAAACTGTCATAAGGCCAAACAAGGATTATATGTTATTCCTCCTCTAATTCGAAGCAATGGAACATTGAGGTATTCCCCACACCGATTAATGACAGCTACCTTTTCCATATCCTTAGTACTCCAAAGGATGTCCGTATGAGCAAGGGACATGATTCTGTAAGCCCAACCCATACCTTCCTCATTCTTCAATACAGATTTAGGGAGGTGAGAAATAAACCACCTCGCCAGCAGTGGTGTACAACACAAGAGGGTTCCCCTTCTCCGAACAGTACGGGTATAAAGAGTATATAGAATGTCACCTAAGAGAGTAGGCACTGGATTACGAGACATGAAAATCTTGATTGTGTTCACATCTATTAAGGCATCTAGATTCGGGAATAGGACCAAGCCGTAGATGAGGAGAGCCAGGATATGTTCAAAAGCTTGAAAGTCTAAGTTTTCCCAGAACTGTTGAGCTTGATCGATCAAGAACTTAGCCAAGAAACCTTTAACCCCACTCCGAATCTCCCAGTTAAACATTACACCAGCCTTTGTTAGATGTAGGGCTGAAGCAATATCCTCTGGCCTAGGAGCTATCTCCAAACCTGTAAAGGGTGTCTGCTCTAGAATAGGTATACCAAGTAAATCAGAAAACTCCTCCAAAGTAGGGACTAATTGATAGTCCGGGAAGGTGAAACTGTGATGCAACGGGTCAAAGAACTGGAACAGGACACTCATCATTTACTCATCCAACATTAGAAGTGACCAGGCTAAGGAGATAACCATGTCTTCTAACAAAGGAAGAAGTATCAGGAACTCTTGAAACTAACTCTCTGAGCTGAGCAGGGACTTGCACGAAACTGACTCGAATATTATTTCTGCACATAGAAGCCATGATATGCAAAACAGAACAAAGATGAATCCCCTCGGTCTTTGAAATGGTTAGTCTAATGAAATATGAATGCGATGTCATGATGCATGATGTCATGATAAAAACACACAACAAGTATCAGAGATAGAAAACATGGTAAGGGCAAACAAGTCACACAAAAGCCCTTAAATTTCAGGCTGGCATGGAGTTTAGGTATTACCCTCTTGCAGTTTAGTTGGTTCAACCTGTCCTAGTAATAGTAATCGGGTTCTAGAGGTTTTCAATATCACCGACCATCCTCCATCGGTCATAGTTTCAACTTAGTAATCTTTTCTTGCGGCCGGAACCATCGCGAGGGCATGGTCTCAATGAGTGTAGCATACTGCTACTTTCTATGGCCAAGTTGGTCAATTATAGGTTCTAAGGTCAGTTGATGCTTAATGACCCATTAGCAGCCCCATACTCTCCTTGTTCCTCCACAAGGGATATCGGTACCAACTAATGTGTCATACCAACGTAGCTACTGCTTCAACCGTATCAGTCTATGTCGTACAGTTCCCTCACAGTCTATTGCTACTTACCTAAAAGGTATCCTCAGATCCAGGTTAGGATCTATAGTAACTCGGATACAAAGCCCACAAAATAAAGCAAACAAATCAAACAATTGAAAACAATATGATGAAATAATCCTAAGGTATACCCCACTTATTTATCCCTAGCAGAGTCGCCAGTTCTGTGATACGGTGGCCAGAACCGGGACATGTTTCCGTATTTTTTAAGGAATTTGCTGGTTTGCGTTTTGCGTTTGTGTTTGCAAAATGTCGCGGTAAGAAAGAGTCGCCATCGTCTTTTATTTTATCCAACAAGGAAAGGAAAAAAGCACAGAAAAATTCCTTTTTTGAGATATTTCTGAGTACGGGGGGTAGATTATAGAAAGGAAAGGTATTAGCACCCTTTCTATCCGTAGTTATCTATGGGCTCTTAGGGACTACTCATCATTTTCAAAATTGTTTTCTTTGTGTTTGTGTGCTTTGAAACGTTTTTGTTTTGACTTCGATTTAACTCTTGCTTCTGTCTTCAAGAATGTAATGAAGTGTTTTTGAAAACTTTGTTTGTAAAGGAGTGTAAGTGTGAAAAAAGTTTGTTTTGTTTGAGCAAGTACTTAAGAGCTAATCTACCTACTCGAAAAAAGAATCGTTCTACGTTCGTTTCCTTTAGACAACGATATCCCACTATTAGTGAGTAGGTATCACCGTCGTTGGAGTTTGAGGGTCAATTCGAAAGGGACGTACAATAACTAAAGCAATGTTAGGACGTCTTAGTAATAACCCTAATATCTTAGATCAATTATTCGAGGCAACAATTCTGAGGCAACCATTCTGAGGCAACTTTTCCGAATCGGGACTTTGATCTTTGTTTAGACAAAAGGACGACCACTAAAGCATCCTATACTCAATGACCGTTTACCAAAGGCAACCGAAGTGGGAGTGTACCCTAGGAGTGCGCATGTGCGAGTGGTTCAGTTTCAGATTTATTATCTTTGCACATTTAGGGTTATCTAACAGTTTTAAAATTTTACATACATTCTTGTCATGCATCCTAATATCATACATCTATCAGTTAATAATTTGCGGAATTTAAAATGCGGAAATAAAACCAAGCTATTACAAGGCTTCGGGTATTTACATAGCCAAAAACAAACCCTTTGAAAATAAAGCGATAAACGAAAAGTAAAAATCCTAATTAACTATTACATCCTGTGAACAGTTACAATAATATGGATAAATAATAAAAATAAAGCGCGCGAGAAGAATTAAGATCGATGAGAAATTAGGGTTTTGATCCTTCTATCCTAATTAAAAAAAATGTTTTTTGTTGTTTTTAATATTTTTTAAAGAAAAGAACTTAGGTCTAAAATTTAAATATACAAATTAATTAGTTAATTAATTAATTAATGAAAATAATGACATGGCCTATTTATTGTGTTTTTGTTATTTTAAGAAAAGAAAATAATTAAATTATAAATAAAACCTATTTGTTCTAATTAATTTTAATTATGTACAAAAAGAAATTAAAGTTATCTAAATTAATCAAACCTAATTAAATTAATTAATTTTTAATAAAAATAAATATCTTAAATTTAATTGGATAGGAAAATATTTTTGTGATTTTTTGATAAAAAGAAAATAATTTGATTGGTTAGTAAATAAGTAAATTAAATTAAATGAAATAAATAAAAAAACATAGAGAAAGAAATTTGGGCCTGAATAGTATTTTGGAGGGGTGCAAATAGCCAGATCTGGGCCCAAAAGAGAAGCCCCACGTTGACTTTCATGATTTGATGCTATGCGTTTGACCAGGCTTATGATGTACCCTCATGGATAGCCCTTGGATCTGGCCATCTGATATTTGGCTGGCTGGATTGTGAGGACACATGGTAATCCTTAGGCTTGTGAATGCGCTGGATAACCTGAAAGAAATTAAGAAAAATACCAAACGTTGGAGGCAGGGATCGAACCCCTGACCTCAAGCTCCCCAACGCCTTAACGCTTGCCTGGCTACCACTAGGCCAATTGCTTTTGCTTGTTATAATAATACAAAATAATAAACAAATATTAAAAAGGCCCTATGTATTAAGTCAACGCGCGAAAATTTGAACAAGCCAATGGAAGGGTGCCACGCAGTCGTCTCCTTCCTTAGATCCATTGGTAAAAGTGAAACACTTTTACCTACGAATGTTTGTCCGTCACTACAAATAGGGCTCGTTCCAAAATCCTCCTTGAGCCATATAACTGACATCTAATTCCATGGTTGTGCTCGTATCATCCTCTTGAACACGATGGTACCATTCATGAAGGCTAATTTTACCTGCAAGCAAAAACCCTAAAACGGAATCCAAAACCCTAACAATGGTGAAATCCACCATAGGCCATATAAATGCAATTAATCAATACATGAAGCTTGCAAATGTTCCATGGATCAACAATATATGACTAATTCATGCTAACAATGCCTAAATCGTGCTAACCGAATTCAAAAATTCATGGATATCGTGATGGACTTACAACACTTTTTGGTACTGGAAAGGCTTTGTTCTTGATTGCTTTAGCTTGCTTACACTCCCATGAATCGATTGGGACAGTTAGAAGGCCTTGAGGATGCCTGGAAATATGAATTCGATCTTGCACTTTTTCTTGATTTTTTTCAAGTTCTGTTCTCCTTACTGCGCCTGCTTCTAACCTAGTTTTTGGTCTGCATTGCTTCTATATGTATTGAGGAGTGAATTAGGTTTGAAAACCTGGCCTCAATCTTCCTTCATCAATGTCCTTGATCTTGATTTGATTCACCTTAAAATATTTCCAAAAATGATCCAAATCCAATCTTTTTGTGCACACATGCCTTTACACGAGTTTGATTTGATGCTAGTTGTACAATAAAACCTGAAACAAGCATAAAATCTTTTGTTTTCAATATTTTTGGATTTTATATGATTTGTTTTGATTTAAATTGAACTAATTCAAATAAAATAAAAATAAATAATAACAACATGATAATGACAAGTGGCAAGGGCTAGATCTCGTGGACTATGTTTCCAACTCAAAACAAGTGAAAAAGATTGGGCCCATTTGTAAAAAATTGAAGTTTTAGGCATAGTTGACTTTTGGCAATTTTGCAAAAAGGGTCAACTTCACCAATGTATAACTTCCTCAATTTTGACTCTTTGGAGGTGTTCTTGGACTTTTCAGAAAGCTTGAGATGTCCTCTAATCAACCCTTTTGGTCTCTTCTCAATTTTATATTCCATGCTCATGTATGAAGCTTTGACAAAAAAGGTGTTTTTGTTGACTTTTCAAAATGACCTATAATGTCCAAATTCATAACTTCTTGTGAGTGCATATTTTGAACTTGGGAGCTGAAGATGGATTGTGGGGAATTGCATCATATTCAAAATGAGCTTTGGATGGTTAATTTCTCATAAAGTATGACAAAGTTATGCTTGGTCAAAGTTGAGTTGACTTTTCCTATAAAACCCTAATTTAGCAACTTTTGAGTCTTGATGAATTATGAGCAATACTTGATGAATCATGATCAACCCTTGATAAAATGATTAAATATACTTCAAAATGAGGATGTTGACCAAAAATATTGAAGTTTGACTGTATGGGGGTCACAGTTGACTTTTGCCCTAACACAGTCGATTTTCAGGCCTTTGAGCAATTGACTGAGCAAACTTTCTCTGTAGGGATTGAAACTTGACATGGATGATCTTGAGAACATATTGGGACAATGTTGAGCATTTGGGGTCCCTTGGACTCAAGTATCTTGATGCAACATGAAACCCTAACTTGAGGCAGACTGCCTTAAGAGAGAGCTTGTCTGGTTAACCCTTGGACTACCTTGAGCAACTTGAGGATCTTTCTTGAAATGTTTTGAGAAATATGGGAGGGAAAATTTTGGGGTACAACAGTGTGGGTTTGAAAGTATTTTAAAAATATCTTTGTAATGATTCTCGTTTCTATAAGAATGCGTACAAAGTGTTAATTTTTAAAATAGTTCAAAAAAGGTGTTTGTGGAAGATGTTTTGAAAGTGATTTTGAAAAGTGCCTTTGTAATGATTCTCGTCTCTATAAGAATGCGTACAAAGTCTTTGTCTTTTGAAAATGTTTCAAATGAAAGTGTTGGTGTATAAAGTGTTTTTGTTGTGAGCAAGCGAGCAACTAGGAGCATCCTACCTACTCAAAAGGTCTATATTCTTTTCCTCCTCCTTTAGATGTTGCTATATTACCATTGATTTGGTAAGAAGCCCCATCATTGTACGTGAAGGGACGAGCGTGGAACATTTGTATAGTCATAGAAGGAAACCTATGGGACGTTTTAGCAATTTTCATTTAGGTACTAGATCGTTTACTGAAGGCAACATTGAGGGCCATCGAGGGACTACGATCTTTTATTCAGGGTTTTTGCTAAAACACCCATATTCGAGGGACATGACTATTTTTCCGAGGCAACAAGTGAGATTACCCTAAGGGTGCATGTGTGTGTATAGTGTGTTTGATTTCATGCATTTTGTCTTTAAATTTTAGGTTGTCTACTTGTTAGTTTTATCTTGCCATACATCCTAATTACTAACATATGTACGAAAGCAATAAAAATGCAGAAAAATAAATCCTACACTATTACAACCATATTGAATAGCAAGAAAATATAAAGGAAAAATAAAAATAAATAAAGGAAAATGGGCTTTTTCGATTCAGGCAGCCACACTCTTCGATTTTGCATTTCTTGGCTTCCTTCGATTTGGGCCTGGAGTCAGCAAGGTCATGTCTTTCAATTTCACCCCTTGCCTGTTCCTTTCAATAGGGAGCGGGAAGTCAGTGTGACCACCCTTCTGGCTACTTCTTTCGTTTGAGGCCTGGGGTGAACGTGAGGTGCACTCTTTGCCTCAGGCTCCTTGCTGCCTCTTTCGACTGCAAGAATGTTAGGCCCTCAGGATGAGTTTCGAATGACTTGAGTACTTAGCCAATTGAAGGGTACAGAGAACCTATTTTAAACTTTTAAAATGCAACATTCAAATGTAACTTTCAAAAGCTACATGCCAAGGGTTAGCACAAAATTATTGGGTCTCAAAGTCCAAAGCCTAACCAGTCAGAGTAGAGATTTTTCAACACATGGGCAGTCAAAATTAAAGGTTAAAACATGGTCAAGCTCTCTATACGAAATATCTATATTTTTTCTTTATTGGCATGTGCACATGATATTTAAATGAAATAGTTCCAAGTTTAAAGATAACTTACCTCTTGAAGTTCTTAAATCGAAGGAAACTGCAAGTGTCTTCCTTGGTGGTGAATGGAAATTCATTGGGGCCTTCCCGAGACTAGTCTAGTTACTACTTTGTTCAAGCAGGCACTGAATCGAAGGACGATATGTGAGTGAGTCGAAGGTTTCTCTATCAAAAGTAAAAGAATGAATCAAAGGATTACTATATTGTAGTTGGGGAATGGGTCGAAGGTGAGTTATCTCGAAACTTAAGGAGTGAATCGAAGGGTTCACTTAGTGTGTGAAAGGGGTATGAGTTTTTTTTCAAAAGTGTTTGGAATATTTAAAAAATGTTGGATGGATGTTTGAGAGTTTTTGTGAAATTTCTTACAACAAGAGTTTTCTTGCAACTATCCAAGGGCCCCTAAGATGTATGGTGGAGGCTCATATTTATAGGAGATTTTGGCTGATGTTTTAGGAGGGAAAACAAAAATTTTAAACAAAAAAGGCATGTTGTTCTTGTAGCTTTCGAGGGACAGTGTTTGTATGCCATTTTGGTGCAAGAATGGGGCAGTGTTTCAGGACTGCTGTGCAGCAGTTTTGGAGTGTTATGGCCAGTGTATAAAGCCTGAACTTGGTAGTACATGGGACTTGGTCAGCAAGTACCTTTGGGAATCTCAACCTTTTGCTTTGACCCCCTAGCCCTATCCTTCCACCAGACTCCTCAACAACATTTTTTTTTTCAAATCAAAGTGTCTTTTGAATGGCTCATATGGGTATCCTTTGAAGGGGGCCCAAATAGGTGTCTTTCTACCAAGCCTTTTGTGGGTTCCTTCGAATGAACCAAAGGCATGCCCCTGGTATGGATCAACAAAATATGTCATTTAACTGGGACATCCAGGTATGCTTGGCAAGTCCTTCGAATGTGCCACTATGGTGCTTCTTTCGAGCGAGACAATGGCTATGCGTCATAGTGTGTTGAAGCAAACTAATCCCAAGGGGGATACTGCCCAGTCGAAACTAACATGAAAGTATCCAATGCTTTATGGGCATTATTGCCTTGTGAATGCCAGCCATGGGGAAACTTGTTGCCTTGTGCATTCTGGCCTAAAGGGAGTCTTGGTTCTTGTGAGTCGAAGGGATCATGTAGAGGGCCAAAGGCCTCTGAATCGAAGAAAAGCTTTATGCGGATATTGCTTTGTGACTCTAAGCAAACATGAAAGAAACACTGCCCACTCAAACTTGACTTCAAGGGGTCATATGGACAAACGAAAAGGTGTATGTAGGAGGTCCCTGCTTTGTGACTTTAAGCAAACATGCAAGAGGTCTTTGCTCAAACGAAATCTTGTATAAAGGGAGTCACATGCCCAAGAAAAAAGTGTAACCAAAACTTGTATTGAAGGATTCACACACCCCAAATGAAGAATGCATGCAGAGGATAAAGGGTACAATCGAAGCTTGCAACAAAGGAAGGCCACATTCCCCAAACGAAAGAGGCATGTAGGAGGAAAATCTGTAATCGAAGGAGACCAGAAAAGAGGCATTTGCCTCCTGAATCGAAGGACATCAGCATGAGGCTTTTTGCCTTGTGAATTGAAGCTAGTTGAAGATAAGTGTTGCCCTGTCGAAGCTTGCAATAAGTCGTTTCAAAGGGAGACTTTGGCCTTGTGCATGCTAGCATGGTGGAGAATTATTTGTCCAATCAATACAGACATGCAAGCATCAAGCATCCAATCGAAGCAAGCATATAGGCAACCATTGTATTGTGAACCATTTGAGGCCAAAGATGAAATCGAATGTGGCATGCAAGAAGCTCCTGCCTCGTGAATCAAAGCCAACATGTCAGGAGACAATGCCCAATCGAAGGATGAAAGCTATGCTTGCATTGAATAAGGCCAAAAGTTTAATCAAAGAAGACTTTCTTTTTCTTCAATTTGTCAAAAATATTATTTTTATCTGTTTTTCCCTTTTTTAACAGTTTCCTCTCTAACTTAACACTGAAAAATCCAATTATACTTGTGCAAGTTTGAATTTTGAGAACCCCTTGTGAGAAGTGACTTGAGAAATAAGAGGGAAAATTTTGAGGTACAAAAGTTGCCCCTGTTCAATCTTCTTAATCCTGAAGAGTTAGATTAGCGAATCTACCATTCATGACTTGAAGGTGGAAGATGATTGAACACTAAAGTGCCCAGAAATTTGCACTTGATGGTGTGGTGGTTGATTATGCATGGAATGGGCTTAAAGATGCCATTTGGAGAAATGATAGATAGTTGTCGGAGATGGGATTATAGATGCCATCCAAATGTGATTGTTGACATAAGTTAGACTAAGTCTAAGCTTGACTTTAACTGGAAAAGAATCAGAATAAATATTTCGAGTGATTTTTCTGAACCAAAGAAAGTGTCTACCAGAAAGGAATCAGGATAAACCATTGATCGATTTAAAATGAACCAGCAGAGGTCTTGAATTTTCTTTAACTGGGGAGAATCAGGATAAATCTTTAGAGCGATTTATCTGAACCAGAGAAAGTGTCTACCGGAAAGGAATTAGGATAAACCATTGATCAATTTAAACTGAACCAACATAAATCTTGAATAATCTTTAACTGGAAAGAATCAGGATAAATCTTTAGAGCGATTTATCTGAACCAGAGAAAATGTCTACCAGAAAGGAATCAGGATAAACCATTGATCAATTTAAACTAAACTAGCATAGATCTTGAATAATCTTTAACTGGAAAGAATCAGGATAAATCTTTAGAGTGATTTATCTGAACTAGAGAAAGTGTCTATCGGAAAGGAATCAGGATAAACCATTGATCAATTTAAACCAAACCAACAGAAATCTTGAATAATCTTTAACTGGAAAGAATTAGGATAAATCTTTAGAGCGATTTATCTGAACTAGAGAAAGTGTCTACCGGAAAGGAATTAGGATAAACCATTTATCGATTTTAACTAAACCAACAGAAATATGAAGGAAGTATTCGTCATATAGATAGTCATCCACTCCAGTTTCGGGAGTTGATCTACAATTTATTTGTTCACAAATAGTTGTCATGTCTTTGTCGAAAATTTGTTGATGATAATTTTATGTTGATTGATCTTTCCTAAAAAGGTAAAGAGTTAGTTTTATGCAATGTCATGATGTATGAAATGCATGGCGTAATGAAGTTTCTCAAAATAAACGAGATTGCGATATATGCATTTGTGTTGTCGATGTTATGATGTATGAATGCAATGTACGAACATATTAGTTGTTCTGCTGTAGTATTGTTGGACTGGGGAAAATAAATCCGTGACTGCTATTTGGAATGCAAAGTGTAAGTCTTCATACTTTTTTGAAGTTGAAGTTTTGATATATGGGTTTCCATTATTAGAGGAATAAACTCTGTTGGGGAAGGGAAACGCTGTGCATTGCTTGTGGACTTTGTGAAATCCTGCTGGGGAATCCTGAGAAGTTAGGCGACTTTCACTGGGGAATCTTTGGAGAGGTAATTGGAAATTTTGCTCCGTCGAGGATATGAGAGTACCTGATAACATTAGGCTGCATACTGGAGATACGACAGTGATCCTGTAGCAGGATGTTTCTGCCTCTGCTCCTGCTGGAGAAAGTACCTGCAGGGATTTTATGGAATGGCCTATAGATATTATCCTGTTTCTTAAAGCCATTAGTAATTGTCTTTCTGTTTTCTGTTCCCCTTTTTTTTATGTGCTCATTTGTAAACAGTAATTACGTTCAAATGCATATGTTCAAAAATAATCACTGGTCGTTTTTGCAACTAAAACAGGAAAGTAAAAGAAAAACAAATAGTTTTGCACTTTTAAAGGAATATCTTTGTATTAAATTGAATAAGTATTTTTGTACAAAGAGACGAACATCCTAGTAAGAGAATGTCGTCATAAAAATGAAAACTTATACAAAGAAAGACAGTTATGTGAAATAATCTCACGGGGTTCCCCTTCTGCTATAGCCTTTATGTCTCTGAGCGTCTCATCCACTTGTTGCTCTGTCCGAAGCTGGTTGGATTGATTAATACCATTTTGAGTTTTACAATTGATACTTAAGATTGTCTATAAGGTTATCCAACAGGACATAGTCATACGCTTTAAATCCCTAACTTTTGCCTGGACCGCCCTTTCGGGTTTTCAGTCCACCGGGATACCCTTTTTTGCCCAAGCTGCCTTTTCAGGTTTTCAGCTTTCCGGGTGTACACATTTTTTTGTGTTTATCCCTAATTTTTTCTAGGCCAGTCAACCTAGTGGATCTTTTTCATGCGTAGTATCTTTTGACTATGTCCGTGTTTACGGGGTGTGGAAGGTCGTTGCTGTCCATAGTGGTTAAGATCATGGCCCCACCAGAAAATATATTTGTGATCACAAATGGCCCTTTGTATGTAGGAGTCCATTTGCCCATGGGATCACCTTGTGGCAGTATGATACGCTTGATTACCAGGTCACTAACTTGATATACCTGACGTCTGACCTTCTTGTTAAAAGCTTTAATCATACATTTTTGGTACCTCTGACCATGGCAGACAACCGTAAGCCTCTTCTCATCAATCAGGTTCAGTTAGTCAAGTCGAGTTTGAATCCATTCATCCTTATTCAACCCTGCATCCTTTATGATTCTCAAAGAAGGTATCTGGACTTCAATTGGTAGGACAACTTCCATGTTGTATACCAAAGAGAAAGGAGTTGCCCCTGTTGATGTGCATGCCGTGGTACGGTAACTGTGGAGAGAAAATGGTAACATCTCATGCCAGTCCTTATAGGTCACTATCATCTTTTGTATGATCTTCTTGATGTTTTTATTAGCGGCTTCTACAATGCCATTCATCTTCGACTGGTAAGGAGAAGAGTTACGATGCTGGATTTTGAATTACGCGCATAGTCCAGTGATCATAGTGTTATTGAGATTGGTACCATTATCTGTAATGATTCTCTCCGGAATACCGTACTGATAGAAAAGATTATGTTTGATGAATCCGGCCATAACGTTCCTGGTTACAGAAGCAAATGAAGCTGCTTCGACCCACTTTGTGAAGTAATCAATGATAACCAAGATGAAGCAGTATCCATTAGAAGTTGTAGGTCTGATATCTCCATTCATGTCAATGCCCCAAATTATGAATGGCCAAGGTGAAGTCAGGATGTTTAGAGGAACCGAAGGCACATGTATTTTGTCAGCATAGATCTGGAACTTGTGACAAGTCCGCGAATGCTGATAACAATCTGCTTCCATGGTGGACCAATAGTATCCTTCCTGTAGGATCTTTTTAGCCATCGTGTTCCCACTAGAATGGGTGCCAAAGGTACCCTCGTGTAAATCGGCCATGTTCTTTTCTGTCTCACTTTTGTCTATGCACCGAAGCAAAGTAGAGTTGTGGTTGCGCTTATAGAGGATTCTATTACTGAGGAAGAATTTAGCAGAGAACCTTCTTAGGAACTTCTTATCATTGACTAAAGCTCCATCAGGATATTCTTGGGCCTCGAGATATCTTTTAATTTCATGGAACCAAGGTTTGTCCACTACTTCTTCAGTATCAATCTCATGACAGTATGCTGGTTCGTCCAGCCTCTCAATAGTGATCTGAGAAGCCTCATTACCCCACCGGATTTTGAACATGGATGACATAGTATCTAGAGCGTCCGCTAGTTGATTTTCCTCTCATGGAAAATGCTCAAAGGTAATTTCCTCAAAATATGGGATCAGTGTAGACACATGTTCTTTGTAAGGGATGAGATTAGGATGCTTCGTGTCCCATTCTCCTTTGATCTGACTGATTACTAAGGCTAAGTCTCCAAATACCCTTAAGGATTTGATCCCCAAATCTATGGCAGCTTTGAGACCCATAATGCACGCTTCATATTCAGCCATATTATTGGTATAGTCGAAACAAAGCCTGGAAGTGAAGGGAGTATGACAGCCTTTAGGGGATATGATCACCGCACCAATTCCATTGTCGAGTGCGTTGGAAGCTTCGTCAAAAACCATGGACCATCAGGATCCTTGTTCAGGTCCGTCATATGGTCTGGGTTCTTCACAATGATTCACCAACATGATGTCTTCATCCGGGAATTCAAAATTCATGGATTGATAGTCATCCACAGCCTGATGAGCCAAATGATCAGCTAGTACACTTCCCTTTATTGCTTTTTGGGAAGTGTACTGAATGTCGTATTCGGTCAGGACCATCTGCCATCTTTCTATTCTTCCAGAGAGGGCGAGCTTCTCGAATATGTATTTAATAGGATCCATCTTGGATATTAATAAGTTAGTGTGAGTCAGCATATACTGTCTTAGTCGGCGAGTAGCCCATGTCAGAGCGCAACAAGTTTTCTTGAGTAGTGAATATCTGGTTTCACAGTCAGTAAACTTTTTGCTCAGGTAGTATATTGCATGCTCTTTTCGGCCAGACTCGTCATGCTTCCCCAACACACACCCCATTGAATTTTCCAAAAATTTTAGGTACATGATCAACAGTCTTCCCTCAACTGGCGACATCAAAATTGAAGGCTCTTGAAGGTACTCATTGATCCTGTCAAAGGCAGCTTGACAGTCGTCATTCCATTCCACTACTTGATCTTTCTTCAGTAATTTGAAGATTAGTTCACAAGTAGCGGTTAGATGGGAAATGAATCTGGCGATGTAGTTTAGCCGTCCTAAGAATCCCCTAACTTCCTTCTCAGTGCGAGGAGCAGGAATTTCTTGTATTGCTTTTACCTTTGTAGGGTCCACTTCAATACCTTTACCGCTGACAACAAGGCCTAAGAGCTTACCGGATCTTACTCCAAAAGTGCACTTATTTGGGTTCAACCTTAGTTTATATTTCTTCAATCTCTCAAATAGCTTCCGTAGGTGGACAAGGTGTTTCTCTTTAGTTTGAGATCTGGCTATCATATCATCCACGTAGACCTCTATCTTGTGATGGATCATGTCGTGAAATAAAGCTACCATGGCACGCTGATAGGTTGCCCCAGCGTTCTTCAGCCCAAATGGCATAACTTTGTAACAGAAAGTGCCTCACTGTGTGACGAAGGTCGTTTTCTCCATGTCTTCAGGTTCCATTTTGATTTGATTGTATCCGGAGAAGCCATCCATGAAGGAGAATACTTTATGCTCAGCGGTGTTGTCAACCATAATATCGATGTGGGGAAGCGAGAAGTCGTCCTTGGGGATTGCCCTATTCAGGTATTTGTAATCCACACACATACGTACCTTACCATCCTTCTTAGGAACCATAACTACATTGGCAAACCATTATGGATAAGAGGTGACAACTTAGAATCCAGCGTTGAACTGCTTCATGACTTTAATCTTGATTTTTTCTGACATTTCTGGCCGCATACGGTGAACCTTCTATTTCACTAAAGGGCAGTCTTCTTTTGTCGATAGATGATGGACCATGATATCAGTGTTGAGTCCTGGCATGTCTTCGTATGACCAGGCAATGACCTCAACATAGTCATGTAGTATCTGAGTTAAACGCTTCTTGACACTATGCTCCAGAGTGAAATCTATCTTGACTTCTTTCTTGTCCTCTTCAATACCTAAGTTAATCATTTCAACCGGCTCTTTGTGGGACTGTATGGTCCTTTCTTCCTGTTGCAATAATCTGGCAAGTTCCCCTGGCACCTCATAATCTTCCTCACCTTCGTCCTCGGCTTGGTAGATCGTATTCTCAAAGTCATGATAGGCCATAGCAGAACCGTTACCAATGGGATCCCGAGTGGATGTTGATATGCATTTCGACATGTGAGTGTGTGTAAGAGCATAACTATCTTTGATAAAATAAAAGGTAGAAAAAGAAAACAAATAGCATAAAATTTGCATGCAAAAATGTCCCATGATTTATTAATGACATATGAAGATGAAGTAACAACCCTCACAGATGGACCATTGTGCCTCGGGTAAGACACAAGGTTTTAAAGTCTAAATTGTTTAAATATTATAAGTCCAAAAACTTAAAAGACAATTGCTCTTGAATAAAATTAATAGGAACAAAATCTTTGGCCTCCCAATTGTTGAGTCCACCGCCGATGGTTGGAAAAATCCACTCGTCCATGTTATAGCTGCTATCACTGTCTTCCAGTGTATTGACCCCATGATTATCGATGCGTAATGGCGGTCCCCCAGCGTGAGTACGTCGAACAACTCTTTGGGCCTCCAAAGTAAAACCCAAACCAAATTTGTTAGATTTGTAGGGAATATCCAGAAGTTGGCCCCAAATGGTACATCCACCTTCCTCAACTATTGCTCTAGCATCCTTCAGAGAATCCATTTTCAATGGAGGTCTGGTAATCTTTGGAGCCTTAGTAGCAGTCTTGGTCGTAACAACCATCTGTGGAATCTCCTCAAAATTTTTACATAGGGTCTCAATGAACTCGCTGTCTATTTCGACATACCTGAAAGAGTTCAGGTGGCTAACCATGTATTCCTCCTCCCCATGGACTGTGATAATCTTTCCTTTAACGGGGTACTTCAACATCTAATGTAGGGTAGAAGTGACGGCACCAGCCCCATGGATCCAGGGTCGACCCAATAGACAAGAATAGGATGGGCAGATATCCATCACATAGAAGGTTAAATCAAAAGTCTGAGTTCTAACTTTGATAGGGATGTCTACTTCTCCGTGCACCGTTCTTTTAGAACCATCGAAGGCCCTCACCACAATGTTGTTGGGTTTCAATGTGAGTCCTTCACAATCTAACTGGTCAAGAGTATTCTTGGATAAGACATTTAGCGACGAACCTGTATCCACCAGAACATGGGCTAATGTAATGCCCCGACACTAAATGGAGACATGCAGGGCATCATTGTGTTTCCTTCCCTTGAGAGTTAAATCAGCGTCAGAAAACCCATTCCATTATTAGCAGTTAGACTGGACACATAATTCTCGAATTGATCAATGGAGGTCTCCTGGGGCACGTGGGCGGTCTTCAAAAATTTTACTAAGGCCTTAGCGTGGGCCTCGGAGCACAAAAGTAAGGCCATCATTGATATTTTTGAGGGGGTCTGCCCCAACTGATCCACGACGTTGTAATAACTTTTCTTGATTATCTTTAATATTTCTTCCATCTCCTTCCCAGAAGCCTCATGAATGACTTCTGGATGCGCCTTCATCTGGACAGGATCAAATAAAAACTCTTTTCCCCGTGTCTCAGTAGCAGGGATAACCGTAGGACTAACAATGGGGGTTACACTGGGAATACTGATAGGAGCGATAGCGGGAATAATTACAGGAGTAGAAATGGTCTTTGGAAAGATCTCGGGGGAGAAAACCCTTCCACTTCTTGTTATCTTACTGGTCCCAACGATATTGTCGACTTCAAGATCAGTACCTTCAACAACTTTGTCTTTGATAGCCAATAGATCTTGCTTGACGCCATGGTAATAGACGTTACCCCCATAGTTCCAGGGAACAACTTTATCTGAAGAATATGGTATTGGCCCTGGCATGGTGATGATTAGGGGAGCAAACTTTGGAACAGGTGTAATCCTGACGGGTCTTTTGGTGGAGACCCTGGGAGGATTGTCGGAAATGGTGATTATTAAAACGGCTTCACATGAATTTTTGGCAAGAGGAACTTTGTCGAACAGGATTTCTTTGTTAACCATCAGGCGCTGGACGCCCATCTTCAGTAACAAATAGCCATCTGGTAGGGACATACATAAGTGGAAATTTTTATCACAGCCCAGAAACAGACCGACTTGCAATATATTCTGTTTAACAGTCAAAAGGGGAGTAGTTAACTTATCCACGAAGGAAACAAAATGGTCATCATCAACAATATTGACACCTTGGCCATGTTTGGGCATTGGTTCCGTTATTACATTAGGTGTTTCTAGAGGGTCAAACTCAATCTCTTTCGCCTTGGTAAGGTCTTGTACCTTATTCTTCTAGGCCCAACAATCATTTGTATCATGCCTCAGACTTACAAAATGTAGTCACATCGAGCATTCGGGTTATAGCGGGGAGAAGCAGTATTGGGGTTCTTGGGAGCTTCCTTTAGAGTCACCAGATTGGACTTTAATAGATGTGGCAAAACTTGGGACAAGGTCATGTTGATCTGGGCGAATCATCTTATGGGCGCCTCCGGCCTACGTTCATGGTTTCATTGTTGATTTGATACAAGATTGGAGATCATAACATCCC
Organism: Vicia faba; assembly: GCA_948472305.1. Taxonomy (NCBI): domain Eukaryota; kingdom Viridiplantae; phylum Streptophyta; class Magnoliopsida; order Fabales; family Fabaceae; genus Vicia; species Vicia faba. The sequence goes on along the minus strand of OX451739.1, from coordinate 1,292,734,194 downwards.
CTACTGTCGGATGACATTCAATTTTGTTTTGATTCCTATAGCCATAAGCAACACTGACCTCCTTCTTTCCAGTAAAGGGTTTATTCATCACGCTTGAGGATGCATCCCTTTGAATTTATCCGCTCTTAATATCAGCTTCTACCCGCTCACTAATCATGATTAGTTCAGTAAATCCAGCCGAAGAACTTTTGATCAGATGGTTAAAGAATGGACCAGACAACGTGCCCAAGAACATATCCACCAACTCTCTGCGAGATAAGGGGGTTGGACTTTTCCTGCGAGATCCCTCCATTTTTGGGCATAAATTTTGAAACCCTCACTAGCACCCATAAACATACCCTGCAATTATTTTCAAGTGGGAGCTAGCTCGGCATTATACTGGTATTGCTTGTAAAAAGCAGCAGCTAAATCTTCCCAATTGCGAATATTGGCTCCTTCCAATTGATAGAACCAATCCAACTGCGTCCCTGACAAACTTTCTTGGAAGAAATGTACTCATAGGTTCCTATCAGCAGTATAAGGTTGAATCTTCCTGACGTATGACCTTAAATGTAGCTTAGGACAAGAGACACCGTCATATTTGGAAAATGTGGGGACCTTGAATTTCTGCGGGATGACCACCACTGAGACAAGTCCTAACTCTTCAAAATCTAGCTCGGGTACCTTCTAGATCTCCATAGCATTGAGGCGATCCTCCAGCTATTTGTATTTATCATCAGCAGGAGGATATTGTTCTTCAGAGTAGTCAACGTCTTCTTCTTCTTCAGACTCTTGGTTGTCATTTCCCTCCTTATTCTTTCCTTCTTGATTATCTCTTTCACCCGACGAGGTTGCAAAATCTAGAGTTCGCTTGGCTGGTCCTCTGAACCTTCTTCCCAAATTCAAAATTCCGACTAGTTTCTTCGCCTTCTTCTTCTTATCTTTGATCACAAGAGCCTTCAGGTCCTCCAGTCCTTTAGCCAGAGCCAAGAACATTTGTTGGAATTGAGCATTCTGTGCTTGAAGATACTTTACTGTCTGTTCAATATCCATCTCACTAAAATAAACAGTAGAAAGATAAGGAGACCTGCTGTAGAAACATGTTTGTGTTATGATGAATGAAAGTGCATATGCAAATGATTTCAAGGAAACTAGGAGATTTAAATTTGCTTTGACAAAAAGAAACACACATTGTATTAATAAGTCAAAGTTGATTACATCATGCCTCTCAGGGCTTACAATGGAAGAAATAAAATACAAAAATAAAACTCCTAAGACAAGAAGGTCGAACGCATCCTCTTCGGCGCGATATAGGCGTTCAAACTTCACTCTTAATGAAGCTGCTTCGTGAGATCCAGAACCTTCTTCTCACTAGCGTAGAATTGATTCTCAAAGACGTCTCGTTCTTCCTTGAGCTGGATCCAAGACTTTTGCAACTCTTCGAAGCTTGTTGGCATATCAGGATGAAAAATCATGCGAGGCTCGTCTTCTTGATCAACAGACTCTGAGATCACTGGTAAGATAGCAGCGTATGGCATCATAAGACTTTGAGCACGAGCTCACACCCATCTGAGGTAGGGTTCCAAAGGGATGGAGTTTTTGCGTCCCAAGGTACTGCTATCAGTCTTATTTACCATTCCCCAAGGGCGAATGAACCTCTGACGATAACCTTGCAGATCATTTAAATAGTCAAACACAATACCTTGGATAAGCATATCGTGGGGACCATCCCTCCAAGTGTAGCCGAACTGGTGTAGGGCCAAAGAAGGGTTGTAAGTGATGCCTCCTCTAATGCCAAGGAGTGGCACATTTGGGAACTCTCCGCAGCGATCAATAAAAGAGATATCTTCTTGAGAGCAAGGACACCAATAGATATCAGAGTGAGAAAAGGACATTATCCTTTGATTCCACCTTAAGCCTAACTCATTCTTCATTACTGATCGAGGGAGGTGCAAAATAAACCACTGATAGAGCAAAGGCGTACAACACATAAGAGTCCCTCGTTTCTTCATGGTACGAGTGTGGAGTGAATGCAACACATCTCCGAGCAATGCATGCACTAGATTGCAAGCAAGGAAGGTATTGATGGAACTGATATCTATAAACTGGTCTGAATTGGGGAACCAAACCAATCCATAGATCAAGAGAGCTAAGACATCTTCAAAGGCATGGTAACTCATAACATCTAAGAATATCTGAGCTTTCTTCATTAGAAAATTTGCAAGGAGACCCTTAACTCCACTTCTTCTTCCCAATTGGATTTAATGTCAGATGGTTTCAAATGCAAATCTATGGTAACACTTTCAGCAACTGGATCTTGTTCTAAACCGGTGAAAGGTACTTGCTCCAATATAGGTGACCCAAGTATTTTCGAGAATTCTTCCAAAGTAGGCACCAACTGATAATCTGGAAAAGTGAAGCAATGATGTTTAGGGTCAAAGAACTGGAATAAGACACTCATCAGACCTTTGTCAAACCCGGTGGTAACCAAACTGAGCAAGTGACCATATCTCTTATTGAATGATGAGCTCTCAGGAACTCTCAGGACCAATTCTTTGATCTTGGGAGGGACCTCTACAAAATTGATTCGGATGGTCTTTCTGCGAATTGAGTCCATACCCTACAAAACAAAAGGAAAGATAATTCTCTAGGCCCTTGAAATGGTTAGCGTGTATGTCATGATGTTTATGATGTTATGGTTATGCTCTGAAATCACAGATATATCAAGCAAGTCACACAAAAAGACCATATGTTTAATGGGTTGCGTGAGTTTTTAAAGGTAAGTACCCTTTTGAAGTTTAGTTGGCTCAACTTTTCCTATTAATATAATGGGGTTCTAAGGAGTCTCATATCACTGACCTTTGTTTTAGGCATTGTTCTAGCTCAAGCACCGAAGTATTGCGGCCAGAATATCCCAAAAGTCCAATCTCAATGAGTGTAGTATCGAGTATCACCAAACTTCGGTCAGAACCAAAGCCGACCATCTCACTACTTTCTAATGGCTTAGGATGAGTCAAGTAAAGGTTCTAAAAGTCAGTTAGCACTTAATGACACTATAAGGAAGCCTAATGTTATCCTTGACTGACTCAAGGAACATTAGTACAAGCCAGAGTATCATGCTAACATAGCTATCACTTTGCCCATATCGGTCTACTCCGTACAGCTTCCATGATTTATTGCTACTTACCTGAAAAAGGTGCCCCAGATCCGGGTATAGGATCTTTAACAAAAGCCCAAGCAAAGACCCAAAAATGTAAAGCAAACAATTCAAACAAATAAAGCAAGTAAAGGTGATCTAACTCTAAGGTAACCCCACTTTTAAGTATGGAGTCCCCAGCAGAGTCGCCAGTTCTGTAACACGATGGGAGAACTAACTTAGGTGTTTTGCGTTTGATCACAATTGTTGCGGATAGCAAGATTCGCCACCGACTTTTATTTTATCCAATAAGGAAAGGGTGAAAAGAACAGGAAAGACATTTCGAGATTATTTCTTGATTTCGGGGGGTAGGTTATGAAAAGGGAAGGTATTAGCACCCTTTCCATCCGTAGTTATCTACGGGCTCTTAGTTGCTTGCTAGATCACTTGCTTTTGTTTTAAAATGTGCTTTGTGATGTGGGTTTGAAAGTATTTTTAAAACGTCTTTGTAATGATTCCCATTTCTATAAGAATGCATACAAAGTGTTGGTTTTGAAAATAGTTCAAAAAAGGTGTTTGTGGAAGATGTTTTGAAAGTGATTTTGAAAAGTGCCTTTGTAATAATTCTCGTCTCTATAAGAATGTGTACAAAAATCTTTGTCTTCTGAAAATGTTTCAAATGAAAGTGTTGGTGTATAAAGTGTTTTTGTTGTGAGAAAGCGAGCAACTAGGAGCATCATACCTACTCAAAAGGTCTATGTTCTTTTCCTCCTCCTTTAGATGTTGCTATCTTACCATAGATTTGGTAAGAAGCCCCATCATTGTACGTGAAGGGACGAGCGTGGGACATTTGTATAGTCATAAAAGGCAACCTATAGGACGTTTTAGTAATTTTCATTTAGGGACTAGATCGTTTGCTGAAGGAAACATTGAGGGTCATCGAGGGACTACGATCTTTTATTGAGGGTCTTTCCTAAAACGCCCATATTCGAGGGACATGGCTATTTTTCCGAGGCAACAAGTGAGATCACCCTAAGGGTGCATGTGTGTGGATAGTGTGTTTGATTGCATGCATTTATTTAAATTTTAGGTTGTCTACTTGTTGGTTTTATCTTGCCATACATCCTAATTACTAACATTTGTACGAAAACAATAAAAATGCAGAAAATTTAAATCCTACACTATTACAACCATATTGAATAGCAAGAAAATATAAATGAAAAATAAAATAAATAAAGGAAAATGGGATTTTTCGATTCAGGAAGCCACTCTCTTCGATTTTGCATTTCTTGGCTTCCTTCGATTTGGGCCTGGAGTCAGCAAGGTCATGTCCTTCGATTTCACCCCTTGCCTGTTCCTTTCAATTGGGAGCTGGAAGTCAGTGTGACCACCCTTCTGGATACTTCTTTCGTTTGAGGCTTGAGGTCAACGTGAGGTGCACTCTTTGCCTCAGGCTCCTTGCTGCCTCTTTCAACTGCAGGAATGTTAGGCCCTCAGGCTGAGATTCGAAAGGCTTGAGTACTTAGCCAATCGAAGGGTACAAAGAACCTGTTTTAAACTTTTAAAATGCAACATTCAAGTGTAAATTTCAAAAGCTACATGCCAGTGGTTAGCACAAAATTATTGGGTCTCAAAGTCCAAAGCCTAACCAGTCAGAGTTGAGATTTTTCAACACATGGGCAGTCAGAATCAAAGGTTAAAACACGGTCAAGCTCCCTATATGAAATATCTACATTTTTTATTTATTGACATGTGCACATGATATTTAAATGAAATAGTTCCAAGTTTAAAGAGAACTTACCTCTTGAAATTCTTAAATCGAAGAAAACTGCAAGTGTCTTCCTTGGTGGTGAATGAAAATTCGTTGGGGCCTTCCTGAGACTATTCTAGTTACTACTTTGTTCAAGCAGTCACTAAATCGAAGGAGGATATGTGAGTGACTCAAAGGTTTCTCTATCACAAGTAAAGGAATGAATCAAAGGATTACTATATTATAGTTGGAGAATGGGTCGAATGTGAGTTATCTGGCAACTTAAGGAGTGAATAGAAGGGTTCAGTTAGTGTGTGAAGGGATCTGAGTTTCTTTAAAAAGTGTTTGGAATATTTAAAAAAACGTTAGATGGATGTTTGAGAGTTTTTGAGAAATTTATTACAACAAGAGTTTTCTTGCAACTATCCAGGGGCCCCTAAGATGTATGGTGGAGGCTCATATTTATAGGAGATTTTGGCTGATGTTTTAGGAGGGAAAAATAAAAGTTTAAACAAAAAAGGCATGTTGTTCTTATAGCTTTCAAGGGAAAGTGTTTGTATGCCATATTGGTGCAAGAATGGGGCAATGTTCCAGGACTGTTGTGCAGCTGTTTTGGAGTGTTATGGCCAGTGTATCAGGCCTGAACATGGCAGCGCATGGGACTTGGTCAGCAAGTACCTTTGGGCATCTCAACCTTTTTATTTGACCCCCTAGCCCTATCCTTCGACCAGACTCCTCAACAACATTTCTTTTTTCAAATCAAAGTGTCCTTTGAATGACTCATATTGGTATCTTTTGAAGGGGCCCAAATAAGTGTCTTTCGACCGGGCCTTTTGTGGGTTCCTTCGAATGGACCAAAGGCACACCCCTGGAATGGATTAACAAAATATGTCATTCGACTGGGAAATCTAGGTATGCTTGGAAAGTCCTTCGAATGTGCCACTATGGTGCTTTTTTTGAGTGAGATAATGGTTCTGCGTCATAGTGTGTTGAAGCAAACTAATCCCAAAGGGGATACTGCCCAGTCGAAACTAGCGTGAAAGTATCCAATGCTTTGTGGGCGCTATTGCCTTGTGAATGCCAGCCATGGGGAAGCTTTTTGCCTTGTGCATTCTGGCCTAAAGGGAGTCTTGGTTCTTGTGAGTCGAAGGGATCATGTAGAGGGCCAAAGGCCTCTGAATCGAAGAAAATCTTTAGGAAGCTATTTCTTTGCGACTCTAAGAAAACATGAAAGAAACACTACCCACTCAAACTTTCATGCAAGGGATCATATGGACAAACGAAAAGGTGTATGTAGGAGGTCTCTGCTTTGAGACTTCAAGCAAACATGCAAGAGGTCTTTGCTCAAATGAAAGCTTGTATGAAGGGAGTCACATGACCAAACAAAAGGTGTAACCAAAATTTTGTTGAAGGATTCACAAGCCCCAAACGAAGAATGCATGCAGAGGGTAAATGGCACAATCGAAGCTTGCAATAAAGGAAGGCCACATGCCCCAAACAAACGAGGTATGCAGGAGGAAAAATGTGTAATCGAAGGAGACCAGAAAAAAGGCCTTTGCCTCCTGAATTGAAGGTGTGATACGGTGGCAGAACCGACTGTTAATACTGGTTTGCGTTTTTTGTTCGCAAATGTCGCGGTAAGCAAGAGTCACCACCGACTTTTATTTTATCCAATCAGGAAAAGGAAAAAGAACAGAAAAAACCTTTTTCGAGATGTTTCTGAGTACGAGTGGTAGATTATAGAAAGGGAAGGTGTTAGCATCCTTTCTATCCATAGTTTTTCATGGGCTCTTAGGTACTTGCTCATTTTGAAAACTTCTTGTGTGTGCTTTGTTTTGAAAAGTTTTGTTTAATTCGTGTTAACCCTTGTTTATGTCCTCAAGAGTGTTACGAAGTTGTTTTTGAAAACATTGTTTGAAAAGTGTTTGTGTGAAAAAAATTTGTTTGTTTGAGCAAGTACCTAGGAACTAATCTACCTACTCGACAAAAGTCTGTTCGTTTTCCTTTTAGACAATGCTACCCCATTATTGAGAAATAGGTAGCATCGTCTATGGAGTTTTTTAGGATCATTCGAAGGGACAAATACGATCATAAAAGAAATGTTAGGAAATGTTAGTAATCATCCTAAAGCCTTAAAGATATTTTTCCGAGGCAACATCCGAATGGGTCATTTTAGATCTTTCGGGGCTAGAGGACAACCACTAACAAACCCTATACTTCATGACCATTTACCGAAGGCAACAGGAGTGAAGTAAACCCTAGGAGTGAGCATGTGCGAGTGTAATTTTCAGTTAATTTATATTTGCACATTTAGGGTTTTCTACTGTATTAATTTTCCGTTTGTCTTTCCATACAATCCTATTAACATACATCTAAGCAGTTTATAGTTTGCGGAAATTAAAGCGCGAGAAATTAAAGTCCTAGCTATTACAAGGCTTTCGCAGATACATAATTATTTTGACTGAAAATAAAATGCGTAAATTTAAAATCCTAATTAAATCTATTACAAACTTGGAGCAGCTACAATAATAGAAAAAAGAATTAAAAGCGCGCGACGAATTAAATGCGAGAATAATTGGAGAACCCTAAGAAATCTAATTGAAAAAGATTTAGGTTATTTTTTGAGAAAAATTAGATTATGTACAAAATTAAACCCTAATTCTAATTATTTTTAATTATGAAAAGAATTAAATTGCCCTAATTTTAATTAAACTAATTAATTAAAGAAATAGAATATTTTATGAAAAAACAATTTTTGATGTTTTTGTGATTTTGATTTAATAAAAAAACTGGTTTTTGTGTTATTTTTGTAAAAGAAAATAATTAATAAAACAATTGAAACAAGAAATAAAATAGAAAAGTAAAGAGATGGGCCTGTATGGAAGCTGAAAGGGGGGGTATATTGTTGAATTTGTAAGGCCCAATAGCTGGTCAGCCCAGTCAACACGCTGATTCTGTGCAACCATGCTTGGAGGGTGTATCATGGTCTTTCCTTGATTGAGCATTGGATCTGGATAAATAATGATACATCGGCTGGATGGTGGTAGCGCATGGTGGACGCTTGGCAAGGTAATATATAGAACTTGCGTTTAAATGTTAGGAAAATAAAGAAAATGCTGGGACCTGGGATCGAACCCAGATCCTCTTACTTACACAACACACGCCTTGCCATCTGGGCTATCATGTTTAGTTATCAATATAATAACAACAATCAGTAATATATAAAAAAAGTGAACGACTCCAATAAGCGCGCGAAATTCAAATAAGCCAATAGTGGTTAGACACGTTGTTGTCTTCTTCGCAGATCCATCGCCTTAGGCTAAACACTTTTACCTACAGACAAGCGTCTATAGCCATAACCTGTACACTTCAAAAATCAAGAAAAACGCATGATAAATGAAATTAAAGACCATGGTTCAACTTGTCTTGATGCCACGAGCATCATGGTACCCTTTTCTTGGGCCAATTTCACCTGTATCAAGAAGCCCTAAAACGTGACTTTAAACCCTAGCCATGGAATTCATCAGTATATGCATCAAAACATCAATTAAACCAATCTAACACGTTGCAAACATGACAACTAACACATATATACCATTAAAACATGTTCATGATGCAAGAATCATAGTAATCAGATTTTGAAAAAAAGAAGCAAACTGTGACGATCGTATGTCCTGTTTCTGGGCTTGGGAGAACTGGCAAATGATTGGAGAACATTCTGGAGATGTCCAGGAATCGATTGGTAGCTTTGAAATGCTTTTAATTTCCCTCTAGGTTGGAGAATGATCCACTACTTTTTTTGCCAAAATTTGAGTTTTGTTCTCATCTTTTACGACCTGCAATCCTTGTTTTCGTGCATGTTTATGTTCAATATATATGCTTGAGTGAATTAGGGTAACAAAAACATATTCAATCTCTTGGAATCATGAAGATTGTATTTGATTTTTCTCTTGTATCATATCTTTCCAAAACAAGCATAACCATGCCAATTTTGCTTCAATCATCCCTTGCACGATTTGATATGATATGCCAACCTAATTGGATTTGATTCCTACAAAAAAATTAGATCAAAATCAATCTTTTGTAGTTTTTTCCATTTATTTGATTTAATTTGTATTTTAAATAATAAAAAATCAAAAGAAAATAAATAATGAAGCAAGTAAAGTGTGGATGCTGATTTGGGTCATGGACCATGTTCCCAATAAGATTCAATCATGAAAAGCTAGGCCCATTTGACAAAAAATGCACTTTTGAGCACATTTGACTTTTGGCAATTTTGTAAAAATGGTCAACTTTGACAAGGCATATCTCCTACAATTTTAATCCTAGAGAGGTGTTCTTGGACTTTTTAGAAAGCTTAGGGTGTCCCCTAAATAACTCGTTTAGTTTCATCTCAATTGGGTCTTCCATGTTCATGTAAGAAGCTTTGACCCAAAAGGTGTTTTTGTTGACTTTTCAAAAGGACCTATAATGTAGAAATTTATATCTTTTGATGAGTGCATATTTTTAACTTGAGGGATGAAGATGAATTACATCCTCTTAAAAATGAGCCTTGGATGGAAAATTTCTGATAAAGTATGAAGAAATTATGCTTGGTCAAAGTTTGGTTGACTTTTCCTAAGAAACCCTAATTTAACAACTTTTGGGTTTTGATGAATTTGGGGGCATTCCTTGAGGAATCATGATCAACCCTTGATCAAATGATGGATATCTCCTTAAAATGTTGATGTTGATAAAAAATCTTGAAGTTTGACTGTACGTGGGCCACAATTGACTTTTGACCTAGTGTAGTTGATTTTCAGGCATCTGAGCAGTTGACTGAGCAAACTTCTTGTGCAAGGCATGAAACTTGACATGGATGATCTTTATAAAATATTGGGACCATGGAAGGCTTTGGACGTTTGGAGTTCCCACACCCTGGTGAAAATGGAAACCCTAGTTTGAGGTACATTTCCTTAGGAGAGAGTTTGTCTGGTCAACTCTTGGGCATCCTTGAGCAAGTTGAAGACCTCAATGGGTATGTGTTGAGTAAAATGAGAGGGAAAATTTTGGGGTACAACAGCTGCCCCTGTTTAATCTTCTTAAACCTGAGGATGTAGATTGGTTGTCTTCCTTTCGTAATCTAAAGGTGGAAGATGATTGAACACTAGAGTGCCCAGAAATTTGCACTCGTCTGAGATGGTGTTGGACTGTGTAGGTAGTATCAGGAATGTGCTTACAGATGTCATTTGGAGGAGATGACGGAAGGTCACCGGAGATGGGCTTAAAGATTCCATCCGAAATATATGACGGAGAATCGTCAGAGATGGGCTTAAAGATGCCATCTAGAGGATGTTGATTTCCCGAGATATTCCTTTGATGAGAATTCCTGTTCTTGTCGTTGAGGAGGAATCTACTAAGGAATGTTGGTCTCTGTCTGGGGAGAAATGGAATTTTAGGAACTTCAGTTGTCCTTTACTCTACTGGGGAATCATCTCTTAGTCGAGGAGATGAAAATGAACTTCTATCTGGTCGTGCTCCAGGCCTTACAATGATTTGCTAAGGATAATATGATTGATTGCTATCTGGTCGTGCTCCAGGTTTTACAGTGACTTACTGGGGAGATGAGATTAAACTTGCTATCTGGTCGTGCTCTAGGCTTTGCAATCTCAAAAACTGTTATCTGGTCATGCTCCAGGCTTCAGAAGGAATTACGTGGTTATCCGGTTGCATCTGGGTTTCAACTTGAATTTAAGGCATACTAACATCCGATCGTTTTCAGGCTTCAATAGTAATAGGTCGAGTAAACTACTATCTGGTCGGATTCTAAGCTTCACAGTACCTTATACTATTATCTGGTCATGCTCCAGGTTTTACAGTGTCTTTTACTGTTATTTGGCCGTGCTCCAGGCTTCAGTAATTTGGGGAAATCAAGTTATTATCTGGTCAGTTTTCGGGCTTCATAGCTTCTTTAACTGGAAAAGAAATCTTAGTATAGATTTGACTGAACCAGGGGAAGGTCTCGAGCTGTCTTCAACCGGGAAAGAAATCTTAGCATCGATTTGACTGAACCGGGGGAAGGTCTCGGATTGACTTTGTCTGGCATAGAAATCAGGGGAATCTTAGCGACGATTTGGCTGACCCAGACGAAAGTCTTAGAACATCTTCAACTAGAATAGAAACCTTAGTGTCGGTTTGACTGAACCAGAGAAAATCTTGAAAAGTGTTGGAAATCTTCAACTGGAATAGAAACCTTGGTGTCGGTTTGATTGAACCAGAGAGAACTTATGAGAACTTGATTGCATCTTTCCCTGAAAGGTAAAGAGTTAGTCGTATGTATGAAATGTATTGAGTAATGATGTTCTCAAAATAAATGAGATTGTGTTGTATAATATGTATGCACATGCCATGATGTATGGATATGAAATGCTATTGTAATATTCTCTAGCTGGGGAAAATAAATCCTGGACTGCTGCTGAAGAGTATAAGGAGTTGAGTTCTTCGTTTCTACTGGGGATAGTGACCGAAGATGATTAGCTGGGGATTTACATCCATTCTGCTTGAGAACATTCTGCCGGAGGAGACTCTATCTGAGAATAATCCTGCGGAGGAATGACTCTGTGGGGAAGAGAGATACTTTGTTGGAAGATTTGCTGATTTGGAGAAATAAACTCAGCTGGGGATGAACTTCCATTTCTGGAGAGAAGAGCTCTGTTGGAGATTGAGCTTCCGTTGTCAGAGAAATAAACTATGCTCGGAAGATAGCTTTATAAACTGCTCATGCTTATAAAACTTGGCTGGGGAATACAGATATCATCTTTCTGAAGGAACCTGCTGGGGAAGGAATTCCTGCTTGGGGATACGGAGGTCAGACCTTGGTTGTCTCGGCTCTGTGGGAAATATAGGTATCACTTGCTTGTATGTGATAGTGACTTCACTTCCAACTGTCTCTGCCCCTTGTACCATGATGGACGGGGTAACTGTCGGTATTTAGGTTTTGTACCAGTTTCTTTGAGTTCTTAGTAACTGTATTTCTGTTTTATATGCAGGTATTTGTGAACAGTAATCATATTCAAATGCATATGTCAAGAATAAAACATTGGACGTTTTTTTTGCAAAACAAAACAGAAAACGGAAAAAACAAAGACAAAGTTTTGTACTAAAAAGACGCTTTGAATTGATTTGAAATTTGCCTATAACAGGCATTTTTTACAAGGAGGCTGACGCTCTAGTAAGAGAACATCGCCGTAAAAATGGAAATTATTATAGAAATTGTGTACCAAAATAAAACATCTATGTGTAGTGATCCTATTGGGTTTCAATTCTGCTATTGCCCATATGTCTTTGAGCATCTCATCACTTTGTTGCTTGCCTGAAGCTGACTGGATTGATCGGTACCGTTTGAGCTTGATATCTGATTACTGAGGTCTGATCGCAAGGTGATCCAATGGGACATAGTGATACATTTTAATCCCTAATGGGAGAAATAAACTATGTTGGGGAATAAGCTTCCGTAGTTAGAGAATAAACTCTTCTTGGGAGAAGGTTTTATAAAATGTTTCAGATTATAAAGCTCGGCTGGGGAACACAAATTTCAGCTCTTTGAAGGAACTTTGCTGGAGAAAGTAATTCCTAGTTGGGGAAGAAGAGACCAAAACTTTGGTTGTTTCTACTCTGTGGGGAACATAGACGTCACTAGGATGTATGTTAAGGATATGACGATGACTTTGCATCAGGACATTTCTGCCCCTGTACCTGCGGGAGAAAGTACTTGCGGAGATTTTGTGGATGGATCTATGTCGTGGTTGTACTTGAACATGTATTGAATGAGTGTCAGAATGACATCCGTCTTTGGATCGTATATGAACTGTACTTGAAACATGTGTTGAATGAGTGTCATAATGACATCCGTCTCTGGATCGTATATGAACTGTAATTGAAACATGTGTTGAATGAGTGTCAGAATGACATTCGTCTCTGAATCGTATCTGAACTGTATTTGAAACATGTGTTGAATGAGTGTCAGAATGACATCCGTCTCTGGATCGTATCAGAACTGTATTTGAAACATGTGTTGAATGAGTGTTAGAATAACATCTGTCTCTAGATCATATCTGAATTGTATTTGAAACATGTGTTGAATAAGTGTTGGAATGACATCCGTCTCTGGATCGTATCTGAACTATATTTGAAACATGTGTTGGATGAGTGTCAGAATGACACCCGTCTTTAGATCGTATCTGAACTGTATTTGAAACATATGTTGAATAAGTGTCAGAATAACATCTGTCTTTGGATCGTATCTGAACTGTACTTGAAACATGTGTTGAATGAGTGTCAGAATGACATCTGTCTCTGGATCGTATATGAACTGTATTTGAAACATGTGTTGGATAAGTGTCAGAATGACATCCGTCTCTGGATCGTATCTGAATTGTATTTGAAACATGTGTTGGATGAGTGTCAGAATGACATCCGTCTCTGGATCGTATCTGAACTGTATTTGAAACATGTGTTGGATGATGTAACACGGTGGGAGAACTGACTTGGTCGTTTTGTGTTTGATCTCAAATGTTGCGGTTAGCAAGATTCGCCACCAAATTTTCTTTTATCCGAAAGGAAAGGTTGAAAAGAACAGGAAAGACCTTTGAGATGTTTTCTTGAGTTCGGGGGGTAGATTATGAAAAGGGAAGGTATTAACACCCTTTTCATCCATGGTTTTCCATGGTCCTTAGTTGCTTTCTAGATCACTTGCTTTTGTTTTAAATGTGCTTTGTGTGGTTTTTGAAAGTATTTTGAAAAGGCACCATCGTTTAGGAAAACTTTGTAATGATTCTCATTCGTAAGAATGTATACAAAAGTGTTGATCTTTTGAAAATGTTTTCAAGTTTGAAAGATATTTTTTTGAAAGTGTTGGTGTTTGTTTTGAAAATAGCAAGGGTGTTTTGGTTTTGAAATTGAGAATATGGAACTTCATCTTCAACCTCCAACCAGATCATCTGTAACTTCACCATTTCTCAATAAAAATGAAATATAAAAACATGAAAGTTGCTCCATTTTTCCATACTAATCCAACCATATAAATATCATAAGCTATAAATAAAAGATGAATGAGAATTTTTGAAAGTACCAAATTCTGACCAAAATATTTTTAGAGGTTCAGATTCAAAATTCTAACTACTCAAGCAACAATAATGAAATCTAAGGACATGGTTAGCTTCAGGACAATGATATCTACATTTCTTATTCACAAATAAACCATTAATGATGCTTTTATGAAGAGTTCAAAGTTAGGAAAACTTACCTCAAAACTGGAAATCGTGTTTTGAGTTTGAGCATATTTTAAGTGATGGTGATGATCAGGTTAGCTTCCTTGAGGTCCTAGGAAGCTAATGAAATGATTAGCTTGAGAAATGGATGGTTGAAATGGTCGAGAGAAGTCAATGTGCAAACTCTGTTTTTTGGTTATGGAAGATGGTGCAAAAGGTGTTACAGTCATATAACAAGGACAAGGATGAGTTGTATTTGATGTAAGGAAGCTTTAGGAACTAAAAGGCTTGAAAACACACAAGGGAGATGTGAGTTTCAAGTTTTTGGCCAGAATGTGCAACAATGGTGATTTTTGATATAATTTCGAGTTCTTGTGTGTTTTAGGGCTTGTGTATGCATGTGTTTTGTTGCAAACAAATTGTGCATATGTATGGAAAAAGTTTGGATACTTGAGGTGGTCAGAAGTACAAGATCACATGTTTTGGCTTCTTGGCTTGTTTTTGAAGTAAGGTTGACAAACATGGTTTCAATGCATAGTACAAAGCTATCTAGAGTGGTTACCAACTTTAAACATGCTTATCTGACTTTGTAGAGGAAGTTTGTGCAGAAGGAACAAGTGCAAAGCTCAATGCAAGTTGACTTTGCATAAAGCTTGCTTTATGTAAATGGCAATGGTGCCTTTGTGCCATTAATGGAAAATTATCCTGGATAAAGCTTGAATCAAATGGATAATAGCTCAAAAGCAAGTGTAATCTTCTGATTAGGGAGAGATCTTGAGGTTTAGAAGCCTGCAAAGCAATATTGTGCAGCATAGGCTTGAGATTTGAATTCTTGTTCATCACAAAAATGACCTATAATTTCAGTTTGAAACCCTAACTTCCTCTCTTTGATTCTCCTTGCTCAAGAATGATCTCAAGGATTTATTGGACATTTTGGAAAGCTTTTAATGTTCTCTACAACCCATCTTTGAATCACTTTTGAAAATCCCCCTTGGAACTATGTGAAAAATTGCCATGAAGTTAGGTCAAAATCCTGCCTAAACTAGGGCAAAATATTCACTAAGTGTTTAGTTTCATGACCATGACTTCATGGATTAATAACTTGAGATAAAAGCATTTATAGGAGAAGTTGTGTAAATCAAAATTTTAGATCTCATGGAGATCTACAACTTTCATGTTGAAAGTTTCCTTTGAATCATCTTGCATCATGGTGAAAAAATGGCTCAAAGTTGTGAAAAAATATGAAGTTTTCATCACTTAGAAAAATTTCTAAGTTTGGAAACTTTGACTTTTCAAAATGAAATCTTGACCTTTTGATTTCTTGATGAACAAGTTTCATATTTTTACATGTTTTGATGAATTGTGATCTTTGACACTTGATTTTGACCAAAAAGTTAAAGTTTGACTTTTCAGTATACAGTTGACTTTTGATCAGTTGACTGAAAATCAACTATCAATCAATTGATCTTGAGGGATGTTTTGAGTCATGCCATTAGGTCAAAATGATGCAATTGAACTCTTGAGATCATGCCTCAAATCAATTAACCATTTGCTAGGTCAAAAATCAGAAATTGCCCTTTTTGAGTCAAAACCCTAATTTTGACCATTTTGTCCTTTTGATGATCTGATCAAATTTCTTGAGGAATTATGGTCCAAAATTGATCAAATGATACATATGAGTTCATAATGTTGATATGGACCAAAAATTATGGAGTTTGACTGTAAATTGATTATAGTTGACTTATTCCCAATACAACTGATTTTTAGGTCAACTGCTCAATTGACTGAGCAAAAATATGATCCAAGACTTGAAACTCGACATGAGAAATCTTAGGGGTCCATAATGATCCATGAAAGTCATATTAGGCATTAAAAGTTCAATTATCCTTGTGCAATTTCAAACCCTAATTTCAGTCACCCGTGCTTAAGGAGGTGTCTTGAGCTGATCCAACCTTGTGCAGTTTTGAACCAAAGGAGATCTTGTGAGAAAATATTTGATAAATGAGAGGGGAAATTTTGGGGTACAATAGCTGCCCATGTTCAATCTTCTTAGACCTGAAGAGTTAGATTGGCGGATCCTCCATTCATGACTTGAAGGTGGAAGATGATTGGACACTAGAGTGCCCAGAAATTTGCACTCGAAGATGAAATGGGAATGGGCTTATAGATGCCATTTGGAGGAATGATGGAGATTTGCCGGAGATGGACTTGTAGATTCCATCCAAGGGTGACAGTTGACAGAGAATGGACTAAGCCTAAACTTGAGTTCAATTGGAAAAGAATCAGAATAAATCTTTGGGAGCGATTTAACTAAACCAGAAGAAGTCTTGTATGTTACTTGACTGGGAAGGATCAGAATAAATCTTGGAGAAATTTATCTAAACCAAAAGTGTTCCTTTAGAAAGTATCAGGATAAACCGTTGAGGGTTTTAACTGAACCAAAAGAGATCTTGAATATTCTTTAACTGGAAAGAATCAGAGTAAATCTTTGTGTGATTTATCTAAACCAGAGAAAGGCGTTTGCGAGAAAGAATCAGAATAAATCGTTGAGAGATTCATTTGAACCTGAAGTGTTCCTTTGAAAATTATCAGGATAAACTGTTGAGGGGTTTAAACTGAACCAAAATAGATCTTGAATATTCTTTAACTGGAAAGAATCAGAATAAATCTCTGTGTGATTTATCTGAACCAGAGAAAGCGTCTTCAGGAAAGAATCAGTATAAACCGTTGAGAGATTTATCTAAACCCGAAGTGTTCCTTTGGAAAGTATCAGGATAAATCGTTGAGGGGTTTATACTGAACCAAAATAGATCTTGAATATTCTTTAACTGGAAAGAATCAGAGTAAATATTTATGTGATTCATCTGAACCAGAGAAAGCGTCTGCGGGAAAGAATCAGAATAAACCGTTGAGAGATTTAAACTGAACCCGCAGGGATCTGGAGAAGAATTAGAACAAATCATTCAGAGATTTATCTGAACCAGAGAAGACGTCTGCAGGGAAGAATCAGAATAAACCGTTGAAAGGTTTAAACTGAAGAGGAAGGGATCTAGAGAAGAATCTGTTATATAGATGGTTGACCAATCCTTTCTTGGGAATTGATCTGTAATTGACTTGTTGAAAATTTGACGATAATTTTTGTTGATTGATCTTTCCTAAAAAAGATGAAAGGTTAGTTGCATGCAATGTCATGATGTATGAAATGCATGGTGTAATGATGTTATCAAAATAAATGAGATTTTTTCGTATGTATATGGGTTGTCAATGCCGTGACGTATGGATGTAATGTGTGGACACATTAATTGTTATGCCACAGTGTTGCTGGAGTCGGGGAAAATAAATCCCCGAGTACTGCTGGGTATAAGGAGTATAGGTCTTCATGTTTTGAAGTTGAAGTGTTGATGAGCTTCCATTTGTTAGAGAAATAAACTCTGTTGTGTAAGGGAAACACCGTGTATCGCTTGTAGACCTCGTGAAATCCTACTGGGGAATCCTGAGAAACTGGGTGACTTTCACTGAGGAATCTTAGGAGCGGTAACTGGAAGTTTTGTTCTGTATGGGATGTGAGAGAGCTTGATATCATTAAGATGCATACTGTGGGGGATTTTATGGAATAGTCTAAAGATATTATCCTATTTCTTAAAGCCATTAGTGATTGTCTTTCTATTTTCTGTTCCTTTTTTCTTTGTTCATTTGTAAACAGTAGTCACGTTCAAATGCATATGTTCAAAAATAAATCATTGGATGTTTTTGTAAACAAAACACAGAAATAAAGAAAAATAGATAGTTTTGCACTTGAATAAGTATTTTTGTACAGAGACGAACATTCTAGTAAGAGAATGTCGTCGTAGAAAATGAAAATTTGATACAAAGAAAAGATAGCTATGTGAAATAATCCTATGGGGTTCCCATGCTGCTATAGCCTTCGTGTCTCTGAGCGTCTTGTCCACTTGCTACCTTGTCCAAAGCTGATTGGATTGATTAGGCCCGTTTGAGCTTGCCAGTTAATGCTAAAGGTTGTCTGTAAGGTGATCCAATGGGGACATAGTCATACGCTTTAATTCCCTACTTTTTCCTGGACCGCCCGTTCGGGTTTTCAGTCCACCGGAATACCCTTTTTTCCCAAGCCACCCTTTCGGGTTTTCAGCTTGCCGGGTGTACAAATTTTTTTTTGTATTTTATCCCTAATTTTTTCCCGAACCTTTGTGGTTCGCCGGGATGCCCTTTTTTTGCCTAGGTGTGTCGACCTAGCGGGTCTCTTATGCGTAGTATCTTTTGACTATGTCCGCGTTCACAGGGTGTGGAAGGTCGTCGCCATCCATAATGGTTAAGATCATTGCTCCCCCAGAGAACATGCTTTTGATCATAAATGGTCCTTCATATGTAGGAGTCATTTTCCCCTGAGATCACCTTGTGGTAATATTATACGCTTGATTACTAGGTCACCAACTTAATATACCTGACGTCTGACATTTTTGTTAAAAGCTTTGATCATACGTTTTTGGTACATCTGGCCGTGACAGACAGCCGTAAGCCTTTTCTCGTCAATTAGGTTCAACTGGTCAAGCCAAGTTTGAATCCATTCATCTTCGTTCAGCCCTACATCCTTTATGATTCTCAGAGAAGGTATTTGGACCTCAATTGATAGAACAACTTCCATGCCGTATACCAAGGAGAAGGGAGTTGCCCTTGTTGAAGTGCGCGCCGTGGTACGGTAACTGTGGAAAGTAAATGGTAGCATCTTGTTGTACCCCATAATTTGCCCTCCCATATTCTTCAAGATTTGCCAAGATCAAGGTTTAAAATCTCTCAAGGGTGGCACAGTCCAATGGCCTCCTAATAGTAAAAAATTAGGGTTTTGGTTCTGGCAAAGAAATTGAGGTTTCCAAGGGTCCAAACAAGTCCCACATGCCTATAAATATTGTCAAGCATCCTCATGTCAAGTTTCAAGACTTACAGCACAAAATTGCACAGTCAAAAACCCTAATTGCTCAACAGTCAACTGCAGGGGCAAAATGGTCATTTGACAGTCAAAAGTCAAAATTTTTGGTCAACATCTTATTTTGAAGCCACAA
Source organism: Vicia faba (assembly GCA_948472305.1). NCBI lineage: Eukaryota > Viridiplantae > Streptophyta > Magnoliopsida > Fabales > Fabaceae > Vicia > Vicia faba. Next base: position 1,292,715,006 of record OX451739.1, on the reverse strand, counting down.
ACATCATTTGATCAATTCTTGATCATGATTCTCAAGGCATGGCTCAAAAAGTCTCAAGATGCAAAAGTTTCCATATTTGGACAGCTGAAAAAGTCAACTGCAAATTGACCAAGGCATAACTTCCACATGGTTTATCAAAAAAATTCCATCCAAAGCTCATTTTGAAGAGAATGACATTTCCTACAACTCATCTTCACACTTCAAATCCAAGAAATACTCTCACAAAAAGTTATCAATCTTAACATTATAGGTCATTTTCAAAAGTCAACAAAAAGGCACTTTAAGTCAAAGACCATAACTTGAGATTGGTAAATCAAAATGACATGGGACCAAAGGCATTGGTTATAGGACTTCAAGACCTTTCCAAAATGTCCAAGAACATGATCAAAGCTTAAAAATTGAGCAAGATATGCCTTGTGGAAGTTGGGAAATTATTGGGAATTTTGAAAAGTCAACTTTGCTTCAAATGCCTCAAAATTGCTAATGGGCCTCAATTTCTTCCATGAAACATTACCCAAAGGCCATGCACGACCCATTGGCATCCAAGGGAGTTATTTCATCATTTTTTATTAATTATTTGAATTTTTAATGTTATTAATTCACTTAATTAAAATTAAATATGAAAAAAATACTAAAGCATGTATTTTAAATCTTTTTATGCAGCTAATAGATCCATTATAAGCTCAAGATTTCGTGCACATTCAGAAAGGAAAGAATCATTCATGATTTGGCATATTTGGCATGAAAAAAGATTGAAAAAGATTATGCAAAATCAAAAATTCAAAATCATCAATGCAAAGGCTTTGGGCTTGATTTTTCTGACCTAATGCAGTCACATACATATACACAATGCAACCCTAATGAGAAGAACAAGCAAGCTGCGCCCAAACTCAAAGAACACTTTGCACTTTTCTCTCAAAAATTTCAAAACTGAAAACACACATAGAGCACGTTTCAAAGCAAAAGAAGCATTCCAATAGACTCCTGAGAATACCAGGAAGCTTTTCCAATTGAAACCAACCCTCCATACGCAAGGAATCGGTATAACCAAGTCTGACTTTCTTTGAAAATTTTAATATTCGTGTTTCATTATTCATGCAATATTTTTGATTTTTAATCATGGATTTGGACTAATGTGAGTGTTCTGAAGCTGATAGCATGCTTTAATTGAATTAATAAGGCCTCTATGAGAATCCACCATGGGAGCTATTTAGGGTTTCAGAGGTTTGAAATTAGGGACTCTTTCATATGGAAAAATTAAGCCACGAAACTTATACCATTGAAACCAGGACCTTCACACGAACACAATCATCACCTCGCGCCTTTTTTATATGGGCCCAGGAGCTAATCGCTATTTTTGTATATTGTGGTTAGTGGGGGTTTAAAACCCCCGCTACTTGTTTGATATTTTTGCAGAAAGAAGAAGATGACGCTGGCGTATCCTCATACGACTGGAGCATTTGAATCTGGCGCAGTTTTTTTATTGTTTTATATCATTAGCTTTATTTCCTCATTATAATATTAGTGTCCCATTATATTGACAAAGAACGCAAGCAGCATAACTGGCAAAGCATTAACATGGCAAGCATTGGGACCTGGGTTCGATTCCCAGGTCCCCCATATTCCTTTCATATATTTTTTCCTAACGTGCTTCTATGCAGTATGTCCTCAAAGACCCACCATGCGCCTTCACCTCCTAGCTTGCCATATGTCTCTAATGATCAATCTGAAGGCCATGGTATGAATTCCAGGATACGCGTTAGTCAACCATGCACACTCAAACGTGGAAAATTCAAACAGGCCTTTGTCCCATGGGCCCAAATTACTCTAACAACACCCCCTATGTTTGTATTTCTTTCTCTCATTCTTTTTCTTTTTTTTATTTGTTTTAATTTAACTATTTTCTTTTAATTCCTAAAATAATTTTTACAACATAAAAAACCAGAAAATCATAAAACAAAAAATATGTTTTATTAATATTAATTTTGTAAATAAATTGCAATAACCAAATTAGTTTAATTTTAGATCTTCAACTTTAATGTTTTTTTAAAAATAAATAAAATACATAAAAATTAGGTTTAGCATTTTCATTCTTTTTTTCTCAATAAATAAATTTTTATTCTTATTATTATTAACCATTAATCATTTTGTAAATAAACTTGTCATTAAATAATTAGGTTAAATTAGGTTAAACTTAAACATTTTTCTTTAATAAATTAAAAACAATTTAGAACTAGGGTTTTATTTAACTTTTAATTCCAATTAATTCTCTTTAATTTCATAAATACAAAAAAAAAACATAAAAACAAGTTCTTTTTATTATTTAATCATTAATTACCTTTAATTTTAATTTAATTTCTTTAAAGGGTCCAACGCCCTCGCACTTTCGATTCCAATTTCCTTTCGCGCATTTGTCTTTATTTTTCGTTTTAAATTTATGTAATTGCCCCAAGGCCTTGTAATAGATAATTAGGACATCTACTTTCCGCATTTTATTTTTCAAATCAGGTCTTTGTTTAATTTGGCGATGTAGACCCGTGCCTTGTAATAGCGTAGGACTTTTATTTTTTCGCATTTTAATTCCCGCACCCTTAACTTCTAATTATCACATGAAAGAATGTATGCCAAAATAAAAATCAAAGCGTAGAACACTCAATGCATGATCAAGACAAATAATGACTGAAAATGACACACAATTCACACATCACTCCTAGGGTACGCCTCACTGTTGCCTTACCCCTCGAAACGATGTCGTCGAGTAGAGGACGTTTTAGTAAGTCCTCATGCCCATGAACATGGCATGGGGGTAGCTTCTAAGGTATCCTCCTATTGCTCTGGTGACCACACTGTCCCTAATCCTCGAATTGACCCGAACACCTCCAACGGTGGTGCTACCTACCCCTCAATGGTGGGATGGCACTACCTCAAGGACATTTACACAGACTAATTCCTTAGGGTAGGTAGATGACTCGTAGATACTTGCTCTATTCAAAACAAAGAAAACTCTTTTCACACTGACACTTTCAAAAAGTTTTCAAACAATTTTTTTCAAACACTCTTAAGGACTGATACAAGAGTCGAACTGAAATTTTAAACGAAACTTTTTCAAACCCACTCACTTTGAAAAGCAAACAAACATTTTGAAAACACAAATGAGCAAGTATCTAAGAGCCCATGGACAACCATGGATAGAAAGGGTGCTAACACCTTCCCTTTCTATAAATCTACCTCCCGAACCGAGAGCTAATCTCAATAAGGAATTTTTCTGTGCTTTTGTCCTTTCCATATTGGAGAAAATAAAAGACGGTGGCGACTCTTGCTTCCGCGACATTTCGTGAACTAGCGTTAAACAGTCAGTTCCAGATCCACCGATCACAGAACTGGCGACTCTGTTGGGGATATCTTATAAAGTGAGGTGTACCTTAGGACTAAGATCACTGTGTTTTCAATTGTTTTGACTTGTTTGCTTTAAATTGTGGGTTGCATTGGAGTTACATAGATCCTAACCCGGATCTGGGGATACCCTGTTTAGGTAGCATAAGCTGTGAGGGACCTGTCCAGCGTAGACCGACATGGGTGAAGCAGTGGCTACGTTGGTGTGGTGCCTTGGTCTGTACCGATATCCCTTGTGTTGCAACGAGGAGAATATAGGTCTTCTGAGGAGTCATTAAGCACCAACAGACCTTAGAACCTTAAATGACCCAACTTGGCCAATAGAACAGTAGCAGTATGCTACGCCCATTGAGGCTAAACTCTCGTGATGGTTCTGGCCGCAAGAAAAGATTGCGATGCTGGAGTTATGACCGATTGAGGGTAGTCAATGATATTGGGATCCTCTAAGAACCCGGTTACTTTTGATAGGACAGGTATGAACCAACAAACTGAAAGAGGGTAATACCTAGACCTCATGCTGGCCTAAACTCTAAGGGCTTGTTTTGTGCGACTTGTGTGCCTTCAAAACTTGACTACTTGCATGCTTGTTATCTGACACTTGAGTTTCATGCAGGTTTTGTTTATGGTCCTTAATTGGGACTCATAACAGGGTTTACTGAGTTTCTTGCAGGTTTTGTTCACAGTCCTTAATTAGGACTCATAACAGGGTTTACCTACGTTACCCCATGCATAGCATAACATCATACCATTGCATACATCCTACATAAGGACTAATCCATTTCAAGGATCTCAAGGGCTTGTGATGCAGGTCATGATGGACCAAATGTCTAGCAAGGGGCAAAGGGGATTTATTTCCCTCTAGCCAAGGTTGTCAGGGGCTATGACCCACTTGATATGGTGAGCCTTGACTCTTGAAGAAGGACTCTCTACAACGGGAAGTGCTTTCAATCAAGCTACCAGATACCAGCTCTAACAAATTTCTTGTTTACCCCGCGAGATTCTTGAAAACATTGCATGCATATATATACATCATTGCATTACAGGTACCTTTCTTTACAGGTCACTTACCATCTGCGCTGTTTATTTCAGCAACGGCTTCTCAACAATACAACCCGGACCTTCATGCTCAAGAGACTCGGTTCGGGGAAATCCTCCTGAATCTATCCAAGGGGCAGGAAGAGCTGAGAACACTCCTTACGAGGACTTTGGTCAGGAACAGTGCTGAGGACGACAAGGAAGAACGGCTGAAACGTCTACAAGCTGAGGTAGACACATTAAAAACCCAGATGCTGGGGCAAAGGGCTCTCATCCAAAGTTTAGCTCGGGGGCAAGGAGAGATGAGGGCCTTGATCAGTCAGCTTCATCAAGACATGAAGCAACCAACCCAAGTCAAGGACCAAGTCATTAATCAGCCTCCAAGAAGTCAAAGGTTTGGGCCTCTCCAAGCTGCTACTACTTCACAGGTCCAACAACGACCTCGCCAAGAACGACGGACCGATCATAGCAAGCCAGACAAGCCTAAAAGGCAGTTCACCTAGCTCAACGTGTCACCGTCTCAAGCTTTACAACAATTGTTGAGGTTGAATCTGGTGACGTTAAGGGACCCTCCTAAGAACCTCAACACAGCCTCCCCAAAATACAATCCTGAGGAAAGATGTGCGTACCACTCTGACAGTCCAGGACATGATACCGACGACTGCTGGGCTCTGAAGAATAAGATCCAAGACCTGATTAATGAAAGAGCTGTGGATTTCACCCAGATGGGCCAGGCTGAATGCTCCTGTCATCCCTACAAGATGCACCAGTTGAAGTAACAAGCCTTGAGACTAGAAGACTTTTGTTCATTAGAATTTTTCAAGTTATAATTTTCTTTTGTTCAAACATTTACTCATGTTAAACATTGTTATTTCATTAATGCATTGCATATGTCTATTTTGAAGCAATATATTCGTATTCACTATATGCAATTTATTTTCATATTTTTTTCTGATGGTCAACGCTCGATTAATAATTCTAAGCCTCTTGAGGGAGGATGACGAAAACGATACCACGATCTTTACAGTATGCTTTTGAACGGACCCCGCTGATGAGGTACATGCATTGTTTCAAATCCCTAAACACTGGAGTTATAAGGAAGATAATCCCTCGTCAACCCCTCTGAGCCAAAGAAGTAGGAGTTTTTCTTTTCGAAAATTTAAACCCTTTATCATAACCTGGGGCAGGGTAGTTCTCTCAGTTGATCCAAGTGCATAACAAATGGCACCAAAGAGGTCCTTACAAAAAAAAGAAGACAGTGATGATTCCGAATAATCATAAGGATAGGCAGTCATTATATCTCAAAAATAAAAACCCAATAAGTCAAAACCTATGAAGGAGACTTACAAAACTGGGGCATCCCGCTGACTGTAATCACAAAAGAAACAGTTCAGGCAAAAAATAGGGATAACAAAATCAAAATCAAGAAGAAAGAGGTCATACAAACCCTCAACAAAAACAAAAAAAGAAATGACTGCCTATTCAGAATAAATCATCAATATCTGAACCATCATTGGAACGTCAGGACAAAGACTCAAACAAGGTCTAACGCACGATCAACTGAGCTTAGGTTTGAAGAACATCACGAAGAGCGGGTGGGTACAAATAATTTGAGCCTCTATCCTTTGTTTCTTAAGCCGTGAACCAGGCCACGCTACAACCTTTAAAAGTCCTAGCTGAAGCATGGGTTAGTTAGAAAGCATACTGTTACGAAAGGTATCCTGACTCCTTAAGGCTTGCGATAAAATACGGAGTTGACATCACGTTTTACAAACATTCACTTGTTTTATGAAAAAGAATGCATTTCCAAAAACTTCGAAACAGACATAAGCTTTGCATTTTTAACATAACTTTGTTTGCATATGACTTCTTGTTTGAACAACATAGAAATTCGCACGACGAATGCCTAATGAACAAAAGCACCTCCAATCAAGGGGCATGGCCTGGTCATTGTCCATCATCTGGGGCAGTTAAGTCAAGATTCAAAAAAACCTCTCAAATGCTAAAAAGCCAGGGGAAAATATCCGCCTAAGTCACTTGGGGCATTGGACAGGAATTCCAGCAACAAATCTTGCACGATCAGACATCTTCTGGTAATATGGAAACACAATAACAGGGGCAACTCCCTACATCCTGAGAGCATGGACATAGTCGAAAAAATACTACGCAAAATCAAAGACCCGCTAGGTTGACACACCTAGGCAAAAATAAGGGCTTCCCGGCGAACCAAAAGGGTTCGGGAAAAATAAGGGATGAAAATGAAAAATCTGTACACCCGGCAAGTCGAAAACCTGAAAAGGTGGCTTGGGCAAAAATGGGTATCCCGATGGACTGAAAACCTGAAAGGGCGGTCCAGGCAAAATTAGAGATCAGAGCGTACAACTATGTCCTGTCATCTCGTCACTTGCCTACCAGAAGAAGATTTGTCAAATCGGCAGTCATCAAGCACCTCCACAGGTATCTTCCTCTCCCACATCAGAAACATGGGCAATAATGAGGTGTCTAAGCGATCTAATTGCTCTGTCCACCAAGGTACAAAGGTAGGTTCGGTTGAAAAACATGACCAAGATATCTTAATTCCCCAGAGAGTGAGCCAGCAAGTCAGCGATACTCTCCCCAAGCAGAGTTAGTCCACTATCAACCTCAAGGAAGTTGGATTATCCCCCGTGGATCTCAACATTCCCCAGCGGAGTATAAGAACATTCTTAACAAGCATCCCCGGCAGTCTTGATCTAAGACTGTTCCCCGACGGTATACCAGACATTCAGTGGAATCTCTTCCCCAATATATCTCAAAGAGTTCCCCAGGAAAGTCCAGTATAGTTCAAGATTTCCCCAAGAAAGCTTGAATCATCTCACCCGCAGTAAGCTTATCCCCTGCAGAGCACGAACGCGTCTCCCGACTTTATTCAAAGGTTATTTCCCTGCCAGGATATAACTGGGTTATCCTCAGCCAAAAGCCACGGAAAGATCGTCCTCGGCAAAGTCTTCTCACCCCCAGCGGAGGCTATCAAAACTCCCAACATAACAACGGTATCCCCAGCGAAGTTACCATCAACATCCCAGCAAAGTACCTCTCTCCCCACAGAGTATTGTTCCCCAGCAAGATCGCTAGAATAATTTTCTCCCCGCAGAGCAATCCATTCGCCGAGTTTATTCCCTAACGGAGTTATCTTCTCCTATCGGTATTCTTGCAACTATCATCCCCAGCGGAAACAACAAAGCACTATTCTCTAACATCAGCCCAGGATGTGACTTCCCGGCACCCGTCAAGGATTTACTTTCCTAGACAAAAAACATACATTCATAAACATCTCACTTTCATACATTATAGCATGCATATACGCATCATGATCTTACAATCTCATTTATGTTGAGAACATCATTGCTTGATCCATATCATGCATTGCATATGATTGACCTTTACCTTTCAGGAAAGATCCAGTCAAGTTCTCAGCTATATCCAAGACCTTGTCTGGTTCAGTTAAATCGACTCCTAAAGATTTTTATGATTCTTATCCAGTCAAAGGCCTTCTCTGGTCCAGTTAAATCGATTCCTAAAGATTTTTCTGATGAAGACTCAGTTGAAGATTCCAAGACCTTGTCTGGTTCAGTTAAATCGACTCCTAAAGATTTTTCTGATCCAGTCAAAGGCCTTCTCTGGTCCAGTTAAATCGATTCCTAAAGATTTTTCTGATGAAGACTCAGTTGAAGATTCCAAGACCTTATCTGGTTCAGTTAAATCGACTCCTAAAGATTTTTCTGATTCTTATCCAGTCAAAGGCCTTCTCTGGTCCAATTAAATCGATTCCTAAAGATTTTCCTAATGAAGACTCAGTAGAAGACGCCCCAGATTCTCTCATCGTTACTGTTGAGGTAGTAATCGCCCCAGATTCTCTCATCGTTGCTGTTGAGGTAGTAATCGCCCCAGATTCTCTCATCGTTACTGTTGAGGTAGTAATCGCCCCAGATTCTCTCATCGTTACTGTTGAGGTAGCAATCGCCCCAGATTCTCTCATCATTACTGTTGAGGTAGTAATCGCCCCAGGTTCTCTCATCGTTACTGTTGAGGTAGTAATCGCCCCAGGTTCTCTCATCGTTACTGTTGAGGTAGTAATCGCCCCAGGTTCTCTCATCGTTACTGTTGAGGTAGTAATCGCCCCAGATTCTCTCATCGTTACTGTTGAGGTAGCAATCGCCCCAGATTCTCTCATCGTTACTGTTGAGGTAGTAATCGCCCCAGGTTCTCTCATCGTTACTGTTGAGGTAGTAATTGCCCCAGGTTCTCTCATCGTTACTGTTGAGGTAGTAATCACCCCAGGTTCTCTCATTATTACTGTTGAGGTAGTAATCGCCCCAGATTCTCTCATCATTACTGTTGAGGTAGTAATCGCCCAAGGTTCTCTCACCATCCCGTTGAAATAGTAACCATCCCTGATTCATTCATCACCTTTTGAAGCTCCAGACTCGATTCATGTATCTCGCCAGGGCACGTCTGAAGAGGTTGAAAATTCGATTCCTGTAACCAACCAGGGAGCGTCTATATAAAGAGTTTGAAGACCAACTCCTGTAATAGGTCAGGTAATCATTTTCTTTTTCAGGTACGCAAGTTCTCGCTAAGGAATCTCTTATGCGATCGACACCCAGATGGCATCTATAAGCCCATCCACCTATCCATCACCTCTCAACATGTCATCCGTAAGCCCATCTTCCTATCCATCAATCTCCAAATGGCATCTGTAAGCCCATTCCCACCATCACACTGCTAACATGTGAGCGCAAATTTCTGGGCACTCTAGTGTTCAATCATCTTCCACCTTCGGATTACGAAAGGCACGTCATCCAATCTACATCCTCAGGTCTAAGAAGATTGAACTGGGGCAACTGTTGTACCCCAAAATTTGCCCTCCCATATTCTTCAAGATTTGCCAAGATCAAGGTTCAAAATCTCTCAAGGGTGGCACAGTCCAATGGCCTCCTAATAGTAAAAAATTAGGGTTTTGGTTCTGGCAAAGAAATTGAGGTTTCCAAGGGTCCAAACAAGTCCCACATGCCTATAAATATTGTCAAGCATCCTCATGTCAAGTTTCAAGACTTACAGCATAAAATTGCACAGTAAAAAACCCTAATTGCTCAACAGTCAACTGTAGGGGCAAAATGGTCATTTGACAGTCAAAAGTCAAAATTTTTGGTCAACATCTTATTTTGAAGCCACAAACATCATTTGATCAATTCTTGATCATGATTCTCAAGGCATGGCTCAAAAAGTCTCAAGATGCAAAAGTTTCCATATTTGGACAGTTGAAAAAGTCAACTGCAAATTGAGCAAGGCATAACTTCCACATGGTTTATCAGAAAAATTCCATCCAAAGCTCATTTTGAAGAGAATGACATTTCCTACAACTAATATTCACACTTCAAATCCAAGAAATGCTCTCACAAAAAGTTATCAATCTCAACATTATAGGTCATTTTCAAAAGTCAACAAAAAGGCACTTTAAGTCAAAGACCATAACTTGAGATTGGTAAATCAAAATTACATGGAACCAAAGACATTGGTTATAGGACTTCAAGACCTTTCCAAAATGTCCAAGAACATGATCAAAGCTTAAAAATTGAGCAAGATATGCCTTGTGGAAGTTGGGAAATTATTGGGAATTTTGAAAAGTCAACTTTGCTTCAAATGCCCCAAAATTGCTAATGGGCCTCAATTTCTTCCATGAAACATTACCCAAAGGCCATGCACGACCCATTGGCATCCAAGGGAGTTATTTCATCATTTTTTATTAATTATTTGAATTTTTAATGTTATTAATTCACTTAATTAAAATTAAATATGAAAAAAATACTAAAGCATGTATTTTAAATCTTTTTATGCAGCTAATAGATCCATTATAAGCTCAAGATTTCGTGCACATTTAGAAAGGAAAGAATCATTCATGATTTGGCATATTTGGCATGAAAAAAGATTGAAAAAGATTATGCAAAATCAAAAATTCAAAATCATCAATGCAAAGGCTTTGGGCTTGATTTTTCTGACCTAATGCATTCACATACATATACAAAATGCAACCCTAATGAGAAGAACAAGCAAGCTGCGCCCAAACTCAAAGAACACTTTGCACTTTTCTCTCAAAAATTTCAAAACTGAAAACACACATAGAGCACGTTTCAAAGCAAAAGAAGCATTCCAATAGACTCCTGACAATACCAGGAAGCTTTTCCAATTGAAACCAACCCTCCATACGCAAGGAATCGGTATAACCAAGTCTAACTTTCTTTGAAAATTTTCATATTCGTGTTTCATTATTCATGCAATATTTTTGATTTTTAATCATGGATTTGGACTAATGTGAGTGTTCTGAAGCTGATAGCATGCTTTAATTGAATTAATAAGGCCTGTATGAGAATCCACCATGGGAGCTCTTTAGGGTTTTAGAGGTTTGAAATTAGGGATTCTTTCATATGGAAAAATTAAGCCAAGAAACTTATACCATTGAAACCAGGACATTCACACGAACACAATCATCACCTCGTGCCTTTTTTATATGGGCCCAGGAGCTAATCGCTATTTTTGTATATTGTGGTTAGTGGGGGTTTAAAACCCCCGCTACTTGTTTGATATTTTTGCAGAAAGAAGAAGATGACGCTGGCGTGTCCTCATACGACTGGAGCATTTGAATCTGGCGCGGTTTTTTATTGTTTTATATCATTAGCTTTATTTCCTCATTATAATATTAGTGTCCCATTATATTTACAAAGAACGCAAGCAGCACAACTGGCAAAGCATTAACATGGCAAGCATTGGGACCTGGGTTCGATTCCCAGGTCCCCCATATTCCTTTCATATATTTTTTCCTAACGTGCTTCTATGCAGTATGTCCTCAAAGACCCACCATGCGCCTTCACCTCCTAGCTTGCCATGTGTCTCTAATGATCAATCTGAAGGCCATGGTATGAATTCCAGGATACGCGTTAGTCAACCATGCACACTCAAAGGTGGAAAATTCAAACAGGCCTTTGTCCCATGGGCCCAAATTACTCTAACAACACCCCATATGTTTGTATTTCTTTCTCTCATTCTTTTTCTTTTTTTTATTTGTTTTAATTTAACTATTTTCTTTTAATTCCTAAAATAATTTTTACAACATAAAAAACCAGAAAATCATAAAACAAAAAATATGTTTTATTAATATTAATTTTGTAAATAAATTGCAATAACCAAATTAGTTTAATTTTAGATCTTCAACTTTAATGTTTTTTTAAAAATAAATAAAATACATAAAAATTAGGTTTAGCATTTTCATTCTTTTTTTCTCAATAAATAAATTTTTATTCTTATTATTATTAACCATTAATCATTTTGTAAATAAACTTGTCATTAAATAATTAGGTTAAATTAGGTTAAACTTAAACATTTTTCTTTAATAAATTAAAAACAATTTAGAACTAGGGTTTTATTTAACTTTTAATTCCAATTAATTCTCTTTAATTTCATAAATACAAAAAAAACATAAAAACAAGTTCTTTTCTTTATTTAATCATTAATTACCTTTAATTTTAATTTAATTTCTTTAAAGGGTCCAACGCCCTCGTACTTTCGATTCCAATTTCCTTTCGCGCGTTTGTCTTTATTTTTCATTTTAAATTTATGTAATTTCCCCAAGGCCTTGTAATAGATAATTAGGACATCTACTTTTCGCATTTTATTTTTCAAATCGGGTCTTTGTTTAATTTGGCGATGTAGACCCGCGCCTTGTAATAGCGTAGGACTTTTATTTTTCCGCATTTTAATTCCCGCACCCTTAACTGCTAATTATCACATGAAAGAATGTATGCCCAAATAAAAATCAAAGCGTAGAACACTCAATGCATGATCAAGACAAATAATGACTGAAAATGACACACAATTCACACATCACTCCTAGGGTACGCCTCACTGTTGCCTTGCCCCTCGAAACGTGGTCGTCGAGTAGAGGACGTTTTAGTAAGTCCTCATGTTCATGAACATGGCATGGGGGTAGCTTCTAAGGTATCCTCCTATTGCTCTGGTGACCACACTGTCCCTAATCCTCGAATTGACCCGAACACCTCCAACGGTGGTGCTACCTACCCCTCAATGGTGGGATGACACTACCTCAAGGACATTTACACAGACTAATTCCTTAGGGTAGGTAGATGACTCGTAGATACTTGCTCTATTCAAAACAAAGAAAACTCTTTTCACACTGACACTTTCAAAAAGTTTTCAAACAATTTTTTTCAAACACTCTTGAGGACTGATACAAGAGTCGAACTGAAATTTTAAACGAAACTTTTTCAAACCCACTCACTTTGAAAAGCAAACAAACATTTTGAAAACACAAATGAGCAAGTATCTAAGAGCCCATGGACAACCATGGATAGAAAGGGTGCTAACACCTTCCCTTTCTATAAATCTACCTCCCGAACCGAGAGCTAATCTCAATAAGGAATTTTTCTGTGCTTTTGTCCTTTCCATATTGGAGAAAATAAAAGACGGTGGCGACTCTTGCTTCCGCGACATTTCGCGAACCAGCGTTAAACAGTCACTTCCAGATCCACCGATCACACATCTCATGCCAGTCTTTATAGGTTACTGTCATTTTTGTATGATCATTTAGATGTTCTTATTTGCGGCTTCGACAACACCATTCATTTTTGGCTGGTAAGGGGAAGAATTATGGTATTGGATCTTGAATTGCGCGTATAGTGCGATGATCATAGTATTGTTGAGATTCATACCATTGTCTGTGATGATTCTCTATGGGATTTCGTACCGACAGATGAGATTCTGTTTGATGAACCGGGCCACAACATTCTTGGTAACAGAAGCGAAGGAAGCTGCCTCAACCCACTTCGTGAAATAGTCAATGGCCACTAAGATGAAGCGGTGTCCATTAGAAGTTGTAGGTTTGATTTCTCCAATCATATCGATGCACCACATCACGAATGGCCAGGGGACAATCAGGACATTTAGAGGCACTGGAGGTATATGCACTTTGTCAGCGTAGATCTAACACTTGTGGTAGGTTCGCGAATGCTGATAGAAATTTGCTTCCATGGTAGACCAGTAATACCCTGCCCGTAGGATATTTTTAGCCATCGTATGCCCACTGGAATAGGTGCCAAAAGTTCCTTCATGTAGATCAGCCATGATCTTTTCTTCCTCAACCTTGTCTACGCAACGAAGCAAAACAGAGTCGTGGTTGCGCTTGTAGAGAATGCTATTACTGGGGAAGAACTTAGCAGAGAATCTCCTCAAGAATTTATTATCATTGACTGAAGCTCCTTCCGGATACTCTTGATCCTTGAGATACCTCTTAACTTCATGGAACCAAGGCTGGTCCACTACTTCTTCAGTATCGATCTCGTAAGAGTAAGCTGGTTCGTCCATCCGTTCAATGGTGATCTGGGGAGCCTCGTTACCCCACTTGAGTTTAAACATGGATGACATAGTGTCTAGCGCGTCCACTAGTTGATTTTCCTCTCGTGGGAAATGCTCAAAGGTAATCTCCTCAAAATATGGGATTAATGTCAACACATGTTCTTTGTAAGGGATGAGGTTAGGGTGCTTCGTGTCCCATTCTCATTTGATCTGACTGATGACTAAGGCTAAATCTCCAAATACACTTAAGGACTTGATTCCCAAATCTATGGAAGCTTTGAGACCAAAAATACATGCTTTGTATTCTGCCATATTATTAGTACAGTTGAAACAAAGTCTTACAGTGAGAGGATTATGGCATCCTTCGGGGGATATGATTACATCACCTATGCCATTGTCGAGTGCGTTGGAGGCTCCATCAAAAACCAAGGTCCATCGGGATCCTTGTTCAGGTCCGTCTTATGGTATGAGTTCTTCACAATTGTTTACCATCATGATGTATTCATTTGGGAATTCAAATTTCATGGACTGATAGTCATCCATAGCTTGATGAGCAAGGTGATCGGCTAGTACACTGCCCTTTATTGCTTTTTGGGTAGTGTATTGAATGTCGTATTCAGTCAGGATCATCTTCCATCTTGCTATTCTCCCAGAGAGGGTAGGTTTCTCGAATATGTGTTTAATTAGATCCATGTTGGATATCAATAAGGTAGTATGGGTCAACATATACTGTGTTAGCCGTCGAGCAGCCCATGCCAGAGCGCAGCAAGTTTTCTCGAGCAGTGAATATCTTGTTTCACAGTCGGTAAACTTTTTGCTCAGGTAGTAAATATAGTGCTCTTTTCGGCCAGACTCGTCATGCTGCCCCAACACACACCCCATTGAATTTTCCAAGATAGTTAGATACATGATTAAAGGTCTTACCTCGACTGGCGGCATCAAAACTGGAGGCTCTTGTAGGTACTCTTTGATCTTGTCGAAGGCAGCTTGGCATTCATAATTCCATTTGACTACTTGATCTTTCTTCAGTAATTTGAAGATTAGTTCACAAGTAGTTGTTAAGTGAGAAATGAATCTGGAAATGTAGTTTAGTCGTCCTAAAAATCCTATGACTTCCTTCTCGGTGCAAGGAGCATGCATTTCTTCGGTGCAAGGAGCCTAGGAGTTTACCGGACCTCACCCCAAATGTGCATTTATTCGGGTTCAAGCTCAGCTTGTATTTATTTAGTCTCTCAAACAGTTTCTGCAAATGGTCAAGATGTTCCTCTTCAGTTTGAGATCTAGCTATCATGTCATCCACATAGACCTTTATTTCGTGATGGATCATGTCGTGAAATAGAGCTACCATGGCGCGCTGATAAGGTGCCCCAGCGTTCTTCAACCCGAATGGCATAACCTTGTAACAGAACGCGCCCCACTGTGTGACGAAGGTCGTTTTCTCCATGTCCCCGGGTGCCATTTTGATTTGATTTTATCCTGAGAAACCATCCATAAATGAGAACACTTTATGCTGTGCGGTATTATCAACCAAAATATCGATATGGGGAAGTGGGAAATCATCCTTAGGGCTTGCCCTATTCAAATCTCGGTAATCCACACACATGCGTACTTTTCTGTCCTTTTTAGGCACTGGAACAACATTGGCAACCCATTATGGATAAGAGGTGATAGCTAAGAATCCAGCGTTGAACTATTTCATGACTTCAGTCTTGATCTTCTCTGACATGTCTGGACGCATGCGATAGACTTTCTGTTTTACCGGAGGGTAATCTTCTTTTGTCGGTAGACGATGGACCACGATATCAGTGTCAAGTCCTGGCATGTCTTCGTATGACCAGGAAAAGACCTCAACATAGTCATGTAGTAACTGAATTAAGCGCTTCTTGACACTAGGTTCCAGATTGGCTCCTACCTTGACTTCTTTCTTGTCCTCTTCGGTACCTAAGTTAACTGTGTCCACTGGTCCTTCGTGGGGTTGTATGGTTCTTTCTTCCTGTTGTAGTAACCTAGCTAGTTACCCTGGCACTTCACAATCTTCCTCACCTTCATCTTCGGCTTGGTAGATTAGATTTTCAGAGTCACAATAGGCCATAGCAGAATCGTTACCCATGGGATCCTGAGTGGATGTGGATCTGCATTTGATATGTGAGTGTGTGTAAGAGCATAGCTATTTTTGACAGAAATAAAAATGTAGAAAAGAAAGATAAAGAGCACAAAGTTTGCATGCAAAAACGTCCATGATTCATTGATGACATATGAAAATGAAGTAACAACCCTTACAAATGGACCGTTGTGCCTCGTGTAAGACATATGGTTTTAAAAGTCTGAATTGTTTAATTATTACAAGTCCGACAAAAATTTAAAGACAATTACTGTTGGATAAAAGTAATTGGGACAAAATCTTTAGCTTCCCAGTTGCTGAGTCCTCCGTTGATAGTTGGGAAAATCCACTCCTCCAGGTTGCAACTGTCATCACTATCCTCCACTGCGTTGACTCTGTGGTTGCTTATCCTCAAAGGTGGTCTCCTGGAACGAGCACGACGAATAGCTTTCTAGGCTCCTGAAGTGAAACCCAAACCAAATTTTTCAGATTTGTAAGGGTTATCCGGGAGTTTGCCCCAAATAGTACACCCACCTTCTTCGATTACTACCTTGGCATCTTTCAGAGAAGACATCTTTAGTGGAGGTCTTGTAATCTTTGGAACTTGGGAAATAATCTTGGTTACTGCCACGGTTTGTGGTACTTCCTCGAAATGCTGAAACGGATTTTCAATGAATTCACCATCCAATTCCACGTATTTGAAGGAGTTTAAGTGACTGACCATATATTCCTCTTCTCCATGAACAATAATGATTTTTCCCTTGGTTGGGTATTTTAGCATCTGATGTAATGTTGAAGTGACGACACCAGCGTCATGAATCCATGGTCGGCCCAATAAACAGGAATAAGAAGGGCGAATGTCCATCACGTAGAAAGTTGAATCAAAGGTTTGAGTTCCAACTTTAATGGGGATGTCCACCTCCCTATGCACCATTCTCTTTGATTCGTCGAAGGCCCTTACCACTATGTTGTTGGGTTTTAAGGTCAAACCTTCACAGTCAAGTCTATCCAAAGCTTTCTTAGGAAGCACATTTAAAGATGAACCAGTATCAACCAGGACATGGGCCAAATTTGTGCCCCTGCATTCGACAGAGACATGCAACGCCTCGTTGTGTTTCCTCCCTCTAGGTGTCAGGTCAGCATCAGAAAAGCCTAAACCATTGTCAGTTGTTAAACTGGCCATACAGTCTTGGAATTGGTCAGTAGAGGTTTCTTGTGGCACACGGGCAGATTTAAGAAATTTCACCAAGACCTTCGCATGAGCCTCAGAGCACAACAGTAAAGCTAGCATAGAAATCTTTGACGGAGTCTGCCCTAGCTATTCAATTACGTTGTAGTCACTTCTCTTTATAATTTTCAAAATTTCTTCCATCTCCTCTTGGGAGGCTTCCGAGATAGATACTGATTGCGCCTTCATTCGGAAAGGATCAACCAGAATTCCTTTGCCCCGAGTCTCGGTCGACTCGGTGATAGGGGTGTCAATAGGGGTAACCATATGGATTGTAGTAGTAGTTTCAACAGGAAAAAAAAGCAGGGATGATCACAGGACCGATAACAGTTTTCGGAGGAGAAATCTTAGGGAAGAATACCCTTCCACTTTGGGTTATTTTGCTAGTTCCCGCAATATTACTGATGTCGGGGTCAGCCTTCTCAAAAATTGAGTCTTCATCAGCCAGCCAATCCTGTTTGACACCGTGATAGTAGACTCCACCCCCATAGTTCCATGGGACAGTTTTATCTGATGAGTACGAGATTGGTCCTGGCATAGTAATTATCAGTGAAGTCACCTTAGGAACTTATCTAATCCTAACGGGTCTTTTGATGGAGACCCTGGAAGGATTGGCGGAAATGGTTACTATTGAAACATCTTTGTAAGAAATGGTTGGAACGGGAGTCTTTTAAAACAAAATCTCTTTGTCATCCATTAGGCGCTGGACACCTACTTTCAATAAATGACAACCAGTTGGTAGGGATAAACAGAGGTGACAGCCTTGGCCACATCCTAGAAATAAACCGGCCTTCAACAGGTTTCTCTTGACGTCCAGGAGAGGAGTAACAAGTTCATCAACAACAGTAACAAACATATCATTTTTAACAGCGTTAACATCAAGGCCATGCTTGGGCATAGGAGCGGTGATAACATTTGGGATCTCAAGAGCATCAAATTTAATTTCTTTTGCCTCGAGAAGGTCTTGCACCTTGTTTTTCAAAGCCCAACAGTTGTTGGTATCATGTCCTGGACTTTCTGAATGGTAAGCACAACGAGCATTAGGGTGGTAATGAGGAGAGGCGGTGTTGGGATTCTTCGGGGATTCCTTTAAAATTACCAGATTAGATCTCAATAAATGTGGCAGGACTTGAGACATAGTTATATTTATCCGGGTAAATTGTCTTACTGTTCTTTCCGTTCTAGGCTGGTTGCTCCTTTGTTGAGTAGGTGCAGGCTTAGGGATCATGACAGCCTCTACCTTTGGACGGTGTTCAATTTTGTCCTGATTCCTTTGAGGGTACAAAACAACAACCTCTTTTTTCCTAATAAATGGTTTTCTCACGGCCATGGAGGATGCGTCCTTTTTGATCTTCCCACTCTTAATCCCAGCTTCCACTTTTTCCCCGGTCAAGATTAATTCAGTGAAGCCTGCTGAGGAGCTTCCAATTAGATGATTAAAGAAAGGACCGGACAGGGTACCTAGAAACATGTCTACTAGTTCTCTATCAGACAGGGGAGGCTGGACTCTACCTGCTAAGTCTCTCAATTTCTGAGTGTAGTCTTTGAAACCTTCACTTGAACTCATAGCCATACTCTGGAGTTGAGTATGGGTGGGAGCAAGGTCTGTGTTGTACTGATATTGTTTATAAAAAGAAGCGGCAAGGTCTTCCCAATTATGGATATTGACCCTTTCCAGTTGATAGAACCAATCTAGCTGATTCCCGATAGACTATCCTGAAAGAAGTGGACCCATAAATCTCTATCAGCAATGTAAGGCTGTATCTTCCTCACATAAGATCGGAGATGCATCTTGGGACATGAAACCCCGTCATACTTAGAAAACACTGGTGCCTTGAACTTTTGTGGAATAACAATCCCAGACACCAAACCCAAGTCTTCAAACTCCATCCCGGGCACTTTCTGAATCTCCATTACACTTATAAGTTCTTCCAGATGTTTGTATTTGTCGTCAGCCGAAGGATACTGCTCTTCAAAGTAATATTCTTCTTCTTCCTCTTCAGATTCTGGATGGGCAGTCACTTCCTTTCCGTTCCCTTCTTGATTATCCTTTTCACCAGATGATGTTGCAAAGTCTAGGGTCCGTCTGGATGGCCCTGGGAACCTTCTTCCTAGATTCAAAACACCGGTTGCTTTCTTCTTCTTTTCTTCGATCAACAAAGTTTTCAAATCCTCTTGTCCTTTGTCTAGAGTCAAGAACATTTGTTGAAATTGAGCATTCTGTGCCTGGAGATCTTTTATTGTCTGTTCCATGTCCATCTTACTGAAATAAATAGTAGAAAGATGAGGAGACCTGTTGTAAGAAACCTGCTTATGTTTTGATGAATGAAGATGCATATGCAATGATTTCAAGGATATTAGAGACTTAAATTTGCTTTAGACAAAAAGGAACACACGTTATATTAATAAATCAAAGTTTGAGTACATCATGCCTCTTTGGGCTTAAAAAGAAATACAAAAACTCCAAGATAAAAAGGTTGTACGCATCCTCTTTGGTGCGATGTAGGCGTTCAGACTCCGCTCCTCATGAAGTTTCTTGGTGAGTTCTAGAACCTTCTTCCCACTGGTGTAGAATTGGGCCTCAAAAGTGTCTTGCTCACCCTTAAGCTGTATCCAATCCCTTTGCAAGTCTTCGAGAGAGGTGGGCATGTCAGGATGCAGGATAATGTATGGGACATCCTTCCACAACAGGCTCTTTGATAACCGGGAAAATGGAGGGGTAAGGCATCATAAGACTTTGAGCACGAGCTCGTACCCATTGGAGGTAAGGCTCAAGAGGGATAAAATTCTTATGCCCCAATGTCTTACTATATACTTTTTTCAACATCCTACAAGCTCAGATAAACCTCTGGAGATAACCTTGATCTTCATTCTCGTAGTCAAATACCAACCCTTAAATAAGCATCTCATATGGACCATCCCTTCGGGCGTAACCAAACTGTCTTAAGGCTAAGCAGGGGTTGTAGGTGATACCTGCTCTAATGCCAAGTAAGGGGACATTAGATAATTATCCATAACAGTCGATGATAGTAACATCTCCATAGATCGGGAACACCAATGAATGTCTGAATGTTTGAGTGTCATCAACCTATGTGACAACCTTGAAACTTGATCGTTCTTCAATACAGATTGGGGAAGATACGAAATAAACCATCTTGCCAATAGAGGAGTACAACACATAAGGATACCTCTTTTCCTCATAGTGTGAGTGTGAAAAGAATGTAGGATGTCTCCTAACAAAGTAGGCATCGGGTTACGAGACATGAAGATTTTGACGGCGTTTACATCTATGAGTTGGTCAGGATTTGGAAACAAAACCATACCATAGATGAGAAGATCCACAATTCCCTAAAAAGCTTGCAAGTCCAAGGAGTTCCAACAGTTTTGAGCTTTCTCAAACAAGAACTTGGCTAAGAAACCTTTGACACCACTCCTTGTTTCCCAATTAGTTGTGACATCAGATGGTTGCAAGTGTAGGGCTTGAGCAATCTCTTATGGTTTTGGATCTCTTTCTGTACCATTGAAGGGTAGTTGATTGAGAATGGGAATCCTCAAGAGTTGGGAGAATTCTTCCAAAGTTGGCACAAGTTGATAATCAGAAAATGTGAAGCAATGGTAAGAAGGATCAAAGAACTAGAAGAGCACTTTCATCATGTCCTCATCAGTGTTAGAGGTGACCAAGTTTAGGAGGTGACCATGTCTTTCAGTAAATGGAGAATTTTCGAGAACCCTTGATGCTAACTCTTTAAGTTGAGGAGGGATCCTTACAAGATTGACTTGAATGGTTTTCCTTCGAATAGAATCCATGTCCTACAAAACAGAACAAAGATAAATCCCAAGAATCCTTGAAATGGTTAGTGAGTATGAGTATGATGTTATGATGTTTATGATGTTATGCACAAGTAAATATATACAAACAAAACAAACAAGTCCTTAGGTTTAGGCTTGCATGGAGTCTCATAGGTAAGTAACCTCTTGAAGTTTAGTTGGCTCAAACCTGTCCTAGCAATAGTAACTGGGTTCTAAAGGAGCTCAATATCACTGGTTTGTTTTCTCGGGCATTGTTTCAGCGTAAGTCTCTTTAATGGCGACCGAAATATCCCAAAAAACCAAACCTCAATGTGTGTAGTATCGAGTATCTACCAACTTTGGACTGCACCAAAGTCGGTCATCTCACTATTTCCTAATGGCCAAGTTGGTCAAGTAAAGGTTCTAAAAGTTAGTTAGTGCTTCATGACATCACTCAGCGGCCCCGTATTCTCCTTGACTACTCAAGGGCTACCGGTACCCACAAATATGTCACACTAACGTAGCTATTGCTTAGACCATGTCGGTATACCCTGTACAGTTTCCACAATGTATTGCTACTTACCTATAAGGTATCCCAAATCTGGGTAGAAGATTCAAACCCAAACAAAGAACCAAAATGTAAAGCAAGAGCCGTCGCCGACTTTTCTTTTATCCAAAAGGAAAGACTGAAAAGAACAAGAAAGACCTTTGAGATGTTTTCTTGAGTTCGGGGGATAGATTATGAAAAGGGAAGGTATTAGCACCCTTTTCATCCATGGTTTTCCATGGGCTCTTAGTTGCTTGCTAGATCACTTGCTTTTGTTTGAAAATGTGCTTTGTGTGATTTTTGAAATTATTTTGAAAAGGCGCCATCGTTTAGGTAAACTTTGTAATGATTCTCGTTCGTAAGAATGTATACAAAAGTGTTGATATTTTGAAAAGGTTTTCAAGTTTGAAAGATGTTTTTTTGAAAGTGTCAGTGTTTGTTTTGAAAATAGCAAGGATGTTTTGGTTTTGAAATTGAGCAAGCAACTAGGAACAATCTACCTACTCAAAAGTCTTTCATGTTTATTTCCTCTTTCCTTTGACATTGTTATCTTACCATTGATTTGGTAAGTAACTCTATATTTGGATGTAAAAGGGACGGGCAAGGGTCATCGTATAGCCATGATTAGCAATATTGTAAGATATCTTAACATTTCTTTAAGGGACTAAGATCAATTGTAAGGCAACATTCAAAGCGTCATCGAGGGACTATGATATTTTATTTTGCTTGTTTTTGCTAAGATACCTCACATGCATAATATGGCCATTTTATAAGGCAACAAAGTGGGTTTACTCTAAGGGTGTAAGTGTGCAAGTGTATTGGTTTTCATGCTTGATTTTTCTTGATTAGGGTTTGCTATTTATTGATTTTATTCTTTCCATACAAACCCTAATTACTAGCATTTGTATATAAAGCATTAAATTGCGGAAAATAAAAATACTAAGCTATTACATCATTTAGGGGAGGGGGTATACAAATTTACAAATGGGGAATTTGCAAGAAATTAAAACCCTAATTATCTATTACAACCATATTGAATTTGAATAAATGTACAAAAATGAATAAGTAAAAATGCAAGAATGTAAATGTAAAAATAAATGTGATTTTTGTTTGGTTTTTATGAAAAGGGTTTTTTGACCTAATTAATTAAAATAAAATAATTAACTAAAAATAAGAAAATTAAGATTAAGTTAGTAAAATAAATTAATTTAAAGAAAACAAGTTTTTTTTTAGTTTTTTTGTTGTTGTGAATTTGATTAAATAAAATAAATTAAATAAAAGTCCTAAGTTCTAAATTAATTTTAATTTACAAGAAAGTAATATAATGGTTAAACCTAAAATATTAATATTTAAGAAAGAAATTAATTTATTAAGCAATGTTTTTGTTCTTTTGTTTTTATGAAGAAAAATAAGCTAAATAAATATAAATAATAAAATATAAATATTTTTTGGATTTTTATTGATAAAGATAATAATAATAATAAAAATAATAATAAAAATAATAAAGAAAATAAAATAAAAATAACATATAAAGAAAAGTCAGGAAGGTTAAAGTCGAATTTGAGAGGTTTGTTAGAAAAAAACAGTCTTGGAGTTGGCCCACTATTGTTTTTGTAAACAGAAAAATAAAAATAAAAATAAAAATAAAAAGAGATGGGCTGTGTAATATGAGCAAACAGGGGGGTATTAGTGAGTAAAATGAATCAGGCCCATGGGATGGAGGCCCAAGCGCTACCTGAAAGGAAATAATGACAAAAAATATGGAAAAAATGCAAAAGGCAGCGCTGAGGTTCAAACCCATGACCTCTACCAATAACGCGTGTTGCCTTACCACCGGAGTGGCTGTACATCCGTTGATATAACTGAAATGATAAATATATAATACAAAATAAGTCTTGAATATGGAACTTCATCTTCAACCTCCAACCAGATCATCTGTAACTTCACAATTTCTCAATAAAAATGAAATATGTAAACATGAAAGTTGCTCCATTTTTCCATACGAATCTAACCATATAAATATCATAAGCTATAAATCAAAGATGAATGAGAATTTTTAAAAGTACCAAATTCCGACCTAAATATTTTCAGAGGTTCAGATTCAAAATTCTAACTACTCAAGTGTGATGCGGTGGGCAAACTGACTAGAGGTTTTGCGTTTGTGTTCGCAAATGTTTCGATTTAGCAAGAGTCGCCAACAACTTTTTATTTATCCAAAGGAAAGGTCAAAAAGCACAGGAAAGACCTTAGAGATGTTTTCTTGGGTTCAGGGGGTAGATTATGAAAGGGGAAGGTGCTAGCACCCTTTTCATCCATAGTTTTCCATGGGCTCTTAGTTACTTGTTTTAGATCACTTCCTTTTGCTTTTCAATTGTTTGAAATGATGCTTTTGTGTGTGGTTTTGAAAATATTTTGAAAAGAGGCCTTTGTCTAGGAAACCTTTGTAATAATTCTTGTTTGAATGTATACAAAGGTGTTTGTCTTTTGAAAAATGTTTCAATATTTGAAAGTTTGTTTTAGGGAAATATTTTGAAATTGTGTTGTGTGTTTTTGAAAATAGCAAGGATGTTTGCAAATTTGATCAAATAACTAGGAGCATCTACCTACCTACTAAAAAGTCTTTCCTACACATTTTTAACCCTTTGACATTGTTGTTTTACCATTGCATTTGGTAAACAATCTTGTGTTTGGATGTTAAACGGGACAGGGTGGGTCATCGTATGGCCATGATAACAATGTTGCCAAGTATCTATAGCAAATTTTTTGAGGGACTACATCATTTTTGTATAGGAAACCAAGATAGCGTCATTGAGGGACTATGATCTTTTTGTTTTGATTTTGATTTGCCAAGATACCTAGCATGCATACCATGGCCATTTTAAAGGCAACAAGTGGATGAAACCCTAGGGGTGCTTGTGTGCATTGTGTTGTCATTTTCATACATTTTGTCTTGTATTAGTCAAGCTATTTGTTTGATTTTGGATTTTTGCATACAAACCCTAATCTTTCTATCATGCATATTTGAAAGCAATAAAATGCGTAAAAATAAATCTACAACTATTACAACATTGATATGGGGAGGGGGGTACAAGTTTGAATAGGGGATATTTTGCACAAAATAGAAACCCTAAAATTATTACAACCATATTGAATTCAATGTGCAAATAAATAAATAGACAATCATTTAAATATGCAATATATTATAAATATGCAAAAAATGTTTTTGTATTGTTTTTATGTATGTAAGAAATAAGCTATTTAATGTCCATAAAAATATTAAAATAAAAGATTATTTTATTAAGGGTAGAAACCCTAATTTGTTTTAAGAAAAAATATATATATATATATATATATATATATATATATATATATATATATATATATATATATATATATATATATATATATATATATATATATATATATATATATATATATATATATATATATATATATATATATATATATATATATATATATATATATATATATATATATATATATATATATATAATTATTTATTTATGTACAAGTAAATAAAATAAAATATATACAAATGTTTAGAAAATAAAAATAAATGAGAAAATATTATTTAAGTGTATAAATAATAAAAATAAAAATATATAATATTTTTTTATAATATTTACAAGTTTTTATTTAAGGAAATAAAAGTATATTATTTAAGAAACCATTTTTATGCTAGAAAAAATAATAAAAATAATAAAATTAAATATGATAATTTAAGAAAATATTTTTGGTAATTTTTAATGTTTAGAAAAATAAAATAAAGTCAGAAATGTAAATAGAAATAGAAAAATACAAAAAATAATGAAATGGGCCAAGGGGGTGTAAATAGCAAAGAAAGGGGGTGCAAAAAGTATGAACAAGCCAAGCCCAGCCCAGATGGCCTTCATCCCTGTCCTCTGAACAAGGAAACGTGCGCTTGATGTTCAAACCTCGAAATCATGCATACGTGCTCAAAAGAAAAAACTTGCAACATGAAAGTTATAGAGCATGATCATACGATTCTAACCATATAAAAAACTTAATCTAACTCTCAAAGACCAAAGAGAATTTCTCTGGCCCTAATTTCTAACCTAGTTTTTTCAGAAAGTTCATCATTCAAATTCTCCCAACTCAGTTAACTTAAATGAAATCTATGCATATGTACAACTCAAGGGCAATGAGTTCTACATTTTTTATTCACAAACCTAAGCCTAATGTTTCCTAAATAGAGAGATAGAAGTTTGAAATTTACCTGTTTCAATTAAGCTCGAGTATGGCAATGTATGGGTTGTGAGTGAGGCCTGAGATACTTGTGAGCTTGCTTGAAGTTCCTTTGACCTTCCCCAATGCTTAGTTTGCTTTGAACTGCTTGAATCTCTCTATAGAACTCAACCTGCAAAGTCAGAATTTGAAAATGGTGAAGTGAGTAAATGGAGTTACAGTGGCTTGGGAATGGTTGGGATAGTTTAGGTAGGTTGTATGGAGTGTGTTGGAAGAGGTTTGGGCAAAATACACGAGTGGATTGTGATTTGGAAACCAAAATGCAGAACCTACCCTGTTTTGCAAGAAAATGTGATTTTGGTGTTTTGGAAGGTTTGAGAAGTGGTTAGCTCGTGTTTTTGGCTTAGTGTGATATGCAAAACTTGTTTGAAATGAATACAACCCTTGGTTATATCAGATACAAGAGTTATGTGGTTTTTGCAAGTTGACTTGGTTTTGAAGAAAAGGTGAAATGACAATGCTCAAGAGCCTGTACAGGCCTCCTTCCTAGCTGCACAAAGTTGGTGTACCTTGTCCTAAGTTTATGTAGTTGGTTTTATGCAAAAGGCTTGGTGCAATGCTCAAGAGAAACAAATTGACATAAAGCCAACTTTATCAAAGTGGCAATGTTGTCTTTTTGCCATTTTTAGATTAATCCTTTGTGTAATCTTACATAGATCAGAACAATGCCTCTAACCAATGTGTTTGCATTCAATTTTTGAGTGTGGAAGGGTTTAAGGACCTGTAAACAATTACAAGCAAGGTTGGGCAGAATTTGCAACTTGTAGCAACATGAAAAATGCCATGGATCAAAATGACATTTTTCCAAATTCAAACATTCGATTCTCCCTAACCACAAAGGATTTTGGAGAGTTCTTGGACATTTTGGAAAGCTTGTAACATGATCTACAATCCATATTTGAAATGAATTTTGAGATTCCAAGTGGAACTAGGTGAAAAATGTCCATGAAGATAGGTCAAAATCCTGCCTAAACTAGGACAAAATTTCACTAAGTTAAAAGTTTCATGGTCACAATTGACTTTTTCCCCAATACAGTTGATTTCTAGGTCAACTGTCCAATTGACTGGGCAAAAATTTGATTCAAGGCTTGAAACTTGGTATGGGCAATCTTATAAGTCCAAAATGAAGTATAAAAGTCACATTGAGCATTGGAAGTCCAAAAATCCTTGTGCAAACTCAAACCCTAATTTCAGGTCAACAGTGCAAGGAGATGTCTTGAGCAGAGCAAACCCTAATCTGGTCCTGAGTCCAAAGAGTCTTGTGAGGAAAATCTTGATAAAATGAGAGGGAAATTTTTGGGGTACAACAGCTGCCCCTGTTCAATATTCTTGAACCTGAAGAGTTAGATTGCCGAATTTTTCCGTTCGTGACTCGAAGGTAAAAGATGATTGGACACTTGAGTTCCCTTAAATTTGCACTCGTCAAAATGTAATTGAGGGAATGGGATTAAAGATGCCATTTGGAGATGTGATAGAATCTTGTTGGAGATGGGCTTAAATATGCCATCCAGGGATATTTTTTGAATTGATTGTTGTAAGTCAGAAGAATAAGTATCATAATGGTATTCATGTCTGGAATGGTATTCATGAGATTGAATCTGTACGAACGAGGGTATAGTTGTCGTATCTGGAGCGTATCTAAGCTGTAACTGGATCTGTAAGAGCAAGGGTATAGCTGCCGTGTCCGGAGCGTATCCGAGCTATGGAACATCAGCATGAGTGATCATCATGGCTACCGTGTTTGGAGCGTATTTGGACTGTATCTGAATCTATAAGAGCAAGGGTATAGCTGCCGTATCTGGAGCGTATCCGAGCTAGGGAACATCAGCATGAGTGATCAGCATGGCTACCGTGTTTGGAGCATATCTGGACTGTATCTAAATCTGTAAGAGCAAGGGTATATCTGTCGTATCTGGAGCGTATCCAAGCTGTAACTGGGGTTGAATTTGTGACAGAATAGCATTCGTGTTTGGAGCATCTCTAGGCTTGGGGGAAAAAGTCAGAATAAGTGACAAAATGGCAACCGTGTCTGAGGGTATCTGGACTGTATCTGAATCTTGTATTTGAATAAGCGACAGAATAACATCAGTGTCTGGAGCATCTCTAAGCTGTTTTCTGAGCTTGGAATCTGAATAAGTAATAGAATAACATCCGTGTCTGGAGCATCTCTAAGCTGTTTTCTGATCTTGGAATCTGAATAAGCAATAGAATAACATCCGTGTCTGGAGCATCTCTAAGCTGTTTTCTGATCTTTGAAACTGAATAAGCAATAGAATAACATCCGTGTCTGGAGCATCTCTAAGCTGTTTTCTGATCTTATATCGGTAGCTTGTTAATCTTATCCTGAAAAGGGTAAAAGGTTAGCTGAAACACAAAGTTATGTTGCATGAAATGTATGATGCAATATATGTTTTATCAATGTTTATGATATATGAATGTGATGTATGCGCATGTAAGCTGATTAGCTGTCTTGCTGAGGAAAATAAATCCTGGATAGTTGGAGATAATAAAATCCTTGACTGTTGTCGGGGAAAATAAATCCTTGACCGCCGTTGGAGATCCAAAATCTTTGATTACTGAGGATGAGAAATCCTTGGACCACTGTTGAGCATAGAAAATCCTTGGCAACTCACGGGGATTATCAAAACTTTTGACAACTTGTGGGGATGTAAGGATCTTCAAGTCTTTCCTGGGGATACAGGGATCCTTCAAGTCTGCTTGAGAAACTTGCTTAGGGAATCCCGAGAACTTTGATGACTATTGCTGGGGATTACACCATGGGAATCCTTACTCGGCTGGGGAATAGGGAAAACTCTGATGGTCTCTACTGGGGATCAAACAAAGGAAAACCTTGATCTGCTGAAGAATAAGGAAGACTTTGATGGCTTCTGTGGAGAATTAAGAATGAGAAACTTCGATCTTCTGGGGAAGTTGAATTCCTTGGGGGCTTTACTGGAGGAGTGAGAATGAGAATCTTTGATCTGCAGGGGATTAAAAATTCTGACAAATTCAAACTGGGAGTAATGGAGACTCTGAGAATCTCCAATTTGCTAGGGGATGAAGAACTCTATGGGGACTTCAAAACGGGGAGTTAAGAATGAGAATCTTCATTATGTTGGGGATTAAGAACTCTGTGGGGAATAGATATACTGCTGGAGAGTAGCTACTCTTATGGGGAGATCAGGACTCTGGGGGAAAAGGCTTATTCCTGTTTAGAAAAAATTCAGGAGCTTGGGTTGTATGCCAATCTACTAGGGAATTATCCGGAGGTTGAGGATAAAAGTTAACTGTTTATCTGGTCGACTCTCAGACTTTAAGACAACTTGCTGGTGAATCTAGAGAAATCTGAATGGTTTCCGCTGTGGATTGGTAGTTGGAAATTTGACTTCACTGGGGAAGAAGGTTTCATCCTTGCTGAGGTTTTATGGCCCAAGTTTTTACTCCGCTGGGGATTGGGAGTTTGAAAACTTGACTCTGATGAGAATTAAGGACTTGAAAATATAACTCCGCTGGGGATTGGGAGTTTGAAGTTTCGACTCTGGCGAGGATTTTGAAATTTAATTCCGCTGGGGATATGTATTTCAAGGCTTTAGCTCCGCTGAGGATCTAGATGATGTGCTGCAGGGGATTTATCTCGGAATAGCCTAAAGACATCTTCCTATACTTTCAACCTATCAGTAATTGTTCTTTCACATTTTGTTTATTTGTAAACGGTGATTATATTCAAATGCATATGCTCATTTAATAAACCATTGGACGTTTTCAAATAAAACACAAGTGTAAAAAAGAAGAAAAGGCAAATAGTTTTTTGCACTTTGAAGTATCTTTGTATTAACTTTGTGTAAGTATTTTTTACAAAGGAGACAGACATCCTAGTAAGAGAATGTTGTCATAAAAATTAAGAAAAATTTATACAAAGAAAGATGGCTATGTGTGAAAATTCCATGGGGTTCTCATTCTGCTATAGCCTTCGTAACTCTGGATATCTTGTCCATTCGTTGCTTCGTCCGAAGATGATTGAGTTGATCAGAAGCCAGGAGCTTGTCTGTGAAGAGATCGTCCTTAAAGTGATCCGACGAGACATAGTCATACACTTTAATTCCCTAACTTTTGGCTGGACTGCCCTTCCGGGTTTTCAGTCCACCAGAAAACCCTTTTTTGCCCAAGTCACCCTTTCGGGTTTTCAACTTGCCGGGTATACAAATTTTTTTTGTTTATCCCTAATTTTTGCCTGAACCGCCCTTTTGGGTTTTTGATTCACCGGGATGCCCATTTTTGCCCAAGTCGCCCTTTCGGGTTTTCAACTTGTCGGGTCGTTTATGCGTAGTATCTTTTAACTATGTCTGCATTCGCAGGGTGCGGCAGGTCGTCGCCGTCCATGGTGGTCAGGATCATTTCCCCACCAGAAAAGATGTTTTTGATCACAAATGGTCCTTCGTAGGTAGGAGTCCATTTGCCCCTGGGATCACTTTGCGGCAAGATGATCTGCTTGATTACAAGATCCCCGACTTGATATGTCTAGCGCCTGACTTTCTTGTTGAATGCCTTGATCATCCGTTTCTGATATGCCTGACCATGGCAAACAACAGTAAGTCGCTTCTCATCAATCAAGTTAAGTTGATCAAGCCAGGTCTGAATCCAATCGTCTTCACTCAAACCAGCATCCTTCATGATTCTCAAGGAGGGAATCTGAACCTCGATAGGTAAAACAGCTTCCATGTCGTATACCAAAGAATAGGGTGTTGCCCCAATTAAAGTGCGTGCCATGGTACGGTACCCGTGTAGACCAAACGGTAACATCTCATGCCAGTTCTTGTAGGTGACTGTCATCTTTTGAATGATCTTCTTAATATTTTTGTTCGCGGCTTCGACAACACCGTTCATCTTTGGCCGATAGGGAGATGAATTGTGATGTTGAATCTGGAACTGCTCGCACAGAGCGGTGATCATAGTGTTGTTTAGGTTCGTACCGTTGTCAGTGATAATCCTGTCAGGGATACCATACCGGCAAATAAGGTTCTGCTTGATGAAGCGGGCAACCACATTCTTTGTAACATAGGCGAAAGAAGCTGCTTCGACCCACTTGGTAAAGTAATCGATGGCCACCAGGATGAAGCGGTGTCCATTGGATGTTGTAGGCTTGATCTCTCCAATCATGTCGATTCCCCATATTGCAAATGGCCAAGGAGTTGTTAAGACATTGAGAGGAACTAGAGGTATATGTACCTTGTCAGCGTAGATTTGGCATTTGTGACAAGTACGGGAATGTTGATGGCAGTCAGCTTCCATGGTAGACCAGTAATAGCCTGCCCGTAGGATGTTCTTAGCTGTCGTATGTCTGCTAGAATGGGTGCCAAAGGTACCATTGTGCAGCTCAGCCATGATTTGCTCAGCTTCAACCTTGTCTACACAACGGAGTAGAATGAAATCGTGATTACGCTTTTATAGGTTACCATTGCTCAGGAAGAACTTAGCTGAGAACCTCCTAAGAAACTTTTTGTCGTTGACTGAATCTCCTTCAGGGTATTCTTGTGCTTCGAGATACCTTTTGACGTCATGAAACAATGGTCAGTTCACTACTTCTTCGGTATTAATCTCGTGACAATGTGCAGGTTCGTCCATCCGTTCAATGGTGATTTTGGGAGCCTCATTATCCCAGTTAAGTTTAAACATGGAGGACACTGTAGTTAGAGCATCTGCTAGCTGATTTTCTTCTCGCGGGAAGTGCTCGAAGGTAATCTGCTCGAAATGAGGTAGCAATTTCAGGACATGTTCTTTGTAAGGGATGAGGTTTGGATGTTTAGTATCCCACTCTCCTTTGATTTGACTGATAACCAAAGCTGAGTCCCCAAATACAATCAAAGATTTGATTCCCAAGTCAATAGCAGCCTTGAGACCAAATATACAAGCTTCATACTCGGCCATGTGTTTGGTGCAGCTGAAGCAGAGTCTGGCGGTGAAAGGTGTATGACAACCTTCTGGAGAGATAAGTACCGCGCTGATACTGTTGCCAAGTGCGTTGGAGGCACCATCAAAGTACAGCGTCTATCGGGATCCTTGTTCAGGTCCGTCATACGGTCTGTTCTCTTTAATGTTGTCTAAAGTCATGATATCCTCGTCGGGGAAGTTAAACCTCATGGATTGGTAATCTTCGACAGCCTAATGAGCCAGATGATTGGCTAGTACACTCCCCTTTATAGATTTTTGGGTCGTGTACTGTATATCATACTCGGTGAGGATCATTTGCCATCTAGCGATTCTTCCAGATAAAGCAGGCTTTTCAAAGATGTACTTGATCGGATCCATCTTAGAGATCAGCAAAGTGGTATGAGTCAACATATACTTCCTTATCCGGCAAGCAACCCATACCAAAGCACAATAAGTTTTCTCAAGCAGTGAGTATCGAGTCTCACAGTCGGTAAACTTTTTGCTAAGGTAATAAATGGCATGCTCTTTTCGGCCAAACTCGTCATGTTGGCCCAATACGCACCCCATTGAATTCTCCAGGACAATCAGATACATGATTAGCGGCCTTCCTTCGACGGGTGGAATCAAGATAGGAGGTTCTATCAAATACTCCTTGATTTTATCGAAATCAACTTGACAGTCATCATTCCATTTAACCATCTGATCTTTCTTCAATAGCTTGAAGATTGGTTCACAGGTAGATGTTAGGTGAGAAATGAACCTTGCAATGTAGTTTAGGCGTCCCAAAAACCTCTGACCTCCTTCTCAGTGCGAGGAGCATGCATTTCTTGTATAGCTTTGACTTTGGCAGGATCAACCTCGATGCCTTTGTTGTTGACTATGAAACCCAAGAGTTTACCGGACCTGACTCCGAAAGTGCACTTGTTAGGGTCCAGTCTGAGCTTGTACTCCTTCAACCTGACAAACAACTTTTGCATATGGTCGAGGTGTTCTTCTTCTGTTTGTGAATGGGCTATCATATCGTCTATGTAGACCTCTATCTCATGATGTATCCTGTCATGAAACAAAGCTACCATGGCGCGTTGATAGGTTGCCCCAGCATTCTTCAGTCAAAGTGGCATCACTTTATAGCAGAACGTACCCCACTGTGTAACAAAAGTAGTTTTCTCCATGTCTTCAGGGGCCATTTTGATCTGGTTGTACCCTGAAAATCCATCCATGAAAGAAAATACCTTGTGCTGAGCTGTATTGTCAACCAAGATGTTAATGTACTGTAGTGGAAAGTCATCTTTAGGGTTGGCCCTGTTTAAGTTTATGTAATCCACACACATTCTAACTTTGCCGTCCTTCTTAGGCACGGGAACAATGTTAGAAACCCATTGTGGATAGGAAGTAACTGCCAGAAACCCAACATTGAACTGCTTCGTCACTTCAGCTTTGATCTTTTCAGACATATCGGGCCGCATGCGGCAAACTTTCTGTTTAATTAGTGGACAGTCTTCTCTGGTAGGGAGACGGTGAACCACAATATCTGTATCCAGTCCCGACATGTCTTCATATGACCAGGCGAAGATCTCAACACATTCATTCAACAGCTGAACTAAACGCTCTTTGACACTTGGCTCTAGGTTGGCACCCACTCTGATTTCTTTTTTGTCTTCCTCAGTATCCAAGTTGATTGTCTCTAACAACTCCTCGTGAGG
The DNA here is from genome assembly GCA_948472305.1 of Vicia faba. NCBI lineage: Eukaryota > Viridiplantae > Streptophyta > Magnoliopsida > Fabales > Fabaceae > Vicia > Vicia faba. The sequence continues at coordinate 1,292,681,590 of OX451739.1, read as the reverse complement.
TAGAATAGCCCTTTATTCTTGTTGTAACAGTCTATCCAATTTTGCAGGCACTTCACAGTCTTCATCACCTTCGTATTCGGCATGGTAGACCAGATCTTCAGAGTCACTGAAGGCCATAGCAGAGTTGTTACCCATGGAATCCAGAGTGGAAGGATACCTGCATTTGTAAGTGTGGGTGTGTGTAAGGGATATACACCTTTAAACAAATAAAATGCAAAAAGAAAGAAAATGAACACAAAAGTTTATATGTGAAAACGTCCATGATTCATTAAAATGGCATATGAAAATGAAAAATCAAACCCTAACAAATGGACCTATGTACCTCGGGTAAGGCACAAGGTTAAAAGTGTAAGAATTGTTTAGGAATTATTACAAACCAACAGAAATGTTCGCAAGATAAATTACTGATTCATGAAAGTAATGGGAACAAAGTCCTTTGCCCCCCAATTGCATAATCCTCCTTCAACGGTAGGGAAAATCCAGTCTACTAGGTTGCTCTCCTCTTCACTATCCTCCAAAGCATTGACTCCATGATGGGTGATCTTCACTGGTGGCCCTCCATCCCGGGAGCGACGCATAGCCTTTTGAGCAGAAGCAGTGAAACCCAAGCCGAATTTATCAGATTTGAAAGGAAAATCGGGAAGTTGCCCCCAGATTGTGCTTCCTCCTTCTTCAATCACAACCTTTGCATCTTTGAGTGACGACATCTGAGGCGGAGGTCGGGTAATCATGGGTACAGAAGGCACTGTCTTGGTTACCACAATCTCCGGAGCTACCTCTTCGAAATGCTGAAAGGGGGTTTCAATGAATTCACCATCCAATTCCACGTAGCGGAAAGAATTAAGATGGCTTATCATGTATTCCTCTTCACCGTGAACTGTTATAATTTCCCCTGGACAGGGTACTTGAGCTTTTGATGCAGAGTTGAAGTAACAGCTCCAGCATGATGAATCCAGGGTCTTTCCAATAAGTAAGAATATGAGGGACGGATGTCTATAACATAGAATATGGAGTTGAAGGTTTCAGTTCCCACTTTAATCGGGATGTCCACCTCCCCGTGGACCATCCGTTTAGAACCATCAAAGGCTCTAACAATGATGTTGCTGGGCTTCAAGGTTAAACCTTCACAATCTAGCCTATCCAATGCCTTCTTTGGTAGGACGTCCAATGATGAACCAGTGTCTACCAGAACATGTGCTAGAGTAGTCCCTCTACATTCTACCGAAACATGCAAAGCGTCAATATGCTTTCTCCCTTTGATTGTTAGATCAGCGTCGGAGAATCCTAGACCATTGTCTGTTGTTAGGCTAGCTACACATTCCTGGAACTAGTCCGCGGAGGTTTCCTGGGGCACATGGGCCGTCTTCAAGAATTTGATTAAAGCTTTGGCATGAGCTTCTGAGCAAAGCAGCAGTGCCAACATAGATATTTTTGAGGGGGTTTGCCCCAGTTGCTCCACAACATTATAATTGCTTTTCTTGATTATTTTCAAAATCTCTTCCATTTCTTTTTGAGAGGTTTCAGGGATGATCAACGGCTGAGCCCTCGTCAAGACAGGCTCTTCTTGGATCCCTTTCCCTCTATCATCAGCAACAACAGAGGGGACAAACACAGGAGTCAAAACTTCTTCAATAACTGGAGTTCTCGCAGATATGTTGACCGGTACAGGAGTAACCTTAGGAGCGGCTGAGGGTCCGAAGATTACCTTTGGTGGCGCAATCTTCGGAGAGAAAATTCTTCCACTGCGGGTGATTTTACTCGTTCCAGCATTGTTTCCAATGTCGGAAGTCTTTTTATCAGAACTATCTTCAGTCGATTCAATTTGTTTAACACCGTGGTAAAAGATCTCTCCCCCATAGTTCCACGGTATTGATTTGTTGGACTTGTACGGGATAGGCCCCAGCATAGTTATCTTCAAAGGTACAATCTTCGGATCGAATGTAATCTTAACAGGTCTTTTGGAGACCTTGGAAAGATTGGAGGATATGGTAATTATCGAAACATCATTGACAGGAGTCGGTATAACAGGAGTCTTATCAAAAAGGATTTCTTGATTATCCATTAGGCGTTGGATGCCTAACTTCAACAACGGACAGTCGGTTGGTAAGGATGAACAAAGGTAGCAATCTTTTCCACAGCCTGGGAAAATCCCAGCCTTCAGCAGATTCAACTTGATTATCGGTAGCGGAGTCATCAAATCATCAACAGTAGCAACAAAAAGACCCTCTTCAACAGCATGGGCATGGTGGCCATGCTTTGGCATTGGAGCAAAGATCACATTAAGTTTTTCAGGGGCGTCGAATTCAACTTCTTTAGCATCTATTAAATCCTGAATCTTGTTCTTGAGGGCCCAACAATTGTTGGTGTCGTTCCCTATACTGTCTGAATGATAAGCACACTTGGCATTTGAATGGTAGAAAGGAGAAGATGTATTCAGATTCTTCGGGGCCTCTTTCAGGCTAACAAGGTTTAACTTCAAAAGATGGGGTAAAACCTGAGCAGGTGTCATGTTTATCCGGGTGTATTACCGTGCAAGCCTTTCCACCCTTGCTTGGTTGGTTCTTGGTTGATTGTTTCTAGGTTGATCAACTGCATACTTCTGAATCATTACAACCCCCACCGCTGGCTGACGCTCAACTCTTCCTTGACTTCTTTGGGAGTAGACAACTGAGACTTCTTTCTTTGCTGGAAAAGTCTTCTTGATGGCAGTGGAAGCATATGTATCCATTTGAATTTTTCTGCTCTTGATTCCGGCTTCAACTCTCTCACCGGTCAGAATCAGCTCAATGAACCCCGCAGACGAACTTCCAATCAGGTGATTGAAAAATGGGCCTGATAGTGTACCTAAGAACATATCTACCAGCTTCCTCTCAGATAGAGGTGGTTGCACTCGTCTCGCCAAGTCTCCATTTCTGGGCATACTCCTTAAAGCCTTCATTTGAGACCATGCCCATACTCTGTAATTGAGTACGGGTTGGTGCTAAGTCCGCATTATATTGATATTGTCTGTAGAAGGAAGCAGCCAAATCCTCCCAGTTATGCACATCAGATCTCTCTAGCTGGTAGAACCAATCTAACTGCATCCCTGAAAGACTGTCTTGGAAGAAATGGACCCACAGATCCTTATCAGAAGAATGCAATTGGATATTTCTGACGTAAGACCGTAGATGCATCTTTGGAAAAGACAAACCATCGTATTTAGCAAATATAGGCACCTTAAACTTGGGGGGAATAACAATCCCAAAAACCAGCCCTAGATCTTCAAAGTCCAGCCCAGGCACTCTCTGTACCTCCATAGTTGCCAGACGTTCTTCTAGGTTCTTATATTTGTCGTCTGCAGTTGGGTAATGCTGCTCAGAATAGTCTTCATCCTCTTCTTCCTCTTCCTCTCCCTCAGACTCAGTTGGCACTGCAGCTCCCTTACCTTTTCCTACCCCTTCATCAGATGTTGAGGGGAAATCCAGGACCTTCTAGCTTGACCTTCAAATCTTCTACCCAAAGTAGCCACACCAACTCTTTTCTTTTTCTTTTTCTCCTTTTCCTTTTCCAGCAAGGTTTTGAGATCCTCCTGACCCTTAGCCAAGTTCATGAGTAGTTGCTGGAACTGTGAATTCTGCGCTTGTAGGTCTTTAACCGTCTGCTCAATATCCATCTTGCTGAAATAAACAGTAGAGAGATAAGGAAACTTGGTGTGAAGACCTTCTTATGCATATGATGAATGAGATGTATTCATGTAATGGATTCAAGGATTCAGAAATTCAAATTTGTTGTAAACAAAAAAGAACACATGTCATATTAATAAGAAGAATTTGTTAGTACATCAATGCCCCATGGGAAAAATAATAATACAAAATTCTAATGTAAAAAGACGTTGTGCATCCTCTTTGGTGCAATGTAGGTGTTGAGAGTCTGCTCTTTGTGAAGTTGACGAGTAATTTCCAAAACCTTCTTCTCACTGGCGTAGAATTGGGCTTCAAACGTATCGCGTTCTCCCTTGAGCTGTATCCAACTCCTTTGCAAATCTTCAAGTGATGTTGGCATGTCAAGATGCAGGAGGGTGTATGGAACCTCTCCTTCCATAACAGGCTCTTTGATCACAGGCAGAATGTAGGGGTAAGGCATCATAAGACTTTGGCCGTGGGTTCGTACCCACTTGAGTTAAGGCTCAAGGGGGATGGAATTCTTGTGTCCCAAGGTCTTACTATCCACTTTGTTGGGCATTCTCCAATCTCGGATAAACCTTTGTCGAAGTCCTTGATCGTCGTTGTCGAAGTCAAAAACCAAGTCTGGAATCAGCATGTCATGAGGGCCATCCCTTAGGGCATTCCCAAACTTTCTTAGATCCAAGCAAGGGTTGTAGGTAATGCTTCCCCTAATGCCAAGTAGAGGGACATTAGGGAATTCCCCACAATGGTCAATGATGATAACATTTTCTCGGGATCGAGAACACCAATGAACATCTGAATGTGTAAGGGTCATCAACCGTTGTGACCACCTCAATCCTTGCTCATTTTTCAAGACTGATTGGGGAAGGTGAGAAATAAACCACCTTGCTAGAAGAGGAGTACATCACATGAGAACACCTCTTTTCCTCATTGTTCGAGTGTGAAATGAATGGAGGATATCCCCAAGCAATGTAGGCACAGGGTTGCAAGCCATGGAAATTTTGACAGCACTGACATCTATAAGCTGGTCAGGGTTTGGAAACAAGACTAACCCATATATGAGAAAAGCTACAATCTCCTCAAAAGCTTGTAAGTCCAATGAATTCCCGCATTCTTGAGCTTTCTCAAACAGAAACTTCGCCAAGAAACCCTTGACACCACTTATGGTTTCCCAATGACCTTTGACATCAGATGGTTGCAAGTGTAGGGCTTGAGCAACATCTTCAGGCTTTGGATCTCTTTCTGTACCGTTGTAGGGTAGTTAATGGAGAATAGGAATCCTCAGGAGTTGAGAAAATTCCTCCAAAGTAGGCACAAGCTGGTAATCAGGAAATGTGAAGCAGTGGTGTAGGGGGTCAAAGAACTGGAAGAGAACTTTCACCATGTCTTCCTTAGTGTTGGTGTTGACTAAGTTGAGAAGACGACCATGCCTCTCGGTGAATGGAGAATACTCTAGAATCTTGGAAGTAAGCTCCTTGAGTTGAGGAGGAATTCTCACAAGGTTGACCTGAATAGTTTTCTTGCGGAGTGAATCCATTACCTATAAAACAGGAACAAAGATGAAGATCCAAACCCTTGAAATGGTTAGTGGATGCATATGATGCTTCATGATGTTATGATGTTATGCACAAGTATATATGTACAAACAAATCACACAAGATCCTAGTTTCAGGCTTGCATGGGGTTTCATAGGTAAGTACCCTCTTGAAGTTTAGTTGGCTCAACCTGTCCTATAAATAGTAACCAGGTTCTAAGGAGCTCAATATCACTGGATTATTTTCTGTGTTTATTGTTTCAGTTTAGCCACTTTACTGGCGACCGAAATATTCCAAGAAAACAACCCTCAATGAGTGTAGTATCGAGTATCTACCAACTTCGGACTGCACCAAAGCCGGTCATCTCACTACCCCTAAAAAAGGCCAAGTTGGTCAAGTAAAGGTTCTAAAAGTCCATTAGTGCTTCATGACATCACTCAGCGGCCCCTATTCTGTTTGATTAACTCAAAGGCTACCGGTACCCACAAATATGTCGCACTAATATAGCTATTGCTTAGACCATGTCGGTATACCCCGCACAGTTTCCATAATGTATTTCTATTTACCTAAGAATGTTTCCCAAATCCGGGTAGAGGATTCAAACCCAAACAATAGAACCAAATGTAAAGCAATCAAGTCAAACAAGAAAAGCATGTAAAGGTGATCTAAAACCCTAAGGTAACCCCACTTTTACTAAGTTTTCCTCAGCAGAGTCGCCAGTTCTGTGATGCGATGGGAGAACTGACTAAAGGTTTCGTGTTTGTGTTCACAAATGTTTCGGTTTAGCAAGAGTCGCCACCGACTTTTTATTTATCCAAAGGAAAGGTCAAAAAGCACAGGAAAGACCTTAGAGATGTTTTCTTGGGTTCGGGGGGTAGATTATGAAAATGGAAGGTGCTAGCATCCTTTTCATCCATGGTTTTCCATGGGCTCTTAGTTACTTGTTTTAAATCACTTGCTTTTGCTTTTCAATTATTTGAAATGGTGCTTTTGTGTGTGGTTTTGAAAATATTTTGAAAAGAGGCCTTTGTCTAGGCAACCTTTGCAATAATTCTTGTTTGAATGTATACAAAGGTGTTTGTCTTTTGAAAAATGTTTCAATATTTGAAAGTTTGTTTTTGGGAAATGCTTTGAAATTGTGTTGTGTGTTTTTGAAAATAGCAAGGATGTTTCCAAATTTGATCAAGTAGCTAGGAGCATCTACCTACCTACTCAAAAGTCTTTCCTACACATTTTTAACCCTTTGACATTGTTGTTTTACCATTGCATTTGGTAAACAACCTTGTGTTTGGATGTTAAACGGGACAGGCGTGGGTCATCGTATGACCATGATAACAATGTTGCCAAGTATCTTTAGCAAATTTTTTGAGGGACTAGATCATTTTTATATAGGCAACTGTGATACGGTGGGAGAACTGACTTGGGTTTTGCGTTTGTATTCGCAAATGTTGCGGTTAGCAAGAGTCGCCACCGACTTTTTATTTTATCCTAAGGAAAGGTTAAAAAGCACAGCAAAAACCTTTTGAGATGTTTTCTTGGGGTTCGGGGAGTAGATTATAGAAAGGGAAGGTATTAGCACCCTTTCTATCCATGGTTATCCATGGGCTCTTAGTTACTTGCTTAGATCACTTGCCTTTTGTTTTCAATTGTTTTAAATGGTGCTTGAGTGTGTGGGCTTGAAAATGTTTTGAAAAGAGGCCAATGTGGTGGCAACCTTTGTAATGATCCATGTGGGGATGTATACAAAGATGTATGTCTTTTGAAAAAGTTTTCATTTGTTTTTGAAAGTTGTTTTGAAAGTGTAGTGATGTGTGATTTTGAAATTAGGCAAGTGTTTTGTTTTGCAAGTTTGATTCAAGTAACTAAGAGATTATATACTCCTAAATTTCTCAAAAGATTATTGTTATGTTTTAACCCTTTTAACAAGTTTGTTCCACCATTGTATTTGGTGGACAATCTTGTGTTAGGATGTGAAAGGGACAGGCGCGGGTCATCGTTTAGACCATAATTGCAACGGTGTTGAATGTCTTTGGGCAATTTTCTTTAAGGGACTTGATCATTTGTTTTTGTTTGTTTTTGAAAAGTTTTGTCGAGGGACTATGATCATTCAATTTGTTTGCTTCGCCCAAAGAGACCTAACATGCAATATGGCCCAATTTTGAAAGGCAACAAGTGGATGTAACCCTAGGGGTGTTAGTGTGCAAGTGTGTTTTATTGCATACAAGAGTTTTTTCTTTGAATTAGGTTTTTCTATTTCATTGATTTTATCTTGTCATACACGTCCTAATTACTAGCAATAAGAAGCGGAAATGTAAAATCCTACGCTATTACAATGATTAGGGGAGGGGGATACACATTTGTACATGGGGGGTTCAACGAGAAAAATAGACAAAAAAGAAAATAGCGGAAAACAAGATATATATAGAGAGAGAGGGAGCCCGCGCGCTGTTGGGAGGCCATCAGAAGTTCTGACCCAGATCCGCTGTCAGATGATCAACCTGTTGGTGAAACTGGATGAGTCAGAACTTCTGACTCTAGAACCTGCAAAACAGAACCTTGTTAGTGGGGAAATCAGAAGTTCTGATTTCCCTGCACTGCAAGACAGAAGTTTGTTAGTGGAGAAACCAGAAGTTCTGATTCTGCTGAAAAGGCAATAACTCTCAGAGGTTCTGATGTCATTGACAGCAAAACAGGCTTCAGATGTGCTAACGTCAAAGTCAGCATTTGGCTTTTCCCTGTACTAATCAGAACATCTGCAATTCTGTTATTACTCCACAAAACAGGAAACATATTTGGAACAGATCCAGCAAAATAGCAAAAATGTTTCAGAAGTCAGAATCACCAAGGTCACAGGCAAGTCCTATACTGGCTCAGAACGTTCTGAGGTATGAGAGTCCTCAGAACATAAACAGCAATAACATGAATATTTACATTATGTTACTTGAATATGCACAGCTGATGATGCTTAACAGTGTGGTGAGGGTCAGCAGGTGCTTACCTGACTGTTTGGAAAGTGGTGGATGAAAGTTAGCTTTTGGTTCTGGTGGTGTTCTGGACAGATTTGGAAAAGGGGAAGTAAAGGTGTATACGTGTATAGGGTCAGAAGTTTGGAAAGAGCGTTTTTAGTTTACAGAAAAGAGCTGGATGTTTGATGAAGTTTGAAGGTCAGCAACTTAAAGTTATGAAACAAAACTGGAGATTTTGGCAGAGTTTCAGAATGCTACGTTGCTAGGAGTTTCGTTTCTCTCTTAGCAAATTTCTGTTTCTTTTTTTGAACCCCTTTGGCAGTGGTGAAGACTCTCTATTTATAGGCAAAGTTCTTGTGGATGCCTTGAACATTTAAGGCGCCAACAGAGTTTGAATTTGACAGAAATTCCTGGGAAGTTGTGATAACAGCTATCTTTCAGCCTAGGTTGCAGCAGCAGGCGTAGATTGGGGAGAAGTGACCTCTGAAGTGGGCGGTGGCGTGAAGACCCATGCCAGAATCTGTGCAAAAGCATTTTCCAAGCCACACGTGAATGCTCAGGAGTGGTTGGAAGCATTAATGGGCATTAAATGGTGACAAGACCTGTCAATACCAACATTCTGGTAATGGAAACCAGCGTTGAATCAGCAGCGTAAACCATGCTCTGGCCTTGGCTACCTGTTGTCTTAGCAAGCTCTGGAGATTCTCCTGGTTTTCTGGTACGTTCCTTGGATTTGCTTCTGGACAATCTGGACTTAGAGATTCTGTATCAATGTGACACCTATCCTTCTGACCTTTCATCTTCTGATTTCAACCTATTCTGAAGGAGTCTTCATACTTTCCTGTTTCTCTTGCATTCCTTTAGCAAATTCTGACTGAGCTTGTATAACTGCTGAAGGGGCATGTTCTGTCTGAGGCTTACATTCTGAACCACGTTTACAACTTCTGATTGAACTGATGTAGCTGCTGAAGAGCCAACTTCTGACCATGCTGAGCCAAGCTTGCAACTTCTGACCGTCTTCGTCTGGGATGGGTCCAGAAGTTCTGAAGCGCTGATTTTTTTTTCTAGAAACACTTATTTTAGAGAAACATTCTAAGTGTTTAGAAATTGATTGATTTTTTCTCAAGATAAAAGTGTTGTTTCTGGAGTTCGTGAGATCATCTTGCTCTTGTAAGTGACTTGCTTGGGCAAAGGATAACTCAGGACTTGGATTTGTTTCAGGGGACTTTGAAAAATTTAAGATGGTTTCCTGAAGAAAAGGAGGGCAAATTTTGGGGTACATCAGCAACCAAGATAGCGTCATCGAGGGACTATGATCTTTTTGTTTTGATTTTGATTTGCCAAGATACCTAGCATGCATACCATGGCCATTTTAAAGGCAACAAGTGGATGAAACCCTAGGGGTGCTTGTGTGCATTGTGTTGTCATTTTTATGCATTTTGTCTTGTATTAGTCAAGCTATTTGTTTGATTTTGGATTTTTGCATACAAACCCTAATCTTTCTATCATGCATATTTGAAAGCAATAAAGTGCGTAAAAATAAATCTACAACTATTACAACATTGATATAGGGAGGGGGGTACAAGTTTGAATAGGGGATATTTTGCACAAAATAGAAACCCTAAAATTATTACAACCATATTGAATTCAATGTGCAAATAAATAAATAGATAATTATTTAAATATGCAATATATTATAAATATGCAAAAAAATGTTTTTGTATTGTTTTTATGTATGTAAGAAATAAGCTATTTAATGTCCACAAAAATATTAAACTAAAAGATTATTTTATTAAGGGTAGAAACCCTAATTTGTTTTAAGAAAAATTATATATTATAATTATTTATTTATGTACAAGTAAATAAAATAAAATATATACAAATGTTTAGAAAATAAAAATATATGAGAAAATATTATTTAAGTGTATAAATAATAAAAATAAAAATATATAATATTTTTTTATAATATTTACAAGTTTTTATTTAAGGAAATAAAAGTATATTATTTAAGAAACTATTTTTATGCTAGAAAAAATAATAAAAATAATTAAATAAAATATGAAAATTTAAGAAAATATTTTTGGTAATTTTTAATGTTTAGAAAAATAAAATAAAGTCAGAAATGTAAATAGAAATAGAAAAATACAAAAAATAATGAAATGGGCCAAGGGGGTGTAAACAGCAAAGAGGGGGTGCAAAAAGTATGAACAAGCCAAGCCCAGCCCAGATGGCCTTCATCCCTGTCCTCTGAACAAGGAAACGCGCGCTTGATGTTCAAACCTGGAAATCCTGCATATGTGCTCAAAAGCAAAAACTTGCAACATGAAAGTTATAGAGCATGATCATACGATTCTAACCATATAAAAAACTTAATCTAACTCTCAAAGACCAGAGAGAATTTCTCTGGCCCTAATTTCTAACCTAGTTTTTTCAGAAAGTTCATCATTCAAATTCTCCCAACTCAGTTAACTTAAATGAAATCTATGCATATGTACAACTCAAGGGCAATGAGTACTACATTTTTTATTCACAAACCTAAGCCTAATGTTTCCTAAATAGAGAGATAGAAGTTTGAACTTTACCTGTTTCAGTCAAGCTCGAGTATGGCAATGTAGGGGTTGTGAGTGAGGCCTGAGATACTTGTGAGCTTGCTTGAAGTTCCTTTGACCTTCCCCAATGCTTAGTTTGCTTTGAACTGCTTGAATCTCTCTATAGAACTCAACCTGCAAAGTCAGAATTTGAAAATGGTGAAGTGAGTAAATGGAGTTACAGTGGCTTGGGAATGGTTGGGATAGTTTAGGTAGGTTGTATGGAGTGTGTTGGAAGAGGTTTGGGGCAAAACACACGAGTGGATTGTGATTTGAAAACCAAAATGCAGAACCTGCCCTGTTTTGCAAGAAAATGTGATTTTGGTGTTTTAGAAGGTTTGAGAAGTGGTTAGATCATGTTTTTGGCTTAGTGTGATATGCAAAACTTGTTTGAAATGAATACAACCCTTGGTTATATCAGATATAAGAGTTATGTGGTTTTTGCAAGTTGACTTGGTTTTGAAGAAAAGGTGAAATGACAATGCTCAAGAGCCTGTACAGGCCTCCTTCCTAGCTGCACAAAGTTGGTGTACCTTGCCCTAAGTTTGTGGAGTTGGTTTGCTGCAAAAGGCTTGGTGCAATGCTCAAGAGAAACAAATTGACATAAAGCCAACTTTATCAAAGTGGCAATGTTGTCTTTTTGCCATTTTTAGATTAATCCTTTGTGTAATCTTCCATAGATCAGAACAATGCCTCTAACCAATGTGTTTGCATTTAATTTTTGAGTGTGGAAGGGTTTAAGGACTTGTAAACAAGTACAAGCAAGGTTGGGCAGAATTTGCAACTTGTAGCAACATGAAAAATGCCATGGATCAAAGTGACATTTTGCCAAATTCAAACCTTCGATTCTCCCTAACCACAAATGATTTTGGAGAGTTATTGGACATTTTGGAAAGCTTGTAACATTCTCTACAATCCATCTTTGAAATGCATTTTGAGATTCCAATTCTAACTAGGTGAAAAATTTCCATGAAGATAGGTCAAAATCCTGCCTAAACTAGGGCAAAATTTCACTAAGTTAAAAGTTTCATGGACCCTTATTCATAAAATCATAACTTGAGATCCAAGAATCTTTTGGGAAAACTTTGTGAATAAAAGTTATAGATTTTGTGTAGGTATAAAACTTTAATGTTGGAAGTTTTGTTTGAATCCAATTGCATCATGGTGAAAAAGTTGGGCAAAGTTGGGAAAAAAATAAGAAATTTTCATAATTTAGAAAATTTCTAAGTTATGAAAATTTTCCATTTTAAACCCTAATTTCCAAAATTGGGTTTCTTGGTGAACAAGTTTCATGTTTTGACACATCCTGATGAAAAATGACCCTTGGCACTTGATTTTGACCAAAAAGTCAAAGTTTGACTTTTCAGTGTATAGTTGATTTTTAATCAGTTGACTGGAAACTTCATCTGTCAATCCAATGCTTTTGAGATCTTTTGAAACTTGTGATTATGTCCAGATGATGCCATTGAGTCCTTAAATCCATACTTGAACCCAATTTGCCATTGGCTAGGTGAAAAATCAGAAATTTCCCTTCTGCAGTCAAAACCCTAAAAATGACCATTTTGCCTTTTTAAAGATATGATCAAATTTCTTGAGGAGTTGTGGTCCAAACTTGATCAAATGGTTCATATGAGTCTAAAATGTTGTTGTGGATCAAAAAATATGAGGTTTGACTGTAAATTGGCCACAATTGACTTTTTCCCTAATACAGCTGATTTCTAGGTCAACTGTCCAATTGACTGGGCAAAAATTTAATTCAAGGCTTGAAACTTGGTATGGGAAATCTTATAAGTCCAACATGAAGTATGAAAGTCATATTGAGAATTGGAAGTCAAAAAATCCTTGTGCAAACTCAAACCCTAATTTCAGGTCAACAATGCAAGGAGATGTCTTGAGCAGAGCAAACCCTAATCTGGTCCTGAGTCCAAAGAGTCTTGTGAGGAAAATCTTGATAAAATTGGAGGGAAAATTTTGGGGTACAAAATCAAGCAACAATAATTAAATCTAAGGACATGGTTAGCTTCAGGACAATGATATCTATATTTCTTATTCACAAATAAACCATTAATGATGCTTGTATGAAGAGTTCAAAGTTAGGAAAACATACCTCAAAACTGGAAACCGTGTTTTTAGTTTGAGCTTGTTTTAAGTGATGGTGATGATCAAGTTAGCTTCCTTGAGGTCCCAGGAAGCTAATGCAATGATCAGCTTGAGCAATGGATGGCTGAAATGGTCTAGAGAAGTCAATGTGCAGACTCTATTTTTTAGTTATGGAAGATGGTGCAAAAGGTGTTACAGTCGTGTAACAAGGACAAGGATGGGTTGTATTTGATGTAAGGAAGCTTTAGGAACTAAAAGGCTTGAAAATGCACGAGGGAGATGTGAGTTTCATGTTTTTGGTCAGAATATGCAACAATGGTGATTTTTGATACAATTATGAGTTCTTGTGTGTTTTAGGGATTGTGTATGCATGTGTTTTCTTGCAAACAACTTGTGTATATGTATGGAAAAAGTTTGGATACTTGAGGTGGTCATAAGTACAAGATCACATGTTTTGGCTTCTTGGCTTGTTTTTGAAGTAAGGTTGACAAACATGGTTTCAATGCATAGTACAAAGCTATCTAGAGTGGTTACTAACTTTAAACATGCTTATCTAACTTTTTAGAGGAATTTTCTGCAGAAGGAACAAGTGCAAAGCTCAATGCAAGTTGACTTTGCATAAAGCTTGCTTTATGTAAATGGCAATGGTGCCTTTGTGCCATTAATGAAAAATCATCTTGGATAAAGCTTGAATTAAATGGATAATAGCTTAAAAGCAAGTGTAATCTTATTATTAGGGATAGATCTTGAGGTTTAGAGGCCTGCAAAGCAAGATTGTGCAGCATAGGCTTGAGATTTGAATTCTTGTTCATCACAAAAAGACCTATAATTTCAGTTTGAAACCCTAGCTTCCTCTCTTCGATTCTCCTTGCTCAAGAGTGATCTCAAGGAGTTCTTGGACATTTTGTAAAGATTGTAATATGCTCTACAACCCCTCTTTGAATCACTTTTGAAAATTCCCCTTGGAACTATGTGAAAAATTTCCATGAAGTTAGGTCAAAATCCTGCCTAAACTAGGGCAAAATTTTCACTAAGTGTTTAGTTTCATGACCATGACTTCATGGATTAATAACTTGAGATCCAAGCATTTCTAGGAGAAGTTGTGTAAAGCAAATTTTTTGATCTCATGGAGATATACAACTTTCATGTTGAAAGTTTCCTTTGAATCATCTTGCATCATGGTGAAAAAATGGCTCAAAGTTGTGAAAAAATTTGAAGTTTTCAACACTTAGAAAAATTTCTAAGTTTGGAAACTTTGACTTTTCAAAATGAAATCTTGACTTTTTGATTTCTTGATGAACAAGTTTCATATTTTTACATGTTTTGATGAATTGTGATCTTTGACACTTGATTTTGACCAAAAAGTCAAAGTTTGACTTTTCAATATACAGTTGACTTTTGATTAGTTGACTGAAAATCAACTATCAATAAATTGATCTTGAGAGATGTTTTGAGTCATGCCATTAGGTAAAAATGATTCAATTTAACTCTTGAGATCATGTGTTGAATGAGTGTCAGAATGACATCCGTCTCTGGATCGTATCTGAACTGTATTTGAAACATGTGTTGGATGAGTGTTAGAATGACACCCGTCTTTGGATCGTATCTGAACTATATTTGAAACATGTGTTGAATGAGTTAGAATGAAATCTGTCTCTGGATCATATACGTATTGTATTTGAAACATGTGTTGGATGAGTGTCAGAATGACATCCGTCTCTGGATTGTATCTGAACTGTATTTGAAACATGTGTTGAATGAGTGTCAGAATGACATCCGTCTCTGGATCGTATCTGTAATGTACTTGAAACATGTCTGAATAAGTATCAGGATAACATCCGTCTCTGGATCGTACCTGAACTGTTTCTAGAAGAGGACTTGGTTTATTTAGAATGTTTCCGTTGGGAATTCCTGTTCATTGCTATTAAGAAGAAACCTGCTGAGGAACATTGATTTCGCTTGATTGTACATGATTCGTTGCTAGAATTCATGTTTAATGCCCCAAGTGATTCAGATGGAGATTTGCCCCCTGGCTATTTGTCATTTTTGAGAGATTCCTTGAATCTTGACTTGACTGCCCCAAATGATGGACAGTGATCATGTTGTGCCCCTTGGTCGGAAGTGTTATTCCACTTGAGGTGAGCCTTTTTAGTGAGAAAGTTTATATTCACTAGATATTCGTCATGTGAATTTATCTGTTGTCGAACAGATAAATATATGCAAACAACGATATTCAAATAATGCAAGGTTTATGCTTGTCTTGAAGTTTTTTAAAATTCATTTTTTAGTAAAACAAATTTTGCAATAGAGTGATATCAACTCAATATTTATAGAAAGCCCTACAGGAGTCAGGATACCATTTTGTAACAGTATGCTTCCGAACTAACCTATGCTTCAGTTAGGACTTTTAAGGGTTATATCGTGGCCTGGTTGAAGGTTTAAGAATCAAAGAATAAGGGCTCAAATTTTATTTGTACCCACCCGTTCTTCGTGATGTTCTTTGATCCCATGCTCAACTAATTATGCGCTCAGATCCCAATTGAGTTTTGGAATGTCCTTGATATTCCTGTGATGGTTCATAGATTGAACATTTGTTTGAGAAGTCAGTCATTTTTGTAACCTTTTCTTTTTTGTTGAGGATTTGTAGGAACTCTTTTTTTTGTGATTTTGCTATCCCTGTCTTTTGCCTGAACTGTTTCTTTTGTGATTACAGTCAGCGGGATGCCCCATATTTTTTCTTAAGTCTCCTTCATAGGTTTTGACTTAGCGGGCTTTTATTTTGAGAGATAACGACTGTCAGTTTTAATGATTATGCGGAACCATCACCATATTTTGATTTGGAAGGACGTCTTTGATGCCATTCATTATGTATGAAGTAGAATATTACGACTGAATGTGCATCTGAATTAACTGAGAAAATTACCCTGCCCCAGGTTATGATTAAGGGTTTTAATTTGTGTGAAAATAAAAACTCCTACTTCGTTGGCTCAAAGGGGTTGACTAGGGATTATCTTCCTTATAACTCCACTATTTGGGATTTGAAACAACGCCTGTACATCGTCAGCAAGGCCTGTTCAAAAGAATATTGTAGAGATTATGGTATCGTTTTCGTCATCCTCCCTCTAAAGGCTTATAGCTTTTTAATCGAGAGTCGAATATCACGTAAAGGAAGCAAGAAAACAGTTTAAATAAAATGGCAATGAAATCATTCAAGACAAACATATGCGATGCATTAATGGGAAAACCAAAGTTTGGCATAACAGTAATTGTTTGAACAATAAATGAAATTACAAATGAAAAATCAAAAATGAACTGGACGTTCTCAATGATTTGGCCTAGGAGAAGTGATCACTTTGTGAGTCTCTGGAGGGTCGAATTCAATCTCTTTGGCGTCAATCATATCCTGAATTTTATTCTTCAGAGCCCAACAACCATTTGTATCATGTCCAAGACTATCAGAATGGTATGCACACCTTTCGTCGGGGTGGTAACTAGGAGCAGAAGTATTGGGATTTCGCAGAGGAGCCTTTAACGTAATCAATCCTGCTTTCAACATGTGTTGTAATGCTTGAGCTAGTGACATGTTGATTCTGGTGAATTGTATCTTAGGTATGACCTCTTTATATTGATTCCCCTATTGGTGTCGTTGCATAGGCGTAGGATTAGAGACCAGTATTGCCCCCACAGATTGATTGTGGTCGTCTGCTTTATTACGACCCTTCTGGACATACACAACATTGGCTTCCCTCTTACCAGCAAATGGCTTCTTCTCAGCATTAGAAGATGAAGCTATCAGGATCTTCCCACTCTTGATACCACTTTCGATCCTTTCTCCAGTCAGAACCATCTCTGTGAATCCAGATGAGGAACTCCTAATCAGCAGATTAAAGAACGGGCATGTCAGAGTGCCCATGAACATATCTACCATTTCCTGATCATTCAGAAGAGGTTGTACCTTGCCAGCTAGATCCCTCCATTTTTAGGCATATTCTTTGAAGCCTCCGCTAGAACCCATAGACATGCTTTGAAGTTGTGTACGAGTTGGAGCGAGGTCAGCATTGTATTGGTAATGCTTATAGAAAGCATCAGCCAAGTATTCCCAGGTATGAATGTCTGTTATTTCTAGCTGGTAGAACCAATCCAGTTGCGTGCCAGCTAAACTTTCTTGGAAGAAATGGACCCATAACTTTCGGTCAGCAGTGTGAAGCTAGATTTTCCTGACATATGACCTTAAGTGCAACTTAGGGCAGGAGACACCGTCATGCTTAGAGAACGTGGGGACCTTAAATTTTGGTGGGATGATCATGCCAGAAACCAGGCCTAATTCTTCAAAGTCCAAGCCAGGCATCTGCTGAATCTCCATAGCATTGAGACGATCTTCCAGCTGTTTGTTTTTATCATCAGCAGGAGGATACTGCTCCTCAGAATAATCGGCTTCATCTTCATCAGTTCCCGGGTTGATATCTTCTTCGTGATTATACCCCTTATTTGATGGAATTGAAAGATCTAGAGCTCCTTTAACCGGTCTTCTGAGTCTTCTTCCCATATTAAGGATTCCAACCAGTTTCTTTGCCTTCTTCTTCTTCTCTTTGATGAAAAGAGCTTTCAGTTCTTCCTGCCCCTGGGCCAAAGCCATGAACATTTGTTGAAACTGAGCATTTTGAGCTTAAAGGTCTTTTACTGTTTGTTCAAGGGCCATTTCTTTTGCTGAAATAAACATAGAAAAGATGAGAAACCTGCTTTGAAACCTGCTTATGCAATGATATGTATGATATATGTATGTAATGTTTTCAAGGATCTCACGGAGTAAACATAAAGAGATGTTAGGAGTTGGCTGCATCCTTGATTGAATAACTTCGTATCATTGAGTGTCTTTCTACGAGAGTCAAGCTCACCATATCAAGTGGGTCATAGCCTCTGACTCAAGTTGTCTTGTCTTGGTCCTTTGACCGTATTGGCTAGAGGAAAATAAATCCCCTTGCCCCTTTCTAGACGCCCAACCTGCATCGCAGACCCTTGAGATCCTTGAAATGGTTAGTATGATATGCCATGTTATGATGTCATGATTATGCTAAGAAATCATAGATATAGCAAGCACAAGAAAATCATACAAAGACCTTAGGTTTAATGCTTGCATGGGTTTTAAGATCATACCCTCTTGAAGTTGGATTGGTTCAACCTGTCCTATAATAGTAACCGGGTTCTAAGGGATCTCAATATCACTGAACTTTCCCACAAGATTCGATCGATAAACGACTGAATCACAACCAAACAAAACTCAAGAGTCAAGTCTTAATGAGTGTAGCATCGAGTATCTTCCGACCTTGGGAATACACCAAAGACGGCCATGTCACTACGTCTTAATGGCTAAGTTGTTCAATTAAAGGTTCTAAGGTCAGTTGACGCTTTATGACACCACACATCGGCCCCGTATTCTCCTTGATTAACTCAAGGGCTACCAGTACTAACCAAAGTGTCACATCAATGTAGCCATCGCTTCAACCATGTCGGTATACCCCGCACAGTTTCCACGATCTATTTCTACTTACCTAAAAGGTTTCCCCAGATTTGGGTGTAGGATCTATAGCAACCCAAACAAATACCCTTAAAAGTAAAGCAATCAAACAGACAAAAAAGCAAGTTTAAAATGATTTAGACCCTAAGGTAAACCCTACTTTTTATTTTCCACAGCAGAGTCGCCAGTTCTATGATATGGTGGCAGAACCGACTATTAATACTGGTTTCCATTTTTTGTTCGCAAATGTTGCGGTAAGCAAGAGACGCCACCGCTTTTCTTTTATCTAACAAAGGAAAGGGTGAAAAGAACAGAAAAATACCTTTTTCGAGATTTTCTGAGTAAGGGGGGTAGATTATGGAAAGCGAAGGTGTTAGCACCCTTTCCATCCGTGGTTTTCCACTGGCTCTTAGGTACTTTCCCATTTTGAAAACTGTTTGTGTGTTTGTGTGTTTTGAAAGGTTTTATTTGCTTTATGGTAACTCTTATATCAGTCCTCAAGAGTGTGATAAAGCGTTTTTGAAAGTAGTTTTTAAAAAGTGTGTAAGTGTGAAAGATTAGGTTTGAGCAAGTACTTAAGAGTCATCTACCTACTCGAAAAAAGTTTGTTCTTTTCCTCCTATCCTTTAGACAGTGCTATCCTACTATTAGTGAGTAGGTAGCCCTAGTCGTCGGATGTTAAGGGACTATCAAAAGGGACGTACGGTCACTAAAGGCAACTGGGAAAACACTCTTAGTAACTGTCCTAAAGCCCTAAGATCACTTTTTTAACCAAGACAACAGTCGAGAGGGTCATCGAGGGGCTAGTGATCTCTTTAGACTTAAGGACAACCACTAAGAATTCTCACGTTTCGGGAATTGTTACTGTTATTTTCCGAGGTAACCAAGTGAGGTATACCCTAAGGGTGCAAGTGCGCGATAGTGCTTTTTCAGATATTTGTCTTCAGATTAGTGATCTACAGATTGATTGATTTATTCTTATCATGCACGCCGAAGTTACTAACAGTTATATACAAGCATACAAGGAATATAAAAGCGAGAAATAAAGGGTCATATGCTATTACAGGGCTTTGGTGTAGATACATAAATAATGAACGAAAAATAAAGTGCGGAAATTGTAAACCCTAATTAAGCTATTACAAACCGGGCGCAGTTACATCAATAATAAAAAAAAGTAATCGAACGGCAAAATGATAACGCACGAGAATTAAAACTGGAAAAAAGTTCAAAACCCTAAAAAATCTAATTTGCTCATTGAAAATATTTTTGGGATTTTTTATGAAAAAGATTTGAAATTTAACCTAATCTTCTAATTAATTTTAATTAATGAAAATAAATTAAAGTTAATTAAATTAATTAATTGACAAAAAAATTAATTTATTAAGAACAAAAACTAAGTCCTAATTTTTTTGTGATTATTTTCTGATTTTAGGATTTTGAAAAAATGATTTAAAACAAAAGAAATAAAAACTAAATAATATTAATAAAAAAATAGAGAATTTGAGAAATATGCCTAAGGGGGTGTGAACCCAAATTGGGGGTTGCAAGCTGAAACTTTTGTCCAAGGCCCAGAAACTGTAAGCCTATAGCCAGCGTGTGATTCAGTGTGGAGCAAGCTGGGAAGTCCATCATGTGGATGCCATCCTAGAATGTCAGATCTAGTGTTGATTGATCTGATGGTGATGATGATGAGGCCTATGGTTGTAAAATCAAGCTTCTCAAATGAACTTTTGTTTTGATGAAGACAAACCATGATTGACAAAGAAGGCAAAGATTTGTGATCAAGCTCAAAGCATCTATGGACAAAATCTTCAGTTCAAAGCTCTTAACAACTTTCAAGGTATAATGATATTATTTACTTTGATCTTAAGATATAGATGCTCAATGGTGAATAAGAAATGTTTTATAAATCATTACTCAAGTTTTTCAAAGTTAAAATTAATTTTTCACTTGAGTGCAATCAATTTTCATATTAGTGAAATCGATTGCATGCTTCAATTTTTTAGATCTTTTGCTTCTGTTTCTCAGTGCAATCGATTTACATTGCTTGTGCAATCGATTGCATACTTAAAATTTTCAAAATTTTTGCTACTGACTTTACATGCAATAAATTTACATTGCTTGTGCAATCGATTGCACACTTAAAACTTTTGAAATATAGCTGTTGAAACCCCCGTGCAATCGATTTACACAAAGGGTGCAATCAATTGCATGCTGCACGATTTTGAAAAACAACATCTTTTTACATGCCTGTTCATAATACCTTTTCATTGAAACCTTTCACTCAATCTTGGCATTTGTTCATGATTCATTTTCAGAACTTTATGATGTTTCAAAAAGGTGCTATGAACATATAAATATTCATTTTCAAAATCATTTTCAACACCTCTTCAAAATATATTTTCTGAATTTTCAAAATACAAACTCAAACTTTTCTTCACTTTCATACATAAGTTTTCTGCATACTTTCATACATTATTAAACAGAAAACTTTGATCAATTATATCTTGAGTCATTGTATAATATTATTGGAAGAGAAGATCATTCATTGTTAAAATCACTCTAAGTGATCAATACTACTCAACTCACTCAAAATCAAATATTGATAGTTACTTACTTATTTTTTCAGAATTGTTGGAAATAAGTTTATGTGTTTTTAAATCTTGTCTTTCCAGGATTGTTGGATACAAGTGTAGTCACTTTGAGAGGATTGTTCTCATTGTTGACATAATGAAAATCCAAGAGGATTGTTCTTGGTCCAAGAGGATTGTTCTTGGCTTTTTGGTAGTTCTTGTTTAAGTTTGCCACAATAAGGAAATCTCTTTCATGTTGAAAGGGGACTGGAGTACTCTCAGACTGTGAGGGGAACCAGGATATATCGCCTGTGTCTCTTTATTTTTATGCACTTTACTATTTCCTAAACTCACCATTAACCAGAAAAATAATATCCATCATCACTAAAAACAGAATTTTTTAAAGTACCTAATTCACCCCCCCCTCTTAGGCGCACTTCGTACTTACAATTGGTATCAGAGCAGGTTATAGGTAACTTGTTCCTGAGAGATCCAGAATGGCTTCCGCAAATCAAAATCCCGTTTTCAAAGATGGTGGTAGTAACAACAAGCCTCTTTTATTTTGTGTTGAATATTTTGACTTCTGGAAAATACGCATGAAGGCACATCTAGAAGCACAAGGAGAAGAAGTATGGGATGTCGTCGAGAAGGGTCCATATATCCCTATAACGGTAATCAATGGGGTTGGCTCATCAAAGCCTAAAACTGCATGGGACGATGATGATAAGAAGAAAGTTCTCTATGATAAAAAGGAAATAAACCTTCTTCAAGGTGCACTTAGCATGGATGAATTCTTCTGTGTCTCGATATGAAAGACAACAAAAGAAATATGGGATACCTTGGTACAAACTCATGAAGGAACGGTTGAAGTAAAAAGATCAAGACTAAATACCCTGAGTCAAGAATACGAATTATTTCGAATGCAGCCCGGAGAAACCATTCTTGACCTACAAAAGAGATTTGTGCACTTGAAAAATCATCTAAGTGCTCTTGGTAAAACTTTGACGAATGATGAACTAAATCTGAAAGTACTTAGGTCCTTAACTAGGGAATGGCAACCAAAGGTAACAGTAATTTCCGAAAAGAAAAGTCTCTCCTCCATGACGTCCGTAACATTGTTTGGAAAACTTCAAGAATATGAAATGGAACTTGGAAGACTTGAAAAACATGAAAATCAAGAGAAGAAATCCAAGAATATTACTTTGAAGATAGATTCCAAGGAAGTTGAAAAGGAAGACAATCCGGAAGAAGATGAAAATTCCATGCTTCTTGTTAAAAGGCTTAGCAAGTTCTTTGGTAGAAATGACAAACCCTTTTCTCATTCAAAAGGAAATAAACAATTTAAGAAAAAGGAAGCTTCCACATCAACACAAGAAGTCACATGTTATGAATGTGGTAAGCAAGGTCATATCAAGCCGGATTGTACAAAACTCTCCAAGAAAGGTGGCTTCAAAATCAAAAAGGGATTCAAGAACAAAAAGGCTTATGTTGCATGGGAAGATAATGAGATAAGTTCCTCATCCGATTCCTATAGTGATGAAAGTGAAAATCTAGCATTGATGGCCTCACACCATTCCGATGATGACGACAATGAAGTTAGTAATGGATTTTCTCTTTTTGATAGTGATGCACAAGGTGCTATAGATGAACTATTTAATGAATGCAAAATTCTGTATAAAACTATTTCATCACAAAAGAAACAAATTTCATCCTTAGAAGAAAAATGTGAATCTATGGAAAAATATTTCAAAGAAGAAAAACAAAAATTAAGTGATGAAAATAAACAAAATTTTGTATGCAAAAATTGTGAATCACTCTCTTTCCAAATTGTCCAATTAAAAATAGTCATTGAAAGATATGAAAAAGGCCAAATTGGATTGGAAGGTGTTCTTAGCCAACAAAGATACTCCAATGATAAAAGTGGACTTGGATATTAAAAGTTCTAAAAACCAAGTTCTAATAAAACTATCTTTGTTAAGGCTAGTGATCAATCATCCAAAGAGAAAGTGAGCAAACCTAAAATATTTCATCACTATCCTAAAAAGAAAACATTTCCTAAGAAGAAATCTTATCCTTCTAGATATAGAAGTAACTTTGGACCTACTTATTTTTATTGTGGTATTAAAGGCCATATACCTAATGCTTGCTATGTTAGAACCTTTAGTGTGGCAAGTGGGCATTATGTGTGGGTAAATAAAGGAACTAATTATGAAGGACCCAAAGCAACTTGGGTACCTAACAAAGCCTAATTTTTTTTGCAGGTATGCTTGAATACCACATGCAATCTTTGGTATCTTGACAGTGGTTGTTCAAAGCATATGACGGGAGACATAAACCAATTTTAAAATCTAGTGCTAAAGGCCAAGGGTTTTGTCACTTATGGAGACAATAATAAGGGAAGAATCCTTGGCAAAGTCAAAGTTGGTGCTCCATATTTCACATCCATTGAAGATGTTCTTTATGTTGAAGGACTAAAGCACAATCTTCTTAGTATTAGCCAACTTTGTGATAAAGGCTTCAAGATCAAGTTCACCAAGGATGAATGCTTGATAGAAGATGAAGTCACACATGAGGTTATACTTAAAGGTAAAAGAATCAATAATATATTCATGATTTCCCTTGATGATCCATCTTTGAAGGTTAAATGTCTCATGGCGAACAACGATGATTCATGGCTGTGACACAAAAGAATTGCTCATATTCACATGGAACACTTGAATAAACTAATCAAGCATGATCTTGTCATTGGATTTCCTAAGAGAAATTTCGTAAAAGATAGTGTTGTACTCCAAAATTTGCCCTCCCATATTCTTCAAGATTTGTCAAGATTGATCTTCAAATTACTCAAGACTACTCAAGGGTTATACAGTCAAACCACCTCCTAAGGCCGCTGAAATTAGGGTTTTGGTTCTTTCAAGGAATTTGAGGTTTTCAGTGGCTCAATCAAGTCTCATAAGCCTACATACATCCTCAAGCACCTACATGCCAAGTCTCAAGACTCACAGTGTCAATTTGCATAATCAAAAGCTCCATTTGACCTACAGTCAACTGCAGGGGCAAAATGGTCATTTTGAAGTCAAAAGTCAGAATTTTTGGTCAACATCTTATTTTGAGTTCACAATAATCATTTGATCAAGTATTGATCATGATTCCACAAGAATAGCTCAAAAATCATCAAGATGCAAAAAGTTACTATTTTTGGACAGCAAAAAAGTCAACTGTATCTTGACCAGGGCATAACTTTTTCATGGTTCATCAGAAAAATTCCATCCAATGCTCATTTTGAAGGGGATGTAATTTCCTACAATACATCTTCACACTCCAAGTCCAAGAAATGCTCTCACAAAAAGTTATCAATTTCTACATTATAGGTCAAATTCAAAAGTCAACAAAAATGCACTTTAAGTCAAAGACCATAACTTGAGATTGGTAAATCCAAATGTCATGGGACCAAAGGCATTGGTTAGAGGACTTCACGAACTTTCCAAAATGTCCAAGAACATGTTCATATGGTCAAAATTGAGCAAGATATGCATTGGAGAAGTTGGGAAATTTTTGTGAATTTGCAAAAGTCAACTTTGCTCAAAACACTTTGTTTTTGCTAATGGGCCTCAAATTTCTTCTTGAAACTTCATTCATGGCCTATTCACGACCCATCAAGCTTAGTTGAATTTATTTTCTTATTTTTATTAATTAATTGGATTTTTAGTCAATATTAATTCATTTAATTGATTTAAATTGTAGGAAAATACAAAGATTTGATTTTTCAATCTTTTTGTGAAGCAAACATGGTCAAGATATGCTGGCAATTTCGTGTACAAATCAAATATGCAAGAATATCCAAAATTGGCAACTTTCTTCAATCATGAAAATGCAAAAAGATTTGATTTTCAATCAAATATTCAATCATCATTCCAATGGATTTTTGTGCAAGATTCTGACCTAATTCCATTCCTCTATAAATATGCAAGCTAACCCTAATGCCATACACATGAGAAATTTGCAGACAAAGCCATAGCAATATTGAAAATTTTCCAAGAAAACTCAAAACTGATTTTCACATTCCAGGCCAATTCAAGGACTTTTGTTGATTCTAATACACTGTAGGAGGTTCCCAGAACGTGTGGCGATCAAATTCAAGCCTTGAAGCTCAAAGAATCGCCCTAAACAGAACCACGGTTTGCCATTTATTTTCAGAATCGTGCAGCTCAATTCATGCATATTTAACATGTTTTTATGTTTGTTTTGCATTGCTAGAACTCATATGAAGCTGATGGTATAACTGAATTGGATTAAAATGTCATAAATCAAAAGTTGCCATGGTTGAATTTTAGGGTTCCCGAGCTTTGGATTTGGGGCTTTCTAAACCCAGAAAAATAAGGACTTGTAAGGCACATGGTTGGATTCGTGAGAACCAGACGAATCCAAAGCAACCATCGCGAAATATTTATGTAGCTTGTAGCTCTATTCGCTATTTTTCGTCACACTGTTTAGTGGGGGTTAAAAACCCCCTCTATCTAATGTTTGTTTTGCAGAATGAACGAAGAAGATGATGAGGTGTGGATGTCTCATTGGCCAGTTCAAAAAAGACGCGCGTGTTTTTCTTTTTACAGCATATTGATTAATTGCCTAATATATTAATTGCTAGTCATTATAATAACGAATGAATCGTGCAGTTGGAGTGGTAGACGCGCTAGCATATGAGCTTTGGGACCTGGGTTCGAATCCTAGGTCCCCCAAAATACTTGTTTCTATTTTTCTTAATGTATTCACATGCAGGCTTCCAAAGGTGTTCCACCATATACCTCAATCATCCATGCGCCAAGTGGCTTGCAAAGTAAATCTGATGGCCATGAGATGATGATCATCATACGCCCAGTCAACCATGCGCCTGGACAATCACCAAGGTCAAAGAGGCTTGCAGTTAATGGGCCTGAGAAATTCCAGAACTTACCTCCTAAATGGGCCAGCACCCCCCCCTTGGTTTATTCTTCTTTTAATTTCTTTTCCTTTTTATTTTCTTTTATTAATTATTATTACTATTATTATTTAATTAACATAATTAACTTTTTTTTATATAATAAAATTCAGAAAACTAAAAATGTAATATTTTTATTATTATTATTATTATTATTATTTATTAATTTCACCTTTAATTTATTATTTTTGTAAATAAATACTAACCAATTAATTTAGTCTTTTTTTAATTAGGTTAACTTCAATAGTTTTTTGCAATAAATAAAATAAATTAGACTTAGGGTTTTTTTACTAACTTTTGAATATTTTTTATTTTCTTGAGACATTAAAAAATCAAAAATATTTCTTTTTATTAATTAGTTTTAGGATTAATTTAATTAAAAGTGACAAAAACTCATTCTTTCTCAAAAAGGGTCAAAACCCTAAAGACTTCTCCGATCTAATTTTCTTTTCGCGCATATAATTTTTGATCATTATTATGTATTTGCTCCGAGGATGTACTAGCGTTAATTAGGACCTTTTATCGCTTTCTTTATTTTCTCGCAATTTACTTTTCAAGGGTTGTTTTTGGCGATGTAAATACCGACGCCTTGTAATAGCGTAGATTTACTTTCCGCAATTTACTTTCCGCAAATATAAACTATTAGATGTATGTTAAATAGGTTATGCATGACAAGACTTATCTTTGAAAATAAAATCAATCGTAGCTCACCATATCATGTACAAAGATAACTTAACTGAAACCTGACACACATGCACATGCCACTCTTAGGGTACGCCTCACTTGGTTGCCTCGACGTGGTCATTGAGTATAGGGTGTTTTAGAGGTCGCCCTCCTGTCTAAAGATCCAAGTTGCCTCGAAACGGTTGCCTCGGATAAAAAGGATCTAGGACATTAGGGTTACCGCTAAGGCGTCCTACTATTGCTTTGGTGACCACATGTCCCTATAATCGAATTGACCCGAATAACTCCAACGACGGTGCTACCTACTTCTCAATAGTGGGATAGTACTGTCTGAAGGACATTTACACAGCTTAATTTCCTTTGAGTAGGTAGAGGTTCTTAGATACTTGCTCTTTCAAACAAAAATACTTTTCGCACCTACACTTTTCTAACAAAAGTTTTCAAACAATACTTCATACACTCTTGAGGACGGATACAAGAGTTAAAGTGAAGTTTTCAAACAAACTTTTTCAAAACCCACAAACACAAGAAAAGCAAAAAAAAATTTGAAAACATAAATGAGCAAGTACCTAAGAGCCCGTGGATAACCACGGATAGAAAGGGTGCTAATACCTTCCCTTTCTATAATCTACCTCCCGAACCGAGAAACATCTCGAAAAGGAATTCTGCTGTGCTTTTGTCCTTTCCTTGTTGGAGAAAATAAAAGACGGTGGCGACTCTTGCTTACCACGACATTTCGCGAACCAGCATTTCAAAACAGTCAGTTCTATTTCCACCGAAGATGGCTCTTATCTGAGGCTTAGCTCGGGAACAAGAAGAGTTGCGAGCCATGATCAACCAACTTCATCAAGACAGATACAATAGTATGAAGCAAACGGTCAAGGCCGGGGATCAAACCAGTAATCAGCCTCCAAGAAGACAAGAGTTTGGTATGGTGAAGAATGGACCTCTCCAAGTTGCTACTACATCAAGGGTCCAACAACAATCTCACCAAAAACAACAGGTTGATAAGAGTAAGCCAAACATGCCCAGGAGGCAATTTACCAAGATCAACATGTCACCGTCTCAAGCTTTACAACACCTATTAAGATTGAATCTGGTGTCGTTAAGGGACCCTCCTAAGAATCCCAACACAGCCTCCCCAAAGCACAATCTTGATGCAAGGTGCGCATACCATTCCAACAACCCGGGACATGATACTGATGGTTGTTGGACATTGAAAAACAAAATTCAAGACCTGATTGACGAAGGAGCTTTGGAATTCACACAAGATGGTCAGGCTGAGTTCTTCCACTATCCTTCCAAGGCTCGCCATTTGAAGTGACAAGTCCTGAGACGAGAAGACTTTTTGTTCATTGTAATTTTCAAGTTGTAATTTTCTTTTGATTGTTCGAACATTTATTCATGTTAAACTTTATTACTTTATCAATGCATTGCATATGTCTGTTTTGAATCAATCCATTCATATTCACTATATTCAAATTGCTTTCATTTTTTTGTGACGTTCAACTCTCGATTAAAAAATTCTAAGCCTTTTGAGGGAGGATGACGAAAACGATACCACGATCTTTACAGTATGCTTTTGAACAGACCCCGCTGATGAAGTACAGGCATTGTTTCAAATACTAAACGGAGGAGCTATAAGGAAGATAACCCCTCGTTAACCCCTTTGAGCCAAAGAAGTTGGAGTTTTTCTTTTCGCAAAAAATTAAGACCCTTTATTATAACTTGGGGCAGGGTAGTTCTCTCAGTTTGATCCAGGTGCACAACGAATGGCATTAAAGGAGTCCTTCCGAAACAAAAAACAGTGATGGTTCCCTATAATCGTCAAGACAGGCAGTAATTGTCTCAAAGTAAAAGCCCAACAAGTCAAAACCTATGAAGGAGACTTACAAAAAAAACTGGGGCATCCCGCTGACTGTAATCACAAAAGAAACAGTTCAGGAAAAAAACAGGGATAATGAAATCAAAAAGAAAGAGGTCCTACAGACTCTCAACAAACAAAAATGACTGCCTATTCAAAATAAACTGTCAGTATCCGAACCATCACTGGTATATCAGAGCAAAGACTCAAACAAGATCTAATGCACGATTAGATGAGTTTAGGATCGAAGAACATCACGAAGAGCGGGTGGGTACAAATAAATTTTGAGCCTTTATCCTTTGTTTCTTAAACCGTGAACCAGGCCACGTTATAACCCTTAAAAGTCCTAGCTGAAGCATGGGTTAGTTCGAAAGCATACTGTTACAAAAGGTATCCTGACTCCTGTAGGGTTTGCTGTAAAATCTTGAGTTGACATCACATTTTACAAAAATTCACTTGTTTTATTGAAAACTGCATTTTCAAAAAACTTCAAGACAGACATAAGCTTTGCATTCTTAAATTAACATTGTTTGCATATGACTATTTGTTCAAACAGCATAGAAGTTCGCACGAAGAATATCTAGTGAATAAAAGCACTTCCAATCAAGGGGCACAACATGATCATTGTCCATCATCTGGGGCAGTCAAGTCAAGATTCAAGGAATCTCTAAAAATGCCAAATAGCCAAAGGCAAACCCCCATCTGAATCACTTGGGGCATTGGACATGAATCCCAGCAACGAATCTTGCAGGATCAAACATCTTCTGGTGGTATGGCAACACAATACTACCAACAATGACAACTCCCTACACTCTGAGAATGTGGACATAGTCAAAAAAATACTACACATAATCAAAGACCCGCTAGGTCGACTGGCCTATGCAAAAATAAGGGCTTCCCAGCAAACCAAAAGGGTTCGGGCAAAAATAAGGGATGAAAATAAAGAACCTGTACACCCAGCAAGTCGAAAACCTGAAAAGGCGGCTTGGGCAAAAAAGGGTATCCCGGTGGACTGAAAACCCAAAAGGGCGGTCCAGGCAAAAATTAGGGATCAAAGCGTACGACTATGTCCCGTCATCTCGTCACGTGCTTACCAGAAAAAGATTCGTCAGTCGGCAGTTATCAAGCATCTCATAGGTACCTTCTTCTCCCGCAGAAACTGGGGCAATAAGAATTGTCTGAACTGTACAAGATGCTCTGTCCACCAAGGCATCAAGGTAGGTTCAGCTGAAGAATATGACCAATATACCTTCACTCTTCGCAGAGTAAAACAAGGTTCAGCAATACTCTCCCCAAGCAGAGTTGGTCTCAGCCCTAAAAAGGCACAGTATCTCCAGCAAATCAGCAATACTCTCCCCGGGCAGAGTTGGCCTCCCATCAGCCCTAAAAAGGCACAGTATCTCCAGTAAGTCAGCAATACTCTCCCCCGAGCAGAGTTGGTCTACCATCAGTCTTGGAAAAGTTGGGTATCCCCAGAAGATCTTAATATTCCCTAGTAGAGTATACAGATATTCCTCAGCAAGCATCCCCGACGTTCTTAATATGCCTCAGAAATATAAGATTGTTCCCCGGCGGAATACAAGATACCCCCAGTGGAGCCATTTCCTGAAAAGTTTCCCCAGGAGAGTTGAATCATCTTACCCAGTAGATTCTGGAAGCTTGTCCCCTGTAGAGTACAAATATCTCTCCCCAGCCATATTCAGAGGTTATCCCCCACTAGAGTCTAACTGGGTTATCCTCAGCAAGTTGCAACTAAAAGCTCGTCCCCAACAAAGTTCTTTCTATCCCCCAGCGGAGTTCATCATCAAAATCCCCAACAAGCTTATCGACGGAGTCCCCAGCGGAGTTATCGTTAAAATCTCAGCGAAGCATCTCTTCTCCACAGAGTAATTCCCCGCAGAGTAATCTCTTCACCAGGTTTATTCCCCAACGAAGTCATCTTCTCCTACCGGTTTACTCTTGCAATCATCTTCGTTCATTATCCCCAGTGGAAACGAAGAATTCAACCAGACTCTTCAATATCAGCCCAGGATTTAACAAACTCCCTAGCATTCGTCAAGGATTTATTTTCCCAGACGAAAATACATTCATAAACATTTCACATTTCATACCTCCTGCTTACATACATGATAAAGTGCATAGGACACAATCTCATTTATTTTTGAGAACATCATGACATCATGCATCTCATACATCATGACATTGCATACAACTAACTCTTTACCTTTTCAGGAAAGATCAATCAACAGACAAAGATCATCATCCCTTCTAGAGATAGTTCAGATGCGACCCAAGCATGGCGACATTCTAATACTTATTCCAGACTCCTTCTAGAGATAGTTCAGATGTGACCCAGATTTGGCGACATTCCGATACTTATTTCAGATTTCCTTTCAGAGACAGCTTAGAGATGCCCCAGACCCGGATGCTATTCTATTGCTTATTCCAGATTCCTTCCAGAGACAGTTCAAATGCGACCCAGATATGGCGACATTCTGATACTTATTCCAGATTGAATCAAAAGATGATTACCATCAACCTTTACAGTTCCAGATCAACACCTGTATCTAGCCAGGAAATATCTGTGAGCGATTGATTGTAGATCTATACTTGAAACCAAACAGGAAAGTATCTACATGAAGAGATTGAAGATCAACACCTGTAGCAAGCCAGGAAATCATCTTTCTTTCTCAGGTCAGAGAGTAATACCTGAAACCAGCCAGGAAAGCTATCTCGACCAACCCTTTTTAAGTTCCAGATCAACACCTGTATCTAGCCATGAAATATCTGTGAGCGATGGATTGTAGATCTATACCTGTAACTAGCCAGGAAAGTTATCTACATGAAGAGATTGAAGATCAACACCTGTAGCAAGCCAGGAAATCATCTTTCTTTCTCAGGTCAGAGAGTAATACCTGAAACCAGCCAGGAAAGCTATCTCGACCAACCCTTTTTAAGTTCCAGATCAACACCTGTATCTAGCCAGGAAATATCTGTGAGCGATTGATTGTAGATCTATACCTGTAACTAGCTAGGAAAGTTATCTACATGAAGAGATTGAAGATCAACACCTGTAACTAGCCAGGAAATATCTGTGGACGATTGATTGTAGATCTATACCTGAAACCAGACAGGAAAGTATCTACATGAAGAGATTGAAGATCAACACCTGTAGCAAGCCAGGAAATCATCTTTCTTTCTCAGGTCAGAGAGTAATACCTGAAACCAGCCAGGAAAGCTATCTCGACCAACCCTTTTTAAGTTCCAGATCAACACCTGTATCTAGCAAGGAAATATCTATGAGCGATGGATTGTAGATCTATACCTATAACTAGCCAGGAAAGTTATCTACATGAAGAGATTAAAGATCAACACCTGTTGCAAGCCAGGAAATCATCTTTCTTTCTCAGGTCAGAGAGTAATACCTGAAACCAGCCAAGAAAGCTATCTCGACCAACCCTTTTTACGTTCCAGATCAACACCTGTATCTAGCCAGGAAATATCTGTGAGCGATTGATTATAGATCTATACCTGTAACTAGCCAGGAAAGTTATCTACATGAAGAGATTGAAGATCAACACCTGTAACTAGCCAGGAAATATTTGTGGACGATTGATTGTAGATCTACACCTGAAACTAGAAAGGAAAGTATCTACATGAAGAGATTGAAGATCAACACCTGTAACAAGCCAGGAAGACAATCTTTCTCTCTCAAGTCAGAGATTAATACCTGTATCCAGCCAGGAAAGCTATCTCGACCAACCTTTTCAAGTTCCGGATTAATACATGTATCTAGCCAGGAAATATCTGTGAGCGACTGATTGTAGATCTATACCTGAAACCAGACAGGAAAGTTATCTACATTAAAGAGATTGAAGATTAATACCTGAAACCAGCCAGGAAGACAATCTTTCTTTCTCAGGTCCGAGATTAATACCTGAAACCAGCCAGGATAACTATCTCCTTTACCCAACTCTCTTAAGTTCCAGATCAACACCTGTAACTAGCCAGGAAATATCTGTGGACGACGGATTATAGATTAATACCTGAAACCAGACAGGACAACTATCTACTTGATCATCATGAAGCATCCCTAAACCAGGTCCTTCTCTCCCAAGATGCAGTTTTACACAGACTCATCGTCAGGCAACCCTACACAGGTTCCCTCTTTCAACCTACCAAGTTACAATTCAATAAATAATCTCCAGGTGACATCTTTAAGCCCATCTCCACAATTATCCATTATATTCCCAGATAGCATCTGTAAGCCCATCCCCTACAAGATTCTGTCACATCTCCAGATGGAATCTATAAGCCCATCCTTCCATCCATCATCTCTCCAAATGGCATCTGTAAGCCCATTCCCGACATCACATTGCTGACACTACACCATGCGAGTGCAAATTTCTGGGCACTCTAGTGTTCAATCATCTTCCACCTTCAGATCACGAAAGGCACGCAATCCAATCTACCTCCTCAGGTCTAAGAAGATTGAACAGGGGCAACTGTTGTACCCCAAAATTTGCACTCCCATATTCTTCAAGATTTGTCAAGATTGATCTTCAAATTACTCAAGACTACTCAAGGGTTATACAGTCAAACCACCTCCTAAGGCAGCTGAAATTAGGGTTTTGGTTCTTTCAAGGAATTTGAGGTTTTCAGTGGCTCAATCAAGTCTCATAAGCCTACATACATCCTCAAGCACCTACATGCCAAGTCTCAAGACTCACAGTGTCAATTTGCACAGTCAAAAGCTCCATTTGACCTACAGTCAACTGCAGGGGCAAAATGGTCATTTTGCAGTCAAAAGTCAGAATTTTTGGTCAACATCTTATTTTTAGTTCACAATAATCATTTGATCAAGTCTTGATCATGATTCCACAAGAATAGCTCAAAAATCATCAAGATGCAAAAAGTTACTATTTTTGGACAGCGGAAAAGTCAACTGTATCTTGACCAGGGCATAACTTTTTCATGGTTCATCAAAAAAATTCCATCCAATGCTCATTTTGAAGGGGATATAATTTCCTAAAATCCATCTTCACACTCCAAGTCCAAGAAATGCTCTCACAAAAAGTTATCAATTTCTACATTATAGGTCAAATTCAAAAGTCAACAAAAATGCACTTTAAGTCAAAGACCATAACTTGAGATTGGTAAATCCAAATGACATGGTACCAAAGGCATTGGTTAGAGGACTTCAAGAACTTTCCAAAATGTCCAAGAACATGTTCATATGGTCAAAATTGAGCAAGATATGCATTGGAGAAGTTGGGAAATTTTTGTGAATTTGCAAAAGTCAACTTTGCTCAAAACACTTTGTTTTTGCTAATGGGCCTCAAATTTCTTCTTGAAACTTCATTCATGGCCTATGCACGACCCATCAAGCTTAGTTGAATTTATTTTCTTATTTTTATTAATTAATTGGATTTTTAGTCAATATTAATTCATTTAATTGATTTAAATTGTAGGAAAATACAAAGATTTGATTTTTCAATCTTTTTGTGAAGCAAACATGGTCAAGATATGCTGACAATTTCGTGTACAAATCAAATATGCAAGAATCTCCAAAATTGGCAACTTTCTTCAATCATGAAAATGCAAAAAGATTTGATTTTCAATCAAATATTCAATCATCATTCCAATGGATTTTTGTGCAAGATTCTGACCTAATTCCATTCCTCTATAAATATTCAAGCTAACCCTAATGCCATACACGTGAGAAAGTTGCAGACAAAGCCATAGCAATATTGAAAATTTTCCAAGAAAACTCAAAACTGATTTTCACATTCCAGGCCAATTCAAGGACTTTTGTTGATTCTAATACACTGTAGGAGGTTCCCAGAATGTGTGGCGATTAAATTCAAGCCTTGAAGCTCAAAGAATCGCCCTAAACATAACCACGGTTTGCCATTTATTTTCAGAATCGTGCAGCTCAATTCATGCATATTTAACGTGTTTTTGTGTTTGTTTTGCATTGCTAGAACTCATATGAAGCTGATGGTATAACTGAATTGGATTAAAATGTCATAAATCAAAATTTGCCATGGTTGAATTTTAGGGTTCCTGAGCTTTGGATTTGGGGTTGAGAAATTCCAGAACTTACCTCCTAAATGGGCCAGCACCCCCCCTTGGTTTATTCTTCTTTTAATTTCTTTTCCTTTTTATTTTCTTTTATTAAT
This sequence comes from Vicia faba, assembly GCA_948472305.1. Classification (NCBI taxonomy): domain Eukaryota; kingdom Viridiplantae; phylum Streptophyta; class Magnoliopsida; order Fabales; family Fabaceae; genus Vicia; species Vicia faba. Next base: position 1,292,646,940 of record OX451739.1, on the reverse strand, counting down.
TATTATTACTATTATTATTTAATTAACATAATTAACTTTTTTTTATATAAAAAAATTCAGAAAACTAAAAATGTAATATTTTTATTATTATTATTATTTATTAATTTCACCTTTAATTTATTATTTTTGTAAATAAATACTAACCAATTAATTTAGTCTTTTTTTAATTAGGTTAACTTCAATAGTTTTTTGCAATAAATAAAATAAATTAGACTTAGGGTTTTTTTACTAACTTTTGACTATTTTTTATTTTCTTGAGACATTAAAAAATCAAAAATATTTCTTTTTATTAATTATTTTTAGGATTAATTTAATTAAAAGTGACAAAAACTCATTCTTTCTCAAAAAGGGTCAAAACCCTAAAGACTTCTCCGATCTAATTTTCTTTTCGCGCATATAATTTTTGATCATTATTATGTATTTGCTCCGAGGATGTAATAGCATTAATTAGGACCTTTTATCGCTTTCTTTATTTTCTCGCAATTTACTTTTCAAGGGTTGTTTTTGGCGATGTAAATACCCAACGCCTTTTAATAGCGTAGATTTACTTTCCGCAATTTACTTTCAGCAAATATAAACTGTTAGATGTATGTTAAATAGGCTATGCATGACAAGACTTATCTCTGAAAATAAAATCAATCATAGCTCACCATATCATGTACAAAGATAACTTAACTGAAACCTGACACACATGCACATGCCACTCTTAGGGTACGCCTCACTTGGTTGCCTCGACGTGGTCATTGAGTATAGGGTGTTTTAGAGGTTTCCCTCCTTTCTAAAAGATCCAAGTTGCCTCGAAACGGTTGCCTCAGATAAAAAGGATCTAGGACATTAGGGTTACCTCTAAGGCGTCTTACTATTGCTTTGGTGACCATATGTCCCTATAATCGAATTGACCCGAATAACTCCAACGACGGTGCTACCTACTTCTCAATAGTGGGATAGTACTGTCTGAAGGACATTTACACAACTTAATTTCCTTTGAGTAGGTAGAGGTTCTTAGATACTTGCTCTTTCAAAAAAAAAATACTTTTCGCACCTACACTTTTCTAACAAAAGTTTTCAAACAATACTTCATACACTCTTGAGGATAGATACAAGAGTTAAAGTGAAGTTTTCAAACAAACTTTTTCAAAACCCACAAACACAAGAAAAGCAAAACATTTTTTGAAAACATAAATGAGCAAGTACCTAAGAGCCCGTGGATAACCACGGATAAAAAGGGTGCTAATACCTTCCCTTTCTATAATCTACCTCCCGAACCGAGAAACATCTCGAAAAGGAATTTTGCTTTGCTTTTGTCCTTTCCTTGTTGGAGAAAATAAAAGACGGTGGCGACTCTTGCTTACCGCGACATTTCGCGAACCAACATTTCAAAACAGTCAGTTCTATTTCCACTGAAAACAGATAGACTCTGCGATGCTTGTCAAAAGGGGAAACAAACAAAATCAACTTTCAAATCTAAGAATGTGGTGTCCACTACAAGGCCACTACAATTGTTACATATGGACTTATTTGGTCCATCAAGAACAGGGAGTTTCGGAGGTAATGTATATGCTTTGGTTATTGTTGACGATTTCTCTAGATATACTTGGACATTCTTTTTAGTGCAGAAAAGTGATGCATTCAAGGCGTTCAAGAAGTATGCTAAACAAATTCAGAATGAGAAGTCTCTAACAATTGCCTCCATAAAAAGTGATCATGGCGGAGAATTTCAAAATGCTCTATTTGAAGAATTTTGTGGAGAACATGGAATATCTCACAACTTCTCGACACTAAGGACTCCTCAAAAAAATGGAGTGGTGGAAAGAAATAATAGGTCTCTTGTGGAACTTGGTAGAACAATGCTTAGCGATTCAAATCTTCCAAAATACTTTTGGGCGGATGCGGTGAGCATGGCATGTTTTGTTAGCAATAGAGTTAACATAAGACCGATCTTGAAGAAAACTCCATATGAACTCTTCAAAGAGAGGAAACCAAACATTGCTTTCTTTCACATCTTCGGATGCAAATTCTTTGTCTTAAACAACGACAAAGATAACCTTGGTAAGTTTGATGAAAAATCCGATGAAGGTATTTTTCTTGGCTACTATCTTTCTAGTAAGGCATATAGAATCTACAACAAAAGAAATTTAACAATTTAAGAATAAATGCATGTATCTTTTGATGAAACTAACCCCTCCAAGGAGGATAATATTGTTTGTGATAATGATGATGATGAAATACTAGAAGGTCCTCAAGAAAATTCTTCCAAAGATCAACCAATTCAACACAAAGAATCACCCCAACAAGAATCAAATCTCAATAATCTACCAAAAGAATGGAGAACTCATAGAGATCATCCTATCTATAAAGTAATTGGTGATCTAAGTCAAGGTGTGTCAACAAGATTAAATCTTAAAGATGCTTGCCTAAACATGGCGTTTGTCTCTCAAATTGAACCTTCCAAAGTTGATGAAGCCTTAGGAGATGACCAATGGATTATCGTTATGCAAGAAGAATTGAATCAATTTGAAAGGAATCAAGTTTGGGAACTTGTCCCTAGGCCAAGCAACAAACACATTATTGGAACAAGATGGATGTTTAAAAACAAACTTGACGAGAATGGAATAATTATTCGTAACAAATCAAGGTTGGTAGCACAAGGATACAATCAAGAAGAAGGAATTGATTTTGAAGAAACTTTCGCTCCGGTTGCAAGGTTAGAATCTATTCGTCTCTTACTTGCCTATGCTTGTTCATTAAATTTTCAGCTTTAACAAATGGATGTCAAAAGCGCATTCTTGAATGGATATATCACTGAAGAAGTCTTCGTTAAGCAACCCCCGGGGTTTGAAGATTTCAAGAATCCATCTCATGTGTTTAAATTGAGAAAAGCTCTCTATGGATTGAAACAAGAACCAAGGGCATGGTATGATCGTTTAAGCAACTTCTTATGCGAAAAAGGTTTTTAAAAGGGAAAAGTTGGCAAGACTATGTTTATCAAGAGAATCAAAGATGACACTTTGCTAGCACAAGTCTATGTTGACGATATCATTTTCGGTTCTTAAAATCAAGAAATGTGTGAAGAATTTTCAGCAATGATGCAAGGAGAATTTGAAATGTCCATGATGGGTAAAATGAACTATTTTCTTGGACTTCAAATCAAACAACTAAAAGATGGCATCTTCATCAACCAATCCAAATATTGCAAGGAACTCTTGAAAAGATTCGACATGGATAACTGTAAGGCAATGTCTACACCAATAGGGTTCCGATTCATATGTTAATCAAGATGAATTAGGTGTTTCCATCGACATTACAAGTATCGAGGTATGATTGGCTCCGTATTGTATTTGACGGCAAGCCATCCTGACATAATGTTTAGTGTTTGTCTCTGTGCTCGCTTTCAAGCTAATCCAAAGGAATCTCATCTCACGATGGTAAAGAGGATCATGAAGTATCTCAAAGGAACAACAAATGTCAGATTATGGTATCCTAAAGGTAGTGTTTGCAACTTAGTTGGTTATTCTGACGCAGATTATGCAGGTTGTAAAACGGATAGAAAAAGCACAAGTGGTACTTGCCACATCCTTGGTAATGCATTAGTATCATGGGCCTGCAAGAAACAAGCATGCATTTCTCTTAGCACGGCCGAAGCTGAATATATTGCAGCGGGTAGTAGTTGCGCTCAAATTTTGTGGCTCAAACAACAACTTCGTGACTACGAACTCGATCTAGGATGCGATCCTCTACGGTGCGACAATACAAGTGCAATAAACATTACTAAGAATCCCGTCATGCATTCAAGAACTAAACACATAGACATATGACATCATTTCCTCCGTGATCATGTACTTCAAGGAGATGTCGAGGTAACCTTTGTAGATACTCATAATCAGCTTGCCGATATCTTCACTAAACCTTTGGCAAGAGAACCGTTCTACAAGATTCGACGAGAGCTTGACATACTTGACAAACATGACATATAAGGTGCCTTCTATCCTTGTTATGATTTTATATATATATTTTAAACATGCTATATGCGAAAATATGTTAAGTGGTATTTATTTTTTTAAGAAAAAATTGGTTTTGGTCATTTTTGGTTGATGCAAATCGATTGCACAAAGAGTGTAAATTGATTGCTCACTGATTATTTTTATTTCTAACCTTTCTGTTTCAAGTGCAAATCGATTGCACCATTAATGCAAATCGATTGCACTCTGTGCGTTTCAGTTTTATTTTAATTCTATTTTATGTGCAAATCGATTGCACCTGTATGCAAATCGATTGCACGTTCTGTAACTTTCTTTTATGACAAAAAATTGTATTGGTCAGAATTCCTCTCTCTCATATTCCCAAGCTAAATAAACTTTAATACAACCCACTCATTCCTATCTACTCAAATCATTTCCAAATTTCAGCTCTCAAACAACTTTCTCACTCAAAAACCTAAAATCCTCAAAACCCTAAAATCCTTACCCATGGCTTCAAGACAAAAAAGAAAGGTGTCAGCTTCAGAAAAAGGGAAGAATAAGGTTGATTCATCATCTAATCCATTACTTTCATCTCTAACCGAAGAACAAGAAGCCAGATTTACAAAAGACTTTCAAAAGAAAATAGTGTCCAATCCTAAATATGGTATGCTATCATACTTTCCACAAGAATGCTTCTCTTTTCAAAATGATTTAGCTACTTACGGTCTTGAACCTTTAATTTCATCGTTTGGTCCATATTACCCAGATTTGGTAAGAATGTTTTTCAGCAATCTAACTCCCCAAAAAGGAAAAATGGTGACATGTGTGCTTGGTACTCGTATCTCTCTAACTCTTGAGGTTGTTGGTGAGATCCTTCATATTCCTTACACTGGAAGTTCTTTGTATGACCCTAAAAACGAGGTATGTGATGACTACCGGAAAAAGGGTTTCTTTTACAGCATTGGGAGGTTAAGTGAAGCTGAATTCTATGCCAAACGGATTCGTGGTCTAGGCGGAGTAATTCCATCCAGAGACTCCTAGAGTGCAGGTAACTTATATATAGACGATCGCCTATTTCATTACTTTATGGTTTATATCATGTTTCCAAGAGCTAGAAACCACTGCACTGTGAACGGCCTGGAAATGCAGCTGATTTATGCAAGAAAGAAAGGAATAAGTGTTAATTGGGCAAGACTTATAATGGTGCATATGCTGAGAGTCGATGCAAAATCGAAATTTCTTCCATATGCTTATTTTGTTAATTTAATTATGGAGGAATTTGGAGTGGATTTTGCTGGGTTTGAAAAAGTGAATATGGATCGAAATCTGAATAAGATTTCCATCAAGAATGTTGACTCCAGAATGGGCGTGCATTACAATCCGGAAACAAAAACTATCACTTACATTGGTTAAGATGTTGTTGGCAATGAAGGGAACGATCACGAAGACGAAGGCGGTGAAGCTGTGCCTCCTTCACCTACTGCTCCCTCTGGTCCAAGCAATCAAGAGCTTATGGATTACATGTCTCAACAATTTGCTTCCATGAACACCAATATCAACAACCAGTGGAATGCGATTAATGATTCTACTACAACCCGGATAAATGAATTTCGCACATATATGAATCAACAATTTTCTTACCTTTACTCTCATCTTCGCATTCCACCTTATGATCCAAATAATCCAGCTGCACCTCCTCAACACTACACATAACCCCCTCTTCAACAACAATTTCCGAATTAAGGCTCTTGGTCCTATAACCACCAGAACATGCATCACCCTTGAAGTTCTGGCCAACTCTATTTTTTGTTATTTCCTTGTCTTGTTATTCTATGTTTTGCTTGTTAAATTTCTGTGTAATCATTAAACAATTTGTGTTGCGTGTTTAATTAAATTTTTCTCAATATATTGCTTTATTACTGTGTGTTTTTTGTGTCTTTCCCTTCTTTTTGATAATGTCAAAGGGGGAGAAAGATGTGGTACTTTATGCTTGTATTTTTCCTTGTCTTAATTTTTTAAAGGTACTCTCCAACCAAGGTGAACAAATACAAAGGATTCCAACCTTCTCATACATAGGGGGACTTTTGCATCTTAGGGGGAGAAAAGCTCTTTCTGGAAACTACAACGCATAAAGCAAGATTGTTTGTCATCATCAAAAAGGGGGAGAATGTAAAATCAAGCTTCTTAAATGAACTTTTGTTTTGATGAAGACAAACCATGATTGAGAAAGAAGGCAAAGATTTGTGATCAAGCTCAAAGCATCTAGGACAAAATCTTCAGTTCAAAGCTCTTAAAATCTTTCAAGGTATAATGATATTATTTACTTTGATCTTAAGATATAGATGCTCAATGGTGAATAAGAAATTTTTTATAAATCATTACTCAAGTTTTTCAAAGTTAAAATTCATTTTTCACTTGAGTGCAATCGATTTGCATATTAGTGCAATCAATTGCATGCTTCAATTTTCCAGATCTTTTTCTTTTGTTTCTCAGTGCAATCGATTGCATACTTCAAATTTTCAAAACGTTTGCTTCTGTTTCTCATGCAATCGATTTACATTGCTTGTGCAATCGATTGCACTCACTTATTTTTTGCTACCGACGTTACATGCAATCGATTTACATTGCTTGTGCAATCGATTGCACTCACTTATTTTTTGCTACTGATTGTACATGCAATTTATTTACATTGCTTGTGCAATCGATTGCACACTTAAATTTTTTGAAATTTAGCTGTTGAAACCCCGTGCAATCGATTTACACAAAGGATGCAATTGATTGCATGCTGCACGATTTTGAAAAACAGCAGCTTTTCACTTGCCTGTTCATAATACCTTTTCATTGAAACCTTTCACTCAATCTTGGCATTTGTTCATGATTCATTTTCAGAACTTTATGATGTTTCAAAAAGGTGCTATGGACATATAAATATTCATTTTCAAAATCATTTTCAACACCTCTTCCAAATATATTTTCTGAATTTTCAAAATACAAACTCAAGCTTTTCTTCACTTTCATACATAAGTTTTCTGCATACTTTCATACATTATTAAACAAAAAACTTTGAGCAATTATATCTTGAGTCATTTTACAACATTATTATTGTAAGAGAAGATCATTCATTGTTAAAATCACTCTAAGTGATCAATACTACTCAACTCACTCAAAATCAAATATTGATAGTTACTTACTTATTTTTCTAGGATTGTTGGAAATAAGCTTAAGTGTTTTTAAATCTTGTATTTCCAGGATTGTTGGATACAAGTGTAGTCACTTTGAGAGGATTGTTCTCATTGTTGACATAGTGAAAATCCAAGAGGATTGTTCTTGGTCCAAGAGGATTATTCTTGGCTTTTTGGTAGTTCTTGTTTAAGTTTTCCACAATAAGGAAATCTCTTTCATGATGAAAGGGGACTGGAGTACTCTCAGACTGTGAGGGGAACCAGGATATATCGCCCGTGTCTCTTTATTTTTCTGCACTTTACTCTTTCCTAAACTCACCATTAACCAGAAAAATAATATCCATCATCACTAAAACCAGAATTTTTTTAAGTACCTAATTCAACCCCCCCCCCCCCCCCCCTCTTAGGCGCACTTCGTACTTACAATGGTATGCATGTTGAGCAACAGCACATGGGATCTGGAAACAAATGTTAGGAAAAATAATATGCAGGAGGCAGGGGTTGAACCCCTGACCTCCCACACGCGCGCGCCTTAAATCCTTCAGCCTTGCCATCTGAGCCAACTTAACAATCGTTATATAAAACAAACATAATAAAATATATTTAATAAAGGGTTAGTGTTTAAGACAGAAAACACATGCAATTCAAATGGTCCACTCCTGATGTGCCATGCCATCGTCTTCCCCACTGGCCGTCGGCTTAGCCAAAGAACTTTTACCCACAGACATGACTGTTGCTAAAAGACCTGCATATTTCCAAAATCTCAACCAAGCAATATAAATTCAATCTAAATACATGGATCAACTGGGTTTGATCTCATGAGTACAATGGTACTCTTCTTTTGGCCTAATTTTTCATGTAATGGAAAACCATAAAACAAACCTCAAAACCCTAACAATGGCAATTAGTCATACACACATCAAAACAAGCAATTAATCATTCAAACATGTTCTAAATGATCATATAAACATGAATGCATACTCAAAATTCATTTATAATGCGTATATTATCAAAACTGAATTCAAGAACAAGAAGCTGTTAGAACAAAGTTTGAATCTACTACCCTAAGTTTAAGTTTTGATGATAACAAAATGCTAAGATAAATTAATTGTATGATTCATGTAAGACACATATGCTATCTAAAAATCACATTCTGTTTTACAGAAACTCTGATGGGTATCAGCAAGAGAACATCATCATCAGCATCAGAATATGTTATATCAGATACCAGAATCAGAAGACCAACTTGTGCTTATGCTGAAGCTTGATGAACAGATCTGCGCTTAACCATATGAACTCTGATCAAGACAATAGTTCATCAGCACCTAAGCAGCGTCAGAATGAGCTAAAGCCAGAACAAGCTTAAGTAGCAACGGTACTGTGCATTCAAGATGCTTTATTACCAACGGCATCATTCCAGACAAGATCTGCTTAATAGGGAAAGAATGTTATTGGCATTGAAACGGAATTACTACTCCAACGTACCTTATTTCCAATGCTATATAAACAAGTCAATGAAGATTGAATTGGCTAATGCTCTACAACCTTCTACACGCCTAAAGCTATTCATCATCTTCCTCACTCTCAGTTTGCTAAAAGCTCTCAAAGTCTTTATTCAATTACTTTAGCACTCTAGCTCTCATAAGCTCAAATTGTGTAGTATCACAATTGTGATAAACAGTTTTTGTAGAAAACATTCACACACCTAGATTTCAATTCTTTGTAAGAAAGTATTTCCTTGAGAAATCGGTTTGTGGTTTGGCTCAAGAAGGCTTTAGCAGTTGTTAAAGCAGTTGTAATATTCAGTTGAATATAGTGGATTAAGACCTCGTTGGAGAGAGGCGAAATCACCTTGATGGGTGGACAGGAGTAGTTTGAGATCAAACGAACCGGGATAAAAATACCGCGTTGACTGTAATTGATTTCCAGATTTTACAATTCAACCCCCCTTCTTGTGTTTTTCACTTCTTCAATTGGCATCAGAGCGCCTGGTTCTGAGCTAAAACACTTAATCGTGTCAGTACAAGATCCAGCGTCAGAAAAACACAATGGCAGAAACTTATCAATACACTAGCAATGACAACAATGAAGACATAGACAGATTCAGCGGCAAACCTCCAGTCTTTGATGGAGAAAATTTTGATTACTGGAAAGACAGAATTGAAAGCTTCTTTCTGGCACATGATGCTGATCTGTGGGACATGGTGACAGATGGATACACGCACCCAGTGAAATCAAGCGGTCAGAAGATTGACAGGAAAGCAATGTCTGATCAACAAAAGCGTGACTTCAAAAATCACCACAAGGCCATAACCATTCTTCTCAGGGCTATCTCTTACGCTGAATATAAAAAGATCTCTAACAGAGACACATCAAAGAACATGTTTGACTCACTCAGAATGACGCATGAAGGCAACGTTCAGGTCAAAGAAACTAAAGCTCTTGCGCTCATTCAGAAGTATGAGGCATTCAAAATGGAAGAAAGTGAATCCATTGAAACAATGTTCTCAAGATTCCAAATTCTGGTGGTTGGTCTCAAGGTTCTGGACAAAGGATACTCTACTGCTAATCATGTCAAGAAGATCATCAAAAGCTTGCCAAAGCAGTGGAGGATAATGGTTACAGCGCTGAAGCTAGCAAAAGATCTCAACAAAATTTCTCTGGAGGAACTTATCAGCTCCCTCAGAAGTCATGAGATAGAGCTAGAAGCTGATGAACCTCAGAAGCAAGGTAAGCCTTTAGCATTAAAATCTAACAAAAAATCTGAGTCTAAAGTTTTGCAGGCAGTTGAAGAAACATCCGATGGATCCTCATCAGAAGAAGACGAACTTTCTCTCCTCTCCAGAAGAGTGAACTAATTGTGGAAGCAGAGGTAAAGGAAGTTCAGGAATCCCATAAGATCTGATCAGAATGAGTCCTCTTCCAGATACAGAAGGTCAGATTCTTCCTCTGGATACAGAAGATCTGAAGGCTCCTCAGGAAGCAAAAGGCCAAACACCAAGGACATCATCTGCTATGAATGCAATGAGCAAGGACACTACAAGAGTGACTGCCCAAAGCTTCAGAGGGAAAAGCCCAAAAAGAAGTTTGGAAGAGAAAAGAAGAAAAGTCTCATGGCTACATGGGATGACTCTGACTCGTCTGAAGCTGACTCAGAATCAGATGATGAGAGAGCAAACATAGCTCTCATGGACAACATTTCAGAAGACAGTGAAGCTTCTGAATTAGACTCAGAATCAGATACTGAAGAGGTATTTCCTGACTTTGCAATTAATTTTACTAAGGCTGAACTTGCTGAAAGCCTTAACGAAATTCTGGAAAGGTACCAGCAAATTAGAGTTAAATTCAGAAATCTGAAAAGGAATCTTGAATCTGACTCTGATAAGACTGAGAGTCTTAAATTGGAAAATTCTGAGCTGAGAAAAAAAATTTCAAAATTAGAAAATGTTTTACAAAACTCTCAGAAGGAACCAATTTCTGAAACTCCCAGCAGCGCTGATGAGATCATCAAGGAGTATGATCATAGTTTCCAGAAGTTCCTTGCTAAAAGCATAGATAGAAGCAAAATGGCTTCAATGATCTATGGAGTTAGCAGAAACGGCAGAAAGGGAATAGGATACCAAGGTAAGGTTCTTACACCAAAGAATGCCATGGATTTAACCATTAAACACACTCCTCTGAAATCACATTTTGTGTATGGTCACACACATGATATTAAATAGACTAGCAGTAAGTATTCTGTGAAACCAAAATTCAACCAGAGTTTTGGTAAATCTAACAAATCAGGACCCAAGAAAATCTGGGTACCTAAGGATAAAATAATACATGTTGCAGATATCTTTAGCAGCAAATTAGAAATACCAGCCATGGTACCTGGACTCTGGCTACTCGCGACACATGACAGGAAGAAGGCATATGTTCCAAAGCCTGGAACTTAAGCCTGGAGGCCACGTTGGCTTTGGAGGCAATCAGAAGGGAAAGAGCATTGGCTCTGGAACTGTAGGTAATGGAAATCTTCCCTCTATAAATAATGTTCTGCTAGTAGATGGATTAATGCATAATCTGTTATCCATAAGTCAATTAAGTGATAACGGTTATGATATAATCTTTAATCAAAAATCATGTAAAGCTGTTAGTCATAAAGATGGGACTATCCTATTTAATGGAAAGAGGAAAAACAACATCTATAAAATCAAACTTTCTCAACTGAAAAGTCAGAATGTAAAGTGTCTTCTGTCTGTTAACAACGAGCAGTGGATCTGGCACAGAAGATTGGGGCATGTTAGTATGAGAAGAATATCTCAGATTAACAAACTCAATCTGGTCAGAGGACTTCCTAATCTGAAGTTCAATTCAGATGCTCTGTGTGAAGCATGTCAGAAAGGCAAGTTTGCAAAACCTTCTTTCAAATCTAAAAATGTTGTTTCTACCTCTAAGCCATTAGAACTTCTGCACATTGACTTATTTGGACCAGTTAAAACTGCTTCAGTCAGTGGCAAGAAGTATGGGTTAGTAATCGTAGATGACTATAGCAGATGGACATGGGTAAAGTTCTTAAGACACAAGGACGAGTCACACTCTGTGTTTGTTACCTTCTGTAACCAAGTTCAGAATGAAAAGAATCTTAGAATCGTTAAATTCAGAAGTGATCATGGTGGAGAGTTTGAAAACAAATATTTTGAGTCATTCTTTAATGACATAGGCATTCTGCATGATTTCTCTTGTCCTAGAACTCCCCAACAAAATGGAGTTGTAGAACGAAAGAACAGAACATTGCAAGAAATGGCCAGAACCATGATCAATGAGACAAACGTTGCTAAGATCTTCTAGGCAGAGGAAATAAACACAACGTGCTACATTCAGAATAGAATCTCAATAAGACCTATTCCGGAAAAGACTCCATATGAATTGTGGAAGAACAGAAAGCCCAACATTTCATATTTTCATCCATTTGGATGTACTTGTTTTATGTTAAATACAAAAAATTATTTGAACAAGTTTGACTCTAAAGCACAGAAGTGTATTATGTTAGGATACTTTGAACGCTCAAGAGGGTACAGAGTATACAATACAGAAACACAGATTGTGGAAGAATCAATCAGTGTTCGTTTTGATGATAAGCTTAAGTCTGAAAAGTCAAAGTAGAATGAAGTTTTTGCAGGTATGGAAGTTGAATTTACAGGTTCTAAAGATAAGTCATCAGAAGCACTCAACAAAGACACTCCTTCAACATCTGAAAGGAGTACTGCTAGTAATCCTACAACAGCTGTTGATCAACCACAGAAGAGACTACACAGAAGCAGCTTGGATCACCCAGAAGAAACTATCTTAGGAAGAAAGGAAGATCCAATCAGAACAAGAGCAAGCTTCAGAAACTCTGAAGAATCCCTCATGGGACTTGTGTCTCTGATTGAACCTTCTTCTATTGATGAAGCACTTTTGGACAACGACTGGATTCTAGCAATGCAAGAAGAGCTGAATCAATTCACCAGAAATGACATATGGGATCTTGTTCCCAGACCAAAAGGATTCAACGTCATTGGAACAAGATGGGTGTTCAGAAACAAGCTAAATGAACAAGGTGAAGTCATCAGAAACAAAGCACGAATGGTAGCACAAGGTTATAGTCAGCAAGAGGGAATAGACTATACAAAAACCTTTGCTCCAGTCGCCAGGTTAGAATCTATCAGACTTTTAATTTCATTTTCTGTTAATAAAGGCATCACTCTGTATCAGATGGATGTCAAGAGTGCATTCTTAAATGGTTATATAGAAGAAGAGGTGTATGTGCACCAACCCCCTGGTTTTGAAAGTACAAAACATCCAGAACATGTTTTCAAACTAAAGAAGTCACTATATGGTCTGAAACAAGCTCCCAGAGCTTGGTATGAAAGACTAAGTAACTTTCTGTTAGAAAATGAATTCACCAGAGGGAAGGTGGACACTACCTTATTCTGTAAGTCAGTTAAGAATGACATCTTAGTCTGTCAAATTTATGTTGATGATATTATTTTTGGATCTACTAATCCTTCTCTTGGAAGAAAATTTGCTAAGTGTATGCAGGCAGAATTTGAGATGAGCCTCATGGGAGAACTGAAATTCTTTCTAGGAATTCAGATCAATCAAAATCCAGAGGGAACTTACATTCATTAGAGCAAATATGTCAGAGATCTTCTGAAGAAATTTGACCTCTCAGAATGTAAGCCATCAAAGATTCCAATGCATCCCACGTGCATTCTGGAAAGAGAAGAGGTAAGCAAAAAGGTAGAACAGAAGGTATACAGAGGTATGATTGGCTCTCTCCTTTATCTGACAGCTTCAAGGCCTGATATCTTATTCAATGTATGTATTTGTGCTAGATTCCAATCAGATCCTAGAGAATCTCACTTAACAGCTGTTAAGCGAATTTTCAAGTATCTGAAAGGTACTACTAATCTGGGTTTATTTTATAGAAAATCTAGTGATTACAGCTTAGTAGGCTACTGCGATGCTGACTTTGCTGGAGACAGAGTAGAGCGTAAAAGTACTTCTGGAAGCTGCCAGTTTCTGGGAGAAAATCTGATCTCTTGGTCCAACAAAAGGCAATCCACAATTGCGCTATCAACAGCATAAGCTGAGTACATAGCAGCAGCAGGATGTAGCACACAAATGCTCTGGATGAAAAGTCAGCTTGAAGACTTCCAGATTTTTGAGAGTAACATCCCTATACTCTGTGACAATACTTCTGCTATTTGCTTAAGTAAAAATCCTATTTTGCATTCTAGGGCTAAGCATATAGAAATAAAACATCACTTCATTAGGGACTATATTCAGAAAGGAATTTTGAACTTAAAGTTTATTGATACAGACCATCAATGGGCTGATATCTTCACTAAACCTCTTTCTGAAGATAGGTTCAATTTCATTCTGAAACATCTCAGCATGAAACTCAGCCTAGAGTGAAAATGTTTTAATTCTATATATTAACCTTCAGAATGTGTTTTCTGTTTACTGTGAACTTCTGATCAATCTCCTTTCAGAAAGATAGACATGCAAATTGTATCAGATTCTATTCTTAAAGATCTGAGTGTTTCAGCTCAAGGATAGACGTACTGCTCACTAAATCAAACAAGTGTCATCCAATCATCAGCAAATCTCTGAAGCAGAACACGCGTGCACGCTTCTGAGAAGGCAAAACGCTGATTGGGTGCATTGAGACACATGTCTGGTAACCGTTTCAAGTATCTTTCTCAAATCCCCCAAAATCAGCAAGCATTAAATGCACGTAATCATGTTTTAAAATGTAATCATGAAATAATTCTCTTTTTTAAAACCGTTTACATTTTCAATTTTTTTTTTGAAATCTATTTAAGCACATTAACATCACTCATTAATCTTTTACCGTTTCTTACAATCATCCAAATACTTTCTCTACATTCTTACTTGTGTGTTCATCTTTCTTAAAAGAAACCCATTTTTTAAGTTTTCCCAGAAAACCCTAAGTGTGAACATGGCAACCTCTAGCACTGTTTCTGCAGGTTCTCAGAAGGAGGCTTCATCTGAACAATACCAAGTTCCCTTCAGAACACTCCTTACACCAGTGAAGAATTTGGAAGTGCTGTCTGAACTGATTGTTGACTTCTCCAGTCTGAAAGAAAATGGATTCGATTTGACAGAAGAAGTTAGGGCACAAGGATGGGAGAGATACTTTGATAGGTTGGTGGGACCAATGTTTCCAGTATTGGTCAAGGAATTCTGGATTCATGCGTCTTCATCAACACATCAAGTTACTTCCTACATAATGGGAAAGAAGATTGTGATCACTGAGGATCACATTGCAAGATTGATTGGATACAGTGGTGGTGGTATCCGCTGTATCGACATGGCAGAAAGATGCTCTGACGCTGGTGTCATTGCAAGAGAGATTTTCACCCATGGGGTTCCCAGCAGCAAAATCAGAGACTTAAAGGATCAACACAGAATATGGGCAAAGATTATTCTGGGGTGCTTCAATCACAAGAAACCCACCAGCTCTCCTGATTATATAAACATAGATCAGCAGTTTCTGATCTACTTTATTAATCAGAAGGTAAAGATTAACTTGGCTCATCTTCTGTTTAATCACCTCAGGACCAGCGTCAAGGAGACAAGGGAAGAAGAAAGGACAAAAAGGGACTGGATACCCTTTGGCAGGTTAATATCAGATATTCTGACTGAGAATAGGCTGATAGAACACCTTACAGAAGCTCAGGAATTAAGTTCTATTGAACCTATTGTTGGCAAGCCTCTGAACGCCAAGAATCTGAAGAAAATGAAACTGATAGAGAATATCAGAAAGGAGCCCAGCGTCACTCCTCTTGCTGACATCACCAGCAGAAGAGTCCCTCTGGACGACTTTCCAATATTTTCTGAGATTGACTCTAAACTAGTCATTGTTCTCAGATACTTGGACGCTTGCAAGGCTGATGGCACAGATCCCACTCTGAACATAAAAGATCTGCACCAGCAAAATCCAGAAGTTACTGTGAAGAAGACGAAGAAAAGAAAGGCTACTTCAGAAGGACCATCCCAGCAGACCCCTAAGAAGAGAGGTAATTTATCTGCTGCTAATGTTTTAAATTCTTCTGCTATTCCAACATCAATCCCAACCCCAGCTTCATTTGAACTTCCAATCCCCATACCAACCATTGATGAAACCGAACCAGAGGCTGACCCTTCTGAGTCACTGACTCTCAGGAGATCCCGCACCAAATCCCAAAATCCAAAACCCACAACATCAACAGAATCAGAACTTGACAAAGTTCTGTCTGAAATTGATCAACATGCTTCCGCTCCCCTCTCAGAAAATCCAAACACTCAACCAGAAATTTCCCACTCTCCTCAACTAGAACATACTCTTTCACCCATACCAGAACAACCAGAAATTTCACCTCCTTCTCCACAACCAGAAATTCCTCCTCCCTCTCCACAACCAGAACTTCATCCACTTTCACCTCAACCATCACCTCCACACCCTGAGTTTCAACACTCTGAAACTCCATCACATGAACCTCATTCTCCTCAATCCTCTGAGCCACAACCCTTGGCAATTCAGCTGCCATGTGGTACAACTGTAAACATGGCCCAACTGCCATCCTCACCAGAAACTACCCCTCCAAATACTCCAAACAGTCCCATAATCATTTCTGATTCTCCCTCTCCATCTCCCAAACAAAATACTGAAGACCTCAGCAGGACCTTTATTGATTTAACAAGCCTTAACCGTCTTGCTGACCTTAAACACAAAATAGCCATCCCCAAACCCAAACAACTAGATGTTGGTGCTGGCATTTTGAATTTTGAAACAGGCTTGCAGAATTGGATTGCTTCTCTAAAGCAGGTCTGTCCTGGAATGATTGACCCTGCCGCTTCATACCATCTCTGGACTCAATTCATAAAGTGGGTACGCGCTGAAGCCCTCAAGCTGCAAGACATCAATTATGAACAAGCACAACAAAACTTTAGCAAGCTGCTGAAGGAAGTTGAAAGTCAGCTGCCACATGACGAAGTGCTCTTTCTGGATAGTGAGCCATGGTCTGAGAAGCGTCCAGCTTCAAAAGTGCAGCCAGCAGAAGGTCAGACTATTCAAGCTGAAGAGGTTAGTCAAGTTGAAGATGTTGCAGAAATCTCTCAGAAGCATCCTGCTTCTGATGTTTCTCAAGCTGCCTTGGACAGGCAGACTCTGGAAGAGCTGAAGCAGAATGATATTCGTCTGCAGCAAAGAATGGATGAGAATGATCAGAAGATGAAGGAAAGGATGGATGTGCAAGACAGCAAGATTGATACAGTAGTCAGCATGGTGCACAAGCAGAATGAAACTGCTGATCAGATTAAGACAATGCTAGAGACTCTGTTCACACGCTTTCCACCCCAACCTTAGATTTTCATTCATGATATTTTCATTGTTTTCTTTGCATATCATCTGTACTGTTTGTCTGGCTCTGAATTAAATATAATAGTTTTCTGCTTTGATCGTTTTAGCTTATATTAATTACACTTTTTGATTTCTGACAAAAAGGGGGAGAACAAGAATGATATTTTTCAATAACGGATTACTGAGAAAAAAAGTCTCAAACATTCTAACACTCTGATACTTGAATGTTTTCTATTTTTGCATAAGCTTACATGTACAAGAAGTTAATCATCTCTGATGATCTGAAGCTCTGATATTCTGATGTTCAAAGAAAGTCAATAAAGATCTGATCCTGAAGAACTCTTGGAATTAAAAAGGGAAGTAATAAATTCAGGGGGAGTATCTCCGATCTAAACTCTGATATCTCTTTATCCCTTATCCTCTTATTTTTTTGATAACTTCCTATTTAATTCTGATACAACTTATTATTTAGTTATCTCTGATACTTTTCACGCTAATTTTCAATTAAAAAATATCTAGTTTTTGTCATCATCAAAAAGGGGGAGATTGTTAGAACAAAGTTTGAATCTACTACCCTAAGTTTAAGTTTTGATGATAACAAAATTCTAAGATACATTAATTGTATGATTCATGTAAGACACATATGCTATCTAAAAATCACATTCTGTTTTACAGAAACTCTGATGGGTATCAGCAAGAGAACATCATCATCAGCATCAGAATATGTTATATCAGATACCAGAATCAGAAGACCAACTTGTGCTTATGCTGAAGCTTGATGAACAGATCTGCGCTTAACCATCTGAACTCTAATCAAGACAACAGTTCATCAGCACCTAAGCAGCGTCAGAATGAGCCAAAGCCAGAACAAGCTTAAGTAGCAACGGTACTGTGCATTCAAGATGCTTTATTACCAACGGCATCATTCCAGACAAGATCTTCTTAATAGGGAAAGAATGTTATTGGCATTGAAACGGAATTACTACTCCAACGTACCTTATTTCCAATGCTATATAAACAAGTCAATGAAGATTGAATTGTCTAATGCTCTACAACCTTCTACACGCCTAAAGCTATTCATCATCTTCCTCACTCTCAGTTTTCTAAAAGCTCTCAAAGTCTTTATTCAATTACTTTAGCACTCTAGCTCTCATAAGCTCAAATTGTGTAGTATCACAGTTGTGATAAACAGTTTTTGTAGAAAACATTCACACACCTAGATTTCAATTCTTTGTAAGAAAGTATTTCCTTGAGAAATAGGTTTGTGGTTTGACTCAAGAAGGCTTTAGCAGTTGTTAAAGCAGTTGTAATATTCAGTTGAATATAGTGGATTAAGACCTCGTTGGAGAGAGGCGAAATCACCTTGACGGGTGGACTGGAGTAGTTTGAGATCAAACGAACCAGGATAAAAATACCGTGTTGACTGCAATTGATTTCCAGATTTTACAATTCAACCCCCTTCTTGTGTTTTTCACTTCTTCAGAAGCAAACTGTGATGTTGTAGATGCTTATTCTAGATGCTTTGATGCGTGAGAACGATCTAGTTAGATTCCAAATGTGCCCAGGAATTGATTACAACCTTCAGAATGCTTTGAATCTCCTTGTAAATCAAAATCTGATTGCCACTTTTTACCAAAAATTTGGAGTTTCTTGTGTCAATTTCGTGCGGCCAATCCTATTTTTTTTCTGATCAGGTCTTGTTATGAATATATAATGGAATGAATTAGGTCAATAAAACTGGACTAAATCTTGAAGATTTGTGAGTAAAAGATTTGATTTTCCATGGATATTTTATAATTCTAAAATAGGCCAAATCATGCTCTTTTCATTCCAATCATCCCTTGCACGAAATATTTGATTTGCCAGCTGATTCTAGACTCATTATGTGGTCATAAAACAAATCTTGAATTTTATTTTATTATTTCACTATTTTATTTGATTTATCTTGATTTTAATGAATAAAAAATCAAAACAAATAATAAAAATAATGAAATAATGTATGAGTGAGCTCAGGGGTCGTGGGCCATGTTAGGAACAAGTTTCAAGCATGAAAACATGGGCCCATTTGGAAAAAAAATTCATGTTTGGTCATTATTTGCTTCATGCACATTTCCAAATATTTGGTCAACTTTAGCAATGGATATCTCTATCATTTTTAACCTTAAGAGGGTGTTCTGAGACTTTTTAGAGAGCTTAGGGTGTCCTCTAAACAACCCTTTTGGTTTTATCTCAATTGGATCTTCCATGTTAATGTAAGGAGCTTTGACCCAAAAGGTGTTTTGTTGACTCTTTGAAAGGACCTATAATGTATGAACTTATATCTTTTGATTGAGGCATTTATTGACCTTGAGGGCTGAAGAGGAGTTGTAGGGAATTGGATTCTCTTCAAAATAATCCTTGGTTAGAAAATTTCTGATAAAGTATGAGAAAGTTATGCTTGGTTAAAGTTTGGTTGACTTTTCTTATGGAAACCCTAATTTGCCATTTTTGACTTTTGATGAGTTAGGAGCATTTCTTGAGGAATCATGATCAACCATTGATCAAATGATGGATATTACTTCAAAATGTTGATGTTGACCAAAAATCTTGAAGTTTGACTGTATTTGGGCCACAATTGACTTTTGACCTAGTACAGTTGATTTCCAGGCATTTGAGCAGGTGATTGAGTAAACTTGTTGTTCAAGGCATGAAATTTGACATGGATAATCTTGAGGATATATTAGGACAATGGAGAACCTTTGGGTTCCTTTGGACTCAACCATCTTGCTTGAATTGAAACCCTAATTTAAGATTCATTGCCTTAGGAGGAGAGTTTGTCTGGTCAATTCTTGGTCATCCTTGAGCAATTGAGGATCTCTAGAGGCATGTCTTGAGTGAAAATGAGAGGTATATCCTTCAACAGGGACCCCTATGTATGCCCTTAAAATCCACTAAAACAAGTCCTTTGAAGGGGGCCACTAACCATGTGTGTTGAAGGTTGTCAAGGGTGGAATTGCAGCATACTATTTCAAAGGGAAATGTTGTCCAATCGAAGCAAGTAAAAACATAGCCAATCCCCATCGAAGCCTGCATGCAGGAGGTCTAATTTCCCAAATGAAGCTTTCAACAAAGAGGGCCACATGCCCAAATGAAAGATACATGCTAGGCTTGCATCAAAGGAGGGCCACATGCCCAGACGAAAGAGGCATGCAGGAAGCAAAAATGCCCAGACGAAAGAGGCATGCAGGAGGCAAAAATGCCCAGACGAAAGAGGCATGCAGGAGGCAAATTGTGCAATCGAAGGATGCCAAAAGGAGGCTTTTTTCCTTGGAATCAAAGGAGGCTACATGAGGCTTTTTTGCCTTGTGTCTTCTGGCCTGGTGGGTGCCTCTTGCGTGCAAGAAGGAATCTATGGCTCAATCGAAAGTTGTATGCAGCTAGCCATCAACCTTATGAATCAAAGCAAGCATGGAGGGAAATATTTGTCTAATCAACATAGGCATGCAGGCATCAAACGTCCAATCGAAGCAGGCACATAGGCAGCCATTGTATTGTGAACCATGTGAGGCCAAAGTTGCAATAGAAGGTTGCATGCAGGAAGCTCATGCCTTATTAATGAAAGCCAGCGTGCCAGAGGCCAACGCCCAATCGAAGGATGCAAGCCAAGCTTGCATCGAAAGATGCCAGAATTCCAATCGAAGGATGTGAATCAAAGGAAACTTGTTTTTTCCTTCAATTTTGTCAAAAGATTATTTTTATCTATTTTCCCCTTTTTTAACAGCTTCCTCTTTAACATGATGCTGAAAAATCCAATTGTACTTGAGCAAGCTTGAATTTTGAGAATCCTTGTGAGCAATGCCTTGATAAAAGAGAGGGCAAATTTTAGGGTACAACAGTTGCCCCTGTTCAATCTTCTTAAACCTGAAGAGTTAGATTGACGAGTCCACCATTTGTGACTTGAAGGTGGAAGATGATTGAACACTAGAGTGCCCGGAAATTTGAACTCGATGATGTGGTGGTTGATTGTGTAGGGAATGGGCTTAAAGATGACATTTGGAGAGATGATGGAGAGTGGTCGGAGATGGGCTTATAGATGCCACCCAAAAGTGATTGTTGACATAAATTAGACTAAGTCTAAACTTGACTTTAACTGGAAAAGAATCAGAATAAATCCTTATGAGAAATGCCTTGAGAAAAGAGAGGGAAAATTTTTAGGGTACAACACTTTGGTACTGGGACAATATTGGAAATCCACTGAGGGTACACTGATGTCACAAGAAAATCGACATTAATCTGCTTTAGAACTTCTTTAATTTTCACTGCCATATCAGGGTGAGTTCTCCATAATTTCTGCTTGATTGGCGGGCACTCTGGCTTTAGCGGCAAACGATGTTCCACAATATCTATATCCAAACCAGACATGTCTTGGCAATACCAAGAAAATATATCCACATATTCTTTCAACTATTCAATCAACATGCTCTTTACATAAGGATGCAACAATGCTCCAATCTTGACTTCCTTCGGATCTTCCTCTGAACCCAAATTAATCACTTCCAATGGCTCTTTATATGGCTGAATGGAACTTTCCTCACGCTCAAGAAACCGTGAAACCTCTTCTAGAATTTCATCATATTCTCTTTCTTCGGCCCCATACGCAGGATATTCAAAGTTAGGAGAGGGTGCAGGGTCATTGTACTCAACGAGTTTTTTAATTAATACGCACATATTATTTATGATTGCTTTTAGAAACTGACACACATAGCAAATGATTATGCAGATTCAATTACAATTATTATTTATTTTGAAAGGTTTTTTCTGATTACCATTTTCCAAGAAAAATCATAAAATAAAGACATAATTTAGGAATCAAGTACAACTTTTATTATTGATTTAAAAAATCAAAGAAAACAAATAAGCCCATACAATATCAACTTTTACCTTGGGCAGAGTGAAAGATTTTGAAAATATTAACAGACATAAATTACTTTGAGACCTGAATGCAATAGGGAACACCAATGGTGATCCAATTTTGAACTCTAACTCCATGCGTCACATAGTTCGGCATCTCCTGCTCTA
Organism: Vicia faba; assembly: GCA_948472305.1. NCBI lineage: Eukaryota > Viridiplantae > Streptophyta > Magnoliopsida > Fabales > Fabaceae > Vicia > Vicia faba. The sequence goes on along the minus strand of OX451739.1, from coordinate 1,292,624,849 downwards.
CTTCCTCTTCCACAATGGAATTGATCCCAGGAACAATTGGATGAAGATAACCTTCGCTACGAAAGATATCTTGATATTTTCCCAAAGCAGACTTCAGTTTCATGTTCTTGCCTTTATCATTCTTCACAGAGAATCCCAAACCAACTCTATTCTTATTCACAAGCGGATCAAAAATCTGCCCCCATACTTTACTTGGGCTGTTACGCACTACCTATTGAGCATCTTTAAACGAAGCTATAGAATTCTCATTTCCCCTTATATTATCAATGGATAAAGCTTGTAATCGAGTTCCAATAACAACTTCCTCCGCTTCCACAACACTGAAGGAGGATAAATGAGATATTAACAATGTCTGTTCTCCATTTATGATGACCACCTTTCCTTCATGCATAAACTTCAACTTATGATGTAAAGTTGAAGTGACAACCCCTGCCTCGTATATCCATGATCGTCCTAGTAAACAACTGTAAGCTGGAACAATATCCATAACCTAGAAAGTAATCTGAAGAAGGTTCGGGCCTATATGAATAGGCAAATCTACTTCCTCGATGACAGACTTCCTTGATCCATCAAAAGCTTTTACAATAATGTCACTCGGGCGCATGGAAGTTCTTGGTACTTCAACTTCATAAGTGTGCTCCTCGGTATAACATTTAAAGAGGATCCATTGTCAATCAACATATTTGACAATGAGTTATTCTTACAGCTCATGGATATATGGAGATCCAAATTATGATTCCTTCCTTTGTCAGGCAATTCTTCATCACTGAAAGTTAGGTTATTACAGGATGTAATATTCCCTACCACACTGCTAAATTGGTCCAACGACATATCACTTTCAATGAAAACTTGATCCAATACTCTCATCAAATATTCCCTGTGGGCAGAAGAGTTCGTTAGCAAGGTCAGAATAGATATCTTTGATGGGGTCAGCAACAATTGATCCACGATCCTATAGTCGCTCATCTTGATAATCTTCAGTATATCATCCATATCTTTTCCCAAAGTAGTACCACTAGATTCCCCCACTACTTTCTTGAGTTCAACACTTTCAACAACCTTTTTATCAGTATTTACACTCCCTCGAATGAAAGGTGAGAAAACACGACCACTGCGGATCACCCGACTAGCTTCAGCAATATTCTTGACATTAGACAAAGGTTAGATGGGAACTTCCATACCATCCTCCAAGATTGTAGTATTGTATTTATATGGTATGGCTTTGTCTTATTCGTAAGGAACAGACCCTGGTAAACAAATCACCAATGGAGAAACATCTGACTTGCTATGATATTCAATCTCAAAAGGGACGGGAACACCGAAACAAGGAACAATAACATTCACCCTCTCTTCAACATACTTTGACATCACATAATCATTGTTGGAAAACACTTCTTCATCTGAGGAAAAGAGTTCATCTGCAGAAGCATACTCATCGTCTGACACAGTCTCATCCAAGCAATCTTCAATCACATTAATCTCATTGTAATCATCTTTATTGCCTGAAATTTTGGTAGTACCACTGTCCAATAGAAACTGAATATCCCTTTTCACAATGGAACAACCACGAGAATCTCTGTAGTAAACTCGGCAAGACCCATAAGGGTGTTCTTCTTGACCGTCCATGTGACAGAAGGTGGCGTGCAACTACACCAAATCATCATTCATATAGTTCACGTCAAAAATCCGGAATTCTCCAAGACATCCAAAGACCATATTCACATCTTCCTCGTATTTTGCCCTAGGCCTAATTATATGAATGAGACCTTCATCAATCATTTCCTGAAGATCAGCCTTTACCTTATCACACCCTTGTATATATGTACTGCAAATACCACAACCAGCATGGTAATGCGTATAGTAACTAAACTCGTAAAAGTCAGCATGCATTTTTACCAAATCTCCTCTAACCAGGTTGATATCAACAATCTGGAAGTCTCTTGGACAACCAGAAACCATGTTTATAGCATTTTCTCCTCCATGCTTTGGCAAAAGATTATCTTTCACATTAGGGCCAACATCTTTAAAGGATAAAAGGTCAGATATCACCATCTTTTGTACTTCAAATTTCAAAGGATAACAGTTCTCAACATTGTACTATGGTGCTCCCTAATGAAAAGCACATGTTTGGGCTGTCTTATAATACCAAGACAAAGGTGATGGTATAGCAGGGGGTGGCCTGGTCTGAACCAACTTCTTCTGAATTAACATTGGGAGTAATTCTGCATAACTCATGGGGATAGAGTCAAAAGGCTCTCTCTTATAATTCTGCCCCTAATTTCTCTAAGGAGACGGTCTTTGATAAACAACTATGATCGAAGCCACATTGACATTGTTATGTCTTGGCGTATAAATCATGGTTGTCAAATTGGTTTTGCTCGCTTATGTGGAATTGTGGCGACGACAATCCTGTACTTTGGTCAAATATGTCAGTGTCGACTTCCTTTTCGGTGTTGAAATGGCCACCTGACCAAGCTTTTTGCTTGCCATGGGTATTGTGGAACATATGGTGGTATGTGTGATCCGTGGGAATGAGAACTGACTGTTTTGGAATGCTGGTTCGCGTTTGCGTTTGTTTTCGCAAAATGTCGCGGTAAGCAAGAGTCACCACCGTCTTTTATTTTATCCAACAAGGAAAGGACAAAAGCACAGAAAAATTCCTTTTTGAGATATTTCTCGGGTTCGGGAGGTAGATTATAGAAAGGGAAGGTGTTAGCACCCTTTTTATCTGTGGTTATCCACGGGCTCTTAGGTACTTTCTCATTGTGTTTTCAAAAGTTTGCTTTTCTTTGTGTTTGTGGGTTTGAAAAGAGTTTTTATTTTGAAGAGAGTGTAAGTGCGAAAAGTACTTTGTTTTAAAAGGAGCAAGTACTTAAGAACCATCTACCTACTCGAAAAAGGAATTAAATTGTGCTAATTTCCTTTAGACAATTCTATCCCACTATTGAGGAGTAGGTAGCATCGTCGTTGGAGTTTTCGGGTCAATTCGATTAAGGGACGTGTGGTCACTAAAGCAATGTTAGGATGCCTTAGCGGTAACCCTAATGTCTTAGATCATTTTTCCGAGGCAACCGTTTCGAGGCAACTATGATCTTTGGACAAGAGGGCGACCTCTAAAACTTCCTATACTCAATGACCACGTTCGAGGCAACTAAGTGAGGTGTACCCTAAGAGTGGCATGTGCGAGTGTGTTATTTTTCAGTTATATTATCTTTGTACATGTTATGGTGAGCTACTGTTTATTTTAGGTTAAAGATTAATCTTGTCATGCATTGCCTATTTATCAAATATTTAACAGTTAATATTGTACAAAAATTAAATTGCGGGAAATTAAATCTAAGCTATTACAAGGCGTCGGGTATTTACATCGCCAAAGACAAACCCTTTAATTTAAATTGCGGAAAGTAAATAAAAGCGATAAATAAATAAAATCCTAATTTAAAAACTATTACATTCCCGAAGCAATTACATTATTGGACAATATAATATGCGTGCGAGAAAATTAAATCAGAGCATTTTTAGGGTTTTGACCCTTTTTTATTAAAGAAAACATTTTTTGTTATTTTTTGAATTAAAAATTAAGTCTAAGTTAATAATTGAATTAATTAATTTAAATGAATTTTTTTTTTATAATTAAGGAAATAAAATAAAAATGGCTAAAAGTTATTAAAAACCCTAATTCTATATTATTTTTAATTTATTGTGAAAATATTAATGTTAAACCTATTTAAACTAAATAAATTAATTAATGTTTATTTACAAAAAGAATGAAATTAATGGAATTAATAAAAATATTATTTTTTAGGTTTTTCTGATTTTATGAAAAAAAATTGGGTTAATAATTAATTAAGAATAATAAAATAGAATAAGTAAATAAATAAAATGTTAAAAGAAAAGAAATAACCACAGGGGGGTTTGGGCCTGAATCTGGGTGTATGCTTGGAAATTTCCAGGCCCAAAAAACGTTCAGCCTGCTTGACCTTTCCAGTTTGCTATGCGTGCATTGACTGGAGACCATGGTGATCCTTCAACCTAGGCCATTGGATTTGCCTTGTGGGCCACCTGGCGTTTGAAATCTAGAAGCATATGATAGTCCACGCTTGCTGAGCCACATGCAATTATCTGGAGAAAAAATATACAAAGGTTTTGGGGGACCTGGGATTCGAACCCAGGTCCCATTGCTCATTGACACGCCTCCTTTGCCAACTCAATTGGCTTGTTCAATTGTTAATGAAATAAGCAATAAATATAATATGTGAAAACAATTAACTATGCTGGAATTAAAAAAACGCGCTAAATACATTTGAATTGGCCAATGGAAGCAAGCCACGTTATCGTCTTCTCCAAATATCCCTGGTTATTTACCTGCGGACTTTTATCCGCAGGAAAGTTCGTGGGATGTCTCAAAAATCCTTCCCAGGCCATGTAAACGTAAGCTAAGGGTATCAATGTGATCGTCTCTCTCCCCTGAGCACGAATATGGCCATGTTTGCCTTGATTGTACCTGTGCCAAGAATGCCCAAAAACAAAACAAGAAAACCCTAGATTCGGGTGTTATAGTATAGGCCATGAAAATAAAATTAAATGATGTAGAAAGCTACGAAATCAAACATGGATCAAGAATATGTTAATGTTTGGTCAAAAAGATGCAAGAATGAGGAGTTATACTTTCGTGTACAGAGGCATATTCAAGAACACTTACAGTGTGTTACAGGTGGTCTCAAGGCCTGGTTTTGGTTTCTACAGCTTCAGGTGATTGCCAGCAAGAGAGCTATGTGAAGATTTTGCCTTGAAAACGCCTCCAAACAAGAATTCGATCTCTCACATTTCACACTTTTTTCAATTCTGAGTTGGCCGTTTTTGCAGTTCTTAGCTCGTGTCCTTGATCTGCCTCACTTGTGTGTGTGTATATGGGAATGTATTTAGGTCAAAACTTGGGCCTTAATCCATGAGCATTGAAGAATTGAGATGTGATTTGATCTTACATTATCAAGTTTCCATATTTGTATCAAATATGATTTTTTATTCATGAAAAGGCTTGATACGAATTTGATTTGATGAATCATGATAATTGAAAGCTGCAATGACCACAAGAATCTCATTACATCAATTTTTAGATTTTATTTGATTTAATATTGATTTAAAATGAATTAAATCAATAATAATTAAATTAAATAGAAAAATAAATTAATGGCCATGAAATTAAAGATGGGACACGTGTGTGGCATGACAAGACTATATCAAGTGGAAAAAAGTGGGCCCTTTTGTCAAAAATTGGAGTTTTGAGGATAGTTGACTTTTGGCAATTTTGGAAAAGTGTCCAACTTCAACAATGCATAAATTCTTCAATTTTGAACTTTTAGAAGTGTTCTTGGACTTTTTAGAAACCTTGAGATGTCCTCTAACCAATATTTTTGGTCTCATATCAGTTTGATATTCCATGCTCAAGTTATAAGCTTTGGAAAAAAGGTGTTTTTGTTGACTTTCAACAATGACCTATAATGTCCAAATTTGTAACTTTTTGTGAGAGCATTTATTGATCTTGGGGTGTGAATATGGATTGTGGGAAATTGCATCCTCTTCAAAATTATCTTTGGATGGGTCATTTCTCATAAAGTATGAGAAAATTATGCTTGGTCAAAGTTGAGTTGACTTTTCCTATAAAACCCTAATTTAGCAACTTTTGAATCTTGATGAATCTTGAGCAATCCTTTATGAATCATGATAAACCCTTGATCAAATGATGAATTATCCTTCAAAATGAGAATGTTGACAAGAAATCTTGAGGTTTGACTGCATTTGGGTCACAGTTGACTTTTGCCCTAGCATAGTCGATTTTTGGACTTCTTGAGCAATTGACTGACCAAACTTTCTCTGCAAGGCTTGAATTTTGACATGGATGAACTTGAGAACATATTAGGAAATTGGGAAGCACTTGGGGTCATTTGGATGTAAGGACCTTGATGCAACACAAAACCCTAATTTTGAATTGACTGCCTTAGGAGGTGATTTGACTGTCCAACTCTTGAGCCATCTTGAAACACTTGAAGATTATTTTTGACATGTCTTGAGAAATATGGGAGGGAAAATTTTGGGGTACAACAGTTTCCCCTGTTCAATCTTCTTAAACATAAGGATATAGATTGGCGTTTGGGCCTTTCGTGATCCGAAGGTGGAAGATGATTGAACATTAGAGTGCCCAGAAATTTGCACTCGCATGAAGTTGTATCAGCCTTGTGATGTCGGGAATGGGCTTATAGATTCCATTTGGAGATTGATGATGGGAGATGGGCTTAAAGATGCCATCCGAAGGAGTGTCAATCGCGTAAGAGATTCCTTAGCGAGAGCTTGTATACCTGTTGTTTAGGGAGACTCCGCCGGGGAATGTTGTTCTTTGTCTTAGGAGAAATAGAACTTTAGGAGCTTCGGTTGTCCGTTATTCTACTAGGGAATCATCTCTGTTGAAGAGGTGAGAGTGAACTACTATATGTTCGTAACCCAGGCTTCATAGTGATAAGACCGAATGCTATCTGGTCGTAATTCGGGCTTTTCAATGACTTACTGGGGAGATGAGATTAGACTTGCTATCCGGTCGTAATCCAGGCTTTGAAATACTTCACTTCTTATCTGGTAGAAATCCAGGCTTCATAATAAATCAAGTGGTTATCCGATCGCATCCGGGCTTCAACGTGAATTTAGGGCACACTAATATCCGGCTGACTCCGGGCTTCTTAGTAACTGTCCATGTAAACTGCTATTTGGTCGGAATCCAAATTTCACAATACTTCATACCGCTATCTGGTAGTAATCCAGTCTTCACAATACCTCACTTCTTATCTGGTCGAAATCCAGGCTTCAGAATAAATCAAGTGGTTATCCGGTCGCATCTGGGCTTCCTTTTGACTGTTGGGTTTACTAGTATCCGGTTGAATCCGAGCTTCACAGTAACTGGATGCGTAAACTGTTATCTGGTCGTAATCCAAGCTTCACAGTGTCCCTTAATGCTATCTGGTCGTAATCCAGTCTTCATAATGTATCATACCACTATCTGGTCGAAATCTAGGCTTCGTAGTACTCTTGGTTGCTATCTGGTCGTAATCCAGTCTTCACAACATCTTCTATTAATATCTGGTCGTGATCCAGGCTTCATGGTCTTGTATTGCTTTCTGGTCGTAATCCAGGCTTCACAATGACTTGCTTAGCTGTTATCCGGTCATGATCCGGGCTTCATGGCTTGTGTTTATGATATACCACTATCTGGTCGAATCCAGGCTCCATGGTGCTTATTGAGCTGCTATCCGGTCACAATTCGGGCTTCATGGCTCACTGGGGAATAAACTATTATCCGGTCGTTCTCCGGGCTTCATAGCTTGCTTTTGAGAGATGTCACTATCTGGTCGTAATCCAGGCTTCGCGGTAGTCTGATATTGTTATCCGGTCGTAATCGGGCTTCATAGTATGCTGTAGAAATCAAGATACTATCCGGTCGTACCCGGGTTTCATAACTTGAATTTTGATTGTATCTTTCCTGAAATGGAAGGGTTAGCTGTATGTAATGCATGATATGTATCAAACAATGATGTTCTCAATATAAATGAGATTGAATGGTATGCTGCGTATATGCATGTATCATGATGTATGGACATGTAATGTTTTAGCTGGGGAAAATAAATCTCGGAGCTGCCGGAGAGTAGAGTTGAGTTCTTCGTTTCCGCTGGGGATGGTGAACGAAGGTGATTGTGAGAATAAGCCTGCTGGAGAAAAGAACTCCATTGGGGAATAAACTGATGAAGAGATTACTCTGAGGGGAATTACTCTGTGGGGAAGAGATGTTCTGCTGAAGATTTTAACGATAAACTCTGCTGGGGATTCCGTTCATAAGCTCTGTTGGGGATTTTGATGATGAACTCCGCTGGGGATGGATTACCGTTACTGGTGATATAGAATCTGTTGAGGATTGAATTCCTGCTCGGGGAAAGAAAGAACTTCTCTGGGGATGATCTTTCAGTTGCAACTTGCTGAGGATAACCCAGTTAGACTCTTGTGGGGATAACCCTCTGAATTTGGATGGGGAGACTTATTTGTGCTCTGCAGGGGATAAGCTTCCAGAATATACTGGGGAAGATGATTCAACTCTGTTGGGAAAGCTTTTTTAGACTGCGCTGGGGAAATGGCTCCACTGGGGGTATCTTGTATTCCGTTGGGGAACATTCTTATACTCCGTTTAAGGAATATTAAGACTGCCAGGGATACTCTTATTCTTGCTGGGGAATATTCTTATACTCCGCTGGGGAATATTAAGACCTTTTGGAGATACCAAACCTTTTTAGGGATGATGGTAGATTAACTCTGCTTGGGAAAGCTTTGTTGATTCGTTCATGGTTGCAAGTCTCAGCTGGGGAGATCTACCATTACTGTTTTACTTTACGGGGAGTGACGGTATCTTGGTCATATTCTTCCGCTGAACCTACCTTGGTACCTTGGTGGACAGAGCAACTAGACAGTTCGGACAATTCTTATTGCCCCTGCTTCTGATATTACCCATAATTCGTCCTTTGTTTCACATGTAAATATTTATGAGCATCAATTAATGTCAAATGCATATATCAAAAATGAACATTGGACGTTCTTTGCAAAACAAAACAGATAAAGGAAAAACAGTTTGAAATTTGTATGAAAATGAATTTGTATTGATTTTGAAGTTTGGCCTGTAAATAGGCGTTTTTGTACAAGAGGCTGACGTCCTAGTAAGATAACGCCGCCAAACAAATAGAATTTATACAATTTGTGAAAAGGAAACAAAACAGCTATGTGAATAATCCCACTAGGTTCCAACTCTGCTATTGCCTTTATATCTTCAAGCATCTCATCACTTTGCTGCTTAGTTTAGGATGAATCTGATTGATTAATGCCGTCCGAGCTTGATAGTCGATACCGAAGTCTGGATGCAAGGTGATCCAATGAGACATAATGTTACGCTTTAATCCCTAACTTTTGCCTGGACCGCCCTTTCGGGTTTTCAGTCCACTGGGATACCCATTTTTACCCAAGCCGCCTTTTCAGGTTTTCGACTTGCCGGGTGTACAATTTTTTTTCATTTTCATCCCTTATTTTTGCCTGAACCCTTTTGGTTCGCCGGGAAGCCCTTATTTTTTCCTAGGCCAGTCAACCTAGTGGGTCTTTGATTATGCGTAGTATCTTTTTACTATGTCTGCATTGACGGGGCGAGGAAGATCGTCACCATCCATGGTGGTTAGAATCATTGCTCCTCCTGAGAAAATGTTCTTAACCACAAATGGTCCTTCGTAAGTAGGGGTCCATTTTCCCCTGGGATCACCTTGAGGTAAGATAATGCGCTTGATTACCAGGTCCCCAACTTGATACTCTTGTCGTCTAACTTTCTTGTTAAATGCCTTGATCATCTATTTTTGGTACGTCTGACCATGACAAATAACATTAAGTCTTTTTTTGTCGATTAGGTTTAGCTGATCAAGCCGGGTCTGAATCCAGTCATCTTCACTCAAACCTGCATCCTTCATAATTCGAAGAGAGAGTATTTGAACTTCAATGGGCAAGACTGCCTCCATGCAATATACCAAGGAATAGGGTGTTTCCCCCGTTGACGTCCGTGTTGAGGTGCGGTACCCATGAAGAGCAAATGGTAACATCTCGTGCCAGTCTTTGTACGTCACTGTCATCTTCTGCACAATCTTCTTAATGTTCTTATTTGCTGCTTCGACAGCCCCATTCATCTTCGGTCGGTAGGGAGAAGAGTTATGATGCTGTATCTTGAATTGCTTGCAGAGCTCAGTGATCATCTTGTTGTTAAGATTGGTACTATTGTCTGTAATGATCCTTTCTGGTATACCGTATCGACAGATCTGATTATGTCGAATGAACCGTGTCACAGTGTTCTTGGTTACGATAGCAAAGGAAGCTGCTTCAACCCACTTCGTAAAGTAATCAATCGCTACCAGGATGAAACGATGCCCATTGGATGTCGTAGGTATGATCTCGCCGATCATATCAATGACCCACATTGCGAAAGGCCAAGGAGCCGTTAAGACGTTCAGGGGAACTGGAGGTACGTGCACCTTATCAGCATAGACCTGGCACTTGTGACATGTCCGAGAATGCTGATAACAGTCGGCTTCCATTGTGGACCAATAATATCCTGCCCGAAGGATTCTCCTTTCCATGGTATGTCCACTGGAATGAGTTCCTAAAGTACCTTCATGCAGCTCCGCCATGATCCTTTCTGCTTCATTCTTATCCATACAACGTAGTAAGGTTGAATCATGGTTATGCTTATAAAGGATGTCATTGCTGATAAAGAACTTTGCTGCGAACCTCCTCAGGAACTTCTTATCATTAATAGATGCACCCTCGGGGTATTCTTGAGCTTCAAGGTACCTCTTCACCTCATGATACCAGGGCTTTTCTGTTACCTCTTCAGTCTCCAGATCACAGCAATGCGCAGGTTCATCCAATCTTTCAATAATGATCCAGGGAGCCTCGTTGTCCCAATTGACTTTGAACATAGAAGACATCGTAGCTAGCGCGTCCGCCAACTGATTCTCCTCTCTTGGGAAGTGTTCAAAGGTTATCTCCTCAAAATGGGGAAGCAATGTCAACACATGCTCCTTATAAGGAATAAGATTAGGGTGCTTCGTATCCCACTCGCCCTTGATCTGACTGATCACGAGAGCGGAATCTCCGAAGACACTCAGAAGCTTAATCCTTAGGTCAATTGCAGCTCGAAGACCCATGATGCACGCTTCATACTCCGCCATGTTGTTGGTGCAGTTGAAACATAGTCAGGCGGTGAACGGAGTATGAAAGCCTTTAGGAGATATGATCACAGTACCAATTCCATTACCCAAAGCGTTCGAAGCTCCATCAAAGTACATAGACCATCGGGATCCCTCCTCAGGTCCTTCATCCGGTCCAGGTGTCTCACAATCAGTTACCAACATGATATTCTCGTCCGGAAATTCAAAGTTCATAGACTGGTAATCATCCACTGCCCGATGTGCCAAATGGTCTGCCAATACACTTCCCTTAATTTCCTTTTGGGTCGTATACTGGATGTCATACTCAATCAAGATCATCTGTCATCTTGCTATTCTTCCGGACAAGGAAGGCTTTTCGAAGATATACTTGATTGGATCCATCTTTGAAATCAATAGAGTAGTGTGAGTCAGCATATACTGTCTCAGCCGGCGAGCAGCCCATGCCAAAGCTCAACAAGTTTTCTTGAGCAGTGAGTATCAGGTCTCACAGTCGGTAAACTTTTTGCTAAGGTAGTAAATAGCATACTCTTTTCGGCAAGACTCATCATGTTGACCTAGCACACACCCCATTGAGTTGTCGAGTACCGTCAAGTATAAGATCAGAGGTCTCCCTTCAACTGGTGGAAACAATATGGGTGGCTCCTGGAGATACTCTTTGATTCTTTCGAAAGCGGCTTGGCATTCATCATTCCAACGTACCACTTGATCTTTCTTCAGTAGCTTGAAGATTGGCTCACAAGTAGCAGTTAGGTGTGAGATGAATCGGGAAATGTAGTTCAGTCGTCCCAGAAAGCCTCTGACCTCTTTCTCTGTCTTGGGAGATGGCATCTCTTATATTGCTTTCACCTTGGCAGGGTCCACTTGAATACCTTTGTCGCTCACGACGAAACCCAGTAGCTTACCAGATCTCACCCCAAAGTTGCACTTGTTCGGGTTCAATCTTAGCTTGTACAAATTCAACCTGTCAAACAACTTCTGTAGATGGTCAAGGTGTTCTTCCTCAGTCTGGGACCTTGCAATCATATCGTCGACGTATACTTCAATCTCATGATGGATCATGTCATGAAACAAAGCAACCATGGCACACTGATATGTTTCCCCAGCATTCTTTAGTCCAAAAGGCATGACCTTGTAGCAAAAGGTACCCCACTGAGTAACAAAGATGGTCTTCTCCATGTCTTCGGGAGCCATTTTTATCTGGTTATAACCTGAGAAGCCATCCATAAAGGAGAATACCTTATGCTGAGCAGTGTTGTCAACCAGAACGTCGATATGAGGTAGAGGGAAGTCATCCTTAGGGCTCTCCCTGTTCAAATCCATGTAGTCAACACACATTCGGACCTTACCATCTTTCTTCGGCACAGGAACCACATTGGCCACCCACTGAGGGTAAGAAGTAACTGCTAGAAAACCGGCGTCGAACTATTTCATAACTTCAGCCTTGATTTTCTCAGACATCTCTGGGCGCATTCGGCGGACCTTCTGTTTCACTGGAGGACAGTCTTCCTTGGTAGGCAAGCGATGAACCACAATGTCAATGTCCAAACCAGGCATATCTTCGTAGGACCAGGCAAAGATCTCAACATAGTCACGCAGCGTCTGAATCAACCGTTGTTTCACACTAGGCTCCAGATTGGCACCAATCTTGACTCCCTTCTTGTCTATCTCAGTACCCAGATTCACTGTTTCCACCGTCTCTTCATGGGGCTGAATGGCCCTCTCTTCCTGGAGTAGCAGTCTTGCAAGTTCACCAGGCACTTCTCAATCATCTTCACCTTCGTCTTCGGCTAAGTTGATCAGATTTTCGAAGTCATAACTGCCAGTAGCAGAGTCGTTACCAGTGAGATCCAGAGTGGATGTGGGCCTGTATATGTGAGTGTGTGTAAAATAGATGTTTTGCAATATATAATAAAGAAAGACAGGGAGCGCAAGATTTGAAATGCAAGAACGTCCAATGCTTTTATTAATGATATATGAAAATGACACACAAAAGCCCTCACAAATGAAGCCACGGTGCCCCGGGTAAGACACCGAGCTATAAAGTTTCAAAACATTGTCTATTACAAATTCAAAACAAAAAGTTCATTACTGGGTAACAAAAGTAATAGGGATGAAGTCCTTTGCTGTCCAGTTGATTGGTCCACCGTGGGTCGTAGGATAAATCCAGTTGTCGAATTCAGACTCTTCTACATCCTCTTCAATGGCATTCACTTCCGAGTTGCTAATGAACACATGAGGTCTTCCAATCCTTGCACTTCGAACAGCCCTTTGAGCTTCTGCAGTGAAACCCAAACCAAACTTGTTAGTCTTCTGTGTAAAATCAGGGAGTTGGCCCCAATTTGCACACTCACCCTTCTCAATAACAGCCCGAGCATCTTTTAAGGAAGCCATCTTCATAGGAGAATCTTTGACTACAGTCTCAGTTGATGCCAATGTCTGGGGAACCTCTTCAAAGTGCTGAAATGGGGTCTCGATGAACTCCCCATCCATCTCTACGTATCTGAACGAGTTGAGGTGGCTGACCATGTACTCTTCCTCCCCCTGTACTGTCACAATCTTCTCTCTGACCGGGTACTTCAGCTTCTGGTGGAGCGTTGAGGTTACGGCCCCAGCTTTGTGGATCCATGGGCGACCCAGCAAACAAGAGTAGGATGGCCGAATGTCCATCACATAGAACGTAGAATTGAAGACCTGAGAACCAACTTTAATTGGAATATCAACTTCACCGTGCACCATCCTTTTAGACCCATCAAAGACCCTGACAACGATGTTACTTGGTTTTAGTTCCAACCCTTCGCAATCCAACCGGTCTAGAGCTTTTTTGGGCAAGTTGTTCAATGAGGAACCAGTATCAACCAATACATGTGCAAGAGTAGTGCCCCTGCATTCAATGGAGACATGCAGGGCATCGTTATGATTTTTCCCCTTGGTAGTCAAATCGGCGTCGGAGAAACCCAAACCATTATCAGCAGTTAAATTGGCCACACAATCAGTAAACTGATCAGCTGACGTCTCTTGTGGCACGTGGGTAGTATTCAGGAAGGTAATCAGAGCCTTAGCATGGTCCTCTGAACACAACAGCAGTGATAACATAGAAATCTTGGATGGGGTTTGCCCCAGTTGCTCAACTATATTATAATCACTCTTCTTGATAATCTTCAAAATCTCTTCCATCTCCTGTTTGGAAGCTTCAACAGTAATTGTCTTTGGTGCCTCCGTCTGGGCAGGCACATCAATGATGATCCCTTTTCCCCGAGCGTCAGATGACTCAGCGACAGGGGTAAGGATAGGAACTTGATCAGGAATAGTGGTGGGTACACTTGCAGGTGTAATAACGACAGGTCTTCGGGCAGTTGGTGGAACAATATCGGGTGAGAAAAGTCTACCGCTGCGGGTGACTTTAGCAGGTCCAGTAATGTTGCTGATGCCGGTATCAGCATCCAACTCTTGCTTAACTCCAAGAACATAAACATTAGCCCCATAGTGCCAGGGGACAGCTTTGTCAGAGGTGTAGGGGATGGGCCCCAGAACAGTGATGATCATAGGTGCGATCTTCGGAACAGATGTAATTCTAACAGGCTTCCTCGAGGGAGCCTTGGAAGAATTGTTGAAAATGGTAATGATGGCGACTTCTTCAGTAGGAATGGAAGGAACAACAGTCTTCTCAAACAGAATCTCCTTACTATCCATCAGATTTTGGATACCTGACTTCAGGAATGGGCAACCGGTAGGTAAAACAGAACACATATGGCAACCTTCGTCACATCCCGGAAATAAACTGGCTAGCAACAGGTTCTTCTTGACAGTAATCAGAGGGGTAACAATGTCGTCTACAGAAACTACAAACAAGTCTTCCTCTACAACATTTACTCCATGTTTGGGCATGGGAGCAGTCACAACATTAGGCCTCTCATGCGCCTCGAACTCAATCTCCTTTACATCAATTAAGTCTTGTATCTTGTTCTTTAATGCCCAACAATCATCTGTATTATGCCCCGGGCTATCGGAGTGATAAGCGCAACGGGCATTGGGGTTATACCTTGGTGACATTGTATTTGAATTCTTTGGGGGTTCCCTTAGAGTCACCAGATTAGTCTTCAGCAGTTGTGGCAGAATCTGAGATAAGGTCATGCTGAGACGAGTGAATTGCCTCTTAGGTCTCTCATCTTTCTGTTGATTGTTGTACTGAGGAGTACCAGCAGGTTTTGAAATAACAACCGCATTGATAGCTTGGCGGTGTTCCGGTCTATTCTGTCTTCTTGCACTGTAGACAGCACTGGACTCTTTCTTAAACGGCTTCTTCTCGGTGCTTAATGAAGCACCCTTCTGTATTTTCCCAGCCTTAATACCAGCCTCAATCCTTTCACCAGTCAAAATAAGATCTGTAAACCCAGCTGAAGAGCTTCCAATCAGATGGTTA
Organism: Vicia faba; assembly: GCA_948472305.1. Taxonomy (NCBI): domain Eukaryota; kingdom Viridiplantae; phylum Streptophyta; class Magnoliopsida; order Fabales; family Fabaceae; genus Vicia; species Vicia faba. The sequence continues at coordinate 1,292,609,636 of OX451739.1, read as the reverse complement.
AAGAATCGACCAAACAGGGTCCCCAGAAACATGTCAACAAGATCACGATCAGCCAAAGGTGGTTACACCCTTCCGGCAAGGTCTCTCCACTTCTGAGCATACTCTTTAAATCCTTCACCCGTTCCTATTGACATACCCTGGAGTTGGGTACGTGTAGGAGCGAGGTCGAAGTTGTACTGATACTGCCTATAGAATGCAGTAGCCAAATCTTCCCAACTGCGGATACTGGCTCCGTCCAACTGATAGAACCACTCAAGCTGAGTCCCTGAGAGACTGTCTTGAAAGAAATGGATCCATAAGTTCTTGTCAGCAGTGTAAGGCTGGATCTTCCTCCCATATGACCGGAGGTGTAGCTTCAGACAGGAAGCTCCGTCATACTTGGCAAAGGCTGGCGCCTTGAATTTATGGGGAATCACCACCCCAGATGATATACCTAGATCTCCGAAGTCCAGACCGGGCACCTTCTGAATTTCCATAGCGCTCAAACGGTCTTCCAGTTGTTTGTACTTATCCCTAGCAGGAGGATACTGTTCTTCATCGTAGTCCGTCTCATTGTCGGAGAACACAGGGCTAGGATCCCTCCTTTCTTGTGGACTATCTTTCCCTCCAGATGAGGTGGTCAGATCAACTTCATTCTATAGCCCGCTTCCAAACCTGCGTCCAGTGTTGAACAGGATGGTCCTCTTCTTCTTCTCTTTCAGAATCAAGGTCTTCAGGTCCTGCTGACCCTTAGCTAGATTCATGAACAACTCTTGAAATTGGGCATTCTGGGCCTAGAGGGCCTTGATAGCTTGCTCAGTTGAAGGTTCAGTAGACATGATGATTGCTGAAATCAACATCGAAGAAGATAAGAGACCTGTAAAGGGTACCTATTTATGAAGTGCATGGGATGAAATGCGTATGATTTAGGTTTTCAAAGACAATCAGGATTCAAATTTGTAAACAAGAAAGGAAACACACTTTATTAGATTTAAACTTCAAAATTTAAATTGTTCAACAAATTGCCCTTAAGGCGCTACAAGAATGGAAATACTGAAAAGTAAAATAAAAACTGTAAAAGAAATCATCAAAGGTCCATCAATGCTCCCATGGTCTCTTCTTCTCAGTTCGGACATAATAATTCAGGATCCGCTCATTCTCTAACTGCCTGGTCAACCTCTGGATCTTCTACTCCTGCTCGTTGAACTTCTCCTGGTAAGAATCCCATTCATCCCTCAACTGCATCCAAGACCTCTTTGGTTCCCCAATGTCAGTGGGCATATAAGGGTGGAGAATGGTTGGAAGAACCCCTTCTTTATTGGCAACTTCAAGAGTGACAGGCCGGACAGCTTCATATGGCATACCTAGCTTCTGGGCACGAATGCGGACCCATCTAAGATATGGCTCCATTGGCAGAGAAGTCTTTGGGCCCAGCTCATGTGGATCTGATTGGTGAACTCTGTCCCAAGCCTTTATGAATCTACGACGTAGCTCGTCGCTATCTCCCTGAAAATCAAAGATGATATGAGGCATTAGCATCTCGTGAGGTCCTTCTCTTCTGGCTCTTCCAAACTGACTGAGAGCTAAGCATGGGTTATAAGAAATTCCTCCATGGGTTCCTATCAATGGAACATTAGGATACTCTCCACAACGATCAATGACAGTCACCTCATCCATACCTTTGAGAGTCCAGATAATGTCATTATGAGAAAGAGACATCACCCTATAAGTGCAGCCCATTCCTTCTTTGTTCTTCAGCACTGACTTAGGGAGGTGCGAAATAAACCACCTCGACAATAAAAGAGCACAACACATCAAGGTTCCCCGCTTTCGGGCAGTACGAGCATATAGCTGATGAAGGATGTCACCCAAGAGAGTGGGTACAGGGTTCTGAGAGATGAAGATCTTTATGGCATTAATATCAACAAAAGTATCAGGATTCGGAAACAATACCAGGCCATAAATCAAGAGAGCCAGAATATCCTCGTATGCCTTAAAGTCTAAGCTGTCCCAGAAGTAGTTAGCCTTGCCAACCAAGAAATTAGTCAAAAAACCCTTAGCTCCACTTCTAGTCTCCCAGTTAGCCATTACCTCCTCTTTGGTCAAGTGAAGGGCTGCATCAATTTCTTCGGGCCTAAGAGTCTTTTCCCAACCAGTAAACGGGGTCTGCTCCAGAACAGAGATATCGAGAAGCTCAGAGAACTCTTCTAGGGTAGGAACCAACTGATAGTCTTGAAAAGTGAAGCAATGGTATAGCGGATCATAAAACTGGACTAGGACACTCATCATTTTTTCGTCCAACTTGGAGGTGACCAAGTTGAGAAGAGAACCATGCCTCCTGATGAAGGAAGTAGTGTCAGGCATCTTGGCAACCAACTCTCTAAGCAAGGTAGGTACTTGGACAAAGTTGATCCAGATAGTATTCTTACGCATGGGCATCATGATGATCTACAAAACAGAGCAAAGATGAAACCCTCTTGTCTTTGAAATAGGTTAGTCCTTATGCAAGATGTATGCAATGCTATGATGTCATGATGTCATGATAAAGGCACACCACAAGTATCCACAAAAAGAAAACATGGTAAAGGCACACAAGTCACGCTGAGAGCCCTTAGATTTCAGGCTGGCATGGAGCTTAGGTACTACCCTCTTTCAGTTCAGTTGGTTTAAACCTGTCCTAAAAATAGTAACCGGGTTCTAGAGGATCTCAATATCACTGACTACCCTCAATCGGTCATAATTCCAGTTTAGCAACCTTTTCTTGCGGCCGGAATCATCACGAGAGTTTAGTCTCAATGAGTGTAGCATACTGCTACTGTTCTATGGCCAAGTTGGTCAATTTAAGGTTCTAAGGTCAGTTGGTGCTTAATGACCCCTTAGAAGACCCATATTCTCCTCGTTCCAACACAAGGGATATCGGTTAGACTAAAGTGTCACACCAACGTAGCTACTACTTCATCTGTATCGGTCTATGCCGTATAGATCCCTCACAGTTTATTGCTACTTACCTAAAGGGTATCCCCAAATCCGGGTTAGGATCTACAGAACTCCGATACAAGCCCACAAAATTAAAGCATACAAAGCATACAATTGAAAACAATAGTGATTTAATCCTAAGGTACACCTCACTTATAATGATAGTCCCCAGCAGAGTCGCCAGTTCTGTGATCGGTGGGAATAAGAACTGACTATTTTGGAATGTTGGTTCGCGTTTGTGTTTGTTTTCGCAAAATGTCGCGGTAAGCAAGAGTCGCCACTGTCTTTTATTTTATCCAACAAGGAAAGGACAAAAGCACAAAAAAATTCCTTTTTGAGATATTTCTCAGGTTCGGGAGGTAGATTATAGAAAGGGAAGGTGTTAGCACCCTTTCTATCAGTGGTTATCCACGGGCTCTTAGGTACTTGCTCATTGTGTTTTCAAAAGTTTTCTTTTCTTTGTGTTTGTGGGTTTGAAAAGAGTTTTTATTTTGAAGAGAGTGTAAGTGCGAAAAGTTTTGTTTTGTTTTAAAAGGAGCAAGTACTTAAGAACCATCTACCTACTCGAAAAAGGAATTAAACTGTGCTAATGTCCTTTAGACAATGCTATCCCACTATTGAGGAGTAGGTAGCATCGTCGTTGGAGTTTTCGGGTCAATTCGATTAAGGGACGTGTGGTCACTAAAGCAATGTTAGGATGCCTTAGCGGTAACCCTAATGTCTTAGATCATTTTTCTGAGGCAACCGTTTCGAGGCAACTATGATCTTTGGACAAGAGGGCGACCTCTAAAACTTCCTATACTCAATGACCACGTTCGAGGCAACCAAGTGAGGTGTACCCTAAGAGTGGCATGTGCGAGTGTGTTATTTTTCAGTTATATTATCTTTGTACATGTTATGGTGAGTTACTGTTAATTTTAGGTTAAAGATTAATCTTGTCATGCATTGCCTATTTATCAAACATTTAACAGTTAATATTGTACGAAAATTAAATTGCGGGAAATTAAATCTAAGCTATTACAAGCCGTCGTGTATTTACATCGCCAAAGACAAACCCTTTAATTTAAATTGCGGAAAGTAAATAAAAGCGATAAATAAATAAAATCCTAATTTAAAAACTATTACATTCCCGAAGCAATTACATTATTGGACAAAATAATACGCGTGCGAGAAAATTAAATCGGAGCATTTTTAGGGTTTTGACCCTTTTTTATTAAAGAAAACATTTTTTGTTATTTTTTGAATTAAAAATTAAGTCTACGTTAATAATTGAATTAATTAATATAAATGAAAATATTTTTTTGTTTTTTTATAATTAAGGAAATAAAATAAAAATGGCTAAAAGTTATTAAAAACCCTAATTCTATATTATTTTTAATTTATTGTGAAAATATTAATGTTAAACCTATTTAAACCAAATAAATTAATTAATGTTTATTTACAAAAATAATGAAATTAATGGAATTAATAAAAATATTATTTTTTAAGTTTTTCTGATTTTATGAAAAAAAATTGGGTTAATAATTAATTAAGAATAATAAAATAGAATAAGTAAATAAATAAAATGTTAAAAGAAAAGAAATAACCACAGGGGGGTTTGGGCCTGAATCTGGGTGTCTGCTTGGCAATTTCCAGGCCCAAAAAACGTTCAGCCTGCTTGACTTTTCCAGTTTTCTATGCGTGCATTGACTGGAGACCATGGTGATCCTTCAACCTAGGCCATTGGATTTGCCTTGTGGGCCACCTGACGTTTGAGATCTGGAAGCATATGATAGTCCACGCTTGCTGAGCCACATGCAATTATCTGGAGAAAAAATATACAAAGGTTTTGGGGGACCTGGGATTTGAACCCAGGTCCCATTGCTCATTGACACGCCTCCTTTGCCAACTCAACTGGCTTGTTCAATTGTTAATGAAATAAGCAATAAATATAATATGTGAAAACAATTAACTATGCTGGAATTAAAAAAACGCGCTAAACACATTTGAATTGGCCAATGGAAGCAAGCCACGTTATCGTGTTCTCCAAATATCCCTGGTTATTTACCTGCGGATTTTTATCCGCAGGAAAGTTCGTGGGATGTCTCAAAAATCCTTCCCAGGCCATGTAAACGTAAGCTAAGGGTATCAATGTGATCGTCTCTCTCCCCTGAGCACAAATATGGCCATGGTTTGTCTTTATTGTACCTGTGCCAAGAATGCTCAAAAACAAAACAAGAAAACCCTAGATTCGGGTGTTATAGTATAGGCCATGGAAATAAAATTAAATGATGTAGAAATCTTCGAAATCAAACATGGATCAAGAATATGTTAATGTTTGGTCAAAAAGATACAAGAATGAGGAGTTATATTTTCGTGTACAGAGGCATATTCAAGAACACTTACAGCGCGTTACAGGTGGTCTCAAGGTCTGGTTTTGGTTGCTACAGCTTCAGGTGATTGCCAGCAAGAGAGCTATGCGAAGATTTTGCCTTGAAAATGCCTCCAAACAAGAATTAGATCTCTCACTTTTCACACTTTTTTTCAATTATGAGTTGGCCGTTTTTGCAGTTCTTAGCTCGTGTCCTTGATCTTCCTCACTTGTGTGTGTATATGGGAATGTATTTAGGTCAAAACTTGGGCCTTAATCCATGAGCATTGAAGAATTGAGATGTGATTTGATCTTCCATTATCAAGTTTCCATATTTGTATCAAATCTGATTTTTTATGCATGAAAAGGCTTGATACGAATTTGATTTGATGAATCATGATAATTGAAAGCTGCAATGACCACAAGAATCTCATTACATCAATTTTTAGATTTTATTTGATTTAATATTGATTTAAAATGAATTAAATCAATAAAAATTAAATAAAATAGAAAAATAAATGAATGGCCATGAAATTAAAGATGGGAAACGTGTGTGGCATGAAAAGACCATATTAAGTGGAAAAAAGTGGGCCCTTTTGTCAAAAATTGGAGTTTTGAGGATAGTTGACATTTGACAATTTTGGCAAAATGCCCAACTTCAACAATGCATAACTTCTTCAATTTTGAACTTTTGGAAGTGTTCTTGGACTTTTTAGAAACCTTGAGATGTTATATAAGCAATATTTTTGGTCTAATATCATTTTGATATTCCATGATCACGTTATAAGCTTTGGCAAAAAATGTGTTTTTGTTGACTTTCAAAAATGACCTATAATGTCCAAATTTGTAACTTTTTGTGAGAGCATTTCTTGATCTTGGGGTGTGAATATGGATTGTAGTAAATTGCATCCTATTCAAAATGAGCTTTGGATGGGTCATTTCTCATAAAGTATGAGAAAGTTATGCTTGGTCAAAGTTGAGTTGACTTTTCCTACAAAACCCTAATTTAGCAACTTTTGAATCTTGATGAATCTTGAGCAATCCTTGATGAATCATGATCAACTCTTGATCAAATGATGAATTATCCTTCAAAATGAGAATGTTGACAAAAAATCTTGAGGTTTGACTGCATTTGGGTCACAGTTGACTTTTGCCCTAGCATAATCAATTTTTGGACTTCTTGAGCAATTGACTGACCAAACTTTCTCTGCAAGGCTTGAATTTTGACATGGATGAACTTGAGAACATATTAGGACATTGGGGAGCACTTGGGGTAATTTAGATGTAAGGACCTTGATGCAACACAAAACCCTAATTTTGAATTGACTGCCTTAGGAGGTGATTTGACTGTCCAACTCTTGAGCCATCTTGAAGCACTTGAAGATTATTCTTGACATGTCTTGAGAAATATGGGAGGGCAAATTTTGGGGTACAACAATATGGTATTTCCATTTTATATTGGAATCAAATAGTGTTGAAGATGAATGAGAAATTTCTCTCCAACAATATCAAGCCTCTGACAATCACTTCAGTGTTATAAAGTTTATCTTCACAACAAGTTTTCTTGCTCCATAAACATGTACATAAATTGTTTGACAAATTGTCAGCGAGACCAGGTTGCATTATCTCAGATTTGGGAATTCCTTGGCCTTCTCAAATAGCTGAAAAACATCAAATTCCAATAATTTCATTCCATGTTTTTTCTTGTTCAAGTCTCCATTGTTTGTTCAAGGTGCATTCTTCAAAGATTCTTGAAAGTATCAATTCATAAATAGATTATGTTCTTGGAATATCTGACAGAATTCAAGTCAACAAATAATCTTTTCATTACTCAAGGAAAATTGAGCAAGATGACACTGATGCACTTAACTTAACAGATGTTGCTTACCCAACGAAGTGATTTCATGCTTTATCTGGTTTCTTTTTTGTCTACAATAAGCTAAATTTGAGCCCAAGAGCCAATTTAACAACAATTTGGGAGTCAGGCAAGCAAATATGTTCAAATTTATAGGCTGGCTTGAGCAGTATATCTGAGAATCCAAATTATGCTGGACAATTTTGTTTCCGAGTGACTTATATGGCATCATTGATCGAGTATGCTCTATGTCTTGGTGATGTAGAAATGGAATTTGGTCCGGGTGATGTTTCCTGGACATTAGGAGCTGCATTGGTTGAAGGGAAATTTCAATGGTTAAATATTGCAAGCCACAAATCCCAAACTATAATTTCATCTTTGAAGAATGTGAAGGTCATGACTTCTTTAACTTGTCTTTTTGTTATCCTTTTGGTACTTGAGCAAGATGGTAAGTTCCTTGCATATCGAATTATTGTCATCAATTTTCTCTTTCTCTACAATCTTAAAATCTTGAGGAAAAGGTTGTTCTTGAAGGGGTGAATAATGATAGAGGATAGATTAGGATTCTAGTGAAAGAGGATGGAATTATATTTTTAGTATAATGATTATTTTATTAGATTTGACTTTCTAAATCATAATGAACAAGTCATCCTCTGCATCCCAAAATTCATATCGCCAGTTTTCTAGTTGATTTCCTTCAAGATCCCAACAATCTTGTGGCCGAATTCGTCGTCGCCGATGTTACATTGCTGCTTTACTTTGATAAAGACTCTTGTCGGCACAGTTGGACTCCTTCTCTTCTAAGAGATATCATTTGAAATCTGAGACTATAGTTTCATAATCAATTATCTCCATGAAACTTTGCAAAACAACCGAGGCTGATAAAGATAGTAAAGGTTGGCCTGGAACATTAATGGTATAACACTCAGGATTCGTTGACCGAAGTCCACAACAACATTGTCTGTTGGTATTCCTTTTGTGAATATTGTCACAACCACTTCTTCGGGCTTCTGGTAATATTCATGTATAAATTTAGAAGAAATAACTAAAATTGAAAAACCACAATTCAAAGAAACTATATCATCGTCGCACAAGTCTGGAAACATAACTCCCAAACATTTAGTCAAAGTAAAGAATGCCATATTGGTTGTACACAAGAAGCATATTCAATATTGACATAAGCGTATACTAATTGCACACAGGACATTTAATCAAACACTTAATATACACAGGACATTATGTCATTACATATATTTCTTCAAAGAATCAGAGAAAAATCAGTTGAAGAGAAGTAAATTTGAAGTATGAAGGCTAAATAATAATGCAAAAATATTAAGTATGAAGAAATATAGACTTCGTGAAAATTGGCTGAAAAAGGGAGTAAAAAGAGCAAAACTACTAGAATAATCACGCAGACCATCGCGCGTAGTTACGTGCGTGATAGAGTTATGCAAGCAGCATCGTGCGTGCGATGGAATATATGACACATGCGATGCACCCTTTTTTAAGGCTCTTTTTTTTTATTTGTGCTGACTGATTATAACCGTTTTAAATGGGGATGTTTAACATCTTTTCAAGAGTTCTGCGAATTTAGACTGAAAGTGACGAAAAAGAGTATTGATAGTACAATTTCGAGAGCATTGAAGGTCATATCTTCAAGGATTTTATCATACAAACTTCATCTTATCATTTGTATTTACCAATTAAAAAAATAACCTTTCAAACATAGGTATTAAAACTTATTTGAAAAACAATGTTGAGCGGAAGGTTTTTGGCCTAGATTAAAATAGTAGTCTAAACGAACCTAGTTATTGGAAACTCGAATATACACAAGTCATATGCAATTAAGATAACGATAAAATCAATTAACATAATATTATCTCAATTAATAGTTTAATATCAAACACAACGGTTTCATATTTCCAATGAAATCATATTAAAAACATAACTCGACACTCTATCGAACATGTCGCGCGCAATCAATTTTTCAGAATTTTCTTTGAGCTTAATTGATATGAAAAAACACTTAAAATCAAATTGATTATAAGCTAATCAACAAAGCAATTTAAACTTTAATAATCAAAGAAAAATTCCATACAAATTGATCAATCAAACAATACATTCAACAAATTACACATAGAGAGTAAATGAGAGTAAGTGATAGAACATTGTAATTTTCCTTTGAGTTGAACAAGCTAAACAATTTGTCAAAGACTTAGCTTGCAATCAAAGCTTCAGAATTTTCCTTTGTATTATTTTGATATGAAAAATCACTTATAAGAAAAAGTGATCATAAGCCTCAACACACAATTAAAAACAAAAACTCTCTCGGAAAATTCTTACGCGTCGATAGATTACTCAATGCTATTTGACAAATTGATGTATGAAAATTAAAGCAAGTAAATCAACTTGTCAAACTCAATGCCAATATTCAATATCACAAACAAAATCAATTTGTCAAATACTTGGTGTGCAAGTGAATTTTCAGAATTTTCCTTTAAGTTGTGTTGATACACAAAAGCACTTATAATCAAAAGTGATTATAAGAAATATCAACAATTGATGTAAATAAAAAAAAAGTTTGGAAAATTACTTACTGTTCAATTGATAACACAATGTAATTTGACAAATTTATTGAAGAATATTAAAGCAAGTAAAAGCGATAAAAGAAAAGAGACACAATGATTTGTTTACATAGTTCCCCACTTTCATCCTCGCATGTGGGTACGTCTGCGCCCAATTCCTATGTGAAATTAGGATAATTTCTTACTTTGCAAAAGTATGAATTCAAGAGATGTGTTCAAGAGAAACTCTACAAACCATAACTGTTTGAGGTTGATCTAACCCATTCTCCTACTTTCATCTTCAACAAGATCAATACATAATAGATGCAAATTGACTATCTGGACCTTGCTATTCCTTTACGTTCTTTATTTCCAAAGCTTTCATGCACCATCAATTTTAAACTATTGCAACACAAGACTTCAATTGTAATTCGTCTCTCTCTCGCTACTTCCTTTGCGTTCTTTATCTCCAAAAGATCTCTTACGTTCTTTAACTCCAAAGGACTTCACTTGACTGTAATTAACTATTGAATATCCTGAGCAAAAACGCCCAAATCAACCAATGATTTTGGAGGATAAATCTGCGGTTTTTCCAGATGAAGACCCCTACAAAGCTCAATCCAATACTCAATTGGACACTATCAATCCTTGTCTAGATGGCACCCTAACGGAACATCATCATAATATAATGTCAGTGTGTATGTATAGGTTAGAGGTTGAAGATGAAGAGAAATGTAGGCTAATTTTATGGTATCACCAAGTTATGAATTATGCATGAATGATATATTTATAGTTGTACTCTTTTTAGGTAAAAGAGGGTAGTTTCGAAATGAAAAATTATGAAAAAATGATCCACAAAATAGTACGTGTCGACCTGAAAAAATTATGTGTCGACACATACACAACAATAGCTTCATGATTTAAAAATGCAGTACATGTGTCGACCTGAAAATCGTATGCGGTAACACACGTGACTGTGTTTTAAAGCAGAAATGCTTAAGACTTTAATAATACAATACATGTGTCGACTATAAATCATATGTGTCAATACATACTGAAGTTTTTAAGAAAATACATAAATGTTGAATTTATGTATCGACACATACAAATTTCAGGTCGACACATAAATGTTGATTTTATGCAAAAAGTGATTTTTCATGATTGGGACCAATTCTAAAGTTCTTTTAAATGATTCCTAAGTCCTCTAATGTAAGGGAGTGCCACAAAAATAAGGATACCGTCCACCATACTAAAATTCTAGCTTTTCAAGTTTGTATATCATGAGAAATATTTAAAAGTGTAGTTGGACTCATAAACTCCCCCTTTTTGATGATGGCAAAACTTGCAACGATGGATTTCATGTAGTTATCGAAGGCTTCCCCTGAGTTTGTGCTTCCTAACTTCATCTCACATATGCTTCTCCCTCTTTGACAACATAAAAAAGAAAGAAGGCAAATCGTGATAAGTATCATATTCCAATACCAATACTAATATATCACACATAGGCATTTTTGCAAAGAAGAGCATACAATTGCATATTCCCATATATATGTAATGATGCAAAAAAGAAGAAGATAACAAGCATAAAACATTACCAAATATATAATGCAATTGCATGAATAATAATGAATGTGATGCAAGAGCAAACCAGTCAAGTTGCTTTTATAGCGTCACGATTACGTAAAAAAACATAATGGAACTCCCGATGCCGCACACATATGTGGCTAGCATAGCGATAAGAACATGTCACTACTCAATCCAAAATGAAAATATTGTCATAAAATGTGACTCAACTACAATAAAACTGTACATGCAATTAACATGCTTACATTCAACTCATACACAAACGCAAGAAATAATAATAGAAACACATACTTCTACATACAAGAACAAACTTATACAAATGCGAAAGAATTAATATATAAAGTCATTATAAGCATATATATTGAGAACACGAAATGGTTATCGATCAAATTTTTTGGAAATGAACATTCATGGTTTTCCTCATTTGAGAACATGGAAAGCATTTTTCATCAACTAAACATGTACTAAGAAAAATCTTACTTTCAAGTGGAAATTTGGAACAATATTACCTCACTCTTGATCGAATGGAAGTTGCACTCATGTGATGCAAATACTCAAACAAAGTGTTAGAGAAAAAGTATACAAGTGCAAGCATCATAATAAAGAAAGCAATATTAGAGACATCAATACTCCCCAATTCCTCATGTATATTGAAAAAAGGTTCAATTGTGAATGGTGTAGTGAAAATGTCAGCAAGTTAATTTTTGCTATCAGCATGCTCAAACACAACATCCCATTTTTCAACATGATCGCGAAGGAAGTGGTGACGTATTTCAATATGGTTGGTGCGTGAATATAGTACGAAATTTTTGGTTAGATTAATGGCACTAGTGTTGTCACACATGATAGGAAAACACGAAAGTTTAATATCAAAATCAAGTAGTTGTTGTTTAAGCCACAAGATTTGTGCATAACAACTACTGGATGCTACGTATTCCACCTCAGCGGTTGACAAATCAATGAAAACTTGTTTTTTGCTATGCCAATTTACCACAGATTTTGAAAACACGTGACAAGTTCCACTAGTACTTTTCCTATCCAATTTGTAACTGACAAAATCAGAATCGGAATAACCCACCAAGCTATAATTATTTACCTTGGAATACTAAAGTCCAAACTTAGTGGTACCAATGAGGTATCTAAGAATGCACTTAACCGCTTTTAAGTGGGATTCCTTAAGAACAGATTGATATCATGCACACACACAAACACTAAACATAATATCAGACCTAGATGTGGTAAGATAAAGAAGAGATATAATCATACCTCTATACCTTTTTACCTCAACATACTTACCATTTTCATCTCTTTCCAAGTTACCGTTTGTTTCCATAGGTGTGTCAATTTCCTTTGCACCGTCCATACCGAATATTTTGAGCAATTTGAGACAATACTTGGTTTGACATACAAATGTTCCTTCATCAAGTTGCTTAATTTGTAGTCTGAGAAAGTAGTTTAAATTTCCCATTAGACTCATTTCAAACTCTCCCTGCATAAGCTTAGAGAACTCTTTGACAAGTTACATGTTAGTAGAATCAAATATGATATAGTGTCAAATGTGTTATGCTTGATATTTTAATGAAGCTAAATATACTTATGTACACATAAATGTTTATAAGATAAAATATATGAAAATATAGTATGATAAGATCATTATAAGTATATAAATTGATAGCACGTTGTTGTACCCCAAAATTTTCCCTCTCTTTTCTCAAGGCATTTCTCACAAAGGATCTCCATTGCTCAAGGATTCACAAGAATTGATCAGACAAACTCATCTCTTAAGCCCTGAGGCCATAAATTAGGGTTTTGATTTTCACCAGGACAATTGGACTTCTAATGAAAAAGACTTTCATGGTTCATTATGGGTCTCCAAGAATACTCATGCCAAGTTTCAAGTCTTGGATCACAATTTTGCTCAGTCAATTGATTAGATGACTGAAAAATCAGATGTATTGGATAAAAAGTCAATTGTGGTCAACCTATAGTCAAACTTTAAGATTTTGGCCAATATCAACATTTTGAAGTCATATTAATCAATTGATAAAGCTTGGATCATAATTCCTCAAGAAAAGTGTTCAAATCATCAAAGGGGCAAAATGGTCAAAATTAGAGTTTTGACTGATAATGACTGATTTTTGACTTTTGACCTAATACATGACCTAATGGTTTGAAGCATGACCTTAAGAATTCAAACACAATATCTTGACCTAATTTAATGGCTCAAATCATTTCTCAAGATCAAACAATTGATAGTTGAAATTTGATCAACTGAGGAAATAGTCACATGTTACACCAAAAGTCAATTTTTGACTTTTTGGTCAACATTGAGTTTCAAAGATCAAAATTCATAAAGATACTCAAAAATATCAAACTTGGTCAACAAGAATCAAGAAAATCAAGAAAGTCCACAAAAAGTCAAGGTTTTCAAGAGTAGGAAAATTTTCAAAGTACATTTTGTACTTGATAAATTCATTACTTCATGACCTATTTTCACCAAGATGCAAGATGATTCAAAGAAAACTTTTAACATGAAAGTTGTAGATCTTGATGATTCTACAACTTTGTATTAGAGGTTTGATGTCCAAAAAATTCTTAGATTTGAATATATAAGCCCATGAAGTCATGACATTTTTCATAAAACCCTTGGTGAAAATTTTGACAAGTTTAGGCAGATTCTTGACCTAACTTCTTGGCCAATTTTCACCTAGATACAAAATGATTTAGCCAAAATGGTCAACATGAAGGTTGTAGATAATGTTTCAATATTTCCAAAATTTCCAAGAAATTGAAGAGATCATGCTTGAGCTAAGAAAATCGAAGACAAGAAGTTGGGCATCCATTCTTGAATTACAAGTCATTTTCATGATGAACACTTGACCAAATCTCCAACCATGCTGCATAAATCTTGATTTGCAGGCTTCTAACTTACAAATCACTCCTTAATTTAATGTTTACACAACTGATTGATCAATTGTCCAAGTGATTCAAGCTTTGTCCAAGTTGACTTGCCATTTAGGGAAGAAAGGTCCCACTTCCATTTTGGAAAAGTTCACTTTAATCACAAAGTCAATTTCTTGGCCTCTAACTTGTTTGTTCTGATCACACTCAACATAAATAATCAGAAGAAACATGTTTAAAGTGTCTAGCCACCCTATAAGCCTTGTACCTTGCCTTGAAACCATATTTGTCAAGCTTGCTTCAAAAACAAGTCAAGTAAACACAACATGTGATTTTTGTTTTTTGACCATCTCAAGTCCTCAAACCTTTTCCTATAAATTGAGACATTATTTTTAAGCCAAGGACACGAATTTGCAAGCCTAAAAACCCCCTCAAACACTCTCAAACCATAATTGCATTCAAACTTCCATAACTTGTCATTTTCTGCCCAAAAGCTTCCATCTCATAATCCACTCGTGTGTTTCTTCTCCAAATCAATCCTAAAGCTTCCTTACATCAAATATAACTCATCATCATCCCTGTTTTGGACTTGTAACACCTCCATCACCATCCTCCATTTTCAAAAACAACACCTTACACTTTGACTTCTCAAGCACGATTCAGGAACTCTCAGCTCAAAGTAACTATTGAAATAGCTTCCTGGAGGTTCAGTGAAGCTAACCAGATCATTACAACACCTTGAAGTGTGCTCAAACTCAAAACACGATCTCCATCTATAAGATGGGTTTTCTGAACTCCTATCTCTTAATACAAGCACCATTTGTCTCTGATTTCTGAAGATAATATGTAGACATCATAGCCCTGAAGCTAATTATGCCCTTAGATTTCATTTATATTGCTTGAGTAATGTGAATTTTGAGTTTGAACTTCCTGAAAAAGTTCGGTCAGATTTGGTACCAAGCAAAATTCATGTTCATATTTAATACATAGCTAAGTTATTTACATATTTGAAATCATGGTAAAATTCCTAACAAGTTTGATGTTTACAATTTCTGGAATGGTTGAGAAATGAGTAAGTTACAAATTCAAACATGTTGCTCTGGTTATGACGAGAGGAAGAAGAAGATGACACCGTCAAGAGCGTGTTTATAATATAATATGTTGGTTGTGCATAAATCAACAGATATATCCTTACCCCATTGGTTAAAGCGAACGTATATGTCCTTTGTGACCTGGGTTTGAGCCCTAGTGCCATATTTTGTTATTTTTCACTTCAATTTCTGATTCTTTTTTTGTTTGCTAGCGTGCTTGGGCTTGTCTTTCTTGGGCCATCATATTTTTCTCACCATCACCCCCTGATTACTTAAGACCACGCAGGCCCATCACATTTTATTTTATTTTGTTTTATTTTCTGACTTGAACAAAAAAGTTGTTTGGGCCCTAAACATAAAAATTGTTTTACTTTCTAACCACCCATTTTCTTTTCAAACCCTCTGACTTCATATTTTATTTTTAATTTAATTTTGTTTTGTTTTCTTTTGTTTTATTATTATTTTTTATAAAAAAAATATATTTTATTAAAATACTTAAAATAAAAATTATTATTTTATTTCCTTTAAACAAAAGACCAAAAAAATATTTTCTTAACAAATTAATTTCTTTTTTTAAAATTAATTTAGACTTAGGTTTTATTTTAATTTTCTCTTTTAATTAAATTAACTTAGACTTTAGGTTTCTAATTAATCAACTTTTTTTTCAAATCAATTAGGGTAATTAAAACTCTTTTCATACAAAAAAGCCATAAAAACAATTTTCTTTTCTTTTTCATTATCTTTACATTCTTGTATATTTTGTTTTGCATTATTCAATTTGGTTGTAATAGTAATTATGTTTTAATTTCTTTCATCTCTATTTGCAAATTTGTATCCCCTATCCCAACATATTGTAATAGCGTATGGCTTTTATTTTCCGCAATTTATCGTTTTCTATATTATTGCTAGTAATTAGAATTTTGTATGGAAAGACTTAAAATCAATACTAGATAACCCTAATTCAAGACAAAATTAAATGAAAACAAAACACATTTCACACTTGCACCTCTAGGGTTAACCCACACTTGTTGCCTCAGATAAAACAGTCATGTCCCTCGAACGTGGGATACTTTAGCTAAGACCCTCAATTACAAGATCGTAGTCCTTCGATGACCCTTTGATGTTGCCTTTGGTAAACGATCTTAGCCCCTTACAACAATTTCTAAGGTATCCTACAATGTTGCCTTCTATGACTGTATGATGATCCACGCATGTCCCTTCACATCAAATGATATGGTTTCTTACTAACTAATAGTAAGATAACAATATCTAAAGGATGAGGAAAAGAATAAATACTTTCTTTTGAGTAGGTAGAACGCTCGTAGTTGCTTGCTCATAAACATTTCAAAACAAACATCTTTCAAACACCAACACTTTCAATGGAATATTTTCAAAAGTCAACACTTTGTGTACATTCTTATAGAGACGAGAATAATTACAAAGTTCGCCTAAATGAAGACACTTTTCGAAAATACTATCAAACAAACACAAACACATTTTACAAAGCATTTCAAAGTGAACTAGTAACTAAGAGCCCGTAGATAACTACAGATGAAAAGGGTACTGACACCTTACCTTTTCATAACCTTCCCCCGAACTCAAGAAAAATTATCAAAAGGTCTTTCCTGTTATTTTCACCCTTTCCTTTATTGGATAAAAGAAAAGTCGGCGGTGACTCTTGCTATCCGCAACAGTTGCGATAAAACACAAAATACCAAAGTCAGTTCTCCCACTGTATTACACACGCCATGATTATCAATTAAGAATTACTTTGCAAATAATACTCATAATATATATATATATATATATATATATATATATATATATATATATATATATATATATATATATATATATATATATATATATATATATATATATATATATATATCATACACCAAGTATGTCATGTAATTAGAAAAATAAACAAGTAAAAGAGAGAACTTACTAACAAATAGAAAGTTAAATCGATACTACCTCACCGTGCAATATGATGAAAGATGAACTTGTATTTCACAAGGAACTCTCGAAAGAAATTTGAACCAAATGCAAAGTATGCCACAAAGATTTTAGAATGACATGATCTTACCATTTTTCACTTTGACAAAGTACCCAAAAGTATAACTTGTGATGAGTCCAAGAAGGTCATTAATTTGATAATCATTCATTTTTATTTAACTCTTATCTTTATCCTTTTCATGTTAGTTTTCTTTCTCCTCCTCATATTTCACCGATTCGGGTTGATCAATTCCTTCTTCGGAGTCATTGAGTATGTCTCTTGAAGATAAAACTACATCATGAAATGAAATACCTTTTCAAGTTATTCTAGGATACAACATCAAAAATAACTTATGCAACTTTTACCAATAAAATAAAACTTGTTCTTGCTTTCTAGATCACATAATCCACCATCTTTCCCCATATATAATAGAATTACAATATGTTCATATGCCTTGAGCCACCATAAATGAGAACCCATATTCTCTTCATAGAGTTAAGACAAATGTTCCTACAAAAATAACAAGACAAACTAGGTACCCAATCTTCATTAGGTCCTTGGGGGTTAGTGAAACAATTTGTTGCATTTGGGCAAGCCTTTCATACAACCATAGTGGAAATTTAAATCTTTACCATCACTAAAATCACTATCGTATACGTGCTCACATTTAGAGGACCTTGAACTTGACGTACTAAGAGTTTAGACTTTGTTCTTTCCTACTTATTTGTGTCTTACTTCTTTTTCTTCTTCTTCTCAAGCTTTTTCTTATGCTTATCTAAGCAAGTAAGTTCTTGCTCATGTTCTTAAAATTTACCAAACAATATAGTGAGACTGAATGTTGTAAGATTATTAGCTTCCTTGATCGTCGTGACCTTCGGTTGCCAATTCCTAGTAAGACATCTAACAATTTTGTTAGTAGCAATTTCATTAGAAATAAGATTACCAAGTGCGTTCAAACTATTAATGAGATTTAATGTATTTTTCTTATCATTATTATTCCATGGTGCTTCCGGCTTAGATGTGACAAGGCCATTAGCATAATTTTGAGTAATAGTGTCACACGTATCCTTGTCATATGAATTAACATGAATGTGCATACAAGCATTCCAATAACTATAGTTTTCTTCCGGAAAAAATTTGGGGCTGTTTTAAAATCCCCTTTAGGTTCAAACACAATTTTCTACTAAGATTTTCGAAGCACGGAATAAATCGGAGCTCTGATACCACTTGTTAGACTATGACAGCGTATCTAGAGGGGGGGGGGGGAGGGGTCAATAGATACCAAATTAAAAAAAAATATTTCAAACATAGTTATTAAAACTTATTTGAAAAACAATGTTGAGCAGAAGGTTTTTGGCCCAGATTAAAATAGTAGTTTAAACAAACCTAGTTATTGGAAACTCAGATATGCAAAAGCCATATAGAATTAAGATAATGATAAAATCAATCAACATAATAATATTTCAATTAATAGTTTAATATCAAACACACCGGTTTTATATTTCTAATGTAATCATATTAAAAACATAACTCAACACTTTATCGAACATGTCGCGGGCAATCAATTTTTCATAATTTTCTTTGAGCTTAATTGATATGAAAAAGAACTTACAATCAAAGTGATTATAATATAATCAATAAAGAAATTTAAACTTTAATAATCAATGAAATATTCTATACGAATTGATCAATCAAACAACACATTCAACAAATTGCATATAAAGAGTAAATGAGAGTAAGTGATAGAACATTGCAATTTTCCTTTGAGTTCAACAAGCTAAATAATTTATAAAATACTTGGTGTACGGTAAAATTTTCAGAATTTTCCTTTGTGTTGTGTTGATATGAAAAAACACTTATAATCAAAAGTGATCATAAGAACCTCAACACACAATTCAAAACAAAAAATATCTCGAAAAATTTCTATCCGTCGATAGATTACTCAATGCTATTTGACAAATTGATGTATAAAAATAAAATCAAGTAAAACAACTTGTAAAAACCAATGGAAATACTCAAAATTACAAACAAAATCAATTTATAAAACACTTGGTCTGCAAGTGAATTTTCAGAATTTTCCTTTAAGTTGTGTTGATGCACAAAAGCACTTATAATCAAAAGTGATTATAAGCATTATCAACACTTTATGCAAATCAAAAAATAGTTTGGAAAATTACTTACAATTTAATTGATAACGCAATGCTATTTGACAAATTTATTGAAGAATATTAAAGCAAGTAAAAGCGATAAAAGAAAAGAGACACAAGGATTTATCTAAACAGTTCCCCACTTTTGTCCTCGTATGTGGGTATGTCTGTGCCCAATCCAAATGTGGAATTAGGATACTTCCTAACTTTGGAAAAGTATGAATACAAGAGAAGTGTTCAAAATTAACCTATAAATCATAACTGTTTGATGTTGATTTAACTTCTTCTCCTCATTTGTTCTTCAACAAGATCAATACACAATAGATACAAATTGACTATCTGGATCATGCTACTCCTTTGAGTTATTTATCTCCAAATATTTCACATACCATCAATTTCAAACTATTGCAACAAAAAAATCCAATTGTAATCAGTCACTCTCTCGCTACTTCCTTTCCGTTCTTTATCTCCAAAAGATCCCTTGTGTTCTTTATCTCCAAAGGACTTCACTTGACCGCAATTACCTATTGAATGTCTTGCACGAAAACCCCCAAACCAAACAATGATTTTGGAGGACAAACCTGCGGTTTTTCCGAATGAAGACCCCTACAAAGCTCAACCAAATACTCAATTGGACACTATCAATCCTTGTCTAGATGACACCCTAATGGAACATCATCACAACGTAATATCAGTGTGTATGTTTAGGTTGGAGGTTGAAGATGAAGAGAAATGTAGGCTAATTTTATGGTATCACCAAGTTATGAATGATGCATGAATGATATATTTATAGTTGGACTCTTTTTAGGTAAAAGAGGGTAGTTTCAGAATGAAAAAATTATGAAAAAATGACCCATAAAATAGTATGTGTCGACCTGAAAAAGTTATGTATCGACACATACACAACAATGGCTACATGATTTAAAAAAGCAGTACATATGTCGACCTGAAAATCGTATGTGTCGACACATGTGCCTGTGTATTAAAGCAGAAACGCTGAAGGCTTTAATAATGCAGTACATGTGTTGACCTATAAATCGTATGTATCGACACATACTGAAGCTTTTAAGAAAATGCAGAAATGCTAAATTTATGTGTCGACACATACAAATTTCAGGTCGACACATAAATGTTGATTTTATGCAAAAACTGATTTTTCATGATTGAGACCAATTTTATAGTTGTTTTAAATGATTTATAAGACTTCTAATGCAAGGGAGTTCCACAAGACATAAGGATACCATCCACCATACTGAAATGATAGGTTTTCGAGTTTTGACATCATGCAAAACATCTAATAGTGTAGTTGCACTCACATAATTAAAGTTATATTTCTATTTGATTTTCTCTTATGCTTAATGCTTTTTATTTAAGATAATTTCTTAATCTGATTATGGGTGCATAGGGATTACTGACCATTAGTCTATGCGTTGGAACTAGGGAAACTATTATACTTACGCTGGTTGAACAGGGATAGGAGATCTCTAGTAGTGACATTAGAATTAACGTCATGTTGAATCACCTAATTTCATTTATGCTGGTTGAATAGGGATATGAGACCTCTAGTAAAAATTAGTGAGCTATACACCAAGGGATTAGGTATAGTGGTTTTTTTAATTAGTCGTAGAAATATAATGACTATATCATTCATGTTGTGCTTTAAATATCAACAGGGGAGAAAAAAGGGATTATATGCAAAACCTGTCCGCTTTCGCATTATTTTTAGAACAAATTTTAACTTTCAAAATCAAACTTGAACCCTCCAACCAATTGTTACTTTTTGAACTTGCAAAACTATTTTTTTTGTTAAATAGCTGTCCTCGTGGATACAATCTTATTTTATTACTTCGACACTATCTGTACACTTGCCAAGAAGTCATTAAGTTTTTGGTGTCGTTGTCAGGGACTGTTAATAATTTCAACAAGGCAACGCTTATGCAACATTATTGTTTAGTTTTTAATTTTTTTAA
The DNA here is from genome assembly GCA_948472305.1 of Vicia faba. Classification (NCBI taxonomy): domain Eukaryota; kingdom Viridiplantae; phylum Streptophyta; class Magnoliopsida; order Fabales; family Fabaceae; genus Vicia; species Vicia faba. The sequence continues at coordinate 1,292,588,220 of OX451739.1, read as the reverse complement.
TTTTTATTTTTTATTAATTTTATTTGTACACATTACTACTAAGGTATTTTGTTTGTGTATGCGCAGTTCAGGATCAAAATTGATACCTTTTTATCCAAAAATTAAAAAAACTGCACGACAAATCAGAAAGCTGTTAGAGAAGCCACTCTAGCACATGAGACTATAGTAGATAAAAATTCACTTGTTTCTTAGGATAGTGAAATAGATGAAGAAACAACCATGGAAGGAAATCCACCACCACCCACCATACGGGACTACTTCAAAAGGACCTACACATGGCAAATTTCTAGGGGCTTTATACCTGTTGACCCTGTTAACTTTGATATTGAAAATTATGTGCTTTAGGTTTAAGGGATAATCCTTTTGATGGAAGTGAAATTTGGGATCCATGGGAGCATCTTGCTCGTAAACCAACTGAGGTTGTTCAATTTCTCGTTAATTGGCAGAGCCAAAGATTGGTTACTATGTCTTCCTAATTCTACCATTGGAACTTAGAAAGAGCTGGAGGACAAATTTCTAAAAGGATTCTTCACTAGCACACCGTTCACTGATGAAAAAGTTGAAATCACTAACTTTTAGAAGCAAGAGACTGAATTTCTTTATGATTCACGTAAGAGATTTAAATTCCTAGTATATAAGTGTCCAAATCATAATCTTAGCAGCATGGATCAAATGCAGAACTTATTCAAATGGCTTAGGAGTCAGACACATATGCTTTTGGATGCTCCCGCTGGAGGCACGATCAGGACTATGACTGAAGATCGGGTAAAATATTTGATTGAAAATATGTGTTTGAACGAATATCATTCAAAGAGTGAAAGAGTTTTAAAGGCCGAAACTATAAGTACACCAAAAGGTATGTTAACTTTAGATGTTCATACTGCATTACTAGCTAAAATTGAGTTACTGAATAAAAGGCTAGCTGAAAGCGGCTTGAGTCAAGCTAACGTAAGTTAAGTACAAGCATTAAAGTGTGATCCTAATCTCGAGCTACCTTACTATATCAAACCACCATTTTCGATGATGAAGAAGAAACCCGAGGATGAAGACGAAACAAGGTTATTTAAAAAGTTTAAGGAGGTTCTTCTTAAGCTTCAGGTAAGTATTTCTTTTAATGAAATTTCGGAACTAATGCCTAAATATGCTAAGTTTAGGAAGGAGTTTCTATCTGGTAAAAAGAAGAAAAAGGAAGGTGAGCAGGTGGATATGACAAATAAGTGTAGTGCTATATTACACATAAATATTCCACCAGAGTTGAAGGATCCAGGTAAGTTCACTATCCCTTGTAATATCATAGAATTCAAGTTTCCACATGATTTATGTGATTTAGGGTCGAGAATTAATTTGATGCCTCTAAAGATAATAACGTATTAAATTTGAGAGATCCAAAACCTACCGATATGACTTTCACTTTAGCTGACCTTTTTGTTATTCACCCCTATGGTATTTTAGAAGATGTTTTGGTGTGTGTGGATGATCTAGTTTTTCCTACAGATTTTATAGTGATCGATATGAAAGAGGACACTAAGAATTTTGTAATTCCCGGAAGGCCATTCTTGGAAACTGGGAAAGCATTGATATATGTTGAATCAGGTGATCTCGACCTCCAGTTTAATAATGAGCATGTCATTTTAAAGCATGTGAATGGACGCAATATGCAAATGATTTAGAAGCATGTTACTAAAACAAAGAGGATATAAGAATGAACACAAGACATGTGCACGATATAAGGGAATCCCTTGTGCCTGACATACATTAGGCATTACCCGTCAAGCTAATAATGATAAAAAAGAGCTTGATGGGAGGCAACACATTGGTAATTTTATTTTAGAAAAATTTCCATTCCATGTTATTTAAATTTATCATGTTCTTTTTTGGAGTTTATCAAAAGAAAGGTGGGAATTGTAAGTAAAAGAAAGTGTAGAAATTAGAAGTGGAAGAAGAAAGGAAGAAAAAAGGAAAAGATGCTGGAAAAATTATGTAGGACATCACACACGTGATAGGCCTGCATCGTGCACACGATGGAACGTATCACACACGAGATAATGATGTTACATTCTATCCATTAGAGGTGACCGTTGATTGTTTCGGTTAGCATCGCATGTGCAGTTCATCCTATCACGCACGAGATAGTTTGTTGTGTTGCCTATAAATCGATATTTTCTAGTCATGTTTACTCACACCATTCCATTTCTCCTCTATATTTCTCTCTCTCAAGCATATTCTTCTATGATTTAACACCATCTAGTCTATTTTTCTTACATTTTTTTTTGTATTTCTGTGTTGTTACAGTGCATATGGCTCCTATGATAAGTAGAGTTAAAAGGGGTTTAACTTCGAACCCTCAACCTGCACCAAATGCTCCAACTTTTCCCAACCTCAAATTCCTCTCCGAAGCCAATGTTGAGAAATATCTCAAATTGGTGGATTATTACATTATGAGGGATAGGGCATTCGATTACACGACTTAATAGGTTTTTGAGAGGTAGTGGAGATGTTGCAACAAAGGCGATGGATAACGTTTAATAATTTAATTTAAGAAACAAACAAATCCATTTGTCTAGAATTTTATGTAGATGCAACCTTTCAAAGTTCTAACTCATATATATCATATGTACGAGGTAAGAATATTTACTTTTCTCCTAGTGCTATTAATTATCTTCTTCTTCTCCAACCTCCTGAGTCGTGTGCTATTAAAGCTAAAAGAGATGAACGTCTTCAAATAGAGGAAGCCATGGCTTAGGAGATACTTGATGCTCTTTGTAGGTCTGTGGGGAATGGATGATTGAACATAACCTTAGGTTGTGGCTTAGAGTCGCTGAATTTCTCCAAATTCCTAGAGCATGGGCCTCTTTCTTTGTACAAACTTTAGAAGTTGTGTCTAACCACTCTCAATTTATAGTTAAATGGTGTTTAGGAATTTTAGCTCTTTTAAATGGTGAATCGATAAATATAGGATATTTAATTTCTAAAAATATCAAATATATGGCTATCACCGCACAACAAGCTTGTGGGTATTTTTGTATTATTAATGAATTATGCATGTTAGCCAGATTCCCTACTCACCCAGATGACGAGATGATAAGTCCTAAAGTGAAAATCCACGCCTCAGCCATTAAAAGGCTTTAACATAATCAGCAACCAATGGGAGCTCAACAAGATCAACAAAATAATCAAGCAGGAGATAATGAAGAATTTTACCATCCTCACGTTCAAAATGAAGAGGCACAAATGCAAAATAATTAGAAAGAATCCGAATTTCAAAGAAGAATAGAAGCACATGCAGTGGGAATAATAAAATGGGAAACATAATTTTCACTCACCTTATATGCTGAACCCCCACACTTTGCATCAGTATTCATTGACTTTCATGACCAGCAACAAGATCACATGCATGCATGAAGCTTAAGAGTAAACTTTACAAGAACGGGAGACATGGAGAATTACTTCAGAGACCAAGATCGAGAACAAGATAAAATATGAGAACATATGAGAGTTGAATGGGCCAAACAAAATAGAGATTTCAATAACACAATGAACGACATGCAAGACTTTTCCAAATTTGATAACATGTGAAAAAGAATATGTAGCAAGTTTTAATTTTTAAGAAAGTTTTCATTATTTATTTTTAAGCCAAGCGTATATTAATAGATACTTATAAATTCTCTTCCCCATTGTACCAATAACTTATGCTTGGAATTAATAAAGAAGTTTGATGTTGTTGTTTCTTTCAAATTTACCAAAATTGCAACTTTATCAATAAAAAGACGAACCAAGAGCACCATTAGATATAAGATATAAGTTTAATCATCAGGAAATTTCCTTGTGGGTTAAGAGTTGAGGAAGAAAGGAATAACTAACTAACTTGTACTCAATATCCAGATACCTTAGCACCATTACCTAGTGTGATCGGTGGAAATAGAACTGACTGTTTTTGAATGCTGGTTCGCGTTTGCGTTTCGCAAAATGTCGCGGTAAGCAAGAGTCGCCACCGTCTTTTATTTTATCCAACAAGGAAAGGACAAAAGCACAGCAAAATTCCTTTTCGAGATGTTTCTCGGGTTCGGGAGGTAGATTATAGAAAGGGAAGGTGTTAGCACCTTTTCTATCCGTGGTTATCCACAGGATCTTAGGTACTTGCTCACTATGTTTTCAAAAAGTTTTGCTTTTCTTGTGTTTTGTGGGTTTTGAAAAAGTTTTGTTTGAAAACTTTGATTTAACTCTTGTGTCTGTCCTCAAGGGTGTATGAAGTGTTGTTTGAAAACTTTTGTTTGAAAAAGTGTAAGTGCAAAAAGTTGTTTTGAAAGAGCAAGTACTTAAGAACCTCTACGTACTCAAAAGAAATTAAGCTGTGTAAATGTCCTTTAGACAGTACTATCCCACTATTGAGAAGTAGGTAGCACCGTCGTTGGAGTTTTTTCGGGTCAATTTGATTATGGGACATGTGTGGTCACTAAAGCAATAGTAGGACGCCTTAACGGTAACCCTAATGTCTTAGATCATTTTTTATCGAGGCAACTGTTTCGAGGCAACTTTGATCTTTAGACAGGAGGGCGACCTCTAAAACACCCTATACTCAATGACCACGTCGAGGCAACCAAGTGAGGTGTACCCTAGGAGTGGCATGTGCGAGTGTGTCAAGTTTCAGTTAAGTTATCTTTGCACATGTTGTGGTGAGCTACGGGTTGATTTTAATTTAAGAGATATATTGACATGCATAGCCTAGTTAGCATACATCTAGCAGTTAATAGTTGCGAAAAATAAAACTAAGCTATTACAAGGCGTCAGGTATTTACATCGCCAAAAACAAACCCTTGAAAAAGTAAATTGCGGAAAATAAATAAAAGCGATAAATAATCCTAATTAAAGCTATTACATCCTCGGAGAAAATACAATTATATGATAAAAAATTATGAATAAAAAATAATCACACGCACGAGGAAAATTGAATCAGAGAGTCTTTAGGGTTTTGACCCTTTTTTGAGAAAGAAAGAGATTTTTTTATTATTTTTGCATTTAATTAAATTAAACCTAGACTAATTAATTAATTAAAAGAAATATTTTTGTTTTTTTTAATGCTTTAAGGAAATAAAAACAAAAGGATTAAAATTGTCAAGAACCCTAATTCTACATTGAATTTTATTTATTGCAAAAGTATTAAAATTAACCTAATTAAAACTAAATTAATTATGTTAGTATTTATTTACAAAATAACTAATTAAGGGTGAAATTAATTTTAATAAATAATAAAAAAAAATTATATTTTAGTTTTCTGATTTTTATTATGAAAAAATTAATTGGGTTAATTAAGTAATAATAATAATAATTAATAGTAAAACAATTAAATGGAAAAGAAGAAAAAAGAATAAACCCAGGGGGGTGATGGGCCCAAAGAGGAGGTGGTTCTGGAATTTGATGGCCCAATAACTCTCCAGCCTGTTTGACTTTCTGATTTGTCCATGCGCATGTTGACTAAGGAGTATGGTGATCTCCCACTCATGTCCATTGGATCTAGGCCTGGAGACATCTGGCGCCTGGGGATTGAGGTATATGGTGGACCTCTCTTGTGAAACCTGCATGTGAACATACAAAGAAAAAGGGAATAAATGTTTTGGGGGACCTGGGATTCGAACCCAGGTCCCAATGCTCATTGCTTCAATGCCTTTGCCAGCTGAATTGTAACGCGCTTTTGTTAAAGGAATAGATAATGAATATTATATACAAAAACAAATATTATGATGTAAATAAAACAAAACGCGCGCTTTTTCAAATTGGCCAACCATGTGATAACACCTCATCGTCTTCTTCGTTTGTCCCGCATAAATAATATCAAATAGCGGGGGTTTTTAACCTCCACTAACTCCTGCAAGGGAAAATAGCGAATAGAAATATAGCAAGCATAAATATTTCGCGAGGTATGGGTCTTGTTCGTCTTGGTCTCACGATTTCAGTCATGTATCTCACTAGTTCAAATTTTTCCTGGTTCAGAAAGCCCTAATTTAAAGCTCAAGAACCCTAGAAATTTGATCATGGCATCTCACATTCAAGGCATTACAGTTCAATTCAATTATGCCATTAGCTTCATATAGTCTCTAGCAATGCAAAACAATCACTAAAACATGTTAAATGCGCATGAATTAGGATATATAATTCTGAATAAGAAAGGCAAACCGTGAAACTGTGTTCAGTGATTCCTTAAGCTTTGATGCCTGAATTTGATTGTAAAACGTTCCTGGGACCTCCTGCAATATGTTTGAATGAATAGAACGCCTTGAATTGGCCTAGATTGCAAGAACATGTTTTCACTTTTCTTCAAATTTCTTGAATGTGCTATGGCCGTTTTTGTAGCTTTTAATCGTGTGCTAGGGTATGGTTAGCTTGCATACATATAGGAGAATCAAATTAGGTCAAAGTTTTGGATCCAATCCATGTGCATTGATGTTTAAATCTTTGATTGAAAATCAAATATTCTTGATTTTTCATGATTGAACAATGTTGCCAAATTTGAATTTTTTTGTATCTTTGACTTGTGCACGAATTTGCCAGCATGTTTAGGTCATATTTGCTTCACAAAAAGATTTAAAAAACAAATCTTCTATTTTCATATGATTTAAATTAAATAAATGAATTAATATTAATTAAAAATCCAATTAATTAATAAAAATAAGAAAATAAATCCAACTAATCTTGATGGGTCGTGCATAGGTCATGGGTGAAGTTTCAAGAAGAGATTTGAGGCCCATTAGCAAAAAGAAGGTGTTTTGAGCAAAGTTGACTTTTGCAAATTCATGAAAATTTCCCAACTTATCCAATGCATATCTTGCTCAATTTTGATCATATGACAATGTTCTTGGACATTTTGGAAAGCTCTTGAAGTCCTCTAACCAATGCCTTTGGTCCCATGTCATTTGGATTTACCAATCTCAAATTATGGCCTTTGACTCAAAGTGTACTTTTGTTGACTTTTAAAATTGACCTATAATGTAGAAATTGATAACTTTTTGTGAGAGAATTTCTTGAACTTGGAGTGTGAAGATGGATTGTAGGAGATTGCATCCTCTTCAAAATGAGCTTTGGATGGAATTTTTCTGACAAACCATGAAAAAGTTATGCCCTGGTCAAGATACAATTGACTTTTCTACTGTCCAAAAATAGTAACTTTTTGCACTTGATGATTTTTGAGCTATTCTTGTGGAATCATGATCAAGACTTGATCAAATGATGATTGTGGACTCAAAATAAGATGTTGACCAAAAATTCTGACTTTTGACTGCAAAATGACCATTTTGCCCTTGTAGTTGACTGTAGGTCAAATGAGGCTTTTGACTGTGCAAATTGGCACTGTGAGTCTTGAGACTTCGCATGTAGGTGCTTGAGAATGTATATGGGCCTATGAGACTTGATTGAACCATTGGAAACCCCAAATTCCTTGAAAGAACCAAAACCCTAATTTCAGATGTCTTAGGAGGTGATTTGACTGTACAACCCTTGAGTAATCTTGAGCAATCTGAGGATCATTCTTGCCAAATCTTGAGGAATATGGGAGGGCAAATTTTGGGGTACAACAGTTGCCCCTGTTCAATCTTATTAAACCTGAGGATGTAGATTGGCTTGCGTGCCTTTCGTGATCCGAAGGTGGAAGATGATTGAACACTAAAGTGCCCAGAAATTTGCACTCGCATGGTGTAGTATCAGCAATGTGATGTCGGGAATGGGCTTACAGATGCCATTTGGAGAGATGATGGATAGGGGGATGGGCTTATAGATGCCACCTGGAGATTGTTGGTAGGTAGTTTTGTCTTCGTTGACGGGTTGTCTTCATTGACGGGTTGTCTCTATTGACGGGTTATCATCAGAAAAATCTTTAGGAATCGATTTAACTGGACTTGTCTTCTGGATTTGCTTCAGAAAAATCTTTAGGAATCGATTTAACTGGTTTTGTCTCCATTGACTGGCTTCAGAAAAATCTTTAGGAATCGATTTAACTGGTCTTGTCTTCATTGACTGGCTTCAGAAAAATCTTTAGGAATCGATTTAACTGGTTTTGTCTCCATTGACTGGCTTCAGAAAAATCTTTAGGAATTGATTTAACTGATTTTGTCTCCATTGACTGGCTTTGCCTCAGAAAAATCTTTAGGAATCGATTTAACTGATTTTGTCTCTGTTGGATGGCTTTGCCTCAGAAAAATCTGTAGGAATCGATTTAACTGATTTTGTCTCCGTTGACTGGCTTTGCCTCAGAAAAATCTTTAGGAATCGATTTAACTGATTTTGTCTCCGTTGACTGAATTTGTCTCTTTTGATTGGATTTGTCTCCTTTGATTGGATTTGTCTCCTTTGACTAGATTTGTCTCCTTTGACTGTATTAGCATCAGAAAAATCTTTAGGAATCGATTTATCTGGTTTTGTCTCCTTTGACATAGCTGAGAATTTAACTGCATCTTTCCTGAAAGGTAAAGGTCAGTCATATGCAATGCATGATATGGATCAAGCAATGATGTTCTCAACATAAATGAGATCGTATGATATGATGTGTATATGCATGTATCATGATGTATGAAAATGTGATATTTTAGCTGGGGAAAATAAATCCCGGAGCTGCTGGAGAATAGAGTTGAATTCTTCGTTTCCGCTGGGGATGATGAACGAAGATGATTGTGTGAATAAACCTGTAGGAGAAGATGACTCCATTGGAGAATAAACCTGGTGAAGAGATTACTCTGCGGGAAGAGATGTTCTGCTGAAGATTTTGACGATAAACTCCGTTGGGGATTCCGTTGCTATGCTTTGTTGGGGATTTTGATGATGAACTCCGCTGGGGGTAGAAAGAACTTCGCTGGGGATGATCTTTTAGTTGCAACTTGCTGAGGATAACCCAGTTAGACTCTGGTGGGGATAACATTTGAATATGGCTGGGGAGAGATATTTGCACTCTGCAGGGGACAAGCTTCCAGAATCTACTGGGGAAGATGATTTAACTCTGGCGGGGAAGCTTTTTTAGACTGCGCTGGGAAATGGCTCCACTGGGGGTATCTTGTATTCCGCCGGGGAACATTCTTATATTCTGTCGAGGAATATTAAGACTGTCGGGGATGCTTTCTGAGGAATACCTATATACTCCGCTGGGGAATATTAAGACCTACTGGGGTTACCCAATCTTTTCAGGACTGATTGTAGACTAACTCTGCTTGGGGGAGAGTATTGCTGATTCATCCGTAGTCGCAAGTCTCAGTGGGGAGAGCTACCATTATTGTTTTATTCTTGGGGAGTGAAGGTATCCTGGTCATATTCTGCAGCCGAACCTACCTTGGTACCTTGGTGGACAGAGCAACTAGATCGCTTAGACAATTCTTATTGCCCCTTCTTCCGATGTCACCCGTAATTAGTCCTTTGTTTCGCATGCAAATTTTATGAGTAGCAATTAATGTCAAATGCATATATCAAAAATGAACATTGGACGTTCTTTGCAAGACAAAACAGATAAAGGAAAAACAATTTGCAATTTGTCTGAAAAATGAGCTTGTATTGATTTTGAAGTTTGCCTGTAAATAGGCGTTTTTGTACAAGAGGCTGACGTCCTAGTAAGAGAACGCCGTCGAACAAATAGGATTTATACAGTTTGTAAAAAGGAAAACAAAACAGCTATGTGAATAACCCCACTGGGTTCCAACTCTGCTATCGCCTTTATGTCTTCAAGCATCTCATCACTTTGCTGCTTAGTTGAAGATGAACCTGATTGATCAGTGCCGTCCGAGCTTGATAGTCAATACTGAAGTCTGGACGCAGAGTGATCCAATCAGACATAGTGTTACGCTTATCCCTACCTTTTTCCTGGACCGCCCTTTCGAGTTTTCAGTCCACCGGGATACCCATTTTTTCCCAAGTCGCCTTTTCAGGTTTTCGACTTGCCGGGTGTACAGATTTTTTTATATTTTCATCCCTTATTTTTGCCCGAACCCTTTTGGTTCGCCGTGAAGCCCTTATTTTTGCCTAGTCTAGTCGACCTAGCGGGTCTTTTAATCATGCGTAGTATCTTTTTACTATGTCTGCATTGACGGGGTGAGGAAGGTCGTCACCGTCCATGGTGGTTAGAATCATCGCTCCTCCTGAAACGATGTTCTTAACCACAAATGGCCCTTCATACGTAGGGTTCCATTTGCCCCTGGGATCACTTTGAGGTAGAATGATGCGCTTGATTACCAGGTCCCCGACTTGATACTCTTGTCGTCTGACTTTCTTATTAAATGCCTTGATCATCCGTTTTTGGTACGTCTGACCATGAAAAATAGCAGTGAGTCTCTTTTTGTCGATTAGGTTTAATTGATCAAGCCGGGTCTGGATCCAGTCATCTTCGCTCAAACCTGCATCCTTCATGATCTGGAGAGAGGGTATCTGAACTTCAATGGGTAGGACTGCCTCCATGCCATATACCAAGGAGTAGGGTGTTGCCCCTGTTGACGTCCGTGCTGAGGTACGGTATCCATGAAGAGCAAATGGTAACATCTTGTGCCAATCTTTATAGGTCATTGTCATCTTCTGCACAATCTTCTTAATGTTCTTATTAGCTGCTTCTACAGCCCCATTCATCTTCGACCGGTAGGGAGAAGAGTTGTGGTGTTGTATCTTGAATTGCTCGCAGAGCTCAGTGATCATCTTGTTGTTAAGATTGGTACCATTATCCGTAATGATCCTCTCTGGTACACCGTATCGACAGATCAGGTTGTGCCGAATGAACCGTGCCACGATGTTCTTGGTTACGGTGGCAAAGGAAGCTGCTTCGACACACTTTGTAAAGTAATCAATTGCTACCAGGATGAAACGATGCCCGTTGGATGCCGTAGGTCTGATCTCTCCGATCATATCAATGCCCCACATTGCAAAAGGCCAAGGTGCTGTCATGACGTTCAAAGGAACTGGAGGAATGTGCACCCTATCAGCATAGACCTAGCATTTGTGACACGTTCGAGAATGTTGATAACAGTCAGCTTCCATTGTGGACCAGTAATATCCTTCCCGAAGGATTTTCTTTGCCATGGTATGTCCACTGGAATGCATTCTGAAGGTACCTTCATGCAGCTCTGCCATGATCCTTTCTGCTTCAATCTTTTCCACACAACGCAATAAGGTTGAATCATGGTTTCGTTTGTAGAGAATGTCATTGTTGATGAAGAACTTTGCCGCGAATCTTCTCAGAAACTTCTTGTCATTAACAGATGCACCCTTGGGGTATTTCTGAGCTTCAAGATATCTCTTCACCTCATGATACCAAGGCTTTTCTGTTACCTCTTCGGTCTCAAGATCACAGCAATGTGCAGGTTAATCCAATTTCCAAATAATGATCCGGGGAGCCTCGTTGTCCCATTTGACTTTGAACATAGAAGACATCGTAGCTAGCGCGTCCGCCAACTGATTCTCCTCTCTTGGGAAGTGTTCAAAGGTTATCTCCTCGAAATAGGGAAACAACGTCAATACATACTCCTTGTAAGGAATAAGATTTGGGTGTTTCGTATCCCACTCGCCTTTGATCTGACTGATCACGAGAGCGGAATCTCCAAAGACACTCAGAAACTTGATCCTTAGGTCAATTGCAGCTCGAAGACCCATGATGCATGCTTCATACTCCGCCATGTTGTTGGTGCAGTTGAAACATAGTCGGGCGGTAAGCGGAGTATGAGAGCCTTTAGGAGATATGATCACGGCGCCAATACCATTACCCAAAGCGTTTGAGGCTCCGTCAAAGTGCATAGACCATCAGGATCCTTCCTCAGGTCCTTCATCCGGTCCAGGTATTTCACAATCAGTCACTACCATGATATTCTCGTCTGGAAATTCAAAGTTCATAGACTGGTAGTCGTCCACTGCCTGATGTGCCAAATGGTCTGCCAACACACTTCCCTTGATCGCTTTTTGAGTCGTGTACTGGATGTCATATTCAGTCAAGATCATCTGTCATCTTGCTATTCTTCCGGATAAGGAAGGCTTTTCGAAGATATACTTGATTGGATCCATATTTAAAATCAACAGAGTAGTGTGAGTCAACATATACTGTCTTAGCCGGCGAGCAGCCCATGCCAAAGCGCAGCAAGTTTTCTCGAGCAGTGAGTATCGGATCTCACAGTCGGTAAACTTTTTGCTAAGGTAATAAATAGCATGCTCTTTTCGGCCAGACTCGTCATACTGACCCAACACACATCCCATTGAGTTGTCAAGTACTGTCAAGTATAAGATTAGAGGTCTCCCTTCAACCGGTGGCATAAGAATGGGTGGCTCTTGGAGATACTCTTTGATTCTTTCGAAAGCGGCCTGACATTCATCGTTCCAACGTACTACTTGATCTTTCTTCAGTAGCTTGAAGATTGGCTCACAAGTAGCAGTTAGGTGTGAGATGAATCGGGCAATGTAGTTTAGCCGTCCTAGAAAGCCTCTGACTTCTTTCTCTATCTAGTGAACTGGCATCTCTTGTATGGATTTCACTTTGGCAGGTTCCACTTGAATACCTTTGTCGCTCACGACGAAGCCTAGTAGTTTTCCAGATCTCACCCCGAAGGTGCACTTGTTCGGGTTTAATCTCAGCTTGTACAACTTCAACCAGTCAAACAGCTTCTGTAGATGGTCAAGGTGTTCCTCCTCAGTTTGGGACCTTGCAATCATATCATCGACGTATACTTCGATCTCGTGATGGATCATATCATGAAACAGAGCAACCATGGCACGCTGATACGTTGCCCTAACATTATTCAACCCAAACGGCATGACCTTGTAGCAAAAGGTACCCCACTGAGTAAAAAAAGTGGTCTTCTCCATGTCCTCAGGAGCCATCTTGATTTGATTATAACCGGAGAAACCGTCCATGAAGGAGAATACCTTATGCTGAGCAGTGTTGTCAACCAGAACGTTGATGTGAGGCAGAGGGAAGTCATCCTTAGGGCTCGCCCTGTTCAAATCTCTGTAATCAACACACATTCTGACCTTACCATCTTTCTTCGGCACCGAAACCACATTGGCAACCCACTGAGGGTAAGTAGTGACTGCTAGAAAACCGACGTCAAATTGTTTCATAACCTCAGCTTTGATTTTCTCAGACATCTCTGGACGCATACAGCGAACCTTCTATTTTACCGGAGGGCATTCTTCCTTAGTAGGCAGGTGATGAACCACAATGTCGGTATCCAACCCAAGCATATCTTCGTAAGACCAGGCAAAGATTTCCATGTAGTCATGCAGCATCTGAATCAACCGTTGTTTCACACTAGACTCCAGATTTGCACTGATCTTGACTTCCTTCCTGTTTGTCTCAGTACCCAGATTTACCGTTTCCACTGGCTCTTCATGTGGCTGAATGGCCCTCTCTTCCTGAAGTAGCAGTCTTGCAAGCTCACCAGGCACTTCGAAATCATCTTCACCTTCGTCTTCGGCTAAGTTGATCGGATTTTCGAAGTTATAACTGGCAGTAGCAGAGTCGTTACTAGTGAGATCCAGAGTGGATTGGGACCTGTATATGTGAGTGTGTGTAAATAGCTGCTTTGCAATATATAATAAAGAAAGACAAGGAGCGCAAGATTTGAAATGCAAAAATGTCCAATGCTTTTATTAATGATATATGAAAATGACACACAAAAGCCCTCACAAATGAAGCCACGGTGCCCCGGGTAAGACACCGGGCCATAAAGTTTCACAATATTGTCCGTTACAAATTCAAAACAAAGGAGTTCATTACTGAGTCACAAAAGTAATAGGGACGAAGTCTTTCGTTGTCCAGTTGTTTGGTCCACCGTTGGTCGTAAGGTAGATCCAACTGTCGAATTCAGATTCCTCCACGTCATCTTCAATGGAATTTACTCCCGAGTTGCTGATGAACACAGGAGGTCTTCCAATCCTTGCACTACGAACAGCCCTTTGAGCTTCTGTAGTGAAACCCAAACCAAACTTGTCAGTCTTCTGAGTGAAATCAGGAAGTCGGCCCCAGTTTGCATACTCACCCTTCTCAACAACAGCCCGGACATCCTTTAAGGAAGCCATCTTCAAAGGAGAATCTTCAACCACAGTTTCAGCTGATGCCAGTGTCCGAGGAACCACTTCAAAGTGTTGAAATGGGGTCTCAATGAACTCCTCGTCCATCTCTATGTACCGGAACGAGTTGAGGTGGCTGACCATGTATTCTTCCTCCCCCTGCACCGTCACGATCTTCCCTCTAATTGGGTACTTCAGCTTTTGATGTAGTGTGGAGGTCACATCTCCAGCTTTATGGATCCACGGACAACCCAGCAAACAAGAATAGGATGGTCGAATGTCCATCACGTAGAAGGTCGAATCGAAGACCTGAGAACCAACTCTAATTGGGATATCAACCTCACCATGTAGCATCCTTTTAGACCCGTCAAAGGCCCGGACAACAATGTTACTTGGCTTTAGCTCCAACCCTTCGCAATCCAACCTGTCTAAAGCTTTCTTGGGCAAGATGTTCAACGAGGAACCAGTGTCAACCAACACATGTGCAAGACTAGTGCCCCTGCATTCAATGGAGACATGCAGGGCATCGTTATGGTTCTTCCCTTTAGCAGTCAGATCAGCGTCGGAGAAACCCAAACCATTATCAGCAGTTAAGTTGGCCACACAATCGGTAAACTGATCAGCTGATGTCTCTTGTGGCACGTGAGCCGTCTTCAGGAAGGTAATCAAAGCCTTGGCATGGGCCTCTGAACATAACAACAGTGATAACATAGAAATCTTGGAGGGGGTTTGCCCCAGCTGCTCAACTACATTATAATCACTCTTCTTGATGATCTTAAGAATCGCTTCCATCTCTTGCTTGGAAGCTTCAACATTGATTGTCTTTGGTGCCTCCGTCTGGGCAGGCATATCAGTGGCGATCCCTTTGCCCCCAGCATCAGATGACTCGGCAGCAGGGGTAGAAATAGGAACTTGATCAGGAAGGGAAGTAGGCACCCTTGTAGGTGTGATGACAATAGGTCTCTGGATAGTTGGTGGCGCAATATCTGGTGAGAAAAGTCTACCGCTGTGGGTGACTTTAGTAGGCCCAGTAATGTTGCCAACGCCGGTATTAGTGTCGAACTCTTGCTTAACTCCAAGAACATAAATGTCTGCCCCATAGTGCCACGGGACAGCTTTGTCGGATGTATAGGGAATATGCCCCGGAACAGTGATGATTATAGGTGCAATCTTCTGAACGGGCGTAATTCTGACAGGCTTCCTCGAGGGAGCCTTGGGATAATTGTTTAAAATGGTAACAATGGAAACTTCTTCAGTATGGGTGGCAGGAACAACAATCTTCTCAAACAGGATTTCTTTATTATCCATCAGATTTTGGATACCTGACTTCAAAGATGGGCAACCAGTAGGTGAAACGGAACACAGATGGCAACCTTTACTACATCCCGGAAATAAATCGGCTAGCAACAGGTTCCTTTTGACAGTCATCAGCGGAGTAACAATATCATCCACAATGGCTACAAACAAGTCTTCCTCTACAACATTTACTCCATGTTTGGGCATGGGAGAAGTCACAACATTAGGCCTCTCGGGCGCCTCGAACTCAATCTCTTTTGCATCAATCAAGTCTTGGACCTTATTCTTCAAAGTCCAGCAATCATCCGTATTATGCCCCGGGCTTTCAGAATGATAAGCGCAGCGGGCGTTGGGATTGTACTTTGGAGATGTTGTGTTGGGATTCTTAGGATCTTCCCTTAGAGTCACCAAATTGGTCTTCAGCAATTGCGGTAATATCTGGTACAAGGTCATACTGAGACGAGTGAATTTCCTTCTAGGTCTCTCACCCCTTTGTTGGTTGTGATGCTGAGGAGCATCGGCAGGTTTTGAAATAACCATCACGTTGACAGCTTGGTGGTGTTCAGATCTATTTGGTCTCCTTGAACCATAGACAACACTGGATTCTTTCTTGAAGGGTTTCTTCTTGGTGCTCGACGAAGCACCCTTCTGTATCTTCCCAGACTTGATACCAGCTTCAATTCTCTCACCAGTCAAGATAAGGTTTGTAAACCCGGCTGAAGAATTTCCAATCAAATGGTTGAAGAACGGACCAGACAGGGTCCCCAGAAACATATCAACCAGCTCACGATAAGTCAAAGGTGGCTGCACCCTTCCAGCCAGATCTCTCCATTTCTGAGCATACTCCTTAAATCCTTCACCCGTCCCTATTGACATACCCTGGAGTTGGGTACGCGTAGGAGCGAGGTCGGAATTATATTGATACTGCTTATAGAACGCAATAGCCAAATCCTCCCAGTTATGGATACTGGCTCCATCCAGCTGATAGAACCACTCCAGCTGAGTCCCTGAAAGACTGTCCTGGAAGAAATGGATCCACAAATTCTTGTCAGCAGTGTAAGGTTGGATCTTCCTTACATACGACCGGAGGTGCAGCTTTGGGCAGGAGGCTCCGTCATATTTGGCAAAAGCAGGTGCCTTGAACTTATGGGGAATCACCACCCCAGAGGATAAGCCTAGGTCTCCAAAGTCCAACCCGGGAACATTCTGTATCTCCATGGCGCTCAAGCGGTCCTCCTACTATTTATACCTATCCTCAGCAGGAGGATACTGTTCTTCATCATAATCCATCTCGTTGTCGGAGACCACGGGACTAGGGACCCTTCTCTCTTGTGGACTGTCTTTTCCTACAGATGAGGTAGTCAGCTCAACCTCGTTCTGCAGTCCATTCCCAAATCTGCGTCCAGTGTTGAACAAGACGGTCCTCTTCTTCTTCTTCTTCTTCCTCTCTTTCAGAATCAGAGTCTTCAAATCCTGTTGACCCTGGGCTAGGCTCATAACCAACTCTTGGAACTGGGCATTCTGGGCCTGGAGGGCCTTGATAGCTTGTTCAGTGGAAGGTTCAGTAGACATGATGATTGTTGAAATAAATAGCGAAGAAGATAAGTGACCTGTAAAAAGGGTACCTGTTTATGCATATGATGAAATGAAATGCGTATGATTTATGTTTTCAAAGACAATCGGGATTCAACTTTGTAGACAAAAAGGAAACACACTTTATTAGATTTAACTTTAGAATTTAAACTGTTCGACAAATTGCCCTTAGGCGTTACAAGAATGAAAATACTGAAAAGTAAATAAAACCGTAAAAGAAATCATCAATAGATCCATCAATGCTCCCATGGCCTTTTCTTCTCAGTGTGGATATAATCATTCAGGATCCTTTCGTTCTCCAATTGCTTAGTCAGCTTCTGGATTTTCTTTTCTTGTTCGTTGAACCTTTCCCGATAAGAATCCCGTTCTTCTTGTAGTTGTGCCCGAGATCTCTTTAGTGTGCCAACATCAGTGGGCATATGAGGATGAAGAATAGTTGGAGGAACCCCTTCTTTATCAGCAGCTTCAAGAGTAACAGGCCTGACAGCTTCGTATGGCATACCTAACTTCTGAGCACGGATACGGACCCATCTGAAATATGACTCCATTGGCAGAGAAGTTTTTGGTCCCAACTCATGCGGGTCAGCTTTGTGAATCCTATCCCAAGCCCTGATGAATCTATGATGCTGCTCGTCGCTATCTACATGAGAATAAAAGACGATATGAGGTATAAAAACCTCATGAGTCCCTTCTCTTCTGGATCTTCCAAATTGTCGGAGGGCTAGACATGGGTTATAAGAGATTCCTCCATGGCTTCCGATCAATGGAACATTAGGATACTCTCCACAATGATCAATGACGGCCACCTCATCTAAGCCTCTGAGAGTCCAAATAATGTCTTTATCAGTAAGAGACATTATCCTATGAGCCCAGCCCCTTCCTTCTTTGTTCTTCAGTACAGACTTAGGGAGGTGCGAAATAAACCACCTCGCCAATAAAGGAGCACAACACAACAAAGTTCCCCGTCTTCGGGCAGTACGAGTATAGAGTTGATAAAGGATATCACCCAAGAGAGTGGGTACAGGGTTCCGAGAGATGAAGATCCATACGGCATTAACATCAATAAAGGTGTCAGGATTTGGAAACAATACCAGACCATAGATTAAGAGAGCCAGAATGTCCTCGTACGCTTGGAAGTCTAAGTCATTCCAGAAACAATTAGCTTTGCCAACCAGAAACTTAGCCAAAAAACCCTTAACTCCACTTCTAGTCTCCCAGTTAGCCATTACCTCCTCTTTGGTTAAGTGAAGGGCTGCAGCAATCTCTTCAGGCCTGAGAGTCTTTTCCCAACCAGTAAATAGAATCTGCTCCAAAACAGGGATACCAAGCAAATCAGAGAATTCTTCTAGGGTAGGGACCAACTTGAAGTCTTGAAAGGTGAAGCAATGGTATAGCGGATCATAAAACTGGACCAAGACACTCATCAACTGTTGGTCCCACTTTGAGGTGACTAAACCAGAAGAGAACCATGCCTCCTGATGAAGGTAGTAGTGTCTGGAATCCTGTCAACCAATTCCTTAAGCAAAGTAGGTGGTTGAACAAAGTTCAGCCGGATAGTATTCCTATGCATGGGCATCATGATATCCTACAAAACAGAGCAAAGATGAAACCTTCTTGTCTTTGAAATGGGTTAGTCCTTATGCAGGATGTATGCAATGTTATGATGTTATGATGTCATGGTAAAGGCACACCACAAGTATTCACAAAAGGCAAACATGGTAAAGGCACACAAGTCACACAAAAGAGCCCTTAGATTTCAGGCTGGCATGAAGTTTAGGTACTACCCTCTTTCAGTTTCAGTTGGTTAATACCTGTCCTAAAAATAGTAACCGGGTTCTAGAGGATCTCAATATCACTGACTACCCTCAATCGGTCATAATTCTAGTTTGGCAACCTTTTCTTGCGGCCGGAACCATCACGAGAGTTTAGTCTCAATGAGCGTAGCATACTGCTACTGTTCTATGGCCAAGTTGGTCAATTTAAGGTTCTAAGGTCAGTTGGTGCTTAATGACTCCTCAGAAGACCCATATTTTCCTCGTTCCAACACAAGGGATATCAGTACAGACTAAGGTGTCACACCAACGTAGCTACTGCTTCATCCGTGTCGGTCTATGCCGGACAGATCCCTCGCAGTTTATTGCTACTTACCTAAAAAAGGGTACCCCCAGATCCGAGTTAAGATCTATAAAACTCTGATACAAGCCCACAAAATTTAAAGCATACAAAGCATACATTTGAAAACACAAGTGATCTAGTCCTAAGGTACACCTCACTTATAAATTCCCCATCAGAGTCGCCAGTTCTGTGATCGGTGGAAATAGAACTGACTGTTTTTGAATGCTGGTTCGCGTTTGCGTTTCGCAAAATGTAGCGGTAAGCAAGAGTCTCCACCGTCTTTTATTTTCTCCAACAAGGAAAGGACAAAAGCACAACAAAATTCCTTTTCGAGATGTTTCTCGGGTTAGGGAGGTAGATTATAGAAAGGGAAGGTGTTAGCACCCTTTCTATCTGTGGTTATCCACGGGCTCTTAGGTACTTGCTCACTATGTTTTCAAAAAGTTTTGCTTTTCTTGTGTTTTATGGGTTTTGAAAAAGTTTTGTTTGAAAACTTCGATTTAACTCTTGTGTCTGTCCTCAAGGGTGTATGAAGTGTTGTTTGAAAACTTTTGTTTGAAAAAGTGTAAGTGCGAAAAGTTGTTTTGAAAGAGCAAGTACTTAAGAACCTCTACCTACTCAAAAGAAATTAAGCTGTGTAAATGTCCTTTAGACAGTACTATCCCACTATTGAGAAGTAGGTAGCACCGTCGTTGGAGTTTTTTCGGGTCAATTCGATTATGGGACATGTGTGGTCACTAAAGCAATAGTAGGACGCCTTAGCGGTAACCCTAATGTCTTAGATCATTTTTTATCGAGGCAACTGTTTCGAGGAAACTTTGATCTTTAGACAGGATGGCGACCTCTAAAACACCCTATACTCAATGACCACGTCGAGGCAACCAAGTGAGGCGTACCCTAGGAGTGGCATGTGCGAGTGTGTCAAGTTTCAGTTAAGTTATCTTTGCACATGTTATGGTGAGCTACGGGTTGATTTTAATTTAAGAGAGATCTTGACATACATAGCCTAGTTAGCATACATCTAGCAGTTAATAGTTGCGGAAAATAAAACTAAGCTATTACAAGGCGTCGGGTATTTACATCGCCAAAAACAAACCCTTGAAAAAGTAAATTGCGGAAAATAAATAAAAGCGATAAATAATCCTAATTAAAGCTATTACATCCTCGGAGAAAATACAATTATATGATAAAAAATTATGAATAAAAAATAATCACACGCGCGAGGAAAATTGAATTGGAGAGTCTTTAGGGTTTTGACCCTTTTTTGAGAAAGAAAGAGATTTTTTTATTATTTTTGCATTTAATTAAATTAAACCTAGACTAATTAATTAATTAAAGAAATATTTTTGGATTTTTTTAATGTTTTAAGGAAATAAAAACAAAAGGATTAAAATTGTCAAGAACCCTATTTCTACATTGATTTTTATTTATTGCAAAAGTATTAAAATTAACCTAATTAAAACTAAATTAATTATGTTAGTATTTATTTACAAAATAACTAATTAAGGGTGAAATTAATTATAATAAATAATAAAAAAAATATTATATTTTAGTTTTCTGATTTTTATTATGAAAATATTAATTGGGTTAATTAAGTAATAATAATAATAATTAATAGTAAAACAATTAAATGGAAAAGAAGAAAAAAGAATAAACCCAGGGGGGTGATGGGCCCAAAGAGGAGGTGTTTCTGGAATTTGATGGCCCAACAACTCTCCAGCCTGTTTGACTTTCTGATTTGTCCATGCGTATGTTGATAAGGAGTATGGTGATCTCCCGCTCATGTCCATTGGATCTATGCTTGGAGACATCTGGCGCCTGGGGATTGAGGTATATGGTGGACCTCTCTTGTGAAACCTGCATGTGAACATACAAAGAAAAAGGGAATAAATGTTTTGGGGGACATGGGATTCGAACCCAGGTCCCAATGCTCATTGCTTCAATGCCTTTGCCAGCTGAACTGTAACACGCTTTTGTTAAAGGAATAGATAATGAATATTATATACAAAAACAAATATTATGCTGTAAATAAAACAAAACGCGCGCTTTTTCAAATTGGCCAACCATGTGATAACACCTCATCGTCTTCTTCGTTTGTCCCGCATAAATAATATCAAATAGCGGGGGTTTTTAACCTCCACTAACTCCTGCAAGGAAAAATAGCGAATAGAAATATAGCAAGCATAAATATTTCGCAAGGTATGGGTCTTGTTCGTCTTGGTCTCACGATTTCAGTCATGTATCTCACTAGTCCCAATTTTTCCTGGTTCAGAAAGCCCTAATTTAAAGCTCAAGAACCCTAGAAATTTGATCATGGCATCTCACGATTCAGGGCATTACAGTTCAATTCAATTATGCCATTAGCTTCGTATGGTCTCTAGCAATGCAAAACAATCACTAAAACATATTAAATACGCATGAATTAGGATATATAATTCCGAATAAGAAAGGCAAATCGTGAAACTGTGTTCAGTGATTCCTTAAGCTTTGATGCCTGAATTTGATTGTAAAACGTTCCTGGGATCTCCTACAATATGTTTGAATGAATAGAACGCCTTGAATTGGCCTAGATTGCAAGAACAGGTTTTCACTTTTCTTCAAATTTCTTGAATGTGCTATGGCCTTTTTTGCAGCTTTCAATCGTGTGCTAGGGTATGGTTAGCTTGCATACATATAGGAGAATCAAATTAGGTCAAAGTTTTGGATCCAATCCATGTGCATTGATGTTTAAATCTTTGATTAAAAATCAAATATTCTTGATTTTTCATGATTGAACAATGTTGCCAAATTTGGATTTTTTTTTGTATCTTTGACTTGTGCACGAATTTGCCAGCATGTTTAGGTCATATTTGCTTCACAAAAAGATTTAAAAAACAAATCTTCTATTTTCTTATGATTTAAATTAATTAAATGAATTAATATTAATTAAAAATCCAATTAATCAATAAAAATAAGAAAATAAATCCAATTAATCTTGATGGGTCGTGCATAGGTCATGGGTGAAGTTTCAAGAAGAGATTTGAGGCCCATTAGCAAAAAGAAGGTGTTTTGAGCAAAGTTGACTTTTGCAAATTCATGGAAATTTCCCAACTTCTCCAATGCATATCTTTCTCAATTTTGATCATATGACCATGTTCTTTGACATTTTGGAAATCTCTTGAAGTCCTCTCACCAATGCCTTTGGTCCCATGTCATTTGGATTTACCAATCTCAAATTACGGCCTTTGACTCAAAGTGTACTTTTGTTGACTTTTGAAATTGACCTATAATGTAGAAATTGATAACTTTTTGTGAGAGCATTTATTGAACTTGGAGTGTAAAGATGGATTGTAGGAGATTGCATCCTATTCAAAATGAGCTTTGGATGGAATTTTTCTGACAAATCATGAAAAAGTTATGCCCTGGTCAAGATACAGTTGACTTTTCTACTGTCCAAAAATAGTAACTTTTTGCATCTTGATGATTTTTGAGCTATTCTTGTGGAATCATGATCAAGACTTGATCAAATGATGATTGTGGACTCAAAATAAGATGTTGACCAAAAATTATGACTTTTGACTGCAAAATGACCATTTTGCCCTTGCAGTTGACTGTAGGTCAAATGAGGCTTTTGACTGTGCAAATTGGCACTGTGAGTCTTGAGACTTGGCATGTAGGTGCTTGAGAATGTATATGGGCCTATGATACTTGATTGAACCATTGTAAACCCCAAATTCCTTGAAAGAACCAAAACCCTAATTTCAGCTGTCTTAGGAGGTGATTTGACTGTACAACCCTTGAGTAATCTTGAGCAATCTGAGGATCATTCTTGCCAAATCTTGATGAATATGGGAGGGAAAATTTTGGGGTACAACAGTTTCCCCTGTTCAATCTTCTTAAACCTGAGGATGTAGATTGGCTTGCGTGCCTTTTGTGATCCGAAGGTGGAAGATGATTGAACACTAAAGTGCCCAGAAATTTGCACTCGCATGGTGTAGTATCAGCAATGTGATGTCGGGAATGGGCTTACAGATGCGACTTGGAGAGATGATGGATAGGGGGATGGGCTTATAGATGCCACCTGGAGATTGTTGGTAGGTAGTTTTGTCTTCGTTGACGGGTTGTCTTCATTGACGGGTTGTCTCTATTGACGGGTTATCATCAGAAAAATCTTTAGGAATCGATTTAACTGGACTTGTCTTCTGGATTTGCTTTAGAAAAATCTTTAGGAATCGATTTAACTGGTTTTGTCTCCATTGACTGGCTTCAGAAAAATCTTTAGGAATCGATTTAACTGGTCTTGTCTCCATTGACTGGCTTCAGAAAAATCTTTAGGAATCGATTTAACTGGTTTTGTCTCCATTGACTGGCTTCAGAAAAATCTTTAGGAATTGATTTAACTGATTTTGTCTCTGTTGACTGGCTTTGCCTCAGAAAAATCTTTAGGAATCGATTTAACTGATTTTGTCTCTGTTGGCTGGCTTTGCCTCAGAAAAATCTTTAGGAATCGATTTAACTGATTTTGTCTCCGTTGACTGGCTTTGCCTCAGAAAAATCTTTAGGAATCGATTTAACTGATTTTGTCTCCGTTGACTGAATTTGTCTCTTTTGACTGGATTTGTCTCCTTTGACTGGATTTGTCTCCTTTGACTGGATTTGTCTCCTTTGACTAGATTTGTCTCCTTTGACTGTATTAGCATCAGAAAAATCTTTAGGAATCGATTTATCTGGTTTTGTCTCCTTTGACATAGCTGAGAATTTAACTGCATCTTTCCTGAAAGGTAAAGGTCAGTCATATGCAATGCATGATATGGATCAAGCAATGATGTTCTCAACATAAATGAGATCGTATGATATGATGTGTATATGCATGTATTATGATGTATGAAAATGTGATATTTTAGCTGGGGAAAATAAATCCCGGAGCTGCTGGAGAATAGAGTTGAATTCTTTGTTTCCGCTGGGGATGATGAACGAAGATGATTGTGTGAATAAACCTGTAGGAGAAGATGACTCTGTTGGAGAATAAACCTGGTGAAGAGATTACTCTGCAGGAAATTACTCTACGGGAAGAGATGTTCTGCTAAAGATTTTAACGATAAACTTTGCTGGGGATTCCGTTGATATGCTTTGTTGGGGATTTTAATGATGAACTCCACTGGGGGTAGAAAGAACTTGGATGGGGATGATCTTTCAGTTGCAACTTGTTGAGGATAACCCAGTTAGACTCTGGTGGGGATAACCTCTGAATATGGCTGGGGAGAGATATTTTCACTCTGCAGGGGACAAGCCTTCAGAATCTACTGGGGAAGATGATTCAACTCTGGCGGGGAAGCTTTTTTAGACTGCGCTGGGAAATGGCTCCACTGGGGGTATCTTGTATTCCGCCGGGGAACATTCTTATATTCTGTCGAGGAATATTAAGACTGCCGGGGATGCTTGTTGAGGAGTATCTGTGTACTCCGTCGGGGAATATTAAGACCTACTGGGGATACCCAATCTTTTCGGGACTGATGGTAGACTAACTCTGCTTGGGGGAGAGTATTGCTGATTCATCCGTAGTCGCAAGTCTTAGTGGGGAGAGCTACCATTATTGTTTTATTCTTGGGGAGTGAAGGTATCTTGGTCATATTCTGCAGCCGAACCTACCTTGGTACCTTGGTGGACAGAGCAACTAGATCGCTTAGACAATTCTTATTGCCCCTTCTTCCGATGTCACCCGTAATTAGTCCTTTGTTTCGCATGCAAATTTTATGATTAGCAATTAATGTCAAATGCATATATCAAAAATGAACATTGGACGTTCTTTGCAAGACAAAACAGATAAAGGAATTTTTTTTTGCAATTTGTCTGAAAAATGAGCTTGTATTGATTTTGAAGTTTGCCTGTAAATAGGCGTTTTTGTACAAGAGGCTGACGTCCTAGTAAGAGAACACCGCCGAACAAATAGGATTTATACAGTTCGTAAAAAGGAAAACAAAACAGTTATGTGAATGACCCCACTGGGTTCCAACTCTGCTATCGCCTTTATGTCTTCAAGCATCTCATCACTTTGCTGCTTAGTTGAAGATGAACCTGATTGATCAGTGCCATCCGAGCTTGATAGTCGATACTAAAGTCTGGACGCAGGGTGATCCAATGAGACATAGTGTTACGCTTATCCCTACCATTTGCCTGGACCTCGCTTTCCGTTTTTCAGTCCACCGGGATACCCATTTTTGCCCAAGCCGCCTTTTCAGGTTTTCGACTTGCCGGGTGTAAAGATTTTTTTATATTTTCATCCCTTATTTTTTCCCGAACCCTTTTGGTTCGCCGGGAAGCCCTTATTTTTTCCTAGTCCAGTCGACCTAGCGGTTCTTTTAATCATGTGTAGTATCTTTTTACTATGTCTGCATTGACGGGGTGAGGAAGGTCATCACCGTCCATGGTGGTTAGAATCATCGCTCCTCCTGAAAAGATGTTGTTAACCACAAATGGCCCTTCGTACGTAGGGGTCCATTTTCCCCTGGGATCACTTTGAGGTAGAATGATGCGCTTGATTACCAGGTCCCCAACTTGATACTCTTGTCGTCTGACTTTCTTGTTAAATGCCTTGATCATCCGTTTTTGGTATGTCTGACCATGACAAATAGTAGTGAGTCTCTTTTCGTCGATTAGGTTTAATTGATCAAGTCGGTTCTGGATCCAGTCATCTTCGCTCAAACCTGCATCCTTCATGATCCAGAGAGAGGGTATCTGAACTTCAATGGGTAGGACTGCCTCCATGCCATATACCAAGGAGTAGGGTGTTGCCCGTGTTGACGTCCGTGCTGAGGTACAGTATCCATGAAGAGCAAATGGTAACATCTCGTGCCAATCTTTGTAGGTCAATGTCATCTTCTGCACAATCTTCTTAATGTTCTTATTAGCTGCTTCTACAGCCCCATTCATCTTCGGCCGGTAGGGAGAAGAGTTGTGGTGTTGTATCTTGAATTGCTCGCAGAGCTCAGTGATCATCTTGTTGTTAAGATTGGTACCATTATCCGTAATGATCCTCTCTGGTACACCGTATCGACAGATCAGGTTGTGCCGAATGAACCGTGCCACGACGCTCTTGGTTATGGTGGCAAAGGAAGCTGCTTCGGCCCACTTCGTAAAGTAATCAATTGCTACCAGGATGAAACAATGCCCGTTGGATGCCGTAGGTCTGATCTCGCCGATCATATCAATTCCCCACATTGCAAAAGGCCAAGGTGTTGTCATGACGTTCAAAGGAACTGGAGGAATGTGCACCCTATCAGCATAGACCTGGCATTTGTGACACGTTTGAGAATGTTGATAACAGTCGGCTTCCATTGTGGACCAGTAATATCCTGTCCGAAGGATTTTCTTTGCCATGGTATGTCCACTGGAATGCGTTTCGAAGGTACCTTCATGCAGCTCTGCCATGATCCTTTCTGCTTCAATCTTGTCCACACAACGCAATAAGGTTGAATCATGGTTTCATTTGTAGAGAATGCCATTGCTGATGAAGAACTTTGCCGCGAATCTTCTCAGAAACTTCTTGTCATTAACAGATGCACCCTCGGGGTATTCCTGAGCTTCAAGATATCTCTTCACCTCATGATACCAAGGCTTTTCTGTTACCTCATTGTCCCATTTGACTCTGAACATATAAGACATCGTAGCTAGCGCGTCCGCCAACTGATTCTCCTCTCTTGGGAAGTGTTCAAAGGTTATCTCCTCGAAATGGTGAAGCAACGTCAATACATACTCCTTGTAAGGAATAAGATTTGGGTGTTTCGTATCCCACTCGCCTTTGATCTGACTGATCACGAGAGCGGAATCTCCGAAGACACTCAGAAACTTGATCCTTAGGTCAATTGCAGCTCGAAGACCCATGATGCATGCTTCATACTCCTCCATGTTGTTGGTGCAGTTGAAACATAGTCGGGAAGTGAGCGGAGTATGAGAGCCTTTAGGACATATGATCACGGCGCCAATACCATTACCCAAAGCGTTTAAGGCTCCGTCAAAGTGCATAGACCATCGGGATCCTTCCTCAGGTCCTTCATCCGGTCCAGGTATTTCACAATCAGTCACTACCATGATATTCTCGTCTGGAAATTCAAAGTTCATAGACTGGTAGTCGTCAACTGCCTGATGTGCCAAATGGTCTGCCAACACACTTCCCTTGATCGCTTTTTGAGTCGTGTACTGGATGTCATATTCAGTCAAGATCATCTGCCATCTTGCTATTCTTCCGGACAAGGCAGGCTTTTCGAAGATATACTTGATTGGATCCATTTTTGAAATCAACAGAGTAGTGTGAGTCAACATATACTGTCTTAGCCGGCGAGCAGCCCATACCAAAGCGCAGCAAGTTTTCTCGAGCAGTTAGTATCGGGTCTCACAGTCGGTAAACCTTTTGCTAAGGTAATAAATAGCATGCTCTTTTCGGCCATACTCGTCATGCTGACCCAGCACACATCCCATTGAGTTGTCCAGTACTGTCAAGTATAAGATTAGAGGTCTCCCTTCAACCGGTGGCATAAGAATGGGTGGCTCTTGGAGATACTCTTTGATTCTTTCAAAAGCGGCCTGGCATTCATCATTCCAACGTACTACTTGATCTTTCTTCAGTAGCTTGAAGATTGGCTCATAAGTAGCAGTTAGGTGTGAGATGAATCAGGCAATGTAGTTTATCCGTCCTAGAAAGCCTCTGACTTCTTTCTCTGTCTTGGGAACTGGCATCTCTTGTATGGCTTTCACTTTGGCAGGGTCCACTTGAATACCTTTGTCGCTCACGACGAAGCCTAGTAGTTTTCCAGATCTCACCCCGAAGGTGCACTTGTTCGGGTTTAATCTCAGCTTGTACAACTTCGACCGGTCAAACAACTTCTGTAGATGGTCAAGGTGTTCCTCCTCAATTTGGGACCTTGCAATCATATCATCGACGTATACTTCGATCTCGTGATGGATCATATCATGAAACAGAGCAACCATGGCACGCTGATACGTTGCCCCAGCATTTTTCAACCCAAACGGCATGACCTTGTAGCAAAAGGTACCCCACTGAGTAACAAAAGTGGTCTTCTTCATGTCCTCAGGAGCCATCTTGATTTGATTATAACCGGAGAAACCGTCCATGAAGGAGAATACCTTATGCTGAGCAGTGTTGTCAACCAGAACGTCGATGTGAGGCAGAGGGAAGTCATCCTTAGGGCTCGCCCTGTTCAAATCTCTGTAATCAACACACATTCTGACCTTACCATCTTTCTTCGGCACCGGAACCACATTGGCAACCCACTAAGGGTAAGAAGTGACTGCTAGAAAACCGGCGTCAAATTGTTTCATAACCTCAGCTTTGATTTTCCCGGACATCTCTGGACGCATACGGCGAACCTTCTGTTTTACCGGAGGGCATTCTTCCTTGGTAGGCAGGTGATGAACCACAATGTCGGTATCCAACCCAGGCATATCTTTGTAAGACCAGGCAAAGATTTTCACGTAGTCATGCAACATCTGAATCAACCGTTGTTTCACACTAGACTCCAAATTTGCATCGATCTTGACTTCCTTCCTGTCTGTCTAAGTACCCAGATTTACCGTTTCCACTGGCTCTTCATGTGGCTAAATGGCCCTCTCTTCCTGAAGTAGCAGTCTTGAAAGCTCACCAGGCACTTAGCAATCATCTTCACCTTCGTCTTCGGCTAAGTTGATCGGATTTTCAAAGTTATAACTGGCAGTAGCAGAGTCGTTACCAGTGAGATCCAGAGTGGATTGGGACCTGTATATGTGAGTGTGTGTAAATAGTTGCTTTGTAATATATAATAAAGAAAGACAAGGAGCGCAAGATTTGAAATGCAAAAACGTCCAATGCTTTTATTAATGATATATGAAAATGACACACAAAAGCCCTCACAAATGAAGCCACGGTGCCTCGGGTAAGACACCGGGCCATAAAGTTTCACAATATTGTCCGTTACAAATTCAAAACAAAGGAGTTCATTACTGAGTCACAAAAGTAATAGGGACGAAGTCTTTCGCTGTCCAGTTGTTTGGTCCACCGTTGGTCGTAGGGTAGATCCAGCTGTCGAATTCAGATTCCTCCACGTCATCTTCAATGGCATTTACTCCCGAGTTGCTGATGAACACAGAAGGTCTTCCAATCCTTGCACTATGAACAGCCCTTTGAGCATCTGCAGTGAAACCCAAACCAAAATTGTCAGTCTTCTGAGTGAAATCAGGAAGTCGGCCCAGTTTGCATACTCACCCTTCTCAACAACAGCCCGACATCCTTTAAGGAAGCCATCTTCAAAGGAGAATCCTCAACCACATTTTCAGTTGATGCCAGTGTCCGAGGAACCTCTTCAAAGTGTTGAAATAGGGTCTAAATGAACTCCCCGTCCATCTCTATGTACCAGAACGAGTTGAGGTGGCTGACCATGTATTCTTCCTACCCCTGCATTGTCACGATCTTCCCTCTGACCGGGTACTTCAGCTTTTGATGTAGTGTGGAGGTCACAGCTCCAGCTTTATGGATCCACGGACGACCCATCAA